>CM035133.1:18350625-19597500 GCA_020205605.1 Panax ginseng | reverse complement strand
TACTAAAATTCACTAATTAAGTAGCATTTACTTAATTAGTTTTTGAAAAATAATTTATACTTCAAATATCAATTATTTTAATCAACTTAATTAAAAAAACAAAATAAAATAAAATTCACTATTTAATATACTAATATATAATTAGAATAAAATAAAATAAAGTTTAATAAATGAAATAAATATAATTTAATATATAAATAGATTAAATTAAAAATAAAAATTATTAACAAATAAATAAAATAATAAATTTCATTTAATTTACTTTATTAAATAAAATAAATTTTAAAAATGAGATAATATAGTATAATAAAAAAATAAATTAAATTAAAATAATTAATAAATTAAAATAACATAAAATAAAAATAAAATAAAATAAATTTAATAAATTAAATTAAAATTTAATTTAATTTAATTTAATAATTAATAAATGTTATAAGGTAGTTTAATTTAATTTAATTTAATAAGAAAATTTAAAAATTATATTATATAATACAAAATAAAATAAAATAAATTATAATAAATTAAAATAATACATTAAATCAACTCAAAATAATAAACTAAGTAGCATTTGCTTAGTTGGGATGCAATTCAAAGAGACTGAATATATAAGAATGTTGTCGCGGAATTAAAATAATATACTTTGCAACTTAATTAGAAACCTGTTTGACAAGCAGTAAGAGTGAATATCGAACAGTAGTCTCTATAGATTCTAAATAACAATTCTAATAAACTAAGTACATTTGCAAGTGGCTTAGCGCATTGAAGCTCCTAGATGGATATGCTTTTAACATATCTCGTTGTACTAAGGTTGAGTAGTTGAAAATTACTGGGTTCAAAAGTCACGACTGTCATGTATTCATGCAGAAGTTGATGCCAATTGCATTTCGTGAGATGTTACCCAGGAATATTAATGATACTTTTACCACACTTTCAAATTTCTTTCGGGATATTTGCTCAACTGTTATAAGGTTATAGTGATGTGGAGCAGATGGAGAAAAACATAGTGTTGACAATGTGCAAGCTCGAAATGATTTTACCACCGGGATTCTTTGATAGCATGGGGCATTTGCCTATTCATCTTCCATATGAACTTAAGCTTGGAGGACCGGTGCAATATCGATGGATGTATCCATTTGAGAGGTAATATCACATACATTGTGCAATATTCGTCATCTTTTTATTTAACTTATCAGGTAATATATATCACATACTTTTATGTGACAGGTATATGCGTCGATTAAAGCAGAAATTTAAAAACAAAGAGCGTGTAGAGGGTTACATTCTTTGAGCGCGCTATACGGAGGAAGAGCTTGTCAACTTACGCTTTCGTTGTACTTTGACGATGTAATCATAACGAAGCATAACCGTCTAAGTCGGAATGAGGTTGGGGAGCAAATGCAGTCGTGGCGATAATGAGTTGGTTGTATTCACTTATCCGGCTAAACCATTTGGACATGAGACAAAGACTTACCTAACCGATAAAGATTTAAAGATTGTCTCTACATAACGTGCTTTTAAATATGCTCAAGTATCGTCATACATCAAGTATGTATTATTACAAGTTGAAAATGATTTATCTATCCTTAATCAAAAATTAATTAATTGCCATATTATTGTACGCAGTTCATTCGAATTGGAAGCTTATGCTTCTAACCCGGGGTTGACAGAATCACAGATGGAAGCATTCACTAATGCAAATTTTCACCAGTGGTTTAAGAGAAGGTTCGAAGAAGAGAACGCGTATAATCATTTTAGAGATGTCATTTAGGCCCGTACAAACTTGTTAGTTCATTTCCAGGTTGTATCGTGAATGGGTATAAATTCAAGGTTGATGACTTGAATGAATTAACATCAGTCAACTCCGGCGTTGTCGTGTTGGGAAGTTGTTATGGAGATTCTGAATCCAATTACTATGGAAGATTAAAGGAAGTGGTTGTGCTCAATTATCCAGGGGTTAAAAAGGTCGTTACATTTAAGTGTCGTTGGTTTGATACTGAAAAGGGTGTTAAAGTTATTCGTAATAGAATCGTAACAGTAAATATAAAATCTATTTTACAGTCTGATGATGTATTTGTGTTAGCCAGCCAAGCAACTCAAGTGTACTACGCCCCTAATGTTGTTCACAGTAGAACCCCCTGGTATACAGTTGTGACAACGAAGACTCGGTCATTTGATGGTACTAATTTGTCTGGAACGGATGACCAGTTGCAAGAACAAGTTAGCAATCCCAGCCACGTTATGGTATATGATGACGATGTGTTGGGTGATGATGTCGTTGACGTACTCGATGTTGACGAAGTGGAGGAAGATATGGTTGTTAGTCCGTATGTGATGGTAGAAGATGATATTGAGGAAGAAATTGATACAAAAGAGGAACAGATAGAATTAGAGGATGAAAATGATTTTGACTCTGACGGGTTTAACGACGTACTACTTCTTCACTAATTGGTGTTTTGTAAATACTATACAACTAAAATCAATCATTATATATACATATTTCCCACATATAGGATGGCCATTTGATCGTTCATCGTATCTATGTCTGTTATTTCAGTAGTACAACTATATATGCCTCGACATAGCGGTGGAGGTGGCCGTGGTGGCGGCCGCTCCGGATAGGGTGACGGCTCCCAGAGAGGGTCTTCTTCAGATGCTAGTAAGTTGATTTCTTTTTTGGCTCAATAACATTATTTTCATAACTATATTACACATTCATTTACTATTTTTGGGCAATGTCATAACTATATATATCAACATACAGATGCTAGACGTCGGCGTTCGTGAGGGCCTAACCTCGGTCGATTAGGTTATCCACCAGCAGTGCCCAACACAGTTCCAGTTGATGTCGGCTCGTCTGTGTAGGTTTAACTATAATATATCACTTATGTTCAATTAGAATGATATTATCATGTGATTAATAAATTAAAATGTTCGTAATAAATTTTGTATTCTACTATTATGGATCCTGTCGCTAAGGTGACCGTACATGCCATTTGCCTGGCGCATCTCCCTACTGGCTGCATGCGATTTAGTCAGTACGCGCACTACGATGCCGGCTTCACGGTGACAATGTTGCGGAAGTTTCACGCAAGTCGACTTACATATATTAAATCAAGGTCCATGCATGTTATTTACATATTGTTCAAATAATAAATTATCGTATGTTATATGTCATTTGATAGAGATACTACTGACATCGAGGTAGCCATCATCGAGGCGGATGGTGACGTAGATTATCATTGCCCACATCTCAAAGAATTATGCTTAGAAATTTACCGGTTGTAACGAGATGCGACGGAGAGGCGGTCAGGGCGATAGAAGAAATGCTCGGGACTACTTTGTGAGATCATCACCACCGACAAGTCGGATGCGGCAGTAGAAACGCGATGATAATGCGTATTGGGATGATCTTTGCATTCAAGACCAAGTCGGAGCAGATGAAGAAGAATTGCGGCAAGCTGCGAGTTGTACATACTTCTGGCTCGCAGTCATTTCAGGAGGTTAAGTCAGTATGTATTTCTCTTTAGTTTAGTTTAATCTTATATTGCAACTATAGTAAATTAAGGTGATCTTATTTAATGTATATGATCTAGGCCATGCTTGAGTAGCTTGGCCGACCTCCTACTATGATCGAGTTCGGGATAGAGTCCATATCTTGAAGAGCTCTACTTCGGGGTCGACGATATCTCCAGTAGCACTAGCTATACGGGTAATACATTTACTATAATAGATATTATTTAGGATAATATTACGTAATTTATATGATGATACCAAGATAACTCACTTGTATATCAAATTACAGGAGCGGTTTGAGAAGCTCCGCAGCTAGCATATAGCAGAGTTGCAGGCTGCTAGGGGCGATGTTGAGACGTTAGATTCCACCGTCCCTCTGCCCGAGATTATTTTATCTCAAGACGAGGAGACGGCTCTTTGGGTCGCGTCTCAGGATACTCCCACTAGTACTACTGGTGGTATCGAGTGCTGGGGTTACCGAGGATACCAGCTTATACACTGCCAGAAGGTATAATATTTGTGTTTATTTCGTGTTTATGAATAAAGTAAACTTATAATATTATTCATGTTATATTTATTTTTGTAGGCTCTAGCCAGCGTCTACGTCCGAGAGCCCCCATGGGACCATCACATACTGCAATCGGCTTAGATGATGCTTTGTTTTTGATGTTATGGGCTGGCGGTGTCGGAGAGGTTTGAGACCGATCCATTGTTCCATCGTTAGGACCCGCCAGATTCTCGCCTCCATCACCTTAAGCGCGTGACATTACAAATTGGTGCCACTTGCATAGAAAGTACGGGTATCCCTCCGGAGCGTTGAGCGCGATACTGTGACGAGATTGTTGGGATGATGGTTACCTTAAGTCGAGGACGCGTTTGGTGATGTTGATTCAATACATTTCATCGCTTCGGTATATTTCGTTTTAAATAGAAATATATATTCTGTATGTTATTTAATTTTCATTTAGTTTTCTTTGACTAAATCATATATATGGACTAATGAGTTACATTATATTGTATCAACAGGGTGACGAGCGGACTGACGAGCGGGATGACGATTTTTATACTCTAGAGCAGCGTCGACACCCGCCCGATGATCCTTCTCACACCGGGGGCTCTACTAGCTTGACTTAGTTTACATTCTTTTGTAGTTTAAATTCTTTTGTATTTTAAATTCTTTTGTATTAATTTTACATAACTTTTGACGTACATATTTTAGTTTAAAGTACCTTATCATTAATTACTTTGGTTTTGTTGCGATTTGACACTTAGCTTAATTTAGCTTAATGGGATGTTTGTTGTAGGTAGTTTAGATTAATGGGATCTTTTGTAATTTACCTTAGTTTAATTTACTTTGATTAATGCGGTTTTACATTTCATTACTTTGGTTTGTTGCGGTTATGCTAGTAGTAATGGGATGTTTTTGACATTTAGCTTAATTTAGCTTGTGTATGTGATGTTGGGAAAAGCAGGTCGTGAATGCGAATGCGGTATAGGTACATGTACAAGATGTGGGTTAAATCCCTGGATATTGCAAAAACCAAAAAAATATTTTTAATAAAAATAGTAACCTCGACAGAAGAATGGTATTATCGACGGATAACCGTCGAGGTTAAGGTTCTTCCCATTTTTCGCTATATTGCCACGTGGCATACATAGCCTCAACCAAATATCCTCGACCGAATAACCTCGACGGATGAATTATATAGTCGACAGAAGTCCGTCGCGCGTAAGCTTATTTTCCTTTTTTGCCAGGCTGCCACGTGGCATGCTTATGATCGACCGAATATCCTCGACAGACAGATTTCAGTCGGGGATATATTAATGCCGACTGAATATTTGGTCGACAATAGTTCCGTTGACAGTAAGTATTCCCGACCGAAGAATCGACGGACTTATTTTTGACGTGCTTATATACGACTGAATTTCCGACCGAATATTCCGTCGGAGATGAGGTTACCCTCGACGGAATAACCTTAGTGCCGACGGAATATTCCGTCATAAATAAGCCTTTTTGTTGTAGTGCTAAACATACACTTTTAGCAATGACTTATAAAGTCGTTACCTGAAAAATCGTTACTAAAGCCCCATTTTTAGCAACAAAAAAACTTTCGTTGCCCACGATGACGGGAAAGCAAGTGATCGAAAATTTTTCAACGAATTTCTAGCGAAATTTTTTTCCGCCAATGAATTAACAATGAAATTTTGCAACGACTTATGAATTTCATTGCAAAAAGTGAAAGCCTGACACAATCTACAACGAAGGACAAATTTCGTTACTAAACATATACTTTTAGAAACGACATATAAAGTCGTTGCCCAAAAAATCGTTGCTAAAGGCCCATTTTTTTGTAGTGACTTCGAAATTTCAAAAATAAAATTTTTGAGAAAAATAGTTCTATTGTGTTGGAATTATTAGTGTTAGTGGAAATCGATATTTATTTCGATATTAATTAATGTCTGGAAGTTATACTGACCAGTTGGGTAATTAATCGAATAGATGAGCAATTAATTTACATGATTATAACTATTTGTTCACATGTGTGTACTATTGATTCACATTCTTGTACTATTAGGGGAGTTGGTGCAAGATTGATAATACCTGCATGACTAAGTTATGCAGGTATAGATGGATGTATTATACTATAATTTGTATTTTCACATGATTATAACTATTAAGTCACATGATTGTACTATTAATTCACATAATTTACTATTAGGGGAGGTGGTGCAAGTTTGATAATACTTGCAGGACTAAATTAAAAATGAAAGAAAAGTTGAAGGTATTGTACTGTAATATTTCGAGCCCCAAAACGTGCAATTATTGAAACTATATTTTCCTATAAATAGAAGCTCATTCCACCTTCATTTCTCACCAATTCATAAAAGCTTTAGAGCAATTATTATAGAGAAAAATTATAGAGAGAAAGAAGAAGAGAAGTCTGCTACCTCATTATTCCAATATCCAGTTTCTTCTAAGGTAAGGGGTATTATTTCTTTTGTATTCATGAAGAGAGCTATTGTTATTCCATTCCTTATTATTATGTTGGAATAACTTCATGCATGCAATCTTGTATATATGGTGAAATTCTTCTATTATTCCATTCTTTATTATTCATTTGGAATATCACATGCATGCGGATTACGCATGACTGGTTTAAATCCTTTATTATTACATTGGAATATCACATGCATGCGGATTACGCATGTCCCGGTTCCATTCTTTATTATTTTGTTGGAATAACATGCATGCGATTTATCGCATGTACGATGAATTCATTATTATTTCATTCTTTATTATTACATTTGGAATATCACATGCGTGCGGATTACGCATGACCGATTCCATTCTTTATTATTATGTTGGGAATAACTTCGTCTGCATCTTTTGTCTATCGCATTTGCATGGTGAATTCTTCTGTTATTCCATTCTTTATTATTCTGTTGGAATAACCTGTCTATGTGGATTACCGCATGCATGGTGAATGATCCTTTGTATTCATTTCTTATTAAATTGTAGAAATGATCTGTCTACGTGGATTACCGCATGACGGGGGAAAATCCATTTACAGTTTCGTAATTTTTCTGACCCTCAAAAATTCTGGAAAAATTTGAAATGATAATTTGATGAGTTTTCTATATTGTGTCCAAAGATGGCGATTTTTGGATGTATAAATTAAGAGTTATAGATTTTATGGGAAAAGACTATTTTAAAAGTAAACCCTTATAACTCCTTGTGGTTAACTCCAAAATTGGTGAAATTTTTATTGAGAGTACATATATATAACAGGAGTATACCCTGTAAATTTCGGAATTTTTGGACAAAAGTACAATTTATGATAAATGTCTAAATATTCGGCAGTTTTGGCCATATAAAAAATAGTAAATGAATTTTAAAAATTCTGAGAAAATTATATGTTCAATATGGGATTATATTCTGCTAAATCCCATAAAAGAAAATTTGTTTGTACTGATTTGGTATTTTTCATGAAAATGAACTAGTTATGAGTAAATGAATTAAATATGTTATGTGAAGTAACAAAATTGAAAAATAGGATTTTATGGCTTGGGAATCCTATATAGGGTATATATAGATTTTGGATGAGGGATTTGATCATTGGTGATGAAATCTTATGAGTATGACATTTTTGAATGATTAAATGTATTATTTGGTAAAGTGTAAACAATTGAAATAAATTGTTTATATGTTTAAGAAGTGATTAAAATATTGTTATAATATTAATAATATTAGATTATGAGTTTATTAAGTGATTGATAATATTTGGATAAATTTAAAGTCTTTAATATTTAACCTTGTTTTCATTTGATTAATGCTTATATCATTGTTATCATCCTTATGCTTATATTATGATGAAAGTCATCTTTGGCCTACGTGCAAAGATGGACTGTGGATTATTGATTTTACAATTGTATATCTTTGGCTTACGTGCAAAGATGGACTGTAGATTATTGATTTTACAAACGTGCAAAGATGGACTGTAGATTATTGATTTTACAATTGTATATCTTTGGCTTACGTGCAAAGATGGACTGTTGATTATTGGTTTTACAGTTGTATATCTTTGGCTTACGTGCAAAGATGGAATGTTGATTTTTGGTTTTACAGGTGTATATCTTTAGCTTACATGTAAAGATGAAGTATTGATTGATGAGTATCTTTGGCTTATATGCATAGATGAACTGTTTATTGGTATGATTATGACCAGGGATCATTCGGTATAATCATGACCCGTAATGTTATAGATGATGTGGTAAAAGTCCTCATTGGCCCGTAATGCATTGATGGACAGTTATTGGTATGATTATAACCAGAGATTATTCGGTATAATTATGACCATTGATAATTACATGAATATCCTTGGCCGTAGTGCAGGGATGATTCGATGATGTGGATTATTTATTAAGCTGCGTCTCAGCAATAAAATATTGATTATACACTTTTAATTCGCAAAAGATAGTAGATATCATGCTCTACTTGACTCTTCTAAAATACAGTTGTATGTCTTTGGTATGTAGTGCAAAGAATAAATTGTTAATGAATATCTTTGGCCGTAGTGCAAAGATGAATTTATTAGTATGATTATGAGCAAGAATTATGATTTGGTATAACCATGATTTTTGATGTTTCAGGTGAAGATAGGTGATGAAAATTATCTTCGTCCTGGGTGCGAAGAGGAATTTAGAATCACAATTATGATTATGAGTTTTTCATATGATTGTGGACAAGTATTGTTGATTGATGTTACAGGGATAAAACATTATTGGTGGACTTTTAACATGAAGAGGATAATAGATCTGATGGTCTATTTGACTCTTCTAATGGATGCTTCGTTCATTTACGCAACTATGGTTGAAAAGTTTTATCATCTACCATATGTTCTAAATCTTTGATTTATTATTGATGAAGGCTATTGATGATGTAAATTATCTTTAGTCATGATATTCTTTACTGGGCTAGTTGTGCTCACCCATTTTGCTTCACAATTCCTTTCAGGTAATAAGAGTGTAGTTGGGTCGAGCGAGGGTAATAGGAGAATAGAACGGTGGTCTATAGCTGTTGAGGTTCTCCCTAAATAGTATGGAAATAATTTTATTGAGAACTTTAGATAAGTGTGTTGTATTGTATACGTCATTTGATATTTAATTTTGGTGAACCGAATAGGGTGAGGTGAACCCAACTTTGGAAGAGTGTTTTGCCACTATCATACAAGATGTCTAATGACATACACCCTCGTGTTATCATAAGACAGGGTTGTGCACATCCACTTGCTGAGTATATCTACGAGCACTACCTATATGATCTTGGAGGTTGATTGAAATATAACTTTCAACTGCAGACAGTGGAGATAGTTATATGTCAAGAGAAGACTCACCATTGGAAAGAACATGATAGTAATCTTCTCATTTTTCTTTAGGGTCTATTGGGTCAACCAAGGATAATTCTGTGGACATATGATATATATCATAACCTTGACGCATGGCCTCCCATGTACGAAGGTTTCCTTGAGCACTTCCCAAAGAATTTAATTTCTAAAACAGTTTTTTGATTTGTACTTTTTATGTAAAAGTACCATTGTAAGGTTGTGGTCGAGGAACCATGAAAGTTACATACATTTGTATTAAAACTCACTGTTTAACTGTGGTTGTATTCTGCACGATAGTTCAACAGTTGTATAAATGAAGTTTGTAAATGATTTTTATAGTGTGATATCTGGCGATTCAGAATGGGTCGTGTGGACCTATTTTGGGAGCATCACACAAGGACTTCTGGAGATTCGCGGCGGAAGAGGATGATGAAGGGGAAGAGAGAGGAGGCAGTGATAAAGAGAATGAACGGTAAGGGAGATGTAGATTAGGATGGAGAAGATATTTTTTTATTTTTCCCTCTTTTTGATTTGAATTATGGATTTGTTTTTGTTGTAAGATCCCAAAAATTTGATTTGAATTATTAATTTTGGTGGTTATTTCTCCTTGATTTTAGGTTTCCTTATTACTGTAAAATTAAATGGTTTAAATTTGAATTATTAATTATGGCGATTATTTCTCCTTAATTTTAGGTTTCCTTATTAATGTGAAATTGAATGGTTTGAATTTATTACTCTTTTTGTAATTGTTTTGTGGATGTTACTCTTTTTGTAATTATTTTGTGCATGCACTAATGGTGTAATTACTTTTTAATTGTTGTATATTTCTATAAAGAACCCTTTTCTATATGTGCTTGTAAATGTACTACATTAATTTTGATAAAATGGACCATTGCCTTACTTAAAAAGATGTAATATGGGTCCAAGATTATATAAATTGGGCTACCTATAATTTTCCATGCAAGCATTTCAAGTTCTTAAATGTTATAGGTTATTGCATTAAGCTCAAAAGCAAAGCAGTATCAATCCTTTCCTCCTAGCTCAATTCGACAAACCAAATAAGATATAGCAGGGGGACTATTTTTTAGCCCAAATTAAAAAAAAGTTTAATTTCCTTTTATTGCCCAATCCGGCAGCCCACTTGAGAACATAAGGAGCTGCGTTTTTTTTGATTAGTCATTTAGTGAGGAGGGAATTTAGTTAACTATCTTAATTGATTAGTTAGTTGATATTTAGTTAGAAGCTATGAAATATAGGTGGCTGCTAGGGGCCAAAACAAGAGGAAAATAAGCAACTATGAGCTGAGTCAAGAAGCTAAAAAGAGGCCGGGGGAGTGTAACAGCTAGGCCAAATAGGCTTGATAATGAAATACCTGGTAGGGGCCGAGTAGAGGCTAAAGAGACCTAACAGTAGAGCCATGATGGCTAGCTATATTTCAGCTATATATGGTCATACAATGCACCTGAATTTCAGGTAGATATACACCTTACTGAGCTTCAAAAGCTGTAGCATATAGAGAGATAAAGAGAGCTCGACTAGGAAAAAGAGGAAGAAACTGAGCATCAAGAACCTGTACCTCTAAAAGTTTAGCAAGGTGAGCAAACCCATCTCATTCTATTCCTTTTAATGACATTTTTATTAACAATAGTGGACTATTTTGGCTGAATGGCCTGGAATGGTCATAAAAGGTTGTTCACTATTATAATTATTGATGTTCTAAATTTTTAGCTGCTATGTTAACTGCCATAAGGCTTAATTGTGGTTATGAGTTGTTGTTATTGTGTTAAATTAAAGCCATAAGGTTGGGATCAAAGAGCTAGAAATATACGTACTATATGTATATATATGGACTGCACTCTACATGTTTGATAAAATTCTAGACTAAGGGTTATTTTGGTGTCAAGGTAAACTAGCTATGAATTAAAAGTCCAAATCATGCCTACTTGCTTATATAGTAAAATGAATGCCCCAAACATGTTTCTATGCTTAAATATGACATGTTGTAATATAACTTACATACTATGATGACCTTGTATATGAGAAAGACAAAGTAAATTTCGAATAAGATATAGAGTTCAATGATGACCGATATGCCTTGCATTTAATGTGGTTTCATGCTACAACTTGGTGTCTAAAAGACCAAGCCTTGAAGGCTATGCATAGAAAGTATAAGATAACATTTTTCAAAATGGTAAATGACTCAAAACAGGGCAGTCTGGACATGTTTAAAACAGGCCAGATCAGGCCCCATTTTGAGAGCGTGTGATTTAGCTAAAGCATGTTTGTTATGGCTGTTAAGGTGTAAGTTGTTTAAACCACCCAAAAATAAGCTATTCATGTTAAATCTTATATAAAAGGTTATTCAAAGCTTATGTATTGCATAAGCACCCTCTTCTATTAACTAGATTGTCAAACCATGCTTCGTTTATGGCATTTAAGAGCCTAATAGGGGCTATTTTGAACCATATGCTTAAAGCCTTTCACCCTTATGATTTAAACCATGAATATAGTCTATATAGTACAAAATGAAGTAATAATGCTTGTATTGGAAAATAGGGACTGTTATGTTGATATTAGTACTTAAGCATGCCTAAAGTGCCGTGGGTATGCACTTTTTTGGTGTCAGAGATTAAACTAACTGTGAAAGCTTATTAAGGTTTATGATGATAAGTTTTAATGATATTGTGAAGTTTATTTGAATGCCTAGAAGTTCCCTTAGTCTTATTATGGAACTATTTGAGATTTAATAGTCAAAACTGTGCTTAAAATCCAAATTTGGGGACTATTTTGGTCAAGTTCAGTACCTGAACTTATGAGTGGGACCATGAAATAACCATAAGGGGTATTTAAAAGGTGTTCCTTAACTTAGTTAAATTCTATATTATGTGTGGTTCAAATTCATATCTAAAAACTAATGAAAGTAAGCTTTAAAATAGAAATTAGCACATAAATGAAGAACCACCGTACCTGGTGTGTTGCCCCCAAAATAGGTATACACAACCCATTCTGAGTCGCCAATTACATGGTACAGAAAACAACTACAACTTCATTATTATAATTGTCATGCAAAATACGACAACACATATACTGTGAGTTTAAATACAAATATTGTCTTCTAGACAATATCCACACTCAAATAAGTCCTCTTTACATTATTGATACACTATTTTACAAAATAGTGAGGACTACTAAAACAAGTTCCTTGAAATATCACTCCATACCCCGACTAGTTCCCGCTATATTCTCGCCTCCTGAGAAGAAAAATGGAATAAAAAGGAAAATGGTGAGCTCAACTAGCCCAGTAAAGAATATTATGACTAAGATAATATAGAAAAAATTATCCTTAGTCCTCAATAGGGAAAAATCTGATTGAATACAATAGACAACAAGTTTTAGATGAACAACTGTAGCGGAAACAACAATTCATTAAAAGAGTTAAGTAGAGAATGAAGTCTACTATCTTCTATGATTTAAAAGTCCATCATCAATATTTTATCCCTGCAACATCAATGAATATACATCTTGAATCAAATATTCATCTTTGCACTACGGGCCAAAGATATTCATTTATATTACCAGTTGGTCATGTTCATCTCAACACCTGTCCATCTTTGCACTACGGGCCAAAGATATTCATCAGGTAATCATTCATGTTTGCATTACAGGCCAAAGATATTCATCAAGTATCACCATTTAAGACTGAGGACGATGAAAAATATCTTAAAGAAAACGAATCCAGTGATATTAAATGACAAAGATTAGGGATTCGTACTTTGGTTTATCCAAGTTCAAAAATACTCCATAATAATCAATTGTGGAGCAAAAATTCAAGAATAAAGATCAAAACACGGATACAATCAGAGATAGTAACCATAATAGACAACTTGGACAAAGAAAAGAAAATTTAATTTTTCTATGAATAGTGTCGTATTCGTGAATAGTGCCATATATGTGAATAGTGCTATATACGTGAATAGTAACCCCAACACAGAAAGATAGAAATTTCACAAGAAAAATCATACTTCGTGAATAGTATCGTACTCGTGAATAGTGCCGTATACGTAAATAGCAACCCCGACACGAAAAGGTAGAAATTTTATAAGAAAAATCATACTTCATGAATAATATTCGTGAATAGTGTCGTATACGTGAATAGTGTCGTATACGTGAATAGTGCTGTGAGACCCCAAATTTTATGAATAAAGATTCAAATTTCTCGAAATATTTTTTTTGAATATTATGGTGTGGATTTGATATAATGTTATAGTTGTGGGTAATATTTATAAATTTTAAAAAGTATGCAAGTTGTTATATAATATTCGATTGGTCTGGGAATATTCTTTTTGTTTTGGGAAATATCCTCTGACGACTACAATCATTAAGTGGACCCCTAACGGAAGTATTGTCGTAGTAGTAAGAAAATGGCGTAATTATCATTTTATAAAAAATAAATAATGACGAAAGTGTTACCATTAAAAGCTGTTGAACTACTCGGTAGTAAAAGTACGAAGAATATACGCATGGTTGCGTAAGAAGCTACGATATTGATTATTGATGCTTACGTGAGAGTCACTCGGGTTATACTCGATTATTACACAAAGAATTGTCGCATCATATCTCTCATATTATTGATTCAATTATTGTCACAAAGATTATCATCAGTATAATATGTTATATTATTAAATCAATAATTGAGACGACAAAGTTATTCATATTATTATTTGCAATATTGATAATGTCTAGAAGTTACATCGAGGAGAGATTTGGTCATCTAATCAATGCGCCAATAAGGAGAAATCCTTATCGGAAAGCCCCCTCTTTCCTGGGAACGACCTGGTTGTTAATTATTGTGAGTTATAATATTAATGATGAATAAGTTCGTGTTGATTAAAGATGAAATTGATAGTTCCATTGTGTTAGAATTATTAGTGTTAGTGAAAATCGACATTTATTTTGATAATAATTGATGTCTGGAGGTTATATTGACCAATTGGGTAATTAACCGGATAAATGAGCAATTAATTGCTATTGATTCACATGATTATAACTATTTGTTCACATGTGTGTACTATTGATTCACATTCATTTATTATTAGGGGAGTTGGTGCAAGATTGACAATACTTGCATGATTAAGTTAAAAATGGAGGTATAGATGAAGGTACTATACTATAATTAAAATTTTCACATGTTTAGAACTATTGATTCACATGATTTACTATTAATTCACATGATTTACTATTAGGGGAGGTGGTGCAAGTTTGATAATACTTGCAGGACTAAATTAAAAATGAAGAAAAAGAGGAAGGTATTATACTGTAATATTTCGAGCCCCAAAATGTGCAATTATTGAAACTATATTTTTCTATAAATAGAAGCTCATTCTTCTTTCATTTCTCACCAATTCACTAAAACTTTAGAGCAATTATTATAGAGAGAAATTATAGAGAGAAAGAAGAAGAGAAGTCTGTTACCTCACTATTTCAGTATCCAGTTTTCTTTTGAGGTAAGGGATATTATTATTATAGTAAGGGGTATTATTCTTTCGTATTCATGAAGAGAGCTATTGTTATTCCATTCTTTATTATTATTATGTTGGAATAACCTGTCTATGCGAAGTACCGCATACATGGTGAAATTCTTCTGTTATTCCATTCTTTATTATTCTCGTTGGAATATCACGTCTAAAAGTGCAATTACGCATGACCGATTCCATTCTTTATTATTATGTTGGAATATCACTCGTCATGCGGCAGACGCGCATTTAAGAGTTCCATCTTTATTATTCTGTTGGAATATCTCAGATGTAAGCGGATTACGTATGACACGGTTCCATTCTTTATTATTCTCATTGGAATAACTCGCTGGCGGTCTATCACATGCCCGGTGAATTTCGTTGTTATTCCATTCTTTATTATTACGTTAGAATATCCCATGCATGCAAGCGGATTACGCATTTGATTCGATTCCATTCTTTATTATTCATTGGGAATAACACATGCATGTGACTAAAAGCGCATGCATGGTGAATTTTTCTGTTATTCCATTCTTTATTATTCTGTTGGAATAACCTGTCTATGTGGATTACCACATGCATGGTGAATGATCCTTTGTATTCATTCCTTATTAAATTGTGGAAATAATTTGTTTACGTGGATTATCACATGGCGGGTGAAAATCCATTTGCAGTTTCGTAATTTTTCTGACCCTCAAAAATTCTGGAAAAATTCAAAATGATAATTTGATGAGTTTTCTATATTGTGTCCAAAGATGGCGATTTTTGGATGTATAGATTAAGAGTTATGAATTTTATGGAAAAAGACTATTTTAAAAGTAAACCCTTATAACTCCTTGTGGTTAACTCCAAAATTGGTGAAATTTTTATTGGGAGTACATGTATATAACAGGAGTATACCCTATAAATTTTGGAAATTTTGGACAAAAGTACAATTTATGATAAATGTCTAAATATAATAGCTTTTGGCCATATGAAAAATAGTAAATGAATTTTAAAAATTAGAAAAAATATATGTTTAATATGGGACTATATTCTACTAAATCCCAGAAAAGAAATATTTTTGGGACTGATTTGGTATTTTTCATGAAAATGAACTAGTTATGAGTAAATGAATTAAATATGTTATGTGAAGTTACAAAATTAAAAAATAGGATTTTATGGTTTGAGAATCCTATATAGGGTATATGCAGATTTTTAATGAGGGATTTGATCATTGGTGATAAAATCTTATGAGTATGCCAGTTTTGAATGATTAAATGCATTATTTGGTAAAGTGTAATCAATTGAAATAAATTGTTTATAAATTTAAGTAGTGATTAAAATATCGTTATAATATTAATAATATTAGATTATGAGTTTATTAAGTGATTGATAATATTTGGATAAATTTAAAGTCTTTAATATTTATCCTTATTTTCGTTTGATTAATGCGTATATCATTGTCATTATCCTCATGCTTATATTGTGATGAAAGTCATCTTTGGCTTACGTGCATAGATGGACTTGGTATGATTATGACCAGGGATTATTCGGTATAATCATGACCGTAATGTGATGAATGATGTGATGAATATCCTCAATGGTCTGAAGTGCATTGATGGATAGTTTTTGGTATGATTATGACCAGTGATTATTCGGTATAGTCATGACCATTGATGATTTAATGAATATCCTTGGCCCGTAGTGCAGGGAAGATTCGATGATGTGGTTTATTTATTAAAATTTGAGTCTCGTGATAAAAATTGATGAAAACATTTTAAATCATAGAATATAGTAGATATCATGCTCTCTTGACTCTTCAATGGATTGCTTATTCTGCTTTGAGTTAAACTTGATGTCTATTGTATTTTATCGGTTTAACATTGTTGAAGGCTAATGATAATTTATTCTACATTATCTTAGTCATAATATTTCTTCTTGAGCTAGTTGAGCTCACCCTTTCCTCCTTTATTCTCTTGAGGAAATGAGAACGTAGCACGAATTTGTCGGGGAATGGGTGGCGGTCGAGATGATAGCATTAGTAGTCCTCACTAATACATTAAATAGTGTGACAATAAATATAATGAGGACTCCATTGAGTGTGGATATTGTCTAGATGACAATATTCTTATTAAAACTCTTAGATTATGTTTTGTCGTATTTTACACGACTGTTGTATAATTAAGTTGTTTTTGAATTTTGTACCATGTATTTGGCGACTCAAGATGGGTGATGTATACCTATTTTGGGGGCGTCACAAGTGCTGTATACGTTAATAGTGCCATATATGTGAATAGTAACCTTGACATGAAAAGGTAAAAATTTCATAATAAAATTCATACCAATATTTCGGTATAATGATATTGAAACAAATAACATCATTTACGAAGAAAATAACATCCCTTACCTCAAAAGAATAGTACTTCTGACTTAAATATCAGATATTATGCTGAAGGAAACTTGCACTGAATATCAACTCTCAAAGTATCTAAATACTCACAAAATACGCTCGATATTATAGACAGAGAATGTGACGCCCCCAAAACAGGTATGCATCACCCATCTTGAGTCGCCAAATACATGGTATAGAATACAAATACAAACTTAATTATACAACCGTCGTGTAATATACGACAAAAAACTAGCTGAGAGTTTAAATAAGAATATTGCCTTCTAGACAATATCCACTCTCAAATAGAGTCCTCATTACATTTATTGTCACACTATTTTATAGAATAGTGAGGACTACTAATACACCATCTCGGACCATCACCCGCTCCCCGACTAGTCCCATACCACGTTCTCATTTCCTCAAGAGAACAATGAAAGCAAAAGGTGAGCTCAACTAGCCCAAGAAGAAATATTATGACTAAGATAATGCGGGATAAATTATCATTAGCCTTCAACAATGTTAAACCGATAAAATACAATAGACATCAAGTTTAACTGCAATGAATAAGCAATCCATTGTAAGAGTCAAGTAGAGCATGATAACTACTATCTCTATGATTTAAAATGTTTTCATCAATTTTATCACGAGACTCAAATTTTAATAAATAAACTACATCATCGAATCTTCCCGCACTACTACGGGCCAAGGATATTCATTAAATAATCAATGGTCATGACTATACCGAATAATCCTCGGTCATTATCATACCAAAATCGCCCATCAATGCACTATGTGCCACTAAGGACTTTTACCACATCATTTATAACATTATAGGTAATGATTATACCAAATGATCCCTGGTCATAATCATACCTAGTCCATCTATGTATCGAAGCCAAAGATGACTTTCATCATAATATAAGCATGAGGATGATGAAAATGACATAATAATTCAATAAAACAAGTTCAAGAATAAATTTTAAAGATTTATAAGTTAATTTATCCTGAAATCAATTACGTCCAAATTGTCAACATGATCTTCGCTTTGTGGAGTAAAATTCAAGAACGCTTTCGTAAGAATATTTCCATGAAAAGATCTTTGGATGAAGCGCAAATATCCAGGATATTCTACTAATTTCATGGGTATAGAAGCCAAAACTTTAACCAATTGAGTATAATAGAATATATGAAATCGTAAATGGATTTTTCGCCGCCGTGCGGTAATCCACGCAGATGAGATCATTTCCACAATTTAATAAGGAATGAATACGAAGGATCATTCACCATGCATCTGTAATCCACATAGGCAGGTTATTCCAATGTAATAATAAAGAATGGAATAACTGAAGAATTCACCAGACATGCAATAGATCGTATAGACAGGTTATTCCCAATATAATAATAAAGAATGGAACCAGGTCATGCATAATCCGCACAGACATGATATTCCAACAGAATAATAAAGAATGGAACCAGGTCATGCGTAATCCGCACAGATAGGATGTTCCAACAGAATAATTAAGAAGGGAATAACAACAGAATTCACGTGCACGGCATGCGATAGGCCTTGCAGAAAAGTTATTCCAATGGAATAATAAAGAATGGAATAATGAAGAATTTCACCATGTATGCGGTATTGGCATGTACAAAGTTATTCAACATAATAGTAAAGAATGGAATAACAACCCTTACGAGTATTGAAAGAAAATAACTCTCTTCATGAATACGAAAGAATAATACTCCTTACCTTAGAAGAAACTGGATATTGGAATAGTGAGGTAGCAGACTTCTCTTCTTCTTTCTCTCTATAATCTCTCTCTATAATAATTGCCCTAAAGATTTAGTGAATTGGTGAGAAATGAAGGAAGAATGAGCTTCTATTTATAGAAAAATATAGTTTCGATAATTGCACGTTTTGGGGATCAAAATATTACAGTATAATACCTTCCTCTTTTTCTTTATTTTTAATTTAGTCCTGCAAGTATTATCAAACTTGCACCACCTCCCCTAATAGTAAATAATGTGAATCAATAGTTCAATCATGTGAATCAATAGTTATAATCATGTGAAAATATGAATTACAATATAGTACCTCCATCTATACCTCCATTTTTAACTTAGTCATGCAAGTATTATCAATCTTGCACCAACTCCCCTAATAGTACAAGAATGTGAATCAATAGTACACACATGTGAACAAATATTTATAATCATGTGAATTAGTAGAAATTAATTGCTCATTTATCCGATTAATTACCCGACTGGTCAGTATAACTTCCAGACATCAATTAATATCGAAATAAATGTCGATTTCCACTAACACTAATAATTCCAACACAATGGAACTATTAATTTTATCTTTAATCAACACGAACTTATTCATCATTAATATTATAACTCACAATATTTAACAACTGTGTCGTTCCTGTGAAAGAGGGCTTTCCGATAAGGATTTTTCCTTATTGGCACAATTAGATGACAAACCCTCTTTGATGTAACTTCTAGACATTGTAAATATTGCAATTTAATAATATGAATAACTTTGTTGTCTCAATTATTGATTTAATAATATAACATATATATAGATGATGATCTTTGTGACAATAATTGAATCAATAATATGAGAGATATGATGCATCAATTATCGTAGCAATAATTGAGTATAATCGAAAGTGACTTCTCACGTAAGCATCAATAATCAATACCGTGTGCTACTATGCAACCACGCCAGACACTTTATTTTACTACTAGGGTAGTTCAACAGCTTTAATTCAGAAAACTTTCGCCGTTATTTTTATAAAAATATAATTATGTCATTTTCTAAAATGACAATACTTCCGTTGTGGGGTCCACTAATGATTGTCTTGTCGCATTTAATATTCCTCGTTAAAACTAATATTCCCCACCAATCGAATATTATATAACCACTTGCTTACTTTTGCAAAATTTGTAAATATTATCCACAACTATAACATTATATTATATCCACACCATAATATTCAAAAATATATTTCGAGAGAAATTAATCTTTATTCATAAAAGTTGGGGTCTTACAGAGAAAACTTGAGATTCTGGAGTGATTTTCAATTCTAACTAAGCACCCTATTTATAGGAAAATGCCAGAACGCCAAAGCAGACTAAATTAATAAAATAATATTTTATCAAAAAATTTCACGCACACCAAAATTGATCAAATTTTAGCACACCACAGTGGGGCCCACTAAATCCAGAATTTCCCCACCAACCAAAAGTGGGGCCCACCCATGTTTTTAATTAAAAAGCATTTATTTCCAAAACTTCAATAATTCATAATAAATAGCCATTTTATCAGAAAATTTTGAATCTCATGTCTATTCCATAGGAAATTTAATTCTCTACAACTTTTTAGAAGAAAGTTTTTTCAAATTCCAAATAGAAAATGATCAAAATCCACATACGGATGATTTTTAATACCTCCATTCTGACAAAATACTGATAAAACACCCCCATTCTGACAAAATACTGATAAAACACCTCAGCATTAATTCCTTCATTTATATCCACATAAAATAAATATTTTTTTATCATATAAATCAATAATTAATTGTTCACAAATAATATTACAGAATCACAATAATGACAACCAGGTCATTCCTAAGAAAGAAGGGGGCTTTCCGATAAGGGTTTCTCCTTACTAGCGTGCAATTAGGTGACCAAAACCCTTTCGTAGACAGAACTTCCTTAGACATTGCCAATAATGATATCTAATAATATTATTCAAATAATATGAATTATTGATCTGATAATGGGAAATATTGTGCAGTGACAATTATTGAAACAACAATAATATAAAATAGCAACGTAGCAATTATTGAATCAATAAAATAAAATATTGAATAGTAATTACTGTAACAATTATTGATTAGTGCCTTCTTATGTAAGAATCAATAATCCAAAAATACTGTGCAATACCGTGTGTTACTATGCAACAACGCGTATTACTTTACTTTACCCACCGGGTATTCCAATAGTTTTAACGGTAACAACTACGCCGTTATTTATAAAAAAAACTTATACTTGTCGTTTTCTTCATCCGACAGTTATTCTGTTATGGGGCCCACAAATGACTCCGCCTTCGTACGAATATTCCCCGATAACAAGAATATTCCACAACCAAATGAATATTCCCTGACAATAATGAATATTTTATAACCACTTGCTTATTTTACAAAATTTGCACATTTCACCCATAAATAAAATATTATATCAAATTAACACCTTATTATTTAAAATAAAAATTAGAAGAAATTTAATTTTATTTAAAAATTTCAGGGTCTTACAACCTCCCCTCCATATGAAATTTCATCCTCGAAATTGACGTACGTAGCTGGTGTTTGAAAAAGGTGAGGATACCTTGCTTTTATTTTCGATTCCAGCTCTGAGGTAATTTCCTCAATAGCACGGTACCTCCACAAAACTTTGACTTGTGGTATAACCTTTGTGCGTTGGACATGCTCCTTCTTATCCAAGATCTTGACAGGTATCTCCTCGTACGTTAAATTATCGGCTATCTCGTCTGGTTCTAACTCAATAATGTGGTTTGCGTCTTTCACATATTTACGAAGCATGGATATGTGAAATAAGTTATGAACACGAGACATACTTGGCGAAAAAGCGAGTCTATAGGCCACAGTTCCTACTCGATCGAGGATTTCAAATGGACCAATAAATTGAGGGTTGAGATTTCTTCTCTTCATCGACTCTTACTTCTAGAATAACACATTCTTATACTTTCTTTTTCATATTCATCAGTTCCGGGTCTGTGGCTTGAGTAGCCTTAACTTTATCGATTAAAGTCGGCTCTACGTGTATATTTGACATCATCATGTGGGTCCTTAGAGTCTTTAACTCTATCTCCATCCTTTTTTAAGTCATACAAAGTGGGTCTTTGTGTTAACAACATCGCACTCGTACCCACATATGATCTTATACTCAATGCTTCAGCTACCACGTTTACTTTTTAAGGATGGTATTGAATGGTATGATCATAATCTTTCAACAGCTCGAGCCAACGTCTTTGGTGCATGATGCGTTCGTTTTGGGTGAAGAAACATTTGAGGCTTTTATGATCTGTATAGATCTCCACTTTCTCCCCATACAGGTAGTGTGTGACGCCCCCAAAACAGGTATACATCACCCATCTTGAGTCGCCAGATACATGGTACAAAATTCAAATACAACTTAATTATACAACAGTCGTGTAAAATACGACAAAACATAATCTAAGAGTTTTAATAAGAATATTGTCATATAGACAATATCCACACTCAATTGAGTCCTCATTACATTTATTGTCATACTATTTAACAGAATAGTGAGGACTACTAATGCTATCATCTGGACCGTCACTCCATTCCCCGACTAGTCCCGGCTACGTTCTCATTTCCTGAAGAGAACAATGAAAGAAAGGGTGAGCTCAACTAGCCCTGTAAGAAATATTATGACTAAGATAATGCAGAATAAATTATCATTAGCCATCAACAATATTAAACTGATAGAATATAATAGACAATAAGTTTAAATGCAGTGGAACAAGCAATCTATTAGAAGAGTCAAGTAGAGCATAAAATCTACTATCTTCTATGATTTAAAAAGTTTTTCATTAACTTTATCACTGAGACTCAGCTTAATAAATAAAATCGAAACATCCCTGCATCACGACCAAGGATATTCATGTAATCATCAATGGTCATGACTATACCGAATATTCCCTGGTCATAATCACACCAACAACTGTCCATCAATAAACTACAGGCTAATGAGGAATTTTACCACATCATTCGTCACATTACTGTCATGATTATACCGAATAATCCCTGGTCATAATCATACCAAGTCCATCTATGCACGTAAGCCAAAGATGACTTTCATCACAATATAAGCAGGATGATGATGACAATGACATAATAATTCAATAAAACAAGTTCAAGGATAAATTTTAAAGATTTAAAATTTTAGTTTATCCAGAAATCAATAACGTCCAAATTATCAACATGATACTTCTTTGTGGAGTAAAATTCAAGAATGCTCAGAAGAATATTTCCATGAAAAGATACTTGATGAAGCGCAAATATCAAGGATATTCCATTAATTTCATGGAGTATAGAAGCTAAAACATTAACCAACTGAGTATAATAGAATATATAAAACCACAAATGGATTTTTGCCCGCCATGCGGTAATCCACGTAGACAGATCATCCACAATTTAATAAGGAATGAATACGAAGGATCATTCACCATGCATGCGGTAATCCACATAGACAGGTTATTCCAACAGAATAATAAAGAATGGAATAATAAAAGAATTCACCAGGCGTGCGTAACCCGCACAGACATGATATTCCAACAGAATAATAAAGAATGGAACCAGATCATGCGTAATCCGCACAGACAAGATATTCCAACAGAATAATAAAGAATGGAACCAGGTCATGCGTAATCCGCACAGACAAGATATTCCAACAGAATAATAAAGAATGGAATAACAACAGAATTCACCAGGCATGCGATAGACTACACAGATAGGTTATTCCAACAGAATAATAAAGAATGGAATAACAGAAGAATTTCACCATGTATGCGGTACTTCGCATAGACAGGTTATTCCAACATAATAATAAAGAATGGAATAACAACCCTTACAAGTATTGAAAGAAAATAACCCTCTTCATGAAAACGAAAGAATAATACCCCTTACCTTAGAAGAAGACTAGATACTGGAATAGTGAGGTAGCAGACTTCTCTTCTTCTTTCTCTCTATAATTTCTCTATAATAATTGTTTTATAACTTTAGTGAATTGGTGCGAAATGAAGGAAGAATGAGATAGTACAGTATAATACCTTCCTCTTTTTCTTTATTTTTAATTTAGTCCTGCAAGTATTATCAAACTTGCACCACCTCCCCTAATAGTAAATAATGTGAATCAATAGTTCAATAATGTGAATCAATAGTTATAATCATGTAAAAATACGAATTATAGTATAGTACCTCCATCTATACCTCCATTTTTAACTTAGTCATGCAAGTATTATCAATCTTGCACCAACTCCCCTAATAGTACAAGAATGTGAATCAATAGTACACATATGTGAACAAATAGTTATAATCATGTGAATTAATAGCAATTAATTGCTCATTTATCCGATTAATTACCCGACTGGTCAGTAAAACTTCCAGACATCAATTAATATTGAAATAAATGTCAATTTCCACTGACACTAATTATTCCAACACAATGGAACTATCAATTTCATCTTTAATCAACACGAACTTATTCATCATTAATATTATAACTCACAATATTTAACAACTGTGTCGTTGCTGTGGAAAGAGGGGATTTTCGATAAGGATTTCTACTTATTTAGCGCCTTAATTAGATGACCAAACGTCTCTTGATGTAACTTCTAGACATTGTAAATATTGTAATTTAATAATATGAATAACTTTGTCGTCTCAATTATTGATTTAATAATATAACATATTATGCGAGATGATCTTCGTGACAATAATTGAATCAATAATATGAGAGATATGATGCAGCAATTACTGTAGCAATAATTGAGTATAACTGAGTGACTTCTCACGTAAACATCAATAATCAATACCATGTACTACTATGCAACCGCGCGTATTACTGTACTTTTACTACCGGGTAGTTCAACAGTGTTAACGGTAACACTTTAGCCGTTATTTTTATAAAAAGATAATTTTGTCATTTTTTTACTACAATAATACTTTTGTTGTGGGTTCTACCAATGATTGTTTCATCGTACGAATATTCCCTGTTAAAATGAATATTCCCCGACCAATCGAATATTATATAACCACTTGCTTACTTTGCAAAATTTATAAATATTACCCACAACTATAACATTATATCAAATCCACACCATAATATTCAAAAATATATTTCAAGAAAATTATTCTTTATTCATAAAAGTTGGGGTCTTACATAGTGTCTCCAGATTTTCAACGCGAAAATGACTGTTGCCAACTACAGATCATGAGTATGATAATTCCTCTCATATTCTTTGTGTTGTCGCGAGGCATAGGCTCTGACATTCCCATATTGCATGAGAACACATCCTAACCCTTTGCCTAAAGCATCGCTGTAGATAACAAATCCATCTGAACTAGATAGTATTATCAGAATAGGTGTCGAAATAAGTCTCATCTTGAGTTCTTGGAAGCTCTTCTCACATTCTTCGTTACAACCGAATTTTGTATCTTCAAGAGTTAGCTGAGTTAATGGAGTGGCGATTCGAGAAAATCCTTTCACGAATCTCCGATAATAACCAGCTAAGCCCAGAAAGCTACGTACTTTGGTCACCGACTTCGGTTGCTCTCAACTGTGATTTATATCCCAATCTTGGATAGCACGTCACAATGGCGCTATCGATTTACCATATACGAATATGACGTCTCCTACGGAGAGTCTGGCTTTGGTGCATTCCACAAAGGAAGTCACCATATAGAGGCTTTAGTACCAACTCTTGTACTTGGGTTTTTAACTCCTGAAGTTCAATAGGAGCCATTCGATATGAGATTTTAGAAATGGGTTTTGTACCGGGTTCAAGGTCAATACAAAATTTGATATCACGCTCTGGGGTAGGCCAAGAAGTTCTTCAGGAAAGACGTCAGGAAATTCACTAACAACAGAAATATCATTCAAATCTAAAGTATTTTTAAATTCTTGACATGGGCTAAGAAAGCTTGACATCCGTATTTCAATAAACGAATGGCTTTATGGCTTGATATGACAGTGATTGACTTTAATGGTTTGGTTGCTTGAATTCGTATAACAAGTTGGTTAGGAATATGAAAACTAATGACCTTACGAAAACAATCAATTTTAGCATGATGAGTGGTTAACCAATCAATCCCTAAAATCACATCAAATTCAAGTATCTTTAAAGAGATAAGATCAACGGGTAATGTGATGGTGCCAACTTGAATCAATCAAGATTTATAAATAGTGGATGTAATGAAAGTTTCTCCTAATGGAGTTTCAACAGATAAGTCAAAGTCTAATCTCTCATGAGTTAAGTTCAAACGTTGAGCACAAGTAGGAGAGATAAAAGAATGGGTAGAACATGTATTTAGTAAGGTATAGGCTTCACAAAAGTTTATAATTAACTAACACATGATAACTTCGTTCGGGTTACTCGCTTTTTGAGAAGTCACGAAAAATGCTCTTCTTGAAACCACTGACTTTGTTTTGTTCGTATTCGCCTTTAGTGCCACCGTCCCAGCTGGACTTGATTTCACTACAGGACAAAATCGAGCTATGTGACCATCTTTTCCACAACTAAAACATACCTTGGAAGCCTATGAACAGTTTGGACTTATGTGTCCCTCCTCTCCGCATCTGTAGCATCTAACTGGCGGTCGTTCTCCTCCCCTAAAATTTGTTGCTGGTGTTGGTGCTGCTGTCGACGTCTTCCCATCATCGTTAAATCTTCTCTTCTTGAAATTTCCACTTGAATCATTTCTTCTATTATCTTGGCCATGATTATCACTGAAGTGGTTACCATTTCTGACATGATAATTTCCTCCACGATGATTATCATTGTTCCGATGGCCGTTTCCACTGGTACAATTATTATCATGTTGTTGGTTGTCCTCTTTTGGTTGAGCTGACTCATAATCCCACTCCAATAACTGAACCCTATTCACAACATCTGAATATAAACAAGGTTTGTGAGAAATGAGGTATTGACGTATTTCGGGTTTCAAATCTCTCAGAAATATTCGCTTCATACGTTCCTCATTCTCAACTAAATGAGGTGCAAACCTGGATAACTCTGTGAACTTAGCCTTGTACTGAGACACAATCATGTTGTTCTATTCTAGTCTAATAAACTCTACCTCCTTCATATGACGAATACTTTCAGGAAAGTACTTGTCATTGAACGATTTTTGGAATGTTTCCCAAAACATATTTAGTGTGGCAGGCTGGGTACTCTTCACAGATTCCCACCAGTAATCTACCTCACCACGGAACACAAAAGGAGAATGGAACCTTCTATTCTACCGTGAATCCCAAGACATCAAATATCTTAGTAATTTGCTTAACCCACGTTTCTGCCTTAATCAGATCCGGATTTCCGAAAAACTCTGGTGGTCCCAACTCTTTGAACTTCTTGGCTGTGACAAGCTACGCGTTGCTATCATTTCCACCCGTATTTTGTACACGAGTCTCCTTCGTTTGGTTTTGCATGAACTGCAAAAAGCTTTTAAACATCCCATCATTCATTGTTTGATCAGTGGTGTTAATTACAGGAGGAACATTGCCGTCCTATTGTACGTTCTCCTGGTTGGTGATTAAAGGTGTCTCCACGATCTCATTCACTAAATTGTTAACATTTTCAGCTGTCCTTCTCAAATACTGTCACAAAATAAGGGTTAATTAAACAAATTAACATAACACTATTAACCCTATGCTCTGACTGACCCATTAAATACCAAATAAGCTTAGGTAGGACACACTAGCAAAGGATTTACTCATCTCTCCCCTCCTAGTTCTATTCCCCGATCTCCGCCAGAGACCAGATCCCTAAGCTCTGATACCAACTGTGACGCCCCTAAAATAAGTATACACAACCCATTCTGAGCCACCAATTACATGGTACAAAAAACAACTACAACTTCATTATTACAATTATCGTGCAAAATACGACAACACATATACTGTGAGTTTAAATACAAATATTGTCTTTGAGACAATATCCACACTCACAGAAGTCCTTTTTATAATTATTGATACACTATTTTATAAAATAGTGAGGACTACTAAAACAACTGCCTTGAAACATCACTCCACACCCCGACTAGTTCCCGCTATATTCTCGCCTCCTGAGAAGAAAAATGGAACAAAAAAGAAAAGGGTGAGCTCAACTAGCCCAATAAAGAATATTATAACTAAGATAATTTAGAAAAAATTATCCTTAGTCCTCAACAGGGAAAAATCTGATAGAATACAATAGACAACAAGTTTTAGATGAACAACTGCAGCGGAAACAATAATTCATTAGAAGAGTTAAGTAGAAAATTAAGTCTACCATCTTCTATGATTTAAAAGTCCATCATCAATATTTTATCACTGCAACATCAATCAATATACATCTTGAATCAAATATTCATCTTTGTACTACGGGCTAAAGATATTCATTTGTATCATCAGTTGGTCATGTTCATCTTAACACCTGTCCATCTTTGCACTACGGGCTAAAGATATTCATCAGGTAATCATTCATCTTTGCACTACAGGCCAAAGATATTCATCAAGTATCATCATTTAAGACTGAGGATGATGAAAAATATCTTAAAGAAAATGAATCCAATGAGATAAAAGGACAAAGATTAGGGATTCGTACTTTGGTTTATCCAAGTTCAAAAATACTCCATAATAATCAATTGTGGAGTAAAAATTCAAGAATGAAGATCAAAACATGGATACAATCAAAGATAGTAACCATAATAGACAACTTGGACAAATAAAAGAAAATTTATTTTTTTGTGAATAGTGTCGTATTTGTGAATAGTACGTGAATAGTGCCGTATACGTGAATAGTAACCCCAACACGAAAGGTAAAAATTTCATAAGAAAAATCATATTTCGTGAATAGTACCGTATTCGTGAATGAATAGTCGCAGTATACATGAATAAGTAACCACGAATTTAAAAGGTAGAAATTTCATAAGAAAAATCATACTTATTGAATGAATAAGATCAGATTCAGTAAAGTGTGTCGATACACGTGAATAAAGGTCGTATACGTGAATAGTAACCTCGACATGAAAAGGTAAAAATTTCATAAAAAAATTCATACCAATATTTCGGTATAATGATATTGAAATAAATATCATTTACGAAGAAAATAACATCCCTTACCTCAAAAGAATAGTACTTCTGGCTGAAATATCGGATATAACACTGAAAGAAACTTGCACTGAATAGAAACTCTCAAAGTATCTAAATACTCACAAAATACGCTCGATATTGTAGAGAGAAAACTTCAGATTCTGGTGTGATTTTCAATTCTAACTAAGCACCCTATTTATAGGAAAAAGCCAAACGCCAAAGCAGACTAAATTAATAAAATAATATTTTATCAAAAATTTTCACGCACACCATAATTGATCAAACTTCAGCACACCACAGTAGGGGCCACCAAATTCAGAATTTCCACACCAACCAAAAGTGGGGCCCACCCATGTTATTAATTAAAAAATATTTATTTTCAAAACTTCAATAATTCATAATAAATATTCCTTTTATTAGAAAAATTCAAATCTCATGTCTATTCCATAGGAAATTTAATTCTCTACAACTTTGTAGAAGAAAGTTTTTCCAAATTCCAAACAGAAAATGACCGAAATCCACATTCGGACGATTTTTAATACCTCCATTCTGACAAAATACTGATAAAACACCCCCATTCTGACAAAATACCGATAAAACACCTCAACATTAATTCCTTCATTTATATCCACATAAAATAAATATTTCCTTATCATATAAATTAATAATTAATTATTCATAAATAATATTACAGAATCACAATAATGACAACCAGGTCGTTCCAGGAAAGAAGGGGGCTTTCCGATAAGGATTTCTCTTTACTGGTGTGCAATTAGGTGACCAAACCCATTTTCTAGACAGAAATTCCTTAGACATTGCCAATAATGATATCTAATAATATTATTCAAATAATATGAATTATTGATTTGATAATGAGAAATACTGTGTAGTGACAATTATTGAAACAATAATAATATAAAATATCAACGTAGCAATTATTGAATCAATAAAATAAAATATTGAATAGTAATTATTGTAACAATTATTGAGTAGTGCCTTCTTACGTAAGAATCAATAATCCAAAAATACTGTACAATACCGTGTGCTACTGTGCAACAACGCGTATTACTTTACTTTACCTACCGGGTATTCCAACAGTTTTAATGGTAACAACTACGCCGTTATTTATAAAAAAAACTCATACTTGTCGTTTTATTCATCCGACAGTTATTTTGTTATTGGGCCCACAAATGACTGTGCCATCATACGAATATTCTCCGACAACAAGAATATTCCACAACCAAACGAATATTCCCCGAAAATAATGAATATTTTATAACAACTTGCTTATTTTGCAAAATTTGTACATTTCACCAATAACTAAAGCATTATATCAAATTAACACCTTATTATTCAAAATATTAATTAGAAGAAATTCCATTTTATTTAAAAATTTCGGGGTCTTACACCTGGGCCATATAGACAAGTTTTAATAGTCATAATATGACACAAATAAGCTACACAAGCTAAAGAAACCAAGCCTAAACTATTTTGAGCATTAGACTTGTGAAAAATCACATTTTAAGCCCAAAAGTGGACTGCTTGGTGTAATTGTTAGCATCTAATCTTATAAGACTATAATGAACACTTATAAAATTGCTAATACATGCTTATAATGGTTCCCAATCATTGAAATGACCAAAACTAGTAAGAAAACCAAGTTAGAATATATTTTTCAAGCCTAAAGTGAGCTTTGGTAGGTCAAAGTTGGCTAGATGATTAAATAAAGTGTGGTGATGCTTAAAGTATCCTTAAATAACTAAAATACACATGCCTAGACTATCCAAGTAGCCAAAACAGGAGAAAAATGATAAACTGTTAAAAACAGTTTTTGCAAAAAGTTAGAAAATAGGCCAATTTGAGGCACTATTTTGAGAAGCTTAAATGAAATGAATAAGAAACCTAAACCTTGATTAAAATACCTTTATGTATGGTCTAGAAGTAGGGCCAAGTGTTTGAGCCAATAGCTTAACCAAGATATTCATAAAAATCACCAAACTAGCTAAGAAAAATAAGCAAACTGCAATTTTCTGCAGATTTTTCCAAGTATGAGAATTTGAGATTTTTCTATTTTACTTAAAAATCAATATTGAAACCTTAGACAAGTGAGTTAGAGGTATGCTAGAATATTCCAAGTGTTGGAATGTTAATGTACACAAGAACTTGAGAAATTACTATGTAAAAGCTTAAAAAAAAACTAGGTTTAGAGGGTCAAAATCAAATCTATGCTTAGCCAAGTTAGGGGAATGCTAAAACTAGTTCTAACTAGTTATAATTCAAGTGTTGGAATGAGCCTAAGTGGCCAGAAATAAAATTGGAAAGAATTAACCAAAGTTAGTAAAACTAAAAACTATGGTCAACAACCTAGTTTGGACACCAGTTTCAAGAAGCTTAGATAACTTGCTTGAGAATCTAAACTAGTACAAAAATACTTTGATATATATTCTATAAGTATGCTCAGATTTCAGGTCTAAAAGCCTAACTTATAAATTCATAAAAATCATCAAAGTATCCTGGAAAATAATTAAAATTACAATTTTGCTAAGTAATTAAATGTGTAAAACAACCCATTTGGGGTCTGTTTTTGGATTTCTTAACTTGATAGTTTTAAAGACCTAAACCATGAACAAAATACTTTGCTATGGGGTCTATATGATTGAAAAAATGGGAGGTTCAAAAGGTTATTATAGAAATTATTAAAAATCTCCAAAAGTACCTCAAAAATCACATTTTTGTGTTTTTGAGTTATATTGTGAAAGTGAAGTTTTAAATCTTATAAATGTCATAACATGAATTAAGATGAAAATTGAAGTGTCTAATGATCATGAAGCTGTATCATGCTATGTTTAGACCAAAATGAGCATGTTTGCGAATGTATTGAAACTAAGTATGTGATGTATAATATGTATATATGGTTATAAAGTGATGAACCAATACTATATGCATAATCTAAGTCGAAGGAACTTAGATGAGTAATGTTTAACCAAGTGTGGTATGTTGAAATAGTGTGATACACACACAATATGTACACTACAAGTGCAATAAGTTGGCACATGTGGTGATGAAAGGAAACTAAAACTGAGTTTTATAAATAATAAAGTCGAATGTCTAAATTATTAGATATAAAGAGAATTCACGAAAGATAATAAGTAAAGATAAGGTTTTAAAGTACGATCACACTAATAGTCAAATTTTGACTGATAATGTGTTTTGTTATCAATCTCACACACAGTGTAAGTTGTGCAAGGAACGTAGAAGTTGGTGTAATGATAAAACCCAGGTCCAGGCACGTTTTTTAGAATTTGTTTTTATGTGTGAACTTGATAGTTGTTATGTGCAAGTACTTCCTGTATTGTATGTACTTGTGATTAGTTTGAGATGTGCTTTATGTGTTATATATACCGTGATACAAATATATTGAATCAAGTTAATGATTGAAGTTTATTAAATTATGGACACTCACTACATTAAAATATGAAGTATACGATAAAGTATGAGGCATGAATATATGTCAAGCATGAGAAACATGAAGTATGTAGATATGCAAAGCATGAAGAAGGTAATGTATGTTTGAATTGTGATATATGTGTTATGTGATAACTGTTAAACTTGCTAGGCAACATAATTGCTCACCCTTGCTATAAATAATTGTTTTCATCTAAACCAGAGCGGATCGAAGGATTCAAGATAGATAAAGGAAGAAGTATTGATTGAAGTTGTTGTATAGTTTTAGCTATACTAGATAACGTGCATATGATATATTGTAATTGGGTAGTCAAGGAACATTGAAATTTAAGAATAGTTAAATTTGGTTGTCAGTTCATGGATACTTATGAATCAATATATTCGAGATAAATAGATTGTTTATAACTTGAACTGTATAAATTAAATCAAGATGATTTACAAGTGTAATACCAGGTTGTAAAGGTTACAGATTTTTGAAGTGGAAGGAATTACTATATTAATTGGTATCTAAGCAAGGTTGTATTCATTATTTTATTAATAAAGGTTATAAATATTCAGATGAGGCTTTTATCATAATGCACCAAGACCGAGGTTTAAGGGACTCGGGTTTTGGGGCGTTACAGATGTTTTACTTTTTCTATTGTTTACTACTCCCTCCGTCCTAGGATAAAAGTCTTGGTGGACTTTTCACGCATATTAAGAAGAGGAATGAAATGATAAAATGGCCTATAATGATAAATGAATTATTTTCAATGTCTATAATAACTATTCAATTCAAAATATTTCTTTACTTAATAAAGGTGAGAGAGTGACTTTTAGAATACTATTATGAGATTTTAAATATAATCTCTCTATAACTTTAAAAATTTGGTTATGGAGAAAATTTAGAATAAGAAAAGTATGAGATATTTAATTTTATCACGATCGGAGGGAGTATTAATTCTTAAAAAATGACCAGAAAGTTTAATTTTATGAAATAAAATTATTCAATTTTTCTTATAATTATTATTCAAGAATGTTAAAATTGATAAAAGTTTAAAGTTATGGGAGGAGTGAAATATGCAAATTTTTACAAAACACACAATTTTGGCTATAAAATATTCATTGTAATCAAGAAATGTTAGAATATAAAAGTTTAAGGTCGTGGAATATGCAAATTTTTTGTCGGGAATATCCGCATTTGGGAGAACGTTTTGGTCGTGGAATATTCTTTTGGGCCCTATCCATAACTTAATAACTGGGCCCCATAACGGAATAAATCGGATGAAGAAAACGATAAGTTTGAAGTTTTTACCGCTAACATCGTTGAATACCGGTGGTTAAAATACAATAATACGCGTTGTTGCACAAAGAAGATACCAGATACACATTATTTTTGAATTATTGATTCTTTACGTAAGAAGGCACTACTCAATAATTGTTACAAAGAATTATCGCTCAATATTTTATTTTATTGATTCAATAATTCTTTGCATTGATATTATATATTATTATTGTTTCAATAATTGTCATCGCACAAGATTTTCTATTATCGATCAATAATTCAAATTATTTGAATAATATTATCGATAACATTATTGGCAATGTCTAGAAAGTTCTCGCTTCAAGGAGAGGTTTGGTCACCTAATGCGCCACCAAGAAAGAGAAATCCTTATCGGAAAGCCCCTCTATCCCCGAACCGCTGGTTGTCACAAGATCTGTGAGTCTGTAATATTATTTGTGAATAATTAATTATTGATTATTATGATAAAGAAAATATTTATTGTGGATATAGATGGAGAAAATTTTTAATGTGACAACTATTGAAAATTAATATTTTATCTTTTCTCGATAAAATAATTCATTTAAATATATTATTTTAATAATATATTAATTGTAATATTTTTACAATGAAATGTGGGATATATGAGTATATGAGGAGGAAGAGTATTTTTGTGGCATTAAATATTTAACATATGTTTTGGGTGTTTGGTGGACACAATTTTTGACCTAAAATTGATTATGTAATCGTAAAATCTTCGCTTGTTGATTTTTGGCCAATTTTGTTTGGAATTTGGAAAATTTTCTTCCGAAAAGTTGTAGAGAATGGAATTTCCCATGGAAAGTCGCGAAGTTTTGAATTTTTTGATAAACGGCTATTTTCTATGAATTATTGAAGTTTCGTAAAATAAAATGATTTTTATTAAATTATATGGTGGGACCCACTTTGGTTGGTGTTAATAACATGTGGGTCGCTATATTTTTTCGTAATTGGCATGCTTGGATGGTTGGTCTTGGATGGTTGGTGTGTAAAAAAAAAATAATATTTTATTATTTTAGTCTCCTTCATGTTTCTAAAGATTTTCCTATAAATAAGCTTAAGTTAGAATTGAAAATCACACCGTAAACTCAAGTTTTCTCTATTTCTCTCTATATTATCAAGTGTATTCTTGTATCTTGAGTGTTGCTATACGGTGCAAGTTCGTTTCAAATAAGTTATTCCAAATGTAAATACCGCTTTTTTCGAGGTAAGTGGATTTTAAGGGTTGTGATGTTTTTCATGTTTCAGAAACTTTTCAGACCTTTTAAAAATTCTGGAAAAATTTGAAATGATAATTTGATGAGTTTTATTGATTGTGTCCAAAATGGCGATTTTTGGATGTATAGATTATGAGTTATGAATTTTATGGGAAAAGACTATTTTAAAAGAAAACCCTTATAACTCCTTGTGGTTAACTCCAAAATTAGTAAAATTTTTATTGGGAGTACATGTATATAACATGAGTATATTCTGTAAATTTCAGAATTTTGGATAAAAGTACAATTTATGATAAATGTTTAAATATTCGGTGGTTTTGGTCATATGAAAAATAGTAAATGACTTTTAAAAATTTCGAGAAAAATATATGTTCAACATGGGATTATATTGTGCTAAATCCCTTAAAAGAAATATTTTTGAAACCGATTTGGTATTTTCATGAAAATGTTCTAGTTATGAGTAAATGAATTAAATATGTTATATGAATGAAGAAAAATTGGAAAATATGATTTTATGGCTTGAGAATCATATATGAGGTATATGCAGATTTTTGATGAGGATTTTGGTTATTGGTGATGAAATCTTATGTGTTTGGCATTTTATGATGATTAAATGCATTAATTAGTAAAGTGTAAACAATTTAAATAAATTGTTTATAAGTTTAAGAAATTATTAAATATTGTTGTAATGTTAAGAATATTAAGATTTTGATATTATTAAGTGATTTATAACATTTTGATTAAGGTGTTATAAATATTGATATGGATTTTATTGTGAAATTTTATCTCTTGTGTTTGGGGTTACTATTCACTTAATCATTTATTAATTATTCAATTAAAAATGAAATTTTCCTTTTGTTAAAGATGACAATTATGGTTACTATCTTTGATTGAATCCATGTTTTGATAATATTATTTTTATTATCATATATAACATTTTTATAATTCTAGTGTTGAAATTTCTTCGACTTGAGTATAAAGATGGGTAAATTATTGGTATGATCGTGACTAGGGTTCTTTTGGCCAAGAGTGCAAAGTTGAATGAATCGTTGATCGGTATGATCATGACCATGAATATATAATCAATATCTTTAGCTTAAGTGCAAAGGTGAAATGATCAACATGGTTATAATTATTGTTTATATATAAATGATTATATATTTTTTGAGATAATAATATATATTGGCCTATAGTGCAAATATGAATCTGTTGAGGAATATCTTTGGCCTCAGAGTGCAAAGATGAATTATTGATGAATATATTTGGGCCTCAGAGTAGTAAAAGATGAATTATTGATGAATATCTTTGGTCAGAAAAGCAAAAAGATGACATGTTGTTGAATATCTTTGGCCAAGAGTGCAAAGATGAACATGTGTTGAGATGAACATGACCAACCGGTGATATAAATGAATATCTTTGGTCAGAAAGTGCAAAAAGATGAAATTATTAGTATGATTATGAACAAGAAATGTGATTTGGTGTAACCATGATCTTTGATGTTTCGTAAAGATAGGTGATGAAAATTATCTTCATCCCGGATGAGAAGAGGAATTTAGAACTACAATTATGATTATGAGTTATTCATATGATTGTGGACCGTAATTGTTGATTGATGTTACTGTGGATAAAACATTGTTGGTGGATTTTTAACATGGAGAAGATAATAGACTTTATAGTCTATTCGACTCTTCTAATGGATCGCTTCGTTCACCGCAACTATGGTTGAAATTTTTATCATCTACCATATGTTCTAAATCGATTTATTATCGATGGAGGCTATTGATAATTTAATTATCTTTAGTCATGATATTCTTTATCGAAGCTAGTTGTGCTCACCCTTTTGCTTTTTACAATTCCTTTCGTGTAATAAGAGTGTAATGGGTCGAGTGGGGGTAACAGGAATAGAACGGTGGTCATCGCTTAGTAGTTATATTTGGTGAATCTAATAGGTGAGGCTAACCCAACGTTGAAGGGTGTTTTGTCACTATCATACAAGATGTCTAATGACATACAACCACGTATCATCATAAGATGTGGATGTGCTCATCCACTCTGTCGAGTATATATACGAGCAGCACTACCTATATAATCTTGGTGTTTGTTTGAAGTATAATTCTCAATTTGAGATAGTGGAGATAATGATAAATCAAGAGAAGACTCACCATTGGGAAGAATATGATAGTAATCTTCTCGCTTTTCTTTTGGGGTCTATTAGGTCAACCAAGGATAATTCTGTGGACATATGATATCTATCATAACCTAGACGCATGGCCTCCCATGTACGGTTAAGGTTTCTTGAGCACTTCCCAAAGATTTTAGTTTCTAAAACAATTTTTGACTATACCTTTATGTAAGGTGTCACCGTGAGGTGTTGTCCACTGTGGGACATGTGTCACATTTGGTATATATTTGTATCCAAACTCACAAAGATATGTGTTGTTGTATTTTGCACGACAATTGTTGTAATAAAGTTGTAGTTGTTTTTCGCATCATGTATTTGGCTACTCGTAATGGGTTGGATTGAATGGACCTATTTTGGGGTCGTTACATTTGGTATCGAGCTATAAGTAAAGAGCCCCGATCGGTGACTTCGTTGATGGGGAATGCACCGACTCTCCGTAGGGGACGCCTGCTCATGGGCAAACCGATAGGTATCAATGTGAGGTCGACACAAGTTGGTGTCTAAAGTTACATTTGGTATCGAGCTTAGGGATATGATCTCGGAGATCGGGAATAGAACTAGAGGGGAGAGATGAGTAAATCCTCCTAAAAGTGTCCTACCTAAGCTTATTTGTTGGTTAGTCATAATATCGGATATTATGTGATATGTTAATTTATTCAATTAACCCTTGTTTTGAAGCGGTATTCTAGAATGATATCCTCAAATATGTGAGATGAGCAATGGAGAAATCATGAGGATGTGAAAGATGGACTCTCAAATGAAAGCAAGGTATTCTCAACTCTTTGAAATACTGTGCACGTAAATTTTGGGACTAAATTTCATAAGGAGAGGGAGATTGTAAGACCCCGAATTTTATGAAATAAAATTATTCAATTTTTCTTATAATTATTATTCAAGAAATGTTAAAATTGATAAAAGTTTAAAGTTATGGGTGAAATATGCAAATTTTACAAAACACACAAGTGGCTATAAAATATTCATTGTTGTTTGAGAATATTCGCTTGGTCGTGGAATATTCTTTTTTGTCGGGAATATCCGCATTTACTGCCAGCAATTCATTTGTGGGCCCCTATAACTAATAACCGCTTGATGAAGAAAACGATAAGTTTGAGTTTTTACCGCTAACATCATTGAATACCCGGTGGTAAAAAACAATAATAATACGCGTTGTTGCACAAAGAAACACACACCAGATACACAAAGATTTTTGAATTATTGATTCTTACGTAAGAAGGCACTACTCAATAATTGTTACAAAGAATTATCGCTCAATATTTTATTTTATCGATTCAATAATTGTCATATTGATATTATATATTATTATTGTTTCAATAATTGTCATCGCACAAGATTTTCTATTATCGATCAATAATTCAAATTATTTGAATAATATTATCGATAACATTATTGGCAATGTCTAGAAAGTTCTCGCTTCAAGGAGAGGTTTGGTCACCTAATCATAGGCGCCAAGAAGGAGAAATCCTTATCGAAAGCCCCCCTCTATCCTCGAACCGAACCGTTGTCAAGATCGTGAGTCTCAGTAATATTATTTGTGAATAATTAATTATTGATTATTATGATAAAGAAAATATTTATTGTGGATATAGATGGAGAAAATTTTTAATGTGACAACTATTGAAAATTAATATTTTATCTTTTTCTCGATAAAATAATTCATTTAAATATATTATTTTAATAATATATTAACTGTAATATTTTTACAATGAATGTGGGATATATGAGTATATGAGAGAAGAAGAGTATTTTTGTGGCATTAAATATTTAATATATGTTTTGGGTGTCTGTGGACACAATTCTCGATCTAAAATTGATTATGTGATCGTAAAATCGCTTCGCTTGTTGATTTTTGGCCAATTTTGTTTGGAATTTGGAAAAATTTTCTTCCAAAGTTGTAGAGAATGGAATTTCCCATGGAAAGTCGCGAAGTTTCAAATTTTTCGATAAACGGCTATTTTCTATGAATTATTGAAGTTTTCGTAAAATAAAATGATTTTTATTAAATTATATGGTGGGACCCACTTTGGTTGGTGTTAATAACATGTGGGTCGCTATATTTTTTCGTAATTGGCATGCTTGGATGGCTGGTCTTGGATGGTTGGTGTGTAGAAAAGAAAATAATATTTTATTATTTTAGTCTCCTTCATGCTCTAAAGATTTTCCTATAAATAAGCTTAAGTTAGAATTGAAAATCACAATTAAAACTCAAGTTTTCTCTATTTCTCTCTCTATATTATCAAGTGTATTCTTGTATCTTGAGTGTTGCTATATACGGTGCAAGTTCGTTTCAATAAGTTATTCCAAATGTAAATACCGCTTTTTTGAGGTAAGTGGATTTTAAGGGTTGTGATGTTTTTCATGTTTCAGTAACTTTTCAGACCTTTAAAAATTCTGAAAAATTTGAAATGATAATTTGATGAGTTTTATTGATTGTGTCCAAAATGGCGATTTTTGGATGTATAGATTATGAGTTATGAATTTTATGGGAAAAGACTATTTTAAAAGAAAACCCTTATAACTCTCTTGTGGTTAACTCCAAAATTAGTAAAATTTTTATTGGGAGTATATATATATAACATGAGTATATTCTGTAAATTTCAGAATTTTTGGATAAAAGTACAATTTATGATAAATGTTTAAATATTCGGTGGTTTTGGTCATATGAAAAATAGTAAATGACTTTTAAAAATTTCGAGAAAAATATATGTTCAATATGGGATTATATTGTGCTAAATCCTTAAAAGAAATATTTTGAAACTGATTTGGTATTTTTCATGAAAATGTTCTAGTTATGAGTAAATGAATTAAATATGTTATATGAATGAAGAAAATTGGAAAATATGATTTTATGGTTTGAGAATCATATATGAGGTATATGCAGATTTTTGATGAGGATTTTGGTTATTGGTGATGAAATCTTATGTGTTTGGCATTTTATGATGATTAAATGCATTAATTAGTAAAGTGTAAACAATTTAAATAAATTGTTTATAAGTTTAAGAAATTATTAAATATTGTTGTAATGTTAAGAATATTAAGATTTTGATATTATTAAGTGATTTATAACATTTTGATTAAGGTGTTATAAATATTGATATGGATTTTATTGTGAAATTTTATCTCTTTTGTGTTTGGGTTACTATTCATTTAATCATTTACACTATTCAACCTAAAAATGAAATTTTCCTTTTTGTTAAAGATGACAATTATGGTTACTATCTTTGATTGAATCCATGTTTTGATAATATTATTTTTATTATCATATATAACATTTTTATAATTCTAGTGTTGAATTTTCTTCGACTCGAGTATAAAGATGGGTAAATTATTGGTATGATCGTGACTAGGGTTCTCTCGCCAAGAAGGCAAAGTTGAATCGTTGACCGGGTATGATCATGACCATTGAATATATAATCGAATATCTTTAGCTTAAGTGCAAAGGTGAAATGATCAACATGGTTATAATTATTGTTTATATAATTTCAAATGATTATATATTTTTCGAGATAATAATATATTTGGCCTATAGTAGAAAATATGAATCTGTTGAGGAATATCTTTGGCCTCAGAAGCAAAAAGATGAATTATTGATGAATATCTTTGGCCCTCAGTGCAAAGATGAATTATTGATGAAATATCTTTGGTAGAAGTGCAAAAGATGACATGTTGTTGAATATCTTTGGCCAAGAGTGCAAAAGATGAACATGTGTTGAGATGAACATGACCAATCGGTGATATAAAATGAATATCTTCGTCAGAAAAGCAAAAGATGAAATTATTAGTATGATTATGAACAAGAAATGTGATTTGGTGTAACCATGATCTTTGATGTTTCGTAAAGATAGGTGATGAAAATTATCTTCGCCCCGGATGAGAAGAGGAATTTAGAACTACAATTATGATTATGAAGTTATTCATATGATTGTGGGACCGTAATTGTTGATTGATGTTACAGGATAAAACATTGTTGGTGGATTTTAACATGGAGAAGATAATAGACTTTATAGTCTATTCGACTCTTCTAATGGATTGCTTCGTTCACGCAACTATGGTTGAAATTTTTATCATCTACCATATGTTCTAAATCTCCGATTTATTATCGATGGAGGCTATTGATAATTTAATTATCTTTAGTCATGATATTCTTTATCGAGCTAGTTCAGGCTCACCCTTTTGCTTTACAATTCCTTTCGTGTAATAAAAGTAGTCGGGTCGAGTCGAGTGGGTAACAGGGAATAGAATTATGGTCATCGTTTAGTAGTTATATTTGGTGAATCTAATAGGTGAGGCGTAACCCAACGTTGAAGGGTGTTTTGTCACTATCATACAAGATGTTCTAATGACATACAACCACGATCATCATAAGACAGGATGTGCTCATCCACTTGCCGAGTATATATACGACAGCACTACCTATATAATCTTGGTGTTTGTTTGAAGTATAATCTCAATTTGAGATAGTGGAGATAATGATAAATCAAGAGAAGACTCACCATGGGAAGAATATGATAGTAATCTTCTCGCTTTTTTTGGGGGTCTATTAGGTCAACCAAGGATAATTCTTCGGACATATGATATCTATCATAACCTAGACGCATGGCCTCCCATGCATGTAAGGTTTCTTGAGCACTTCCCAAAGATTTTAGTTTCTAAAATGTTTTTGACTATACCTTTATGTAAGGTGTCATCGTGAGGTGTTGTCCACTATTGGGACATGTGTCACATTTGGTATATATTTGTATCCAAACTCACAAAGATATGTGTTGTTGTATTTTGCACGACAATTGTTGTAATAAAGTTGTAGTTGTTTTATTTGGCGACTCGAATGGGTTGGATTGAATGGACCTATTTTGGGGTCTCGTAATGGGTTGGATTGAATGGACCTATTTTGGGAATAGAAGTCTTCTTTTGCGATCCACTATAAGCCTTCTTACACCTTGTAAAGCCTTTTCTCCATATTTTGAACACACCGTTCTTCATGTTGAGAGTCGTGTTGCGTGTGTATACCCGGACTTTGGTCCGTGGCTCTTTATTTCATTTTGTATACATACATATATATATATATATATATATTTATATATATGGACTAACATTATCGAGTTATGCCTCGATTGAGCCTGGACTCACGTCCAGAGCGTTTATTGCTTTTATATATATTTTGTGACGCCCCCAAAATAGGTATACATCACCCATCTTGGGTCGCCAAATACATGGTACATAATACAAATACAAACTTAATTATACAACATGAGCTGAGAGTTTTTACACAAATATTGTCATCTAGACAATATCCAAACTCAAATAGAGTCCTCATTACATTTATTGGCACACAATTTTATAGAATAGTGAGGACTACTATAACACCATCTCGGGCCATCACTCCGGTTCCCGAGACTAGTTAGTTCCGGCCACGTTCTCATTTTCTCTCAAGAGAACAATGGAAGTAAAAGGGTGAGCTCAACTAGCCCAAAGAAGAAATATTATGACTAAGATAATGCATAATAAGTTATCATTAGCCTTCAACAATGTTAAACTGATAGAATATAATAGACAACAAGTTTAATCTGCGGTGAACAATCAATCCATTAGAAGAGTCGTTGCGAGCATGATATCTACTATCTTCTATGATTTAAAAAGTTTATCATTAACTTTATTGTTAGGACTCAACTTAATAAATAGATCACATCATCGAATCATCCCTGCACTACGGCCAAGGATATTCATTAAGTATCACGTCCACAAATTATTCTCAGACTACGGCCAAGAATTATTCGATGTAATCATCAATGGTCATGACTATACCGAATTATCCATGGTCATAATCATACCAATCAACAAATTCCATCTATACACGTAAGCCAAAGATGACTTTCATCACAATATAAGCATGAGGATGATGACAATGATATAAGAATTCAATTAAAAGAAAGTAAATGATAAATTTTTAAAGATTTATAATTTAATTTATCCAGAATTCCACAATATCCAAATTTTCAACATGATATCGCTTTGTGGAGTAAAATTCAAGAATAATATCCATGTATCAAAAATAATTTGGATGTAAAAGAAATAAATTTTTTGGTGAATAAGACTCGTGAATAGTATCCCGTGAATAGTACTTTTGAGAATAGTACCGTGAATAGTAACCCAACATGAAAAGTGCCCCAAATACCTGAGTGAACAATATTTGAGTGAATAGTAATTGGGTGAATAGTAACCTATGAATAGTAACTCGTGAATAGTATCCCGGCATTAAAAGTGCCCCAAATACCCGAATGAACAATATTTGAGTGAATAGTAATCGGGTGAATAGTAACCCATGAATAGTAACTCGTGAATAGTACCCTGGTATGAAAAGTGCCCCGAATACCCGAGTGAATAATATCATAGTGAATAGTAACTAGGTGAATAGTAACCCATGAATAGTACCCTGTGAATAGTACTTTAGGTGAAAATATTGATATTTAATAAGAAAGTTCATATCAATATTCCAATAAAATGATACTAGATGAAGCGCAAAACTCAAGGATATTTCACTAATTTCAAGGATTATAGAAGCAATACTTACCATAGTAAGTTTAGATTTAAGAATATGAAAAGAATTAACATACAAAAGCGCAGAATGGATTTTCACCATCATACGAAGACGTAATCCGCGTAGACAGGTTATTCTGACATACTAAAGGATGAATACGAAAAATAGTATTCCTTATGCATACGAAAGAAATAATACCCCTTACCTTAGTAGAAAGCTGGATACTGCAAAAGTGAAGTAGCAAAATACTCTTCTTCTTGCTCTCTATAGTTTCACTCTCTATAGTGTCTCTTGTGAATCTCAGTGAATTGGTGAGAATGAAAGAAGAATTAAGCTTCTATTTATAAGAGAATAGACTAAATAGTAACTAATTCATGAATGGTCTAGATTGATTTACTATTAGAACGGATGGTCCAGATTGATTACTATTAAAACCACAACCGACGGTCCAGATTGATTTACTTTTAAAACCACCACCGACGGTCCAGATTGATTACTTTTAAAACCACCACCGACAGTCCAGATTGATTTACTTTTAAAACTACCACCGACGGTCCAGATTGATTACTTTTAAAACCACCACCGATGGTCCAGATTGATTTACTTTTAAAACCACCACCGACGGTCCAGATTGATTTACTATTAAAACCACCATCAATGGTTCAGATTGATTTACTATTAAAATCACCATTAATGGTCGATTGGTTTACTATTAAAACCACCACCAGTGGTCCAGATTGATTTAACTTATTACACTTTAGTACCCCTAAAGTTTTCCAAGTTTGCATTATTCCCCTCTAACTTTTGTAATTCACTTATCTTCAATAAACACATTCTTAATACTTCAACAATTATTCATCATTTATATTATAACTCACAATATTTAACAACTAGATCGTTCTCAGGAAAGAGGGGGCTTTCCAATAAGGATTTCTCCCTATTGGCGCGCAATTAGGTGACCAAACCTCTCCTCGATAGAACTTTCTAGACATTGTCAATATTGCAAATAATAATATGAATAACTTTGTTGTCTCAATTATTGATTTAATAATATAAAATATTATGCAGATGATAATGTGACAATAATTGAATCAAATAATGTGAGATACTATGCAACAATTACTGTAGCAATAATTGAGTATAACTGAGTGACTTCTCACGTAAGCATCAATAATCAATACTGTGTGCTACTATACAACCACGCGTATTACTATACTTTTACCACCGGGTAGTTCAACAGTTAACGGAAAAACTTATGCTGTTATTTTTATAAAAAGATATTTCTATGATTTTCTAACTATGACAATACTTTCGTTGTGGGGTCCACCAATGATTGTGCCATTGTACGAATATTCCCCGTCCAATCGAATATTCACTGACACAACGAATATTTTATATTAACTTGCTTACTTTGCAAAATTTTCCAAATATTACCCACAACTATAATATTATATCATATCCACACCATAATATTCAAAAATATATTTCGAGAAAAATTATTCTTTATTCAAAAAAAGTTGGGGTCTTACAACCTCCCCTTCTTATGAAATTTCATCCTCGAAATTAGGGTACGTACCTGATATATTGAAGAGGTGAGGATACCTCGTCAGATTCTAACTCTTTGAATATGCTTCTTCTTATCCAAGATTTTAATAGGTACATCTTTATACGTTAAATCTTCCGCTATCTCATCCGGTTCTAATTAAATAATGTGGTTCAAGTCTTCCACATATTTACGTAACATCGATACGTGAAAAACTTTATGAACACGCGACATACTTGGCGGTAAAGCGAGTCTATAGGCCACACTTCCTACTCAATTAAGGATTTCAAATAGACCAATAAAATTGAGGGTTGAGATTTCCTCTCTTCGTCGATTCTTGCTTCTAGAATAACGCCCTCTTAAACCTTCTTTTTCACATTCATCAGCTCTAAGTCTGTAGCTTGATCAGCTTTAACTTTATAGATTAAAGTCGGTTCTAATCGTATATTCGTTATCTTCACGTAGGTTCTTGGAGTCTTTAACTCTATCTCCATCTTTTGTAAGTCGTACAAAATGAGTCTTTGTGTTAACAATGTCACACTCATAATCGCATACGATCTTCTACTCAACTCGTCAGCTACCACGTTCGCTCTTCCACTATGATATTGAATTGTATGGTCGTAATTTTCAACAGCTTGAGCTAACGTATTCGGCGCATGTTACGTTCGTTTTGGGTGAAAAAATATTTGAGGGTTTTGTATCGGGTTCAAGGTGGATACAAAATTCGATTTCACGATCTGGGGGTAGGCCAGAAAGTTCTTCAGGGAATACGTCAAGAAATTTATTAATAATAGAAATATCATTCAAATCTGACGTATTTTTATTTAAATTCGTGACATGGCTAAGAAAGCTTGACATCCATTTTTCAATAAATGAATAGCTTTATGGCTTGATATGATAGTGAATGACTTTAGTAGTTTGGTTACTTGAATTCGCATAACAGGTTGGTTAGGAATATGAAAACTAACAACCTTACGAAAATGATCAATTTTAGCACGATGAGTAGTCAACCAATCAATTCCTAAAATTACATCGAATGCAAGTATTTTCAAAGAGATAAGATCGACAGGTAATGTGAAAGTGTCGATTTGAATCAAATAAGATTTATAAACAATGGAGGTAATGAAGGTTTCTCATAACAAAGTTTCAACCGATAAGTCAAAGTCTAATTTCTCCAGAGTCAAATTTAAACGTTGAGCGCAAGTAGGAGAAATAAAAGAGTGGGTAGAACCAGTATCGAATAAGGTATAGACTTCGAAAGAATTTATAATTAACTAACCCGTGCTAGCTTCGTTCGGATTACTCATTTTTTGAGAAGTCACAAAAAACGCTCTTCCTGAAACCGCCGACTTTGTTTTGTTCGTATCCACCTTTGGTGCCACCGTCCCAGCGGGACTTGACTTCACTACACGACAAAATCGAGCTAGGTGACCTTCTCTTCCGCAATTGTAACACGCTTTGGACTACATCGTGCAGTTTGGACTGATGTGTCCCTGCCTTCCGCATTTGAAGCATACGATCGGTGGTCGTTCTTCTTCCTTAACAACAGGTGTTGGTGCTGACGTCTTTCCATCATGATTGAATCTCTTCTTCTTGAAATTTCCACTTCTATTATCTTGGCCATGATTACCACCGAAGTGGTTACAAATTCTGGCATGTTGGTTCCCTCCACGTTTGTTGTCATCGCTTAGATGACTGCTACCATTGGTATTATCGACTTGTCGGTTGCTCTCTCTTGGTTGGGTTAACTCATTATCGCGCTCCAATAACCGAGCCCTATTTACAACATCTGAATACAAACATAGTTTATGAGAAATGAGGTATTGACGTATTTCGGGTCTCAAACCTCGTAGAAACATTTACGTCATTCTCTTCTCATTATCAACCAAATGGGATGCGAACCGGGACAACTCGAAAAACTTGGCCTCGTACTGCGATACGGTCATATTATTTTGCTCCAACTTGATAAACTCCACCTCCTTCATGTGACGAATACTTTCGGGAAAGTACTTGTCATTGAATAGATCTTGGAACCTCTCCCAAGACATCTTGAGTGCGGCAGGCTGGGTACGTTTTACTGATTCCCACAAGTAATCTACTTCTCCTCTCAACATGAAGGTGGCCAAGGGAACCTTTTGCTCCTCGGAGCATCCCAAGACATCAAATATCTTGGTGATATGCTTTATCCACGTCTCTACTTTAAGTGGTTTTGGCTCTCCCCAAAACTCCGATGGTCCCAGCTCCTTGAATTGTTTAACGGTGACCATCTGGGAGTTGCCAGTGTGTCCACCTGCATTTTGAACAGGAGCCGCTCTCGCCTGATGTTGCATGAATTACATGAAGCCTCTAAACATCTCATCGTTCATCATTTGATTGGTGTTGTTGTTTACCTGAGGATTATTGTCTTCCTGTTGCACATTATCCTGGGTATTGATCGTTGGTGACTCAACGGTCTCATGTGCTTCATTGTTTATCTCGACATTTTCAGATGCCATTTTCAAATACTACCACAATATAAGGGTTAATTGATATGCCACATATTATCCCTATACTCTGACCAACCAATTAAATACCAAATAAACTTAGGTAGGTCATACGAGCGAAGGAATTCCCCGTCTCTCCCCACCTAGTTCTTGTCTCATATCTCAGCCAAGGATCATATCCCTAAGCTCTGATACCAACTGTGACGCGCCCAAAATAGGTATACATCACCCATCTTGGGTCGCCAAATACATGGTAAAGAATACAAATACAAACTTAATTATACAACATGAGCTGAGAGTTTTTACACGAATATTTTCATCTAGACAATATCCAAACTCAAATAGAGTCCTCATTACATTTATTGGCACACTATTTTATAGAATAGTGAGGACTACTATAACACCATCTCGGGGCCATCACCCGCTCCCCGACTAGTTTTGCCACGTTCTCATTTTCTCAAGAGAACAATGGAAGTAAAAGGGTGAGCTCAACTAGCCCAGTAAGAAATATTATGACTAAGATAATGCAGAATAAGTTATCATTAGCCTTCAACAATGTTAAACTGATAGAATATAATAGACAACAAGTTTAACTGCAACGGAACAATCAATCCATTAGAAGAGTCAAGTAGAGCATGATATCTACTATCTTCTATGATTTAAAAAGTTTATCATTAACTTTATTGTTCGGACTCAACTTAATAAATAGATCACATCATCGAATCATCCCTGCACTACGACCAAGGATATTCATTAGTATCACGTCCACAAATTATTCTTGCACTACGGGCCAAGAATTATTCGTGTAATCATCAATGGTCATGACTATACCGAATTATCCATGGTCATAATCATACCAATCAACAGTCCATCTATACACGTAAGCCAAAGATGACTTTCATCACAATATAAGCATGATGATGATGACAATTGATGAATGGGTAGTATACCCATAATTCGGATATATTTAGACTTAAATTATTGCATTCTTAAGTTATTTAGTAGCATTTTTATTGTGTTTATATCTTGTTTGGCAGATTTGGAAGCTGGAGGGGCAATTATGGGAAATTCAAGCATTGAATGGCAATTTGGTAATTTCAAAGAAGTCCAAAATGGGTATACTGAAATTGTACTACCTTCAAAGTCTTCGGGTACCGAGCCTCTACCGGCTTTGACCGGATTAAGCGCGTTTGACTTGGTTGGACTTAATTTGTCTATTAAGGGCTAATAAAAACCTAATGGAAGAGGATTGGGGGAGACTATAAAAAGAAACTAATTCTTTGAGTTAAAAGGGGGATTGGATTTATTTTTAGGGGGAGTATTGAAGGAGCTTTTCCATTGAAGATTACAGAGATTACTTGGAGATTCGTGGATTGGCTACTGAGTTTCTTCTTTTTCTCCTTATTTTAATTTGTAATTCTTTAAGGATGATTTGTTAACAATTAATGATTCTTATTTCCGTGATGAACTAATTCTTTAATTAAGATTTTAATTGAACCTTTTATGATTATAACTTAGTTATTTCATCATTATAATTATTTATGTCAAGTGGATTGTTTATCATGTTTTGATTTTAGTGATTAATTATTTGGCCAATAATTATTGTGTTACTCAGAAGGAATTGGGAGAGGAATTCTAGGGTTAGAACTAGACATGATAACATGTGACTTAGTTATTTACACATTAAATAATTAGGTTTGTGAATTGAATGAAAATATCCGTCACGTATGTAACATATAAGGAATTGGGACTGGAAAGAGTTTAATCCAATTGTTTTGCATAGGAATATAGCAAGGTTAATCTGGGTTAAATAGAAGTCAATTGATCACTTGGAAGAGGGCTTTTGGCATTTGAAAATTCCTGTTAACAATCCATGAGACATAATAATTGGGATGATTAGATAACTGATTTATAATTCATAATTGGGGATATTGAAGTCTTAATATTTACCTACCGGAAGTCATTCACTCAAGTAATAGCTTAGTTAATTGTTTATCTTAGTACAATATCTTTAAGTGTTTAATTTTGAGTTAATAATTCAGAAAATCGCAATTTCTCATTGTTTGAATAAAATTAAATTGATATAGTATTAGTAGTTGAAATTTATTAATTAGAATTCCCTGTGGGAACGATACTCAACTTATCACTTTATTACTTGTTGACCACGTATACTTGCGTGCTGTGTGTAACTAGATTTTACTCAACAAGTTTTTGGCGCATGCTTTGGGGACTTTTATTAATATTAATTTCATATTAGTTATAATCAATTCGATTTTAATTTGAACACTACTTAATCTTTCTTCTTGGATTGGCGAGAATTCGTGTATGCACACTAGATCGAAAGCTAGAAAGGAACTTCTTTACGATCTGCAGACAACCTTGAGAAGAAGTTCTAGAGGCAGTGCAGATTGAATAGTGAGGTGATACATTTGGAAGAAGAACCGACAACCCAAGAATTACTCGTGAACATGGCGGTAGAAAGCAATGAAATCACTTAGGATTACGCATACCGCCAAATGTTACTGATTTCTGATCCAAGTATTAAGAGACCGCAATCAATGCGAGCAGCTTTGAGATAAAACCGGATCAATTCGGTTCTTCTGAGAATACATGCCGGTTTGGGGTAATTCAATAGACGATCCTAATGAATATATCTTGAGTTTCTTGGAAGTTTGCGATACCTTCAAATTTAACAATGTATCGGAAGACGCTTATAAGGTTGAGGATGTTCCGTTTACTTTAAAAGATAAAGCACGAAGTGGCTACACTCCTTGCCTCTGGTTCAATCACCACATGGGATGACTTAGCTCAAAAATTTTAGCTAAGTTCTTCCCACCAAATAAGTCAAGCAAAAACTACTGGAACGACATTCATACTTTCGCACAACTTGAGTCGTAATCGTTATATGAGGCGTGGGAAAGGTTTAAGGATATGTCTCCGTAAGTGCCCCCTCATCATGGAATTCATGATGGATGCAATTAGGGATATTTTGTGATGGTTTGCACGCATCCACGAGGTCTAGTATTGATGCAAAGCAATGGAGGAGCGATTATGTCCAAAAATTTTGATGAGGCGATCAATTGTTAGAAACAATGGCCACCAACAACTATCGATGGCCCATGACGAGGACCAACCATCCAAAAGCATCGGGAAAATATGAAGTGGACCTTATTAACAAAGATTAACAAAGACAAGTGATCGCAATAGCTAAGCATATAGAAATATGGCATCCACAAGCCACACAGTAGGTAGCGATGGTTTATGAGTTGTGTGCTGGGGGTCATGCTACGGATCAATGTGCCATAAATTCGGAATCAGCACAGTTCGTAGGAAATTATAATCGCTCAACTCAACCGTATCCTACCCAAAATGCTTATAATCCAGGTTGGAAGAATCATCCAGGGTTCTAATGGAGTAACAATCAAGCTGCAGCTCAACCACCTAGACAACAACACACCTCCGGATTCCAAAATCAACCTCAACAACCAGAGAGGGTATCAAGTTGGGAAGCAGCCTTGGAAAAATTTATTAGAGCCTCTGACAAAAAGAACGAGGAACAAGACAAGAAATTGAATCAATTAGATATGACGTTGCAAAGCCATGGGGCATCGTTAAAGAACTGGAAAATCAATTGGGACAAATAACACATGCATTGAACACCGCCCACTAGAACGCCCGAGTGATCTGTAAATAAACCGGCAGAAATGAGCACCGCAGCAAAGAATCTTCTGAAGTGGGAAGGAGTCGCAAACGATTAAGGATAAGGACAAGGGGATAACGCAACAACCAAAGCGAGAAGAAGTTGTGGAAACTGGAAAGATAAAGAGGAAATAGGAGAGGAAAATGCACAGGGGTCATCTACAACAATGCCACCCATACCATATCCGCAGAGATTTTAAATCCAAGTTAGATAAGCGGTTTTAAGATTTTGGATATTTTTAAAAATTGCATATCAACATCCCATTCGGCCAAGCTTTAGAACAAATGCCGAAGTTACGTTAAGTTCATGAAGGATGTGTGCTATCAAAGAAATGGGCGGGGATTTTGAAGCGATTGGCGCTTAATAGAAGAATGTAGCGCAATTATTCAGAACAAGTTACCTCCTAAGTTGAAAGATCCAGGTAGCTTTTCTATTCCATGCGACATTGGTAATCAGTTTTCGGGGAAAGCGCTGTGTGATTTGGGGGCCAGTATTAATTTGATGCCATTATCAGTCTACCGTCAATTCGGGCTCCAAGCACCAAAACCGACAAATATCAGTTTACTGTTAGCAGACCGATCAGTTACATATCCACGAGGTATCGTTGAAGACGTATTAGTAAGGGTGGATAAATTCATCTTTCCAGCAGACTTCGTTATCTTGGATTGTGAAGCAGATACGGAACTTCCCATCATTCTCGGACGACCATTCTTAGCAACGGGGAGAACGTTAATCGACGTGCAAAAAGGAGAATTGACGATGAGAGTTGACGATCAACAGGTCACTTTCAATGTGTTTAAAGCAATGTCGTATCCAAAGGAAAAAGGTGAGTGTTTGCGGGTGGATGTAATGGAGGAGATAGTGAATCACAAGATTTGCTGTAATTACTTAGAGGATCCGATAGAATCCATGATGGTTAGAACAGACAACGATAGTGCTGATGCAGATAATGAGCAGGTCAAATGGCTAGACACACCATCATTTTACCGGAAAAATAATCAACCATTCGACACCCTTGAAAGGCCTAAAACGGAAGGTAAAAAGTGCAAACCCTCGATAAGCGCCACCGGTGTTGGAATTAAAGCCACTCCCTCTCATCTTGAATATGCTTACCTAGGAAAGACTCGACTCTACCGGTTATTGTTTAAACAACGTTAATCGACACCCAAAAAGAAAAATTGCTACGAGTTTCATGCGAGTTCAAAACACAATGATTGGGTGGACTATAGCGGACATTCGAGGTATTAGCCCATCTTTTCGTATGCATAAGATTTTAATGGAAGAGGGATCAAAACCAACCATTGAGATGCAACGAAGGTTAAATCCCATTATGAAAGAGGTGGTGAAGAAGGAAATTATAAAATGGTTGGATCTTGGGTATTATCTACCCAATCTCAAGCGGTTTCATGGGTAAGTCACATGCAGTGTGTACCAAAAAAAGGGGCATGACTGTGGTAAAAAGCGGCGCATGAGCTTATCCCGACTAGAAATCAATCATACAGTTTGGAGAGTATGTATGGATTACCGCAAGTTGAATAAAGCCACACGCAAGGATCACTTTCCCTTGTCGTTCATTGATCGATGTTGGGAAAGTTAGCGGGACATCAATTCTCATCGTCTGTTAGATGGATATTCAGGTACAATCAAATTGCCATAAGACGGAAGATCAAGAAAAGACCACGTTCACATGTCCATACTGCAGACGTTTGCATTCCGGCGTATGTCCTTTGGTTTATGTAATGCGCCGGCGACCTTTCAACGTCAGATGATGGCAATCTTTTCCGATATGGTCGAGCGTAATTTAGAGGTGTTCATGGATGATTTCTCGTGTTCTACGATAGTTTTGACTCGTGTTTGAAGAATCGATCTTGGTGTTAAAAAGATGTGTGGAGACTAACTGGTACTTAATTGGGAAAAATGTCATTTTATGGTACAAGAAGGGGTTATTTCGGGACATAAGGTTTCGCAGATCCGGATTGGAGGTGGATAGAGTGAAGGTTGATACAATTGAGAAACTGCCTCCTCCTTCATCTGTAAAAGGCATTCGGAGCTTCTTGGGACATGCAGGGTTCTATAGACGCTTTATTAAAGATTTTTCAAAAATCTCGAAACCCCTATGCTCACTCTTGGAGAAAGATGTACCGTTTAAGATGGATCGGGCATGTATCGAGGCATTTGAGGTATTAAAGAAGAAATTGGTCTCGCACCAATCATCAGATGGCCCGATTGGTCTTTACCTGATTCGAATTGATGTGCGACGCCAAATGATTACGCGGTGGGAGCCGTATTGGGACAACGTCATGATAAGATTTTTCATACTATCTACTACTCTAGTAAGACATTGACGGATGCCCAAATTTGAACTACACAACAACCCGAAAAGGAATTACTTGCGGTGGTGTTTGCTTTTGACAAATTCGAGCTTATCTCCTCGGCAAGACTAAGGTAATTGTCTACACCGATCATTCGGCTATTAAATATCGATTGAGAAGAAAGATGCTAAACCACGATTAATACGGTGGTATCATTGTTGTTACAAGAATTTGATCCGGAGATCCCGGATGTAAAAAGGTACGAGAAAATCAAGTGGCGGATCATCCGTCTCGGTTGGAAAATAAAAAGGAAGTAAAGAAGACAACTCAAATGATTAATGAAGAATTTCCGGATGAGCAAGCATTAGGGTAACTACCATATTGCCTTGGTCTGCTTGACTATGTCAACTATGTGGTTGCCAAGGTGTTACCACGGATTTGACATCACAACAATGGAAGAAGTTTCTCCACGATGCGAAACAATACTTTTGGGATGAACCATTTCGCATTTTAAAGCATGTGCAGATCAAATGATAAGACGTTGTGTACCTCACGAAGAAATGGATAGTATATTAGGCCACTGTCACTCCTCGACACGGAGGTTATTATTCCAAATGACCGCATGTTGACCAAAGTACTACAATCGGGATTCTTACGCCCTATTTATTCAAAGATGCTTATCTCTTTGTGCTAAAATGCGATCGATGCCAACGCCAGAGGTAATATCTCCAAGCGCAATGAAATGCCACTTAACACAATTCTAGAGGTGGAACTATTCGACGTGTGGGGTATCGACTTTATGGGACCATTTCCATCTTCGCTTAATAATCATTATATCTTATTAGCAGTCGATTATGTTTCCAAATGGGTAGAAGCCGCAGCGTTACCCACGAATGATGCCAACGTTGTCACCCGATTTTTAAAGAAGAACATTTTTACCGATTTGGGACACCAAGGGCTATAATAAGTGATGAGGAACGACTTGTGTAATAAGCGAGTTCACTAAATTGCTTGTAAAATATGGAGTTCATCACAAAATTGCAATTGTGCATATCACCCACAAACCAATGGCCAAGCAGAGGTGTCGAATCGGAAGTTAAGAGGATCCCTGGAAAAAGTAGTCAATCAAATCACGAAAAGATTGGGCATTGCGTCTTGACGACGCTTCTATGGGCTTATCGAACAAATGCGACAAAAAACCCGATCGACATGTCCCCCGCATGAGAATGGTATTTGGAAAGGCGTGTCATCTTCCTACCGAGCTAGAAACACAAAGTGCACTTTCGGGCCATTCGTGAAATTAAACTTTGATCTAGAAGCAAAGAAAAGAAAAGCTACATCGCAGGTTGAACGAGATGGATGAATTCAGTTCAACGCCACGAAAACGCTTAAGCTATACAAGGAGAAAGTCAAAGCGTGGCACGATAAAAAATTCTCGATAGAACATTCGCGACCGGGCCATCAAGTACTCTTTATTCAACTCACGCTTGCGTCTATTTCGTGAAAATTGAAATCCGGTGGTCCGGACCATTTGTAGTCATATCTCATCACTCCACACGGAAACATTGAGGTTGAGGAACCGAACTCAAAGCATACATTCAAGGTCAACGGTCAACGTCTGAAACACTATTGAGCGGACCAATTGAACGTCAAGCCACGATCCAAGACCTCTCGCACCCAGTGGACAACCGACCAACACCGCAAAGTCTGGCCGACGATCAGAAACCAAGCGCTTCTTGGGAGGCAAACCCATGCAGTTCCATAACTTTTTCGTTTTATTTGATTTTATGCCTCTTAGAGTTAAACTTTTCTTATTTTCTCTGTTATTTTTTAGAGAAGACTCCAAGTTTACTAAACTAATTCCTACCTTTGGTCCGGTATGCACGCTACATGTGTGAAATCAGGCCTTGGCCGGCGCCCACATCACTAAGGATCACAGCGGTATTGGCTTAGGCTCCGTAAAGTGAAAATAAGGCCCAAATACCCTGTGGCCGGGCTTCTAGTTCAATCCGCCATGCCCGACGCTATCCCATCTCACTCGACTCTGCCAGTCCAGGCGCCCGCTGGCTCCATGAAAGTTAAACCCAGCGCCCGTGTACTGGGTCGTTAGCTCTGGTATTTTAAACCCCGACCGTGCCTTTTAGCCCACTCTCTTTCCCACGCAACAAAGCAGGTCGGTCCCTCTCTCCATCTCCATAGCACAAAGTCATTAAACTTTGGATAATTGTCTTCCACCCATCCACCACGCATCAATCCCTTCCTTCCATATTGGTGGTCCGCATCTTGTGTGTGTTAGAATTCTACTCCTCCAACTTCTATAAAAAGTAGCAAAGGTATGATTTGATGTGTATTTCAACTATTGCTAATTAAGATGTTCTTCATTCGTTATTCTTATCATCTGGAAATCTAATGGAGCACATAGATAACGCATTGTTTTTGACGCACTCTCTATTACCTAGATTCATGCACGCTTAAATGCATGGCATGAATGACATTGGAATTAATAATGGATTGAACAAGTTCTCGATTCTTTGTCTAGGTGTTTGACAAATTGTCGACTCAATAATCTTGTCTGTAACTTACATACTGCGCCATTTTCATGCCTCACCCCCACCTGCGTTCTCACACTACCAAAGATTTTATACAATTTCTATGTACTGCTAGGCGCACATTTATCCAACCGTACATTCTTTTAAAACTAAACTATGAGTATGTTTTTATTTGCAGAATTCTCGACATGGCATCCAAACGTCATCAAAGCTCAGGGTCCGGGGCCGCTTCAACTTCCCCGCCAAAATTTGACAAAGAGCGTTTTGTTAGTGTTGCGGCTCAAGAACGCTACATACCGCGCATGGCCACCCATTCACTAGTCCTCGAACGGGTCTCCGTCCGATCAAACCAAGGATGGAGACATAGCGATGATGATTGTCGAATCTAAACCGGTTCGCTTCATCTGCAAAACGACTGACATAGCGATGATTGCAAGTGGTCAAAGAATTCTATGCCAACTTGCTCGAGCATGACCATTATGGGGTGTTTCACGAGGTAAGACCGTGGAATTTGGCGAGGAGGATATCAATGGGTGCTATCAACTACCCTTAGAGGGCCTTCATGATGAATATGCTCGCTTTAGTGAGTGATGGTAGGACTATGAAAAGATTATTCGGAGTCGTGTCAACCGGACACTACTTGGTCCATCCATGAGCGTGGCAAAGCATGACCTTCCCATTGTCTCACCTCGGTCTATATGGAAAGGCATGGTATGCCTTCATATTGTGAAATTGATGCCCCGCATACATGTGAGTCACGCCACCAAAGAAAGGGTCGTCTTTATTATACTCCATCATACAAGGCCTAAGAATCGATGTCGGCCATCTTATTCAAGAATCGATGCTTCGCAGATCTGTGGCGGGACCACTGGAGGGTTATCACATCCGCCCACGATCTGCGTCTTATGTGCTAAGTTTGGGGTCAAATGGACATCGACGAGATGATTCAAACTCCTATGCCCGTGTTGGACCACAACTTGATCCGTCGTTATAAAGTATGGTCCGGTGGCGCTTAATCACCCTAGGACCTGGGTTTCATTATCCCCACGTTACGTCTCCACAAGCCCCACCACCTCGGGCTCCCCCTCCCACGACCCTCGACAAACCGCTTCATCGAGGTGTGGTCCCCGGTCGCCCAGCCGGAGATAGACTTTGGTTTTACAACATTGAGTCCCATAATGTGCGCTTATCGGAACGTCAAGACGTGATTTTCAAGTATTTAGTTGACCAATTTGCTGCATAGAATGCACTGACCATCCAGACCCATCCGGGCGTTCCACTTAGCCATTTCCCTACTACCCCGATTCGCGCCAAAGATTTCCCGTCCGATCAAGAGATGAGCGAGGACGATGATGCTTCCCCAGAAGAATAAATTCGTCAGGGAAGTCCTCTGTTTTATTTTGACTTATTTTTTCGCATGAGGACATTGCTCTCAGCTTAGTTTGGGGGTGGTTACGTTTTATTTTCACCGGTTGTAGTTTGTTATTAGTTTGTGGATTGATTATTAGTAAAGTTGCATTTAGGATTGCATGTTAATTCCGCTTTTTGAGAGAGTGCGTATATCCGGGGCCAATGATGAAAGTAGAATTGCATGAACACGCCTAGTAAGGATTGTTAATTCGGTGATATGATTTTCGTGACTTGAATTGGATCTTTATCTCATTTGACATTGATATTATAAGAAGGCACTTTGAAATAAAACGACCGTATTAGCTATGATAGTTTAAATGGTTAGAGAATAGAGTTCTAAAGGGGATTACTAGTGATATGGAAGAACAATTTGAATAACTAGATGAGACCTGAATTCATGCATAAACTCGAGTTTGGGGGAAACATTTGGAATATAAAAAAATATAATAAAAAGCAAATGTTGAGTCTTGTGGTGGGTTGAGGGAACCACTCCCCATAAACACAAGCGTGAGATGGAGCGAAACGCACTCACCAACCATCTATAAAAAAAATATATATATATATATATATAAATAATAACGATAATATATGTGGTGACTAGTCTTGTTTAGGGGCTTGTGTTACTTGAGCAGCAACGCACCAAGGGGTATCTTAAAACTTAGCGCCCTAAGGTCTTAAATGGTGCAGGAGTCGTTGGTGAAAGCTCGCTAAGGGTAACATCATAGCCTAATGGGATGAGACATTGCATATCATTTATGTAAAATATATATATATATATATATATATATATATATATATATATATATATATATATATATATATATATATATATATATTCTAGTTTCGATTATTGAATTCGGGTAAGTGTTTGAGTTCAGTTGAAACAAGTTTATTTGATGAGTTCTCAAGTTCACACTGTATGATGCCTACTAAGAAAGTTATTATCTCTCATATTTTTGTCTTTCATGGGTTCGCATGGTCGTGGACACACACGCACAATATCAGTAATAACAGATTTAGATCCGTTGATTGTTGGGATATTGTTGATCTGTTTTTACATGATGAATTAGCATGTTTACATGATTTTCTGAGGTATATGGATCTACGTGAGCTCTTGGATTGCTGGAATTACGAACATATAAATATAAATAGTTTGCATGTGCATGATGTTTAGTTTTGTTTGGTGATCTTATGCTTTGTCGCATGAGGACACGCAACGATTTAAGTTTGGGGGTATTTGATGAATGGGTAGTATACCCATAATTCGGATATATTTAGACTTAAATTATTGCATTCTTAAGTTATTTAGTAGCATTTTTATTGTGTTTATATCTTGTTTGGCAGATTTGGAAGCTGGAGGGGCAATTATGGGAATTTCAAGCATTGAATGGCAATTTGGTAATTTCAAAGAAGTCCAGCGCCGGGGCGCTGGAAATTGTACTACCTTCAGCGCCGGGGCGCTGAGCCTCGGCTGGCTTTGACCGGATTAGCGCGTTTGACTTCTGGTTGGACTTAATTTGTCTATTAAGGGCTAATAAAAAAACCTAATTGGAAGAGGATTGGGGGAGACTATAAAAAGAAACTAATTGCTGAGTTAAAAGGGGGGATTGGATTTATTTTTCGGGGAGTATTGAAGGAGCTTTTCCATTGAAGATTACAGGAGATTACTTGGAGATTCAGGATTGGCTACAGAGTTTCTTCTTTTTCTCCTTATTTTAATTTGTAATTCTTTAAGGATGATTTGTTAACAATTAATGATTCTTATTTCCGTGATGAACTAATTCTTTAATTAAGATTTCAATTGAACCTTTTATGATTATAACTTAGTTATTCTGTCATTATAATTATTTATGTCGAAGTGGATTGTTTATCATGTTTTGATTTTAGTGATTAATTATTTGGCCAATAATTATTGTGTTACTCTAGAAGGAATTGGGAGAGGAATTCTAGGGTTAGAACTAGACATGATAACATGTGACTTAGTTATTTACACAAAGAAATAATTAGGTTTGTGAATTGAATGGAAATATCTGTTACACGTGCATGTAACATATATAAGAATTGGATTTGGAAAGAGTTTAATCCAATTGTTTTTGCATAGGAATATAGCAAGGTTAATCTGGGTTAAATAGAAGTCAATTGATCACTTGGAAGAGGGCTTTTGGCATTTGAAAATTCCTATTAACAATCCATGAGACATAATAATTGGGATGATTAGATAACTGATTTATAATTCATAATTGGGGATATTGAAGTCTTAATATTTACCTACCGGAAGTCATTCACTCAAGTAATAGCTTAGTTAATTGTTTATCTTAGTACAATATCTTTAAGTGTTTAATTTTGAGTTAATAATTCAGAAAATCGCAATTTCTCATTGTTTGAATAAAATTAAATTGATATAGTATTAGTAGTTGGAATTTATTAATTAGAATTCCCTGTGGGAACGATACTCAACTTATCACTTTATTACTTGTTGACCACGTATACTTGCGTGCTGTGTGTAACTAGATTTTACTCAACAACAATGATATAAGAATTCAATTAAAAGAAAGTAAAGGATAGATTTTTAAAGATTTATAATTTAATTTATCCAGAATTCCACAATATCCAAATTTTCAACATGATACTGCTTTGTGGAGTAAAATTCAAGAATAATATCCATGTATCAAAAATAATTTGGACAGAAAAGAAAGAAATTTTTTAGTGAATAGTACCCCGTGAATAGTAACCCGACATGAAAAGTGCCCCAAATACCCGTGTGAATAATATTTGAGTGAATAGTAATCGGGTGAATAGTAACCCATGAATAGTAACTCATGAATAGTACCCCCGGCATAAAAAGTGCCCCAAATACCCGAGTGAACAATATTTGAGTGAATAGTAATCGGGTGAATAGTAACCCGTGAATAGTAACTTGTGAATAGTACACTGACATGAAAAGTGCCCCGAATACCCGAGTGAATAATATTATAGTTAATAGTAATCGGGTGAATAGTAACCCGTGAATATTACCCTGTGAATAGTACTTCAGGTGAAAATATTGATATTTAATAAGAAAGTTCATATCAATATTCCAATAAAATGATAATGGATGAAGCACAAAACTCAAGGATATTCCACTAATTTCAAGGATTATATAAGCAATACTTACCATAGTAAGTTTAGATTTAAGAATATGAAAAGAATTAACATACAAAAACTACAAATGGATTTTCACCTGTCATACGGTACGTAATCCGCGTAGACAGGTTATTCCGACATACTAAAGGATGAATACAAAAAATAGTATTCCTTATGAATACGAAAGAAATAATACCCCTTACCTTAGTAAAAATCTGGATACTGCAAAAGTGAAGTAGCAGAATACTCTTCTTCTTGCTCTCTATAGTTTCACTCTCTATAGTGTCTCTTATGAATCTCAGTGAATTGGTGAGAATGAAAGAAGAATTAAGCTTCTATTTATAGGAGAATGGACTAAATAGTAACTAATTGAGTATAACTGTGACGCCCCCAAAATAGGTATACATCACTCATTCTGAGTTGTCAATACATGGTACAGAAACAACTACAACTTTATTATTACAACAGTAAAACTGTGAGTTTGAATACAAATATTATCTTCTAGACAATATCTATACTCAAATAAATCCTCATCACATTTATTGATACATTATTTTACAAAAATGGTGAGGACTACTAATCAACTCTCTCTAGAACCTTCATTCCATACCTTCGACTAGTACTTGCATTACATTCTCGCCTCTCCCGAGAAGAGAAATGGAACAAAAAGGAAAAGGATGAGCTCAACTAGCCCAAAGAAAGAATATTATGACTAAGATAATATACAACAAACTATCGTTAGTATTCAACAGGAAAAATCGAGAGAATACATTAAACAACAAGTTTTAGATCAATATTTATAAATGAAAAATATTAATTCATAGAAAAGTTACGTAAAGGGTGAAATCTACGAATATCTATGAATTTAACGGTCCATCATCATTATTTTATCCTGTAACATCAATCAATATTCATCTTGAATCAAATATTCATCTTTGCACTTCTGTGCCAAAGATATTCATCGATTGGTCATGTTCATCTAAACACTGCTCATCTTTGCACTACGAGCCAAAGATATTCATCAAGAAATCATTCATCTTTGCACTATGTGCCAAAGATATTCAATAATATCATCATTTAGGATGAGGATGATGAAAATATTTCAAAGAAAAAGAAATCGTTGAAACAAAAGAATAAATATTAAGGATTCAGATTTAAAACTATTTCATGTCCAAAATATCTCATAAATAATCATAGTGGTGTAAAATTCAAGAATGATCAAAACATGGATACAATTAAAGCTAGTATCCATAATAGATATTTTGGATGAAAAGGAAAATTTTCATTTTCGATGAATAAGTCTTAGATTCGTGAATAAGATCAGATATCGTGAATAGTGCTTGAGATATCGTGAATAGTAATCCCGACACTAAAAGTTCCAAATTTGATTAAAAGTTCAGATCAATACTTGGCATAATGATATTAGAAGAAATAATATCATTTAAAAAAAAATAATATCCCTTACCTCGAAAGATCAAAAGATTTCTAATTAAAAACAGGATATAAGCTATGACTTGAACTTGCAATCAGTATAGCAATACTCAAAATATACTCAAAATACTCACAAGAATACGCTCGATAATATAGAGAGAGAAAACTTCAGTTTCTGGTGTAATTTTCAATTCTAACCTAAGCACCCTATTTGTAGAAAAATGCTTAGAACACCAAAGTAAAAAATTTAATAAAATATAAATATATATATCAAAATTCCTACACCACTCTTGAAATCTGATTTCAGCTCAATAAGCACATGCCACCTTTTAGAAAAAGTAAGAAAAAACGTTTTTCTAATTTAAAATAATTTAAACTTCCAAAAATCAATTATTTCGGAGCTTCAGAACTTCAATAATTCACAATAAATAGCCCTTTTGTCAGAAAATTCAAAACTCGCGTGTTTTTATAGAAAATTCAATTCTCTACAACTTTACAGAAGAAAGTTTTTCCAAATTCCAAACAGAAATTGACCGAAATCCACAAACGGGCGATTTTACATGCTATAATCAAATTTCAATCAAGAAATAGGGTCCACCGACACATAAAACATGCTTTATTTTTGGTAAGAAAAATACTCCTCCTCCACATATACTCATATATCCCACATTCATCGTAAAAATATCATCATTATTATATTATTAAAATATAATAATATATTTAAATGAATTATTTTATCAGAAAAAGATAAAATTTCAATTTTCAACAATTGTCACATTAAAAATTTTCTCCATCTATATCCACATAAAATCAATATTTTCCTCATCATATGAATCAATAATTAATTATTCACAAATAATATTATAGAATCACAATATTGACAACTGTGCAGGTTCCTAAGAAAGAGGGGCTTTCAATAAGAATTTCTCTCTCTATGGTAGCGCAATTAGGTGACCAAACCTCTCCTTAGATGTAACTTTCTAGACATTGCCAATAATGTTATCTAATAATATTATTCAGATAATATGAATTATTGCTTCGATAATGAAAATACCGTATAATGACAATTATTGAAACAACAAATAATATAAAATATCAACGCAAGCAATTATTAAATCAATAAAATAAAATATCGAGCAATAATTATCGTAACCATTATTGAGTAGTGCCTTCTTACGTAAGAATCAATAATTGGTGTAATACCGTGAGCTACTGTGTGTTAACCACTGAGTATTTTAACAATATTAACGGTAACAACTACGCCGTTATTTTTAAACAACTTATATTTGTCGTTTTCTTCATCCAATTTTTACATGCGTTATGTGGCTCATACATGGTCGCACTGTCAATGCATTTAATATTCCCCGACAAAGCATTTGAATATTCCACGACCAAACGAATATTCCCCGACAACAATGAATATTTTATAACCACTTGCTTATTTTGAAATATTTGCGTATTTTACCCATAACTATCCACATTAATCAAATCAACCCTTACTATTTCAAAATAATAAATAGAGAAAATTAAATTTCATTAATAACAAGTTGGGGTCTTACAACCTCCCCTCCTTATAAAATTTCGTCCTCGAAATTGACGTACGTACCTAGTGTTTCGAAAAGGTGAGGATACCTCGCTTTCATTTCCGTTTCCAATTCCCAGGTCATTTCCTCTATAGCATGATTCCTCCACAAAACTTTAACTTGTGGTATGACCTTTGTGCGTAGGACATGCTCCTTCCTATCCAAGATCTTGACAGGTACCTCCTCATACGTTAAGTCTTCGGCTATCTCGTCCGGTTCTAACTCTATAACGTGGTTCGGGTCTTTCACATATTTATGAAGTACAGATATGTGAAACACATTATGAACACGAGACATACTCGGAGGTAACGCGAGTCTATAGGCTACATTTCCTACTCGGTCAAGAATTTGAAATGGACCAATAAATCGTGGATTGAGCTTTCCTCTCTTCCCAAATCTTGTAACTCCCTTCCATGGAGCTACACGCAACAATACGTGATCCCCAATACTAAATTCCACGTCTTTTTGATGAAGATCTGCATAACTCTTTTGTCGATCTTCAGGTTGTTTGTATATCGTTGTCGAATCATTTGGATCTTTTAAAGTAGTCATACGTACTCAACTCGGGTCCCAACAATGTTGTTTCACCCACCTCGTCCCAATATACTGGAGAGCGACATTTTCGTCCATATAATGCTTCGAATGGAGCCACACCTATACTTGCTTGATAACTGTTGTTGTAGGAGAATTCCACCAATGGTAAATACTTATCCCAACTGCCCTTGAAGTCTAGGACACAGAGTCTTAATAAATCTTCAAGAGTTTGAATAGTCCTCTACGATTGTCCGTCTGCTTGAGGATGGTATGTCGAAGATAAATCGTAAATTGTGCCCATAGCTTTTTGCAAGCTAACCCAAAATCTTGAAGTGAATCTTGGGTCATAATTCAAACTATGGATCTTTGGCATGTCATGCAACCTCACAATCTCATTTACATATATACTAGCAAGACGTTCAAGGGAATAAGTCTCCCGTATCGGCAAGAAATGAGCAGACTTGGTTAATCTATCAACAATAACCCAAATAACATTAATGCCTTGAGAAACCGTAGGAAGACTGTTGATTGATTTCGCAATCAATGAATACGCAAAATATATACGGCCAACAAGTAATAAAGTGAAAGTAGAGTATCGTTCCCACGAGGAATTATTTAATAAAATTACCAAATACTAACTCTTAACCAAATCAATTTTATTTAAACAATCTCAAATCGTGTTTTTTCTAATTAAGAAAACTAAATTAACTAATTAAAACTAAGATTTTAACGAATGAATTCAAATAAATAAAGATTAAGACTTCAATATCCCCAATTATGAATTATAAATCAATTATCCAATTATCCCAATTATTATGCCTCATTGAATTGTTAACAGAATTCTCAAATGCCAAAAGTTCTTTTCCAAGTGATCAATTGCCTTCTATTTAATCCAGATTAATCTTGCTATATTCCTATGCAAAACAATTGAATTAAACTCTTTCCAATCCCAATTCCTTACGTGTTACATGCGCATGAACAGATATTTCCATTCAATTCACAAACCTAATTTTTCACCATGCAAATAACTAAGTCACATGATATCATGCCCGATTCTAACCCTAGAATTCCCTTCCAATTCCTTCTAGAGTAACAAAGTAATTTCTTGATCAAATAATTAAGCAATAAGCACAAGACAAGATAAACAACTCACTTTAACATAAATAATTAGAATATAATGAATAACTAATTCATAGCCATAAAAAGTTCAATTGAAATCTCAAAAATAGTTAGTTCATAATTAATGAATTAAAACCAAGAATCCACAACCTGAATAGACATCAAAAGATAAAAGTAAGATGAGAGAAGAGAATAGAATCTGTTGTCAAGAAATCGATGCTCCCCTCTCGCTTCTTGCTCTCGATCTTCAATGGTCTCCAAGTTGCTTCAATCTCCAAAACTAATAAGAACTAGGTTATTTTCTAATCTAAAGGAGTGTTTAATCTAGGCTAAGCTATGTAATCTCCTTTCTTTTATGCCTTACATCATGTATTTATAGGTTACAAGTCCAATTTTAGCTTAGGAACAAACCCAATCCTATTTGGAGTCAAAAGGTGTCAAAATTCGCCCAAAACGCGCCCGAAGCCATCACCAAGCCCTCCTCAGCGCCTCAGTATTTTGGCACGCACAACAGAGTTCGCTTTATAAGCGCCCATTGGAAAATGCACTAAGAATAGTGCCCTAAGGTCGCCCAAAATCGACATTTTCTCGCTCCGACGCCCTTTGGGAAAATGGCCATAACTTCTTCGTCCGAACTCCGATTTTGATGATTCAAGATGTTCCGGAAAGAGGAGAAGTAGATATACAACTTTTATTCTTGAATTTTGTGGAAATAATGTCAGGAGATATAGTCAAATTGGCTCTGAAGTGGCTGTTGTGTAAATGGCAAGCCGAAAACGCGAATCTAGCCACCCCAAACATCGATCCATGTAAATTTTGTCCCAATTCCTATAAAATAACATAAACCATGCATGAATAGACACAAACACATAAAAACATCCTAAAAGACTTCAGAACAACAATAAATTAAGCCCGAATGTATCCAATTCATGAGTATAAAACTCACTCATCAAAGACCCGTAACGAAATCCATGGTAATGTGTTCCCACTTCCATTTCGGAATCTCAAGTGGTTGCAACGGACCCTTAGGTACTAGATGCTCTGCCTTTACACGTTCACAAGTTAAACACGTTGAGATAAACTTTGCAATCTCTCTCTTCATATTGTTCCACCAAAATGTATGTTGAAGATCACGATACATTTTGGTACTTCCAGGATGGATTACAAACGGTGTATTGTGTGCCTCCATAATAATCTTGTACTTCAAATCAGAGTCGTTAGGGACACAAAGTTTGGAGTGGACTCGAAGTATTCCTTCTTCATCAATTCTTGCTTCTGGAATAGCACCTTCTTGTACTTTCTTCTTCATACGATCGCTCGGCCCAAGTGGCTTGAGCAACCTTAACTTTTTCTATTAAATTTGGCTCTGTCGTATACTTGACATCATCGCACTCATTCCCGCATATGATCTTCTACTCAACGCGTCATACCTACCATATTCGCTTTTCGGGATGGTATTGAATAGTGTGGTTGTAGTCTTCTTCAATAGCTCGAGCCAACGTCATTGCCAGCATGTTGAGTTCTTTTGAGTGAAGAAATATTTAAGGCTTTTATGGTCCGAATATATCTCCACTTTCTCCCCATATAGATAGTGCCTCCATATCTTTAGTGAAAAAAACGATCACGCCAACTCTAGATCATGAGTATGATAATTCCTTTCATATTCTTTAAGTTGTCGCGAGGCATAGGCTATGACTTTCCCACGTTGCATGAGAACACATCCTAACCCTTTGCTCAAGCATCATCAGATAACAAATCCATCCGAACCAGATGGTATTGTTAGAACAGGTGCCGAAATAAGTCTCCTCTTAAGCTCTTAGAAACTCTTCTCGCATTCTTCGCTCCAAACGAATTTTGTATCCTTCCGAGTTAGTTGGGTTAATGGAGTAGTGATTCGAGAAAACCCTTCCACGAATCTCCGATAATAACCAGCTAAGCCCAAAAAACTACGTACTTCAGTCACTGACTTCGATTGCTCCCAACTTTGTATTGCTTCAATCTTCGCCGGATCAACAGATACTCCATGTTTCGACACCACGTGCCCAAGGAATGTTACTTCCTCAAGCCAGAACTAGCATTTCTTCAACTTGGCATATAGCTTGTTTTCACGAAGCCTTTGGAGTACCAGCTTCAAATGGTGCTCATGATCTTCACGACTTTTGGAATATATGAAGATGTCATCAATAAAGACAACAACAAACTGATCCAAATATTCCTTGAATACTCGGTTCATCATATCCATGAAAGCCGTAGGAGCATTAGTCAATCCGAAAGACATGACTAAGAATTTATAATGCCCGTACCGAGTTCTAAAGGCAGTCTTTGGAATATCCCCAGTTCTAATCTTCAAATTGATGATATCCGTAAGCTAAGATCGATCTTTGAAAAAATTGTGCCCTTTGCAACTGGTCAAACAAGTCATCAATACGAGGTAGAGGATACATATTCTTGATGGTGACATGGTTCAATTCCCGATAGTGAATACAAAGTCGCATACTCCCGTCTTTCTTCTTTATGAAAAAACAGAGCACCCCAAGGAGATGTTAGATTTAATGAAACCGATGTCCAACAATTCGTAGTTGGACCTTTAACTCCTCAAGTTCAATAGGAGCCATTCGATATGGGGTTTTAGAAATGGGCTTTATACCAGGTTCAAGATCAATAAAGAATTCAACTTCACGTTCGGGGTAGCAGGAAGTTCTTCGGGAAATACGTCAGGAAAGTCAATAACCACGGGAATATTATTCAAATCTGACGTGTCTTTATTCAAATCCATAACATGGGCTATGAAAGCTTGACATTTGTTTTTCAATAAACGAATAGCTTTATGATTAGATATGACAGTGATTGATTTTAATGGTTTAGTTGCTTGAATTGAACAACAAAAGTTGTTTAGGAATATGAAAACTAACAACCTTAAAAAAACAATCAATTTTGGCATGATGAGTAGTTAACTAATCAATCCCTAAAATCACATCAAAAGCAAGTATCTTTAAAGAGACAAGGTCAATTGTGTAAGGTGATGGTGCCAACTTGGATCAAACAAGACTTATAAACAAATGGATGTGATGAAAGTTTTCCTAATCTGAGTTTCCATGAGATAGGTTAAAGTCTAATTTTTCCAAGTCAAATTTAAAGCGTTGAGCACAAGTAGGAGAGATAAATGAATGGGTAGCATCCAGATCTAGTAAAGTATAAACTTCACAAGAATTTATGATTAGCTTACCCGTGATCACCTCGTTTGGGTTCCTCGCATTTTGACCCGATCACAACAAACGCTTCTTCCAGAACCGATTGACTTTGACTTTTCCGGGATGATCTTTTGAGTCACCGTCCTCATTGAACTAGATTTCTTTATCGTACAATCTCGAGCGATATGTCCTTCCTTTCCACAATTATAGCATACCTTGAACTGTTAGGCGTTTGACCGATATGTCCCTCTTCCCGCATTTATAAAGATATGATCGGTTGTCGTTTTCTCTCTTAGAACCGATTCTTTCTTTGGTGCTATCGTTTTCACATTGTCGTTGTTGAATCTCCTCTTTTTAAAATCTCCTCCCGATTCGCTTCTTCTATTCTCATGGCCATGATTACCACCAGAGTGGTTACCATTTTTGTCCGTCTTTTTCTTTCTCCGCTGGTTATCGTTGTTTTGTTGACTGCTATCTCTGGTATTATCCTGGTTGTGGTCCCTCGGTTGGTATTACTCGTTATCTCGCTTCTAATAATTGAGCCCATTTACAACATCCGAATAGAGAGAAAATTTATGAGAAATGAGATACTGACGTATGCCGGGTTTCAAACCTCTAAGAAACATCCACGTCATACGTTCCTCATTCTCCACCAAATGAGGTGCAAACCTAGATAACTCTACAAACTTTGCCTCGTACTGGGACACCGTCATGTTATTCTGCTCTAGTCTAATAAACTCCACTTCCTTCATATGACGAACACTTTCAGGAAAGTATTTGTCATTAAATAGTTTCTGAAATGTCTCCCAAGACATGCCGAAATTGGGATGGGTACGCTTCATGCATCTCCCACCAATAATCTGCCTCATTACGGAACATAAAGGTGGCGAATGGCACCTTCTGCTCCTCCGTGCATCCCAAGACATCGAATATCTTGGTGATTTGTTTGACCCACGTCTCTGCCTTAATCAAATCCGGCTTTCCCTAGAATTCTGGTGGTCCCAACTCTTTGAACTGCTTGTCTGTGACAACCCGTGAATTTCTATCATTTCCTCCTGTATTTTGAACACGAGTCTCCCTCGTCTGATTTTGCATAAACTGCAAAAAGCTTCTAAACATCCCCTCGTTCATCATCTGCTCAGTGGTGTTGTTCACAGGAGGAACATTGCCACTGTTGCGCACGTTCTCCTCATTGGTGAGTACAGGGCGTCTCAACGATCTCATTTACTCCATGTTTATTATTCTCATCGACATTCTTAAATACTGTCATAAAACAAAGGTTAATTAAGGAAATCAATATATCACATAATATCCTTATATACTGACCAACTAACAAATAAGCTTAGGTAAGACACACTAGCGAAGGATTTACTCGTCTCTCCCCTCCTAGTTCTATTCCCCGATCTCCGCCAGAGATCATATCCCTAAGCTCTGATACCAACTGTGACGCCCCCAAAATAGGTATACATCACTCATTCTGAGTTGTCAATACATGGTACAGAAACAACTACAACTTTATTATTACAACAGTAAAACTGTGAGTTTGAATACAAATATTATCTTCTAGACAATATCTATACTCAAATAAATCCTCATCACATTTATTGATACATTATTTTACAAAAATGGTGAGGACTACTAAACAACTCTCTCTAGAACCTTCATTCCATACCTTGACTAGTACTCGCTACATTCTCGCCTCCTGAGAAGAGAAATGGAACAAAAAGGAAAAGGATGAGCTCAACTAGCCCAGTAAAGAATATTATGACTAAGATAATATACAACAAACTATCGTTAGTATTCAACAGGGAAAAATCTGAGAGAATACATTAAACAACAAGTTTTAGATCAATATTTACAGCGAAAAATATTAATTCATAGAAAAGTTACGTAGAGGGTGAAATCTACTAATATCTATGAATTTAACAGTCCATCATCATTATTTTATCCCTGTAACATCAATCAATATTCATCTTGAATCAAATATTCATCTTTGCACTACAGGCCAAAGATATTTATCAGTTGGTCATGTTCATCTAAACACCTGTTCATCTTTGCACTACGAGCCAAAGATATTCATTAAGAAATCATTCATCTTTTCACTACAGGCCAAAGATATTCAGTAATATCATCATTTAGGACTGAGAATGATGAAGAATATTTCAAAGAAAACGAATCCAGTGAAACAAAAGAATAAATATTAAGGATTCGTATTTCAGCTATTTCATGTCCAAAAATATCTCATAAATAATCATAGTGGTGTAAAATTCAAGAATGATCAAAACATGGATACAATCAAAGCTAGTATCCATAATAGATATTTTGGATGAAAAGAAAAATTTTTATTTTTCGATGAATAATGCCGTATTCGTGAATAGTACCGTATACGTGAATAGTAACTATGACACTAAAAGTTCAAAATTTAATTAAAAAGTTTAGATCAATACTTCGGCATAATGATATTAGAAAAAATAATATCATTTTAAAAAAAAATAATATCCCTTACTCGAAAAGATCAAGATTTCTTAATTTAAACACAGGATATAAGCTATGACTTGAACTTAAGACAGTATAGCAATACTCAAAATATACTCAAAATACTCACAAGAATATGCTCGATAATATAGAGAGAAAACTTGATTTTCGTGTGATTTTCAATTCTAACCTAAGCACCCTATTTATAGAAAAATGCTTAGAACACCAAAGTAGAAAATTTAATAAAACATAAATATATATATCAAAATTCCTACGCCACTCTTGAAATCTGATTTAAGCTCAATAAGCACATGCCACCTTCTAGAAAAAGTAAGAAAAAAAGTTTTTCTAATTTAAAATAATTTAAACTTCCAAAAATCAATTATTTCGGAGCTTTGGAACTTCAATAATTCACAATAAATAGCCCTTTTATCAGAAAATTCGAAACTCGCGATTTTGTATAGGAAATTCAATTCCCTACAACTTTACAGAAGAAAGTTTTTCCAAATTCCAAACAAAAATTGACCAAAATCCACAAACGGGCGATTTTACATGCTATAATCAAATTTCAGTCAAGAAATGGGGTCCACCGATACATAAAAATGCTTTAAATATTTTTGGTAACAAAAATACTCCTCCTCCACATATACTCATATATCCCACATTCATCATAAAAATATCATCATTATTATATTATTAAAATATAATAATATATTTAAATGAATTATTTTATCAGAAAAAGATAAAATTTCAATTTTCAACAATTGTCACATTAAAAATTTTCTCCATCTATATCCACATAAAATCAATATTTTCCTCATCATATGAATCAATAATTAATTATTCACAAATAATATTACGTAATCACAATATTGACAACTGCACGGTTCTGGAAAGAGGGGCTTTCCAATAAGAATTTCTCCTTCTTGGCAAGTAAATTAGGTGACCAAACCTCTCCTTGTATGTAACTTTCTAGACATTGCCAATAATGTTATCTAATAATATTATTCAGATAATATGAATTATTGCTTCGATAATGAAAAATCTTGTGTAATGACAATTATTGAAACAACAACAATATAAAATATCAACGCAAAGAATTATTAAATCAATAAAATAAAATCTCGAATAAGTAATTATCGTAACCATTATTGAGTAGTGTCTTCTTACGTAAGAATCATTAATTGGTGCAATACCGTGAGCTACTGTGTGTTAACCACCGAGTATTTTAACAAGATAATCTTGTAATAACTACGCTGCGTTATTTTTAAACAACTTATATTTGTCGTTTTCTTCATCCAATCGCTTCAAGTTATGTGGCCCATACATGGTCTGCGCCGTCATACGAATATTCTGAGCGAAGATTGAATATTCCACGACCAAGCTTAATATTCCAAACAACAATGAATATTTTATAACCACTTGCTTATTTTGAAATATTTGCGTATTTTACCCATAACTATCCACATTAATCAAATCAACCCTTACTATTTCAAAATAATAAATAGAGAAAATTAAATTTCATTAATAACAAGTTGGGGTCTTACAATAACTGAGTGACTTCTCACGTAAGCATCAATAATCAATACTGTGTGCTACTATGCAACCACACATATTACTGTACTTTTACCACCGGATAGTTCAACAGGTAACGGTAAAACTTCCGCTGTTATTTTTATAAAAAGATATTTATGTGGTTTTCTAACAATGACAATACTTCCGTTGTGGGGTCCACCAATGATTTTTCCGTTGTACGAATATTCCCTGTTAAAACGAATATTCCTCGACCAATCGAATACTCACTGACACAACTGTAAGACCCCAACTTTTATGAATAAAGATGAATTTTCTATAATTATCATTTTTTTTGAATATTGTGGAATGAATTTGATATAATGTTATAGTTGTGAGTAATAGTTATAAATTTTGCAAAGTACGCAAGTTGTTATATAATATTCGATTGGTTGGGAAATATTTGTTTTAACAGGGAATACTCATGACGATGGCACAATCATTGGTGGACCCTACAACGGAATTATTGTTTGATCGAGAAAACGACAAAAATATTTTATGAAAATAACGTAAGTTTTATCGTTAATCGTTGAAACAATCTTTAAGTTAAAGTATGAGAATACGCGTGGTTGCATAGTAGCTATACCAGTATTGATTATTGATGCTTACGTGAGAAGTCACTTCGGTTTTGTTTAATTATTGCTTGAAGAATTGTTGCACAAGTATCTCACGTTAATTGATTCAATTATTGTCGATATTTTATATATTATTAAATCAATAATTGAGACGACGAAGTTATGAATATTATTATTTGCAATATTAACGATGTCTAGAAGTTCTGCCAATGAGAGGTTTGGTCACCTAATTACGCGCCAATAGAGTGAAATCCTTATTGGAAAGCCCCCTCTTTCCTGGGAATGACCTGGTAGATTAATAATGTGAATTACAATAATGATGATGAAGTTTTTTTTATTAGTATTATTAATGTAATAAAACAGAAAAGCTTTTTAAATAAAACAAAATACTTTTATAAAGTTATTCGTTTTATTAGACTATAAATAGAATATATTATATTCTATTATGCATAGTATTTTGCATAGTAAAATCTTTTTTTATATAAAATGTAATACTTTTATAAAGTTATTCGCTTTATTAGACTATAAATAGAATATATTATATTTTATTATGCATAGTGCTGCGTGATAGTGTTTTTGCATAGTAAAATCTTTTTTATATAAAATGTAATACTTTTATACGCTTATTCGTTTTATTAGATTATAAATAGAATATATTATATTTTATTTAAAAGATTTTATTTTATTAGAATATTTTATAGTAAACCAACTGACCGTCTGCTTAAAAGAAAATCAATCTAGATCTGTTTAGGAATTAGTTACTATTTCACCATTCTCCTATAAATAAGCTCATTCTTTTTTTTTCTTACTTAATTCAATTTGAAACTCTAAAGAGAGAAACTATAGAGAGAAAGAAGAAAAGTATTCTCGCTACTTCACTACTCCTATATCCAGGTTGTTCTAAGGTAAGGGTATTATTTCTTTCGTATTCATGAAGAGAACTTCTATTATTCCATTTTTTTTTTATTCATTGGAATAACCTCGCACACGCTGTTTCACCCTATACTTTGTGAAATTCTTACGTTATTCCATTCTTTATCATTATGTTGGAATAACTCTGTTCATGCCTAAGTACCACATATATGGTGAAATTCTTACGTTATTCCATTCTTTATCATTATGTTGAATAACTTTTATCATCAAGTACCGCATACATGGTGAAATTCTTCTATTATTCCATTCTTTATTATTATGTTGGAACATCTTGTTTGTACGTTTACGCATGACCTGGTTTCGTTATTTATTATTCTGTTGGAACATCTTGTTTGCAATTAATTTTACTTTGACACAGTTCGCTTATTTATTATTCTATTGGAATATCCTGTCTATGCGTTTATGCATGACCTGGTTCCGTTATTTATTATTCTGTTGGAATAACCTGTCTGTGTGGTCTATCGCATACCTGGTAATTTCTTTTGTTATTCCATTCTTTAATATACTCAGTTGGTTAAAGTTTTGACTTCTATACTCCATGAAATTAGTGGAATATCCTTGATATTTGCACTTCATCTAGTATCTTTTCATGAAAATATTCTTCTGAGCATTCTTGAATTTTACTCTACAAAGAAGTATCATGTTGACAATTTGGACGTTATTAGTTCCTGGATAAATTAATTCTTGAACTTGTTGTATTGAATTCTTATATCATTGTCATCATCCTCATGTTTATATTATGTTGAAAGTCATATGTGGCCTGTAGTGCATAGATGGGCTTGGTATGAGTATGACCAGGGATTAATCAGTATAATCATGACCGTAATGTTACAAATGATGTGGCAAAAGTCCTCATTGGCCCGTAGTGCATTGATGGACAGTTGTTGGCATGATCATGACCATTGATGAATACACGAATATCCTTGGCCCGTAGTGCATGGATAATTTGTGGTTGTGATACTAATGAATATCCTTGGCAGAAAAGTGTGGATGATGTGGATTATTTATTGTCGAGTCCCAAATGATAAAAGTGATGAAAAAACTTTTAAATCATAAAACATAGTAGATTTTATTCTCTACTTGACTCTTTTAATGGATTGCTTATTCCGCTGCAGTTAAACTTGATGTTTGTTATATTGTATCAGTTTAACACTATTGAAGGCTAACGATAATTTATTCTGTATTATCTTAGTCATAATATTTCTTACTGGGCTAGTTGAGCTCACCCTTTTACTTTTATTGTTCTCTTCAGGAAATGAGAACGTAGTAGGGACTAGTCGGGGAATGGAGTGACGGTCCAGATAATAGCATTAGTAGTCATCACTATTCTGTTAAATAGTGTGATAATAAATGTAATGAGGACTCAATTGAGTGTGAATATCGTCTAGATGACAATATTTATATTAAAACTCACATCATATGTTTTGTCGTATTTTACACGACTGTTGTATAATTAAGTTGTATTTCAATTTTGTACCATGTATTTGGCGACTCAAGATGGGTGATGTATACCTATTTTGGGGGCGTCAAATTTGGTATCCAAGCTTAGGGGTATGATCCCTGGCTGAGATGTAAGACAAGAACTAGGAAGGGAGAGACGGAGAATTCCTTCGCTAGTATGACCTACCTAAATTTATTTGATATTTAATTGGTCCGTCAGAGTATAGGGTTAATATGTGATATGTTAATTAACCCTTGTTTTGTGGCAGTATTTGAAAATGGCATCTGAGAATGTTGAGATTAGAAATGGAACACAGGAGACCGTTGAGTCTCCACGGATTAATAATTAGGATAATATGCATCAGGAAGGCGACAATCCTCAAGCAAACAACAACACTGACCAGATGATGAATGATGGAATGTTCAGAGGCTTTATGAAATTCATGCAACATCAGGCAATAGCGGCTCTTGTACAAAATGCAGGTGGAAACACTGGCAACTCTCGGACGGTCACCGCTAAGCAGTTCAAGGAACTGGGACCACCAGAGTTTTTTGGAGAGCCAAAATCACTTAAGGCGGAGACGTAGATAAAGTAGATCTACAAGATATTTGATGTCTTGGGATGCTCCGAGGAGCAAAAGGTTCCATTTGCCACCTTCATGTTGTGTGCAGAGGCAGATTACTGGTGGGAATCTGTAAAACGTACTCAACCTGCTGCACTGAAGATGACTTGGGAGAAGTTCCGAGAATTATTCAACGAAAAGTACTTTTCCAAAAGTATTCGTCACATGAAAGAGGTAGATTTCATCAAGCTGGAGCAAAAAAACATGACCGTGTCGCAGTACGAAGCCAAGTTTGCCGAGTTGTCCCGATTTGCGTCTCATTTGGTTGATAATGAGGAGAGAATGATGCGAATGTTTCTAAGAGGTTTGAAATCCAAGATACGTCAATATCTTATCTCTCATAAATTATGTTTGTATTCAGATGTTAATAGGGCTCAGTTATTGGAGCGCGATAATGAGTCAACCCAACCAAAAGAAAGCAGCAGACAAAATGATAATGCTAGTGATAGCAGTCATCGAAGTGGTGACAATAAGCGTGGAGGGAATTAACATGCCAGAAATGGTAACCACTTTGGTGGTAATCATGGCCAAAATAATAAGAATGGACATTTCAAGAAGAGGAGATTCAACAATGATGGAAAGACGTCAACACCAGCACCCGTTGTTAAGGGAGGAGAACGACCACCTATCATATGCTTCAAATGTGGAGGGGAGGGACACATCAGTCCAAACTGCGCGATGCCGTTCAAAGCATGTTATAATTGTGGAAGAGAAGGTCACTTAGCCCGATTTTGTCGTTCATCGAAGAAAAGTTCAGCTAGGATGGAAGCACCAAAGGACGTCTCAGAAAAGTTAAAGCCAGTAGTGCAAAGGAGAGCGTTTGTCGTAACCTCCTAAAAAGCAAGGAACCCGAATGAGGTCATCACGGGTAAGCTTATCATAAACTCTAGCAAAGTTTATACCTTATTTGATACTGGTTCTACCCATTTTTTTATTTCTCCTACTTGCGCTCAACGTTTAAATTTGACTCCGGAGAAATTAGACTTTGACTTATCTGTTGAAACTCCATTGGGAGAAACCTTCATTACATCCACTGTTTATAAGTCTTGTTTGGTTCAAATCGGTACCCTCACATTACTCCGTCGATCTTATTTCATTGAAAATACTTGCATTCGACGTAATTCTAGGGATTGATTGGTTAACTACTCATCATGCAAAAATTGATTGTTTTCGTAAAGTTGTTAGCTTTTATATTCCTAACCAACCTATTATGCGAATTCAAGCAACCAAACCATTAAAATCAATCACTGTCATCTCAAGCCATAAAGCTATTCGTTTATTGAAAAATGGATGTCAAGCTTTATTAGCTCATGTCACGGATCTAAACAAAAATACATCAGTTTTGAATGATATTTCTATTGTTAATGAATTTCCTGACGTATTCCCTGAAGAACTTCCTGGCCTACCCCCAGAGCGTGAAATTGAATTTTGTATCGACCTTGAACCCGATAAAAAACCCATTTCCAAAGCCCCATATCGAATGGCTCCTATTGAACTTCAGGAGTTAAAGACCCAACTGCAGAAATTGTTAGACATCGGTTTCATTCGTCCTAGTATGTCTCCCTGGGGTGCTCCTATTCTATTCGTGAAGAAGAAAGATGGGAGTATGAGACTTTGTATTGATTATCGGGAATTGAACCATGTCACTATCAAAAATAGATATCCATTGCCTCGCATTGATGACCTATTTGACCAGTTGCAAGGCGCCAAATTTTTTTCAAAGATTGATCTTCGTTCCGGATATCACCAATTGAAGATTAGAACCGATGACATTCCAAAGACGGCTTTCAGAACTCAGTACGGGCATTATGAATTCCTAGTCATGTCTTTTGGATTGACTAATGCTCCTGCTGCCTTCATGGATATGATGAACCGAGTATTCAAGGAATATTTGGATCATTTTTGTGGTCGTCTTTATTAATGACATCCTCATATATTCCAAAAGCCGTGAAGATCATGAGCAACACTTGAGGCTGATACTTCAAAAGCTTCGTGAATATAAGCTTTATGCCAAGTTGAAGAAATGTGAGTTCTGGCTTGAGGAAGTAGCATTCCTTGGGCACGTGGTATCAAGTCATGGAATATTTGTTGACCCAGCAAAGATTGAAGCTATTCAAAGCTGGGAGCAACCTAAATCAGTGACCGAAGTACGTAGCTTTCTCGACTTAGCTGGTTATTATCGGAGATTCGTATAAGGGTTTTCTCGAATCGATACTCCCTTAACTCAGCTGACTCGAAAAGATACAAAATTCGATTAGAATGAGGAATGTGAGAAGAGTTTTCAAGAACTCAAGAGGAAACTCATTTTAGCACCTGTTCTGACAATACCATCTGGCTCGGAGGGATTTGTCATCTATAGCGATGCTTTAGGCAAAGGGTTAGGATGTGTTCTCATGCAACATGGGAAAGTCATAGGCTATGCCTCTCGACAACTCAAAGAATATGAGAGGAATTATCCTACTCATGATCTAGAGTTGGCAGCTGTTGTTTTTGCACTAAAGATTTGGAGGCATTACTTGTATGGGGAGAAAGTGGAGATCTTTACGGATCATAAAAGCCTCAAATATTTCTTCACTCAAAAGGAACTCAACATGCGACAACGACGTTGGCTTGAACTGTTGAAAGATTATGATCATACCATCCAATACCATCTTGGAAAAGCAAACGTGGTAGCTGACGCATTGAGTAGAAGATCATATGCGGGTACGAGTGCGATATTGTCAACGCAAAGGCCCATTTTGTATTACTTGCAAAGGATGGAATTCGTTATTGGAGATCACGTGTTGCTCCATGGAAAGGAGTTACGAGATTTGGAAAGAGAAGAAAGCTCAATCCTCGATTCATTGGCCCATTTTTAATCCTCAATCGAGTAGGGACTGTAGCCTATAGACTCGCTTTACCGCCAAGTATGTCTCGTGTTCATAATGTTTTTCATATATCCATGTTACGTAAATATGTGAAAGACCCGAACCACATTATTGAGTTAGAACCGGACGAAATAGCGGAAGATTTAACGTATGAAGAGGTTCCTATTCAAATCTTGGATAAGAAGGAACATATTCTACGCTCCAAGGTTATACCTCAAGTCAAAGTTTTATGGAGGAACCACGATGTTGAGGAAATGACCTGGGAGTTAGAATCTGAAATGAAATCAAGGTATCCTTACCTCTTCGACATACCGTGCACGCACTTAATTTCGAGGGCAAAATTTCATAAGAAGGGAGATTGTAAGACCCCAACTTTTATGAATAAAGATGAATTTTCTATAATTATCATTTTTTTTAATATTATGGAATGAATTTGATATGATGTTATAGTTGTGGGTAATAGTTATAAATTTTGCAAAGTACGCAAGTTGTTATATAATATTAGATTGGTCGGGGAATATTCATTTTAATAGGGAATACTCGTACGACGGCACAATCATTGGTAGACCCCACAACAGAATTATTGTCGGATTGAGAAAATGTCAAAAATATTTTATGAAAATAACGGCGGAAGTTTTATCGTTAACTGTTGAAACAACCGGTGTTAAAAAATGCAGAATACGCGTGGTTGCATAGTAGCACACCAGATTGATTATTGATGCTTACGTGAGAAGTCACTCGGTTCGCATTCAATTATTGCTTGAGAATTGTTGCATAGTATCTCACGTTAATTGATTCAATTATTGTCGATATTTTATATATTATTAAATCAATAATTGAGACGACGAAGTTATTAATATTATTATTTACAATATTAACGATGTCTAGAAGTTCTGCCAAGGAGAGGTTTGGTCACCTAATTGCGCGCCAATAGGGAGAAATCCTTATTGGAAAGCCCCCTCTTTCTTGGGAACGACCTGGTAGATTAATAGTGTGAATTATAATAATGATGATGAAGTTTTATTTTATTAGTATTATTAATGTAATACAACAAAATTTTTTTTTATAGAAAACATAATACTTTTATAAAGTTATTAGTTTTATTAGACTATAAATAGAATATATTATATTCTATTATGCATAGTATTTTGCATAGTAAAATCTTTTTATATAAAACAAAATACTTTTATAAAGTTATTTGATTTATTAGACTATAAATAGAATATATTATATTTTATTATGCATAGTATTTGCATAGTGCCTGCATAGTGTTTTACATAGTAAAATCTTTTTATATAAAACAGAATACTTTTATAAAGTTATTCGTTTTATTAGATTATAAATAGAATATATTATATTTTATTTAAAATATTTTGTTTTATTAGAATATTTTATAGTAAACCAATCTGGACCGTCGGTTTAAAAGTAAATCAATCTGGACCGTTCAGGAATTAGTTACTATTTAGTCTATTCTCCTATAAATAGAAGCTCATTCCTTCATTATTTCTTATGAATTCACTGAAACTCTAGAGAGAGAAACTATAGAGAGAAAGAAGAAAAGTATTCTGCTACTTCACTACTCCTATATCCAGTTGTTCTAAGGTAAGGGGTATTATTTCTTTCGTATTTATGAAGAGAACTTCTGTTAGTCCATTTTTTTATTCTCATTGGAATAACTCGATATCTGTGATCTACCCTATACTTGGTGAAATTCTTCTGTTATTCCATTCTTTATCATTATGTTGGAATAATCTATCTATGCGAAGTACCGCATATATGGTAAAATTCTTCTATTATTCCATTCTTTATCATTATGTTGGAATAACCTGTCTATGCGAAGTACCACATATATGGTGAAATTCTTCTGTTATTCTATTCTTTATCATTATGTTGGAATATCCTGTCTATGCGAAGTACCGTATACATGGTGAAATTCTTCTGTTATTCCATTCTTTATTATTACATTGGAACATCGTCACATGCGTTTACGCATGACCAGTTCCGTTATTTATTATTCTGTTGGAACATCCCGCTTGGCATGTAATTTTTCCCGACTTGGTTCTCATTATTTATTATTACATTGGAATATCACGTCATGCCAAGGCGTTTATGTATGACACGGTTCCGTATTTATTATTCTATTGGAATAACTTTATCGTGTGGTCTATCGCATGCCCGGTGATTTCTTTTGTTATTACATTCTTTATTATACTCGGTTGGTTAAAGTTTTGACTTCTATACTCCATGAAATTAGTGGAATATCCTTGATATTTGCGCTTCATCCAGAGATCTTTTCATGAAAATATTCTTCGGAGCATTCTTAAATTTTACTCTACAAAGAAGTATCATGTTGACAATTTGGACGTTATTAGTTCCTGGATAAATTAATTCTTGAACTTGTTTTATTGAATTCTTATATCATTGTCATCATCCTCATGTTTATATTATGTTGAAAGTCATCTATGGCCTGTAGTGCATAGATAGACTTGGTATGATTATGACTAGGGATTAATCGGTATAATCATGACTGTAATGTTACAAATGATGTGGTAAAAGTCCTCATTGTCCCGTAGTGCATAGATGGACAGTTGTTGGCATGATCATGACCATTGATGAATACACGAATATCCTTGGCCCGTAGTGCATGGATAATTTGTGGTTGTGATACTAATGAATATCCTTGGCCATAGTGCAGGGATTATGTGGATTATTTATTAAGCTGAGTCCCAGCGATAAAAGTGATGAAAAACCTTTTAAATCATGAAAGATAGTAGATTTTATTCTCTACTTGACTATTTTAATGGATTGCTTATTCCGTTGCAGTTAAACTTGATGTTTGTTATATTGTATCAATTTAACACTATTGAAGGCTAACGATAATTTATTCTGTATTATCTTAGTCATAATATTTCTTACTGGGCTAGTTGAGCTCACCCTTTTACTTTCATTGTTCTCTTCAGGAAATGAGAACGTAACAGGGACTAGTCGGGAAACGGAGTGACGATCCAGATAATAGCATTAGTAGTCCTCACTATTCTATTAAATAGTGTGATAATAAATGTAATGAGGACTCAATTGAGTGTGGATATTGTCTAGATGACAATATTTGTATTAAAACTCACATCATATGTTTTGTCGTATTTTACACGACTGTTGTATAATTAAGTTGTATTTAAATTTTGTACCATGTATTTGGCGACTCAAGATGGGTGATGTATACCTATTTTGGGGGTGTCACAACAACGAATATTTTATATCAACTTGCTTACTTTGCAAAATTTTCCAAATATTACCCACAACTATAACATTATATCATATCCACACCATAATATTCAAAAATATATTTCGAGAAAAATTATTCTATATTCAAAAAAAGTTGGGGTCTTACATATATACTTATATAAACTGTGGTCAAACTCTGTTCGATGAGCCTGGATTTATGTCTCGAGCGTTTATTGCTTTTTTATATATATATATATATATATATATATATATATATATATATATATATATATAAACTATTGTCGAACTACGCTCGATGAGCACAATTTTATATCCCTGAGCGTTCTCGATTATATATATATATATATATATATATATATATATATATATATATATATATATTTCATCAAGCTTGGAGTGTACTTCATGGCCTTTTTTACACTTTATTTAAATTTCGTCCCTTTGGAGTTTACTTCATGGCGGTTGATTATTTTATTGCTTTATTTACATTTCGTCTTACTCGAGTTTACTTGTATGGCGGTTGATCGTATTACTACTTTATATACATTTCGATCCACCATGGAGGTGCTTCGTGGTGGTTGATCTTGTCCCTATATATATATATATCGCTTTTATATATTTACATTTCGGTCCCCATGAAGTTCGCTTCGTGGTGGTTGATGATCAGATATATATATTTACAGCTTATATATATAACTGCTTACAACTTTCACATAAACTGCTACATCATGTGAGCCTAGGAATCATGTGATCAAAGATTCAGTCTCCTGAATCTAGATTCGGTTCCCTTGATGGACATTTTTGGCTGTAAACATCTTGTACTTTATTCAAGGTGTTTGAATTTCCTTAGATGGCTTTCATGCCCATAAGGAATTTGGCACTACTATGTACCTTATTTTCTCGAATATGCTTTGCACCTCGAAAATTAAAGCAATTAAGCCGAACACTTAATAAAATGGAAGTATCAAAGGCCTCAATTATTATTGAGCATAAGGGTTTGAAAAACCTCTTTTACAAAATATCACTGTTATATCTTGTTAAAACTAAGTTTTTTACATAAATTCAAACCCTTTGTATATGGGTGCGAACGAGGCATAGCACTACTTTCAAATAACTGCACATTGACCCACCCATACACACATTCATATAACAGTTTAATTGAAAAGTTGAAGTCACCGTGGTAACACTGATGTCGGGGGTGCCTAACACCTTCTGTAAGACCCCAAATTTTATGAATAAAGATTTAATTTTCTCAAAATATTTTTTTTTAATATTATGGTGTGAATTTGATATAATGATATAGTTGTGGGTAGTATTTATAAATTTTGCAAAATATGCAAGTTATTATAAAATATTCGTTTTGTCGGGGAATATTCTTTTTGTCGGGAATATCCGTACGACGGCACAATCATTCGCAAACCCACACGAAAGTATTGTCGTATTTAGAAAACGACAGAATTATCTTTTTATAAAAATAATGGCGGAAGTGTTACCGTTAAAACTGTTGAACTACCCGGTAGTAAAAGTATAGTAATACGCGTGGTTGCATAGTAGCACACGGTATTGGTTATTGATGCTTACGTGAGAAGTCACTCAATTATACTCTATTATTGCTACAGTAATTGTTGCATCATATCTCTCATATTATTGATTCAATTATTGTCACAGTATCATCTACATAATATGATATATTATTAAATCAATAATTGAGACGACAAAGTTATTCATATTATTAAATTGTAATATTTAAAATGTCTAGAAGTTCTGTCAAGGAGAGGTTTGGTCACCTAATTGCGCGCCAATAGGGAGAAAACCTTATTGGAAACCCCCTCTTTCCTGGGAACGACCTGGTTGTTAAATATTGTGAGTTATAATATCAATGATGAATAAGTTCGTGTTGATTAAAGATGTATTTGATAGTTCCATTGTGTTGAAATTATTTGTGTTAGTGGAAATCGACATTTATTTCGATAATAATTGATGTCTGGAGGTTATATTGTTCAATCGGGTATTCGGGGCACTTTTCATGTCAGAGTACTATTCACGAGTTACTATTAACGAGTTACTATTCACAGGGTACTATTCACTCGAAAAATATATTTCTTTTCGGTCCAAATCATTTTGGGTACAATATTATTCCATGAGGAGATGTGCTAATTTTTCAGACCGTTGGTTGAAATTATAATAGTAAATCAATATGGATCGTTGATTTAAAGTTTTAATAGTAACTTGTCCCTTCAGTTTTCCAAGAGTTATTTGTCCCTTCAGTTTTCTAAGAGTTATTTGCCTCTTCGGTGTTTCAAGAGTTAATTGTCCTTCGCAAATAGTAGTTGTCTCTTCAATATTACCAAGAGTCATTATTATTCTGTCGGAATATCCTGTCTGTGCGTTTACGCCGGACTTCGTTCTATTATTTATTATTCTTCAATAATATCACATGCGTGCGCGTTTACATGGGACACGTTCCATTATTTATTATTCGCCGGAATATCCCGTCATGCATGCGTTTACGTATGACCCGGTTCCATTATTTATTATTTTGTTGGGAATAACGTCATGCATGCAGATCTATCGCACGCATCGTGAATCCTTACATTATTCCATTCTTTATTATTCTCGTGGAATAACTTTGTCAATGTGGATTACCACATGCATGGTGAATGATCCTTTGTATTCATTCCTTATTAATTGTGGAAATGATCAGTATACGTGGATTACCGCATGACGGATGAAAATCCATTTGCAGTTTCATATATTCTATTATACTCAGTTGGTTAAAATTTTTGCTTCTATACTCCATGAAATTAGTGGAATATCCTTGATATTTGCACTTCATCCAGTATCTGTTCATGGGTATATGTAGTATTAGCATGTGTTATGATGAGTTATGTCAGTTATTATGTGAAAACATGAAAGTTTCATAGAAATCACAAAGTGTTAAAAATCAGATTTTAGTGAAAATAGAACATAAAATTCAATTGACCATATCTCCTATTATATTTTGAATTTTTGAGTGTGATCAAGTTCTAGAGTTAGATCTATGAGTTTTCTAACTTATCCAAGTGGAATCACTGGAAAAGGTGTTGTAGATTTTTTTGTGGACTGATTTTAGTAAAGGAGTTAAAAACTGCAAAATACTAAATAGCTACTGCCCAAAAATTTAAAAGGGCATTTTCGGCCATTTAATTTGTGAGAAAAATTCCGGCCTTTTGGGACATGGAAATATATGGTATAAAGTACCCCCTGTCCAAAAATGAGCTCATTCCGACTTAAAATGAGCAAGTTATGACTATTTCAATACTTTTGTTTTTCCGACGAAAAAGGCTATAACCGGAGTTCTGTAACTCCGATAACCATGAAATTTAAACTAGAAGCTCACGTTAACATGTGTATGATCCTGCCAAGATTTGGGAATTTTTGGAGTTAAACTTGAGGTAGCTAATTTCTTAAGGAATTAATTAGAAATTGATTTTTGAAAAATAGTAAATAAATTTTAAAAATTCCGAGAAAAATATATGTTCAATATGGGACTATATTCTACTAAATCCCAGAAAAGAAATATTTTTGGGACTGATTTGGTATTTTTCATGAAAATAATCTAGTTATGAGTAAATGAGTTAAATATGTTATATGAAGTAACAAAATTGGAAAATAGGATTTTATGGCTTGGGAATCCTATATAGGGTATATGCAGATTTTTGATACGGGATTTGATCATTGGTGATGAAATCTTATGAGTATGACATTTTTGAATGATTAAATGCATTATTTGGTAAAGTATAAATAATTGAAATAAAATTGTTTATAAGTTTAAGAAGTGATTAAAATATTGTTATAATATTAATAATATTAGATTATGAGTTTATTAAGTGATTGATAATATTTGGATAAATTTAAAGTCTGTAGTGCAAGGATGATTCGATGATATGGTTTATTTATTAAGCTGAGTCTCAGCGATAAAAATTGGTGAAAACATTTTTAATCATAGAAGTTAGTTGATTTTATTCTCTACTTGACTCTTCTAATGGATTGCTTGTTTCGCTGTAGTTAAACTTGATGTCTATTGCATTTTATCAGTTTAACAGTGTTGAAGACTAATGATATTTTATTCTGTATTATCTTAGTCATAATATTTCTTATTGGGCTAGTTGAGTTCACCCTTTCTTTCACCGTATTCTTCTGTGAAATGAGAATATATTTGGGACGAGTCGGGAAGCGGAGTGATGACCCGGATGATAGCATTAGTAGTCCTCACTATTCTATTAAATAGTGTGATAATAAATGTAATGAGGACTAAATTTGAGTTTGTATCACGCCTACATGAGGACTCCATTGAGAGTGGATATTATGCAGAAGGCAATATTCTTGATTAAACTCGAGTTTATGTTTTGTCATATTTTACACGATAATTGTATAATTAAGTTGTATTTGATTTATGTACCATGTATTTGACGACTCAAGATGGGTGATATATACCTATTTTGGGAGCGTCACACCTTCCCTCCGCATAAACAAGTTTCCGGACCCTAATGAATCTCGGTTTCACAGACCAGTTTAGCAGTGTCACATCATTGGGTCAATGTGCAAACCTTTTCTCGGTTGAGTTACTGCAACCATTTCAAAATACCAACTGGCGACTCTTGTGAGACCCCAAAATTTATGAAATGAAAGTACTCAATTTTCTTATAATTATTATTTTATTTAGTAAATGGTTAAATTGATAAAGGGTTAAAGTTAAGGGTGATATTTGAAAATTTTGCAAAGTAAGCAAGTTGATATAAAATATTCGTTGTGATGGGGAATATTTGATTAGTCGGAGAATATTCTTTTTATCAGGAAATATTCGTACAACGACACAATCATTGGTGGACCCCACAACGGAATTATTGTCGGATTGAGAAAACGACAAAAATATTTTTATGAAAATAACGACAGAAGTTTTACCGTTAAAACTATTGAACTACTCGGTAGTAAAAGTACAATAATACGCGTGGTTGCATAGTAGCACACGGTATTAATTATTGATGCTTACGTGAGAAGTCAAGTTATTTGTTTTATTAGACTATAAATAGAATATATTATATTCTATTATGCATAGTATTTGCATAGTGCCTGCATAGTGTTTGCATAGTAAAATCTTTTTATATAAAACAGAATACTTTTATAAAGTTATTTGTTTTATTAGACTATAAATAGAATATATTATATTCTATTATGCATAGTGTTTGCATAGTGCCTGCATAGTATTTACATAGTAAATTTTTTTTTGATATAAAATAGAATACTTTTATAAAGTTATTTGTTTTATTAGATTTTAAATAATATATATATATATATATATATATATTATAAATAGAATATATTATATTTTATTGCATAGTATCCTTTCTATTTTCCTATAAATAGGATGCTTAGTTAGAATTGAAAACACACCAGAAGTTCAGAGAATTCTTCTTCTATAATCTTGAGCATATTTCTTTAGAGTTTATGAAAGCTTTGAGCGTAGTGCAAGTTTTCTTCAAGTATATTTCCGCCCTACCCGTCGGAGTACTCTTCTTTATAAGGTAAGGGATATTATTTGTTGTATTCGTAAGGGGTATTATTTCTTTCGTATTCTCGTATTCATGAAGAGAACTTCTGTTATTCCATTCTTTATTATTCTGTTGGAATAACCTTTCTGTGCGGTCTATCGCATGCATGGTGAATTCTTTGTTATTCCATTCTTTAATATTCATGTTGAATATCATGTGCATGCGATTTCTTATTAATTGACTTGGTACCATTCTTTATTATTACATTGGAATAACTTTTATGCATGCGGTCATCGCATGCATGGTGAATTCTTTGTTATTCCATTCTTTATTATTCTGTTGAAATATCCTGTCTATGCGGTTTACGCATGACCTAGTTCCATTCTTTATTATTCTCTTGGAATAATGCATGCATGCATGGTCTATCGCATGCATGGTGAATTCGTTGTTATTCCATTCTTTATTATTACATTTGGGAATAACTTTCATGCATGCGGTCTATCGCATGCATGGTGAATTCTTCTGTAATTCCATTCTTTATTATTCTGTTGGAATAACCTGTCTATGTGGATTACAACATGCATGGTGAATGATTCTTCGTATTTATATGAATAGTATTTTTATTCAAAAAAGGGCTTTCTGCCAGGGGCAGTTTCATAATTTTTTTGACCCTCAAAAATTCTGGAAAAATTTGAAATGATAATTTGATGAGTTTTCTAGTTTGTGTCCAAAAATGGCGATTTTTGGATGTATAGATTAGGAGTTATGAATTTTATAGGAAAAGACTATTTTAAAAGTAAACCCTTATAACTCCTTGTGGTTAACTCCAAAATTGGTGAAATATTTATTGGGAGTACATGTATATAACAGGTGTATATCCTGTAAATATCGGAATTTTTGGACAAAAGTACAATTTATGATAAATGTCTAAATATTCGGCAGTTTTAGCCATATGAAAAATAGTAAATGAATTTAAAAAATTATGAGAAAAATATATGTTCAATATGGGACTATATTCTGCTAAATCCCAGAAAAGAAATATTTTTGGGACTGATTTGGTATTTTTCATAAAAATGAACTAGTTATGAATAAATGAATTAAATATGTTATGTGAAGTAATAAAATTGAAAAATAGGATTTAATAGCTTGAGAATCCTATATAGGGTATATGCATATTTTTGATGAGGGATTTGATCATTGATGATGAAATCTTATTAGTATGACATTTTTGAATGATTAAATGCATTATTTGATATAGTGTAAACAATTGAAATAAATTGTTTATAAGTTTAAGAAATGATTAAAATATTGTTATAATATTAATGATATTAGATTATGAGATTATTAAGTGATTAATAATATTTTGTTATTATTGAACGCTGGATAAATTGTATTATAATTGTTTAATATTTATCAATTATCTTATTTGATTGATTCATTATATCATTGTCATTATTCTCATACTTATATTATGATAAAAATCATCTGTGGCATGTAGTGCATAGATGGACTTGGTATGGTTATGACTATGGATTATTCGGTATAATCATGACCGTAATGTTACAAATGATGTGGTAAAAGTCCTCATTGGCCCGTAGTGCATTGATGGACAATTTTTGGTATGATTATGGCTATGGATTCTCTTCGTCCAAGGGTGCAAAGATGAATTATTTTATGGCATGATCAGGACCATTGATGAAAACACGATTATCTTTGGCCCGTAGTACATAGATAATTCGTGGTCGTGATATTAACGAATATCCTTGACCGTAGTGCAGGGATAATTCAATGATATGGATTAATTATTGAGCTGAGTCTCAGCAATGAAATATTAATTCATGGATGTGATATTAACGAATATCCTTGACCGTAGTGCAGGGGTGATTCGATGATGTGGATTATTTATTGTCAATCTCAAATGATAAAATATTGATAATAAACTTTTAATTCATAAAAGATAGTAGATATCATGCTCTACTTGACTCTTCTAAAATACAGTTGTATGTCTTTGGCCTGTAGTGCAAAGATGAATTGTTAATGAATATCTTTGGCTGTAGTGCAAAGATGAATTTATTAGTATGATTATGAGAAGAAATGTGATTTGGTATAACCATGATTTTTGATGTTTCAGGTGAAGATATGTGATGAAAATTATCTTCGTCCTGGTTGCGAAAAGGAATTTAGAATCACAATTATGATTATGAGTTATTCATATGATTGTGGATAGGAATTGTTGTTTGATGTTACAGGGATAAAACATTATCGGTGGACTTTTAACATAGAGAAGATAATAGATCTGATGGTCTATTTGACTCTTCTAATGGATTACTCGTTCCGCTGCAACTATGGTTGAAAAGTTTTATCATCTTCCATATGTTCTAAATCTCTGATTTATTTCTAATGAAGGCTATTGATGATGTAAATTATCTTTAGTCATGATATTCTTTAATGGGCTAGTTGTGCTCACCCTTTTTGCTTCACAATTTCTTTCAGATAATAAGAGTGTAGCTGGGTCGAGCGGGGATAATAGGGGAATAGAACGGTGGTCTATAGCTGTTGACGTTCTCCCTAAATAGTATGGAAATAAATTTATTGAGATCTTTAGATAAGTGTGCCGTATTGTATACGTCATTTGATATTTAATTTTGGTGAACCGAATAGGGTGAGGTGAACCCAACTTTGGAAGGGTGTTTTGCCACTATCATACAAGATGTCTAATGACATACAACCTCGTGTTATCATAAGACAGGGTTGTGCACATCCACTTGCTAAGTATATCTACGAGCACTACCTATATGATCTTGAAGTTTATTTGAAATATAATTTTCACTTGGAGATAGTGGAGATAGTTATATGTCAAGAGAAGACTCACAATTGGAAAGAAGATGATAGTAATCTTCTCGTTTTTCTTTGGGGTCTATTGGGTCAACCAAGGATAATTCTGTGGACATATGATATCTATCATAACCTAGATGCATGGCCTCCCATGTATGAAGGTTTCCTTGAGCACTTCCCAAAGATTTTAATTTCTAAAATAGTTTTTGACTATACTTTTATGTAAAGTATCATTGTAAGCTGGTTGTGGTCGAGGCACCATGAGAGTTACATACATTTGTATTAAAACTCACAGTTAACTGTGGTCATATTCTATACGACAGTTCAACAGTTGTATAAATAAAGTTTGTATTTGATTTTTATAGTGTGATATCTGACGACTCAGAATGGGTAATGTATACCTATTTTGGGGGCGTCACAAATGGTATCAAAGCTTAGGGATATGGTCGCTGGCGGAGATAAGAGTCTAGAACTAGGAGGGGAGAGACGAGTTATATACTTCGCTAGTGTGTGACTTACCTAAGCTAAAATTGTTTACTTGATAAGTTGACAAATTGTGATATGTCAATTAACCTTTGTTTTGAAGCTATATTCTAGAATGATATCTGAAATATAAGAGATGAGAAATGGGAAAATCATGATAGCAAGGAAATTATCGGAAAGGTACAATCTGAAAAGAAAATAAGGTATTCTCATCTCTTCGAATATCAGGTACGTACATAAATTTCGAGGGCGAAATTTCATAAGGAGGGGAGATTGTGAGACCCCGAAATTTATGAAATAAAAGTACTCAATTTTCTTATAATTATTATTTTATTTAGTAAATGGTTAAATTGATAAAGGCTTAAAGTTAAGGGTGATATTTGAAAATTTTGCAAAGTAAGCAAGTTGATATAAAATATTCGTTGTGTCGGGGAATATTTGATTAGTCGGGGAATATTCTTTTTATCAGGGAATATTCGTACAACGGCACAATCATTAGTGGACCCCACAACGGAATTATTGTTAGATTGAGAAAATGACAAAAATATTTTTATGAAAATAACGGCAGAAGTTTTTTCGTTAAAACTGTTGAACTACTCAAGAGTAATAAGACAAGAATACTGCGTGGTTGCATAGTAGAGCACTTACCAGTATTGATTATTGATGCTTACGTGAGAAGTCACCGGTTTTGTTCAATTATTGCTACGAGAATTGTTGCATAGTATCTCACGTTATTTGATTCAATTATTGTCGATATTTTTTCTATATTATTAAATCAATAATTGAGACGACGAAGTTATTAATATTATTATTTGCAATATTAACGATGTCTAGAAGTTTTGTCAAAGAGAGATTTGGTCACCTAATTACGCGCCAATAGGGAGAAATCCTTATTGGAAAGCCCCATCTTTCTTGGGAACAACCTGGTCGATTAATATTGTGAATTATAATAATGGGGATAAGTTTGTTTTATTATTATTATAAATGTAATAAAACAGAAATTTTTTTATATAAAACTGAAAACTTTTATAAAGTTATTTATTTTATTAGACTATAAATAGAATATATTATATTCTATTATGCATAGTGTTTGCATAGTGCCTGCATAGTGTTTGCATAGTAAAATCTTTTTATATAAAACAGAATACTTTTATAAAGTTATTTATTTTATTAGACTATAAATAGAATATATTATATTCTATTATGCATAGTCTCAGATATAGTGTTTGCATAGTAAAATCTTTTTTATATAAAATAGAATACTTTTATAAAGTTATTTTTTATTAGATTTTAAATAATATATATATATATATATATATATATTATAAATAGAATATATTATATTTTATTGCATAGTATCCTTTCTATTTTCCTATAAATAGGATGCTTAGTTAGAATTGAAAACACACCAAAAGTTCAGAGAATTCTTCTTCTATAATCTTGAGCGTATTTCTTTAGAGTTTAAGAAAGTTTTGAGCGTAGTGCAAGTTTTCTCCAAGTATATTCCCGCCCTACCCGTCGGAGTACTCTTCTTTATAAGGTAAGGGATATTATTTGTTGTATTTGTAAGGGATATTATTTCTTTCGTATTCATGAAGAGAACTTCTGTTATTCCATTCTTTATTATTTTATTGGAATAACCTGTCTGTGCGGTCTATCGCATGCATGGTGAATTCTTTGTTATTCCATTATTTACTATTCTGTTGGAATATCCTGTCTGTGCGGTTTACGTATGACCTGGTTCCATTCTTTATTATTCTGTTAGAATAACCTGTCTATGCGGTCTATCGCATGCATGGTGAATTCTTTGTTATTCCATTCTTTATTATTCTGTTAGAATATCATATCTGTGCGGTTTACGCATGACCTGGTTCCATTCCTTATTATTCTGTTGGAATAACATGTCTGTGTGGTCTATCGCATGCATGGTGAATTCCATTGTTGTTCCATTCTTTATTATTCTGTTGGGAATAACCTGTCTGTGTGGTTTATCGCATGCATAGTGAATTCTTCTGTTATTTCATTCTTTATTATTCTATTGGAATAACCTGTCTATGTGGATTACCGCATGCATGGTGAATGATTCTTCGTATTTATAATAGTATTTTCATTCAAAAAAGGGGTTTCTGCCAGGGGCAGTTTCGTAATTTTTTTGACCCTTAAAAATTCTGGAAATATTTGAAATGATAATTTGATGAGTTTTCTAGATTGTGTCCAAAAATGGCGATTTTTGGATGTATAGATTAGGAGTTATGAATTTTATAGGAAAAGACTATTTTAAAAGTAAACCCTTATAACTCCTTGTGGTTAACTCCAAAATTGATAAAAATTTTATTGGGAGTACATGTATATAATAGGAGTATATCCTGTAAATTTCGGAATTTTTGGACAAAAGTACAATTTATGATAAATGTCTAAATATTCGGCAGTTTTAGCCATATGAAAAATAGTAAATGAATTTTAAAAATTCTGAGAAAAATATATGTTCAATATGGGACTATATTATGCTAAATCCCAGAAAAAAAATATTTTTGGGACTGATTTGGTATTTTTCATGGAAATGAACTAGTTATGAGTAAATGAATTAAATATGTTATGTGAAGTAATAAAATTAGAAAATAGGATTTTATGGCTTGGGAATCCTATATAGCGTATATGCAGATTTTTGATGAGTGATTTGATCATTGATGATGAAATCTTATGAGTATGACATTTTTGAATGATTAAATGCATTATTTGATATAGTGTAAACAATTGAAATAAATTGTTTATAAGTTTAAGAAATGATTAAAATATTGTTATAATATTAATGATATTAGATTATGAGATTATTAAGTGATTAATAATATTTTGTTATTATTGAACGCTGGATAAATTGTATTATAATTGTTTAATATTTATCAATTATCTTATTTGATTGATTCATTATATCATTGTCATTATTCTCATACTTATATTATGATGAAAGTCATCTGTGGCCTGTAGTGCATAGATGGACTTGGTATGATTATGACCAGGGATTATTCGGTATAATCATGACCGTAATGTTACAAATAATGTGGTAAAAATCCTCATTGGCCCGTAGTGCATTGATGGACAGTTTTTGGTATGATTATGGCTATGGATTCTCTTTGTCCAAGGGTGCAAAGATAAATTGTTTTATGGCATGATCAGGACCGTTGATGAAAACACGATTATCTTTGGCCCGTAGTGCATAGATAATTCGTGGTTGTGATATTAACGAATATCCTTGGCACAGAAAAGTGCGGGGATGATTCGATGATATGGATTAATTATTGAATTTGAGTCTCAAAGAATGAAATATTAATTCATGGATGTGATATTAACGAATATCCTTGACCGTAGTGCAGGGATGATTCGACGATATGGATTAATTATGGAGCTGAGTCTCAGCAATGAAATATTAATTCATGGATGTGATATTAACGAATATCCTTGACCGTAGTGCAGGGATGATTCGATGATATGGATTAATTATTGAGCTGAGTCTCAGCAATGAAATATTAATTCATGGATGTGATATTAACGAATATCCTTGACCGTAGTGCATGGGTGATTCAATGATGTGGATTATTTATTAAGCTGAGTCTCAGCGATAAAATATTTATAATAAACTTTTAATTCGTAAAAGATAGTAGATATCATACTCTACTTGACTATTCTAAAATACAGTTGTATGTCTTTGGCCTGTAGTGCAAAGATGAATTGTTAATGAATATCTTTGGTCGTAGTGCAAAGATGAATTTATTAGTATGATTATGATCAGAAATTGTGATTTGGTATAACAATGATTTTTGATGTTTCAGGTGAAGATAGGTGATGGAAATTATCTTCGTCCTGGGTGCGAAGATGAATTTAGAATCACAATTATGATTATGAGTTATTCATATGATTGTGGATAGGAATTGTTGATTGATGTTACAGGGACAAAACATTATCGGTGGACTTTTAACATAGAGAAGATAATAGACCTGATGGTCTATTTGACTCTTCTAATGGATTGCTCGTTCCGCTGCAACTATGGTTGAAAAGTTTTATCATCTTCCATATGTTCTAATTCTTTGATTTATTTCTGATGAAGGCTATTGATGATGTAAATTATCTTTTATCATGATATTCTTTACTGGGCTAGTTGTCCTCACCCTTTTTGCTTCATAATTTCTTTCAGGTAATAAGAGTGTAGCTGGGTCGAGCTGGGATAACAAGAGAATAGAATGGTGGTCTATAGCTATTGACGTTCTCCCTAAATAGTATGGAAATAAATTTATTGAGAACTTTAGATAAATGTGTTGTATTGTATATGTCATTTGATATTTAATTTTGGTGAACCGAATAAGGTGAGGTGAACCCAACTTTGGAAGGGTTTTTTGCCACTATCATACAAGATATCTAATGACATACAACCTCGTGTTATCATAAGATAGGGTTGTGCACATCCACTTGCTGAGTATATCTACGAGCACCACCTATATGATCTTGGAGTTTATTTGAAATATAATTTTCACTTGGAGACAGTGGAGATAGTTATATGTCAAGAGAAGACTCACCATTGGAAAGAAGATGATAGTAATCTTCTCGTTTTTCTTTGGGGTCTATTGGGTCAACCAAGAATAATTCTGTGGATATATGACATCTATCATAACCTAAACGCATAGCCTCCCATGTACGAAGGTTTCCTTGAGTGCTTTCCAAAGATTTTAATTTCTAAAACAATTTTTGACTATACTTTTATGTAAAGTATCATTGTAAGGTTGTGGTCGAGGCACCATGAGAGTTACATACATTTGTTAAAACTCACAGTTAACTGTGGTCGTATTCTATACGACAGTTCAACAGTTGTATAAATGAAGTTTGTATTTGATTTTTATAGTGTGATATATGGCGACTCAAAATGGGTGATGTACACCTATTTTGGGGGCGTCACAACTCTTACAGTCCAATCGTCGACATATAAATGTCGGATCTTTTCACAACTTATTTTTTCAAACAAATCTCACCTAACATGAGAACACCAAAAGATAAAAATGTAAAAGGACAAGAAAATCCCGGCGTCGGCAGTGGCGACTCTCTTTGGGACATCCAAAAAGAGAACTTAAGCCGCTACTACAAACTTTTTAAAACTGTTATCTGCTTGTGTGTGGATGTTGCATTTACATTTTGATGAATGTGTACGAATGGATTTACTTACTGCACTTAATACTTTACACTATATATGCATATGATATTAGTGTTTTGCACATGTCATCATTCCCATAACGGTGAGACACGTTGCATGTGAATGTATGTTGTGTGGTCCCTCCTTCAGGAGTCTATCCCGTCGGTGTTTGATTACTGGACTCGTAGGGAGACTAATTCTAACGAGGCTCAGAAAAGGTACCACCTAGATTTGCTCCAGTTGAAAGACCGGATTAACTTCCCGTCAAGTAAATTGCGATGATCTGGGAACCTTCATGCCAAAAAGCCGCGAGAGTAACCTAAGATAGGTCAGCCTCTGATAAACCAAATGTCGAGGGAAGTTTCTTCATACTCTCCCATTTCAATTACTTGTAAATCCAAATTACTTGTAATTTCATTCCATGTCAATCTCTATGTAATGGAAAATATGAAGGAATATGTGTACATGCATATTGAAGCCTGGCATGCTAAGATAGGTCAGCCTCTGATAAACCAAACGCTGAGGGAAGTTTCTTCATACTCTCCCATTTCAATTACTTGTAAATCCAAATTACTTGTAATTTCATTCCATGTCAATCTCTATGTAATAGAAAATATGAAGGAATATGTGTACATGCATATTGAAGCCTGGCATGCTACCACTGACATCCGTTTTGCAGGATAATAATCCTAAAATGGACATATTATGATAGCATGTAAACATTTATACATTCCCTAAGACTAAACTACATAAGTTTTTTGTAGGAAAATAATTGGGTCTGTTATCCGTTCAAAGTCCAAGAAGGCCATGAGCCTACAGCCAACTATGTCTTCATTTGATCAAACTAATCCTGCTCCTGTCTCTCGTGAAGAGTTTGACGGATTAAGTAAACAATTTACAGATTTGGATGTTCTGCTTAAAGAACTACACCAGTCTGCTCAGGGTCTACGAATACCCATACATATAGAATTCTCTGCACATGGAGGAACACAAGGTGTGGATCAAGCAAATCCAATACTTGAGCTTCAGTTGGATAAGTCCAACAAAATCCCTGTAATGCAGCTATTTCAAAAGAGTCTAATTGGAGAAGCTTGATCGTGGTACCAAATTCTAAGATCCATAATTGGGAGGAGCTAGCTCATGCCTTCCTCGGTTAATACAGCTTCCAGTCTCAGATGGCTCCGGACCGATACCAAATTACCAAGGTCAAGAAATAAGCTAACGAGTCTTTTCGAGAGTATGCTCAAAGGTGGGGGAGCCTTACTGCTCAAGTTATTCCATCTATCACTGAATCAGAAATGGTGATGACCTTCATAGACATACAAGAAGCTCCCTTCTATGAGAGAGTCTTAGCTGGCATTGGCAAGCCATTTTCTGAAATGATCAAACATGGAGAGATGGCTGAGATGGGATTAAAGTCAAGAAAGATCCAAGACCTAGCCGCTCTAAAAGTTGTTGCTGAGAAAATCCAGTCTGGAAATTATGGAAACAACCTTATAAGGGTCCATAAAAAGAAAGAGGAGGATATTTCCTTGATACTACAAGGTCAGAAAGGCAGTAAAAATATCCATATCCAGAAGTAAAACTTTTTACTCCCCTTTTCAAGCACAGTCTTCCAACCCTACATTGCCAAAGGGTGGAGAAGTCCAACGCAATCGAGTGTTCACACCCCTACGGGACTCACTCGAGAATATTCTCAATCTTCTGACTACTTAGAAAAAAATTACGCATCTTTTTCCACCAGCCATTATCATGCGCCAGGACATGATACTCAGGATTGCTAGGCCTTGAAACATAAGATCCAGGATTTAATCGACAATAGTGAGATCGTGATGACTAAACCCGACCAACTGCATGTGCAAGACAACCCTCTTCCTCAACACAAAGAAGAAGAGGTCAATATAATTAATTGGAGCAATGGACAGAGTTACAATTATGGTAGAGAATCCTCCCAGACTAGCAAGGATGGTGCTGACAAATGGGATTACGCACAATTTCAGTTTGTGATGGAACGAAAGATGAAAGCTCTTTGTAAGCAAGTAGAGCAATTAGCAGAACTGGTGATCCATCAGGACCAAGTCACATGCCAATTAGTCAGCTATGAGCATGCTAGTCTCCATCCTTTTTTTATGAATACTCCATCATCACCTTCAGAAAGTGAAACACTGGAGGATAAAGTTATAAAAAGAGCAAGTGCCAAAGCCCGTCGGGATTTTGCCAATAAGAGGGAATTTACATACTTGGGCCAACCAATGGAAGAGATATTTCAGATGCTGATCAATGAATGAAGAATTACATCCCTTCTACCTCCAATCAATCCTCGTTCAAGACGGTTCAATTCTAATGGAGTATGCCAGTATCACTCCCATTCTCGTGGTCACAGCACAGAAGAATTATGGGCACTCTGCCACCTTATTCAGAATTTAATTGACAGCGGTGTTCTGCAGTTGGCAGATGACGACACTTTGTTACTCGAGAATGGGAACATATGTCCTACAAAATGGAAGGACATCGTAGCAGTTACTACCAGACCACTTAAAATACAAACAAATCAAAACCAATTCTCTTTTTATACAGAACACAGTATCCTGTTGTCAGCCTATAAAAAGTGCCATGGAATTATGGAGAGGCTGAAAGACCTACATCACACATAACTGCTGCAGTGTTGAAAAAGAATCCACTGTATCTTCCCCAACGGGTGATGAAGCCTACCATCAAATCAAAGGGGAAAGTTACCATGGAGAAAATTGAAGAATTCCTCCGTACTATGGGCCATAATGAAGCCAAGGTGGTTTTAAGCTTGAGAGAAGCTCTACAACAAATTTCCATATTGGACTTGGTTTTCTCTTTTGAAGATCACATGAAGGTCTTGCTAAGGGTTTTGGAAGAAGCCCATTTGCCAAAATCAGTGGATGTAGAAAAATTCCAACATCTGGTTGATCACATTTTTAACAACAATGTGATATCTTTCACTGATGACGACATACCCCCCGAAGGGATTGGTCATTGCAAGTCGTTGCACATAGCGGTTTTGTATTCTGGATACATGGTGGGAGGAGTTCTGATAGATGGTGGATCATCTTTGAATATCTGCCCTTATGCCACTTTGGAGAAGATAAATATCAATCCCAAGATGATCAAAAGCTGCCATACGGTTATCAAAACTTTTGATGGATCCCGACGAAATGCAGTTGGGGAGATTGAATTACCTGTGGAAATTGGTCCACATACATTCAGTGTATCCTTTCATGTGCTCAAAATCGCCACATGAGTTCACCCTTGACAATTGGAGCAGCACTCCTTGCATTTATCGACAAGGCTAAAAATGGCAGAAACTCCCTCTACCCTGTAGATAGCAATAACTGCTTACTTTTTTGCACATTATTAGTAGTTGTTTTGTCTGTTCATGCTAACACTTTGTATGATTGAACAGTTTCATATATTATGTGAAAGCATATTTGTTTCAGGACTCTGAATTTGGATGTGCCTATACTTGCTGATGAGGTGCCTTTTCTCCACAAGGACGGTAACTTTGATGAAAAGTTGAACTCAGACTTGATGGAAATACAAGAGGACACTGATATACCTCAGGAGATCAAGGAATGGGTCGAGGATAAATCCAAACCAAATCTTGATCAAACCACCTCAATCAATCTCGGAACCTTAGAAAACCCTAAGCTTATCCAGATCTGTACTGACCTCACTCCAAACCAAAGGAATGTCATGGTTGTGCTATTAACCCAATTCCAAGATGTGTTTACATGGTCTCACAAAGACATGGTCAGTTTATCCACTGACATCATCATCCATCGGCTTCCTATTAAAGAGGGATTCAAGCCAGTCAGGCAGAAGCTCAGGCAATTAAAACCTGAGTGGAGTTTAAAGGTTAAGGAAGAAATTGTAAAAAAATTCAAGCCGATATCATCATGGTATCCACATACCCAAAATGGCTATCTAACATAGTCCCCGTGCCTAAACCGGGAGGAAAGGTGCATGTTTGCGTGGATTACCGGGATTTGAATAAAGCTTGCCTTAAAGACAGCTTTCCCGTGCCATTTATCCATATACTCATTGACAATACTGCTCAATAATACATGTAATCCTTTGCTGATTGCTTTGTGGGGTATCATCAAATTATGGTTGCTGAAGAGGATCATGAGAAAACTGCATTCATTACGCCTTGGGGAACCTTTTGCTATCGACGATTGTTATTTAGCCTCATTAATGCCGGAGCAACCTATCAGCGAGCTATGATGGCTCTTTTCCATGACTTAATGCACAAAGAGATAGATATCTACGTGGATGACATCATTATCAAATCCCGAAGGGAAGATGACTACCTAGACCATCTTAGAAAGCTCTTCAACAGGTTGCGTAAGTACAACTTGAAGTTAAATCCAGCCAAGTGCGCATTTGGCATTAAATCAGGCAAGTTGCTAGGATTCCTAGTCAGCCACAAAGGGATTGATCTGGATCCCACCAAAATCCAGGCCATCACGGAAATACCCATTCCTCAGACAGAGAAGTAAATACGTGGATTTTTAGGAAGGATAACCTTCATCAGCAGGTTCATTTCCCAACTCACAGCAACCTGTGAGCCTATCTTCAAGTTTTTAAGGAAGAACTCCTCCATGAAATGGAACGATGAGTGTCAGAAAGCCTTCCTTAAAATCAAAGAGAAGCTGGTTAACGCTCCTATTTTGGTACCACTCAGGGATGATGTTCCCATGTTCATGTACCTGTCCATCAATGATAATGTCATGGGCTGCATGCTGGGACAGAAAGATGATAGAGGCCAAGAGCAAGCTATCTACTACCTCAGCAAAAGATTCAACAGCAGTGAACACAAGTACACTCTGATTAAGAAGACTTGTTGTGCTTTAGCATGGGCTTCCATGAGGTTAAAACATTACCTTCATGGTCACACAACCCATCTCATATCCCACGTGGATCCTCTCAAGTACGTGTTCAGTAAACCCATGTTAAATTATCGGCTATCCAGATGGCAGTTGATCCTACATCAATTTGACATCGTCTACGTGACGCAAAAGTCTATCAAAGGTCAAGGAATTACGGATCAACTGGCCGCCGCACCTTCAGGGGATTTCAAACCCTTAGAAACGTACTTCCCCGATGAAGGGGTAATGATAGTGCAACAACACCATCAGTATGATACACAACAATCATAGAAAATGTATTTTGATGGAACTGTTAATATGGAAGGTTCTGGAGCTAGAGCAGTTCTAGTATCCCATCTGAGGAAGCAGATCCGTTCTGTAGTCAAATTGCAGTTTATCGGCACCAAAGACAAATGGTGTAAGTATGAAGGTCAGATCATGGGACTCAAACTTGCCCAATCAATGGGTATCAGGTGGTTAACTGTCTTTGGGGATTCCAAATTGGTAATCAGACAAACCACTAGAATCTATCACACCAAAGAACTACATTTGCTACCTTACCATCGGCAAGTTTTACAGATGGATGTGGAGTTCGAAGAAATAACCATCCTCCACATTCCTCACAATAGGAATGACTTTGCGGATGCACTAGCAACTTTGGCCTCCTTGATCAACATATCTGACAAGGAAAACATGCCAAACATCCCATTTGCCCTAAAAAAGGCTCCAACCTATGGGAATTATATTGGAGAAGTATCAGATGAGCTACCTCCTATCCAACACTCTTGGTATCAGCACATCAAGGAGTACTTGCAAGATGGATCTACACCCGCTGAGGCGAGCCCGACTGAAAGAAGGCGGATCCATCGACTGACTATGAAATTCTACCTGAGCGGAGATGCACTATACAAAAGAGATTCAGGACTAGGTCTCCTCAGATGTCTGGACAAGGACCAAGCTCAGAGGCTCATGGATGAAATCCATGGTGGAGTATGTGGCCCATACATGAGCGGCCCTCTACTTGTTAAGAAGATCCTGAGAATAGGACATTATTGGTTCTCGCTTAAGGCTGACTGTGATGATCACGTCAAGAGATGCTACCAATGCCAAATTTATGGGAATGTTATCCACGCCCCTCCGAGGGAGCTCCACAATATGAGTTCACCTTGGCCCTTCTCAATGTGGGGAATGGACGTGATCGGGCCCATCGATCCCAAAGCTAGTTATGGGCAACGGTTTATCTTCATCATGATCGACTACTTCACCAAATGGGTAGAAGGAGCCTCCTTCCCCAGGGTTACCAAAGAAGTCATCATTTCTTTCATCAGAAACAATATCATTTGTCGGTATGGACAACCAGAGGTGATTGTGTCAGACAATGCTAAGAACCTCAGCAACAAAATGATGGAGGAGTTGTGCAGTAAATTCCACATCAAACACCTTAACTCCGTCATCTACCGTCCAAAGATGAATGGTGTTGTTGAAGCGGCTAATAAGAACATCAAGAAGATCATGCAAATGATGTCCGCCAATCACGAAGGATGGTCTGACCTCTTTCCTCTGACTCTATTAGCCTACAAAACTTCAATGCGTACTTCCACTGGGGTAATCCCCTACTCATTAACCTATGGGATGGAAGCAGTGCTCCCCATAGAGGTGGAAATGGAATCCCTCAGAGTGTTGATTGACGCTCAGCTGGATGAAGACCAATGATTACAAGGCAGGTTTCACCAATTGTCTTTAATAGACAAAAGGCGAAGTGATGCTATCTTCCATGGTCAGTTATACCAACAAACGATCGCCAGATCCTACAATAGGAAATTCCAGCTGGGGCAGTTTAAACAACATGATCTGGTTTTGAAGAAGATCATTGACAACCAAGATCAGTCAAAGGGAAAATTCACTCCAAACTGGGAAGGCCCGTTTATTGTCAAGGATGTATTGATAGGAGGTGCTCTCAGATTACAGGAAATGGATGGCAACAACTTTCCACAGCTCATCAATTCAGACACCATGAAACAGTATTATGTCTGAAGTTACCATCGAGTAAACATTATGGTTTTGGGTCACTAGATTCCCAGTCATTTCAGGTTTTCTAACCCTTTCTACATTCAAACCTTTCTTCATATTCATCTTCCCCATCAGGGACAAACACACTCTTCAAGCCAGCAGCCTGGTTTCCAGATCATCAGATCTTTCACTCCACTTCGTTTCAAACCTTTCAGGTTATCCCACTAGGGATTAAACCTTTCATACTTACAGTTTTGTCCCGCTAGGGATAAGACTTTTCACACCTGCAGTTTGTCCTGAACATGGGATCAAACATTTCCCCCGCAGTTTGTCTTGAACATGGGATCAAACTTTTTCGGCTGTAAATCGTCTTGAACATGGGGTGAACTACGTCGACCTGATCTCCTCGATATCTGGGAGTACGTAGGCAACTATTTTATATGGCCCGGTCGTAATAAAAAAAACAAACAAAAAAAATAACAAAAACATTTCTACACCCTTCTATACAAACAAAAATCACAAAAACACTCCTACACCTTTCTACCCTTTCACATACAGCGTTGAACCTCTTACACCAGGTTCGAACTATGCAGACCTGATCTCCTCTTTAATAGGAGTACATAGGCAGTCATTTAGGGTTCGGTCTTACCCTTGCCAAAACAAACACTTATCAGTGGTACTGAGATCAAACTTCAATCCATCACTTTTCATCGGCTTCAGACCAAAGGAATGGAACTACCTGGCCTCCCCATAAATGGGAGAGTTGGCGACCATCTAAGCTGCGGTTGAGTCCATGAAGTGCAACACCAATCCATAAGAGATGGAACTATTTTGGATCTCCTCTTCAATGGGAGTACCGACAATCATCTGTGGTGCGGTGAACCTTAGAGAGGAAAAGTCACACTCCTCTCCATATCTACATACAAAAACCAGTCCCAAGAAACGAAAGAGGGTAAGGATACACACAGATCAATGATCCATTATAAAAGATCCTGAGACATTTCAATGTCCACCCATCAAGGATGAGTTCAGAATACATCAAGATCACAAGCCCTGAAGAAACAAGCAAATATCAAGCAAGTAGCAATGCATAACTAAAAGGGATGTGAATCAAAATATATTTCCTTGCCATATATAATGTTATTTGATATATACAATATATACAGTACATGACAAAATGGCTAAGCTAGTCTGTGTAGGAAAATATAAGCCTATCTACAATCTCGTGGATATACAAGCTATCAAGTCCAACATTGCATCTCTCTCCGAAGAAGGAGGCAACGCTGCAAGCTCCTGCCTAAGGGTATCTACACAAGCCAACAGATCCACAACCAACTGCATGGTGGCATGATGTTCATCAATATATGCACTCATCTCGGCAATCATGTCAGTAGTAAGGGATCTCACTGTAGTACTATCTGTAACGACTACATCTCGGGCAGATATGGCAGCATCCCACTCAACAATTAATGCATCTATGGATGATATGGCCTTATCTCGCTCAACAATAGAGGTGTCTCTATGAGCTACAGCCTCCTCTCTCTCCAATAGAGCGGAACCTCTCCTATCAAGAGCTGTTAACATCAAGGCCCTAGCCTGATCTCTCTCAAAGGTCATCAGATGAAGACTCTACTCTAAATACTGTGTTGAATGTTGGATCACAGTAGCACTCGTACTGGGAGAATCAACAAGAGCTGCTGGAAACCTAGTAAATAGCTCCTCCTCGGTGGGAAGATCAATGTCCTTTATGGGCTCCCCATCATCAGAATCAATCCCCGACACTTTGGATACTACCGCAGCCGATGCTGTCTTTGTCTCTATCCATGTAGAATACTCTTTCGAACAGCCCGGATGGCTAACAAAAAACTCAGCTAGCTCACGCTCATCCCAAAAGGTATACAATCTGGATCTGTCCTCTGTTGACAAGTGGTGGGAAGCCAAGCGCTGACTTAATGCCCCCTCAAAAGGATGGAAGTTCTGAAACTGGTCGAACTGTGACATCATAGCCAGTGGGTGGTAAGTAGTCATAGCCCTCAAACCAACCAAAGGAAGATAATCCATGCCCGAAGCATGAGTAATGAAGCTATAGGGTGAACTAAGCCCTATACATGGCAAGATGTTAAATAGATCTCTGATCCCTACCAAGAATACTGATCAAGACATAGCGTCTGTACAATCTGATGGCTGAAAGGAGTAAGACATGGTTATCTCATGGGTAAAACAATACTCAAGTCGTAGGAAAGTGCCAATCGGTCTCAGGTGTGACATAAACCACACGTACAACATGACTGAGCTGCCTGTGAATACCCCTGCAGGGTACGTGCTGTAATATGTGGCCGATATCAACGTCTCTACTATAATCATCGGCACAATGGTATGACCCACCCTGAGAGCTCTCACTACCATAATGACGCCAATGTCCAGCTCATCCATATACCGTGTATAACTGTCCACTGAGCCAAATCTGTCTATCATAAAATGCAGGAATATCACATGGTCGGATGTAATCTCATCCTGTACTACTCTACACCTCAGCCCGATGAGGGTCATAAACTACCGACTCATGTCGCTGATAGCCATCCGCGGGCAAGGTCTGTCTAATAGCAGCACCGTCAACCGTGCATACTCCTCTAAAGTCGGAGTCAACTCATGGATACCAAATCGGAAAACCTACCTCTCCGGTATCCAGTGCTCTAGTATACCCTCTACAAAGCCTGTGGGAACCTAAAACATTAGGAGGGTCATAGAATGTTGTAATAACTGATCTATGGTCACCCTATCTGGAGGTGACATACTATCATACCACGACCTCAGATGGGAGGCTACCAACACTGGTGGAATATGATCAATGCGACTAATTTTCGAAGAAGACATCTATGTGGGCCATATCATAAGACCATCTAGGGGTCAATGCTGAATATCTCTGGACATACATACATATGCATAACATGATACATGCATGATAAATAATAGATGGCAATATGATGTAGGGAATAACAATATATACATTCCTAAGTACATCATCATCTAATACATCTCTGTACAACTAAAAATACAGGGAAATAGGGCACAGACGCCCAACAACTAACAAAGGACTATCAAAAGATATAGCGAGAATGGGGCACAGCCACCCAGTATGTAATATAGGCCTATCAAAAGATATAACGAGAATACACATCAGAAGAAGATAATGGTGTCAATGTCTACATCATCAATCCTGCCCACCTGATGTAACTCCTCCTGAGTCACTAGATCTCCATCAACGAGAATATTAGGCCTATACAACGGAGGATCTGCACAGGCAAAACCATATGGGTCACCTGAGGGGCCAGCACCTGAGCTGGAAGGATAAAAAGTATCTGCCTCTGAAGGATCTCTGCCCAAATGCCGGATAAAGAAATGTGCTCGGTCCAACTGCCGGGTCAAACTATCAATCTTTGTCAAATGAGTCAGATCTCAGACACAGGCCATCCAATCCATCATCATCATGGATCTAGGAACCATATCCCTCATAAACTGAGTGGCGTGGGTTTGGGCTCCGATGGTATGAGGGGACCACCAATGTTGGAACATCTCCTGAGTATAAGGACCCTCTGACAGTGTAAAATCGTCAACACCCATCAATGGGATATCAATGATGGACGAATGTGAAACATGCCAATAACGCATGGCAGGAGGTAAGATCGGTACACGGATCTCCCCTGTGGTGCTCCTAATAGCACACTCTCCTAAATAGAGCTCTCATCCTCTATCAGTGAAGAGAGGATTCCTACGGGTGGATATCACATACTCGACACCAGTCGGGTACCCATCCTCAAACCCAATGGTCAAATGTTCCCCAGAATAGGGAATCCATGTGATAGCATCAGCTGTCAATAACTCCAGCTGTAGACGACAATGGGTGAAACCTCTGTCAATATGGAGTGATGCCAACATCGTCCTCGTGGATAGGTCTCCAAACCTAGCACACTCACAGGACGTAAACATGGGAGACTCTTATAAGCCCAGAACTGCCAACACAAAGGCAAACATCTGCTGTCAGTCAACACTCTTAACCTGTACATGGGAAATCAAAAGAGAAATACTCAATAGCAGAAATGGGTAAAATCCTAGCCAAGCCTCTGTCAAGCCTTGTCAACTCATGCGCATGCCCCTGAGGAAATAGGCTAAGGTGTAGGAGCCCCAATCATACTCTCCAATACGGTCCACATCTCGTGTGGCGCTCACCAAAGTGAATGATACTATAGAAGAGTTATCTCCTATGAAGCAGCCCCTAATGATTATCAGGAATAATCACTGAAGAATGCGATCCCTGACTCTTACATCATCGGGTATGGGCTCACACAACAGCCCACTCATAGTATTTATGCTCAAAAGACCTGTACGGACTGTCCTACCTTTGAGCGCCTCAGCCGGGACTCCTAGAAAGGATCTAACAACAGTCAGGGTAATATCCACCGTACATGGCACTGGCGCCCCTCCAAACTCCATACTGGTGATAAATTGCTAATCCATCGGCGTTATCATCACCTCACAATTTAACAAATGAAGAGACTGAGTCTGGTGAAACCAGCGCTTAGATAATTCCCTGAGGTAACCCTAGGGACAACGATGGGGAAGGATGAAAAAGAATGCCTCAAAGCCTCAGCTGTGCACAATCGCTCGATAGTCAGGATGTAAAGTCTAATACGTGGAGTGAATGATGAACCAGTTCCCTCTAGGCTATGTAAAGCCAGGAACCTGCATCATAAAGCAGATCAACATCAGAACCTTTAGTTCTCATCAATAGGAAAACAAAAGGAAGATCAAAATCCAGCTTTTATCTCGTTTGCATGCAAGTAAACTGAGGGGTGTCGACTCAAATCACCTAGAAGCTCTGGGATCGTCACCTGAATGCCTAGAAGATCCCTACGGGGAACATGAGCAGCAGGAGCAGGATCCGCAATGGGTACATCCTCCTCTTCGTCCTCAACATCCGGTACCTCAACCCGGACAAGACGTATCACTGCCTTCGCCAAACGACAAGGCTGTCTAACTGAACGGGGTCGAGGCACATTAGAAGCCCTCCTCTGCACACCTGAAGTGGTCCTGCAGAAACTACTCGGCTGATCCGGTTCCATAGATGGACACAAGTCTCCAAATCACCTCAGAAAGGGTGTGGTAAATTCTAACCTGGAGCTTTTTCAAATGCATTTTTATGACTACATGCATGCATGCATTACTTTAACATATGCTTACAGTAGAGTTAAAAATGCATGACTATCCAATGCCTACATTTTGGAAAATTTTTGCCAAAGTCCCCTTTATAAATAGGACTATCCACATGCACATATGCATGACTAGGTGGCCATTCAGTAACACACCTACCCACAGTCATAAACATCCTATATGCATTACATATATCAAAGACATAATCTGTAAGGGTAGCCTAATTACCAGGGTTATTTTGATTTTTCACCTTAGCTCATTTGTCCTCAAATAGGATAAGAAATAGCAAAAAAAAAGGTGTCAATTTGACTGTTTCAAAAGTCAATTTTTTTTCACATCATTATGTTCAGCATGGTTAAATACTAACGTTTACTATGTTGAATATTTTTTTATCAATTCATATGAGCATGCATATTTAGTACTATGTGTTTAGAAGCATTTCATGTGATATTTTATTTTCCAACGGATAAAAACTGGAAAAGAAGACATACATACGTTAACAGGGCAATGTGGAGCACTTGTACGGTTGTAGAATTTGTAGAAAGACACCCGAACTTAGCAGATCTGAAGAAGAGCTCTCAGATTTCTTATGTGGCGCAACTTGGAAATGAATTATAAAAGCAACCAACAGCTTAAAACCACCCACAGTTGGCCGCAAGTGTATTTGTGACTCCCCTGGGTGGGACTCACTCCTCTGGCTCGGTCCAGTTCGAGTTACAAAGGAGATCTCGCAAGCTGATAATGCCAAATCAGGAATAAAAATGCTACGCGATTGAGCGAAATAGCCTGAAATCCTGGTTTTCAGAGACCAAACTATAGGTCTACCTATCACTCATTGGTATTCACCCAAACCCAAGGTTTACTATACTAATGATCACAACAATTGCAAATTACACTCGGCAATACCTCACAAAGGTCTGATACCATCAGTCCGGGGTCGTAACTCCAAAATAATTCTCCCAGCGGAGATTTCATCCGTTGATGCACATGTTAACGAAGGTCAAGCAGCCTTGACGTTTTCCCAGCAGGGATCTCATCCGTTGATGCACACATCGACAAAGGTCAAGCCACCTTGATATCATTAGCCGTTGGCATTTAAACCCAATAAAGCGTCAGGAACCATCCGACGATCTCATTCGTTGATGCACATGTTAATGAAGGTCAGGCAACCCTGACAACACAGACTATTGGCAGCAACTTCGACAGAGCAGCGGAAAGACCTGGCATTACAAACCAGGAAGGACCATCCTTATCGAGAAGGACCGATGATGGAATATGTTATACACATCCTCAACAGACAAAGCATTATCCCCCCAGAGTCTCTTGTACATAAGAGATACATCCTCAGTGGAAAGTCTATGCCCAGGATTATGAACTTTAATGATAACCTCAACGTCAACATCCTGGAAGTTCCTAATAGATTTGGATCACACGTCCAAGCGGTTCGTCAGGGTGGTCAGTGATAACTCCAGTCCCCATCAAAAAGTGTGGGAGCAAACAGTAATCACATTCCGTTGGAAAACAGTCCAACAAACCACATATATCATGCATTTGCATCATGCTGCTGTACATTACATCATGATAACCCCGAAGACAACTCAGGAGGTCAGGAACACCTCAAAGACAACCCTAAGGACATCCAGTACTTGCAGCAGCCCAATCTCAGAGATAACCCTTAGCAACGACTGCTTTATCAACCCAAACCGGAGATAACCCCGGTGAGGGGCAAAATCATCAATTTGCCACCTCGATCCCACATGTGCGCCATCTCAACACATTTTAACATACATTCTACACAGCAGTGTCCCACAATAACTAAATAGCTGCAATCCCGAGTTACTACTACACAGGACAACACACCGGATGGAATTTGAAGCTCGAAGACCAAGGGCATAGTTCCATCTTCCTGACTTCTTACAACCTCTAATCTCATTTCATTTGTTTAGCTCTCGATAACAGTATTCTAAAAAAGGTCTTATACACCTCAATCGGATGCCCGGATTGAAGTTCTAAAAGTTCGAGCTAACAACACGTTGCATGCGTGCACGTACTTTGAGATGGTGGGACCCACAGAGCTCAGGGCACCCCGGGCAGTCGCAGGTGCACCTGCAGCTCCCCCCTCTATAACGACGAGGAATCCTGGTCCAATTTGCTCTGTACACACTATAAACTGAGTGCTTTCTCATTTTAAACACTTGTGAGCTCATATATTGTTATATTTTTACCGGTGGGAACCGAGTGTTCATCCATTTAAAGTTATAGAAGTCTTCTTTAGCAGTCCACTGTAAGCCTTCTTACACCTTACAAAGTCTTTTCTCTATATTTTGCACACACCGTTCTTCACGTTGAGAGTCGTGTTGCGTGTGTATGCCCGGACTTCAGTCCGTGGCTCTTTATTTCATATATATATATATATATATATATATATATATATAAATTATGGTTGAACTCTGTTCGATGAGCCTGAATTTATGTCTAGAGAGTTTATTGCTTATATATATATATATATATATAAACTATTTTTGGACTCTGTTCGATGAGCCTGGATTTTATATCTGGAGCGTTAACTACTTTTATATATATAAATACTTATATATATATATATATATATATATATATATATATATATTCACATTTCTGTCAGGCCTGGAGTTTACTTCGTGGCCTTTTACTGCTATATTTATATTTCATCCCGCCTGGAATTTACTTCGTGGCAATACATTTCGTTCCGCCTAGAGTTTACCTTGTGGCGGCTGATCGTATTTACTGTTTTATTTATATTTTTGATCTCCCATGGAGGTGTTTCGTGGTGGTTGATCTCGTCTCTATATATATATTTACCGCTTTTATATATTTACATTTCCAGTCCCCCATGAAGTTCTCTTCGTGGTGGTTGATAGTCTGTATATATATATATTTATAGCTTATATATATATATATATATATATATAACGTCTTACAGCTTTCACATAAACTGCTACATCATGTGAGCCTAGGAATCATGTGATCACATATTCAGTCTCCTGAATCTAGATTCGGTTCCCGTGATGGACATTTTCGGCTGTAAACAGCTTGTACTTTATTCACGGTGTTTGAATTTCCTTAGATAGTTTTCATGCCCACAAGGAATTTGGCACTTCTATGTACGTTATTTTCTCGAAGATACTTCGCATCTCAAAAATAAAAGTAATTAAGCCGAACACTTAATAAAATGGAAGTATCAAAGGCCTCAATTACTATTGAGCATAAAGGTTTGAAAAACCTCTTTTACAAAACATCACTATTATATCTTGTTAAAACTAAATTTTTACATAAATTCAAACCCTTTGTATATAGGTACAAACGAGGCATATCACTACTTTCAAATAACTGCACATTGACCCACACACACACACATATTCATATAATAGTTTAATTGAAAAGTGGTGGTCACCGTGGTAACACGGATGTCAGGGGTGCCTAACACCTTCCCTCCGCATAAGAAACTTCTCGAACCTTAATGAATCTCGGTTTAACAGACCAATTTAGCAGTGTCACATCACTGGGCCAATGTGAAAATCTTTTATCGGTTGAGTTGGTGCAACCATTTCAAAATACCAACTGGCGACTCTTACAGTCCAATCGTCGATATATAAATGTCGGACCTTTTCACAACTTGTTTTTTTAAACAAATCTCACTTAAGATGAGAACACCAAAAGACAAGAACAAAAAAGGGACAGTAAAAATCCCGACGTCGACAGCCACTTTTACCAGGTCTAATTTGGTATATAGTATGTTCAATTTTGCAATTTTGCATGTTGGTTGCACAGTGATTGAAGTATTTAATAATATCTCGGTTCCGAGATAAAAGTTATCTATTGACTTTTATGGTCAAACTGATTTTTTTTAAAATTTATTATTTAAACATGTGTATTTAGATTTTTAAAAAGAAAAACATTGCAATTAGTATATAATTGTATGTAGTTTATTATGTTTATGGGCTTTTTGCACATATATAAAAGAATAAAAAGATCTATTAATTTAACAACTAGTCAATTTAACCATAAAAATCAGTAAATGATGCTTATCCTGTGACGGATGTAGTATACATTAGTGTTAAGAATTTTAAAATGCACTTGAAAATTTTCTTTAATTGTTTTCTCTTCTCAAATTATTGTAAGCAAGATAGAAATCCATCTACAAATAACTTACTCAGACAAAGTTTATTTAGTTCATAATAGCTGTTGTAATTTCCCAAAGGCACTGAGAGATCTAGAATGCATGGAGGATGAATAGATCCTTTAAAAACTTTTGCTTTTAAAGATTTATTACCAACTTATAATTAAACAAGTTGGTCCGTATGGCTTATTGAGGAGCTTTGGGGTGAAAAGTTTCCTTGACTCCGAAGGTTCAGTCGATTAGATAGTTTTGCACAACGGAATGATAGTTAATAAAAATTCCTTCAAAAATTACAGAGAAATCACAACTCTAAATTTAGCAATCAAATTTGGAACTAAGTCACATTCTAAATCGTAGAGTATTTAAAATAACTCGACAAGAAAGTAAATGTTGCAAGTAAATGAGACAAGATATTTTACAATGTGATAGTTTTGGAAAAATGAATTATGACCTTTAAAAAGGATGTTATGTCCAGTACAAGTGCATATGTGACTTTAAATGAAAAATTGTCTAGGAAGAAAAGAAAGAAATCTTATGGGACCATATTTGACACAGTACAATACTTTTATTTTCAAAATTTTCTATACAGTGTAAATATGGGTAGCTTATGTGAACATAATTGGTACACTTTAGTCAACCATATCTTTCTTGGCCATATCTACATTAAATGATAAGTACCTACTCTTTTTTATTTGTACTTATCAGTCTTTCATGATTGAGTATATATTAATGTTATTGACAAAAGGAAACTTTAGAATTTGTTTTCTTGTCGATAACTGATCTTACTTGTTATGGATCCTTTTAGGTATACTTTCATTGATGAGCAAACTTCTGATTTCTTCCTCCCTCCTACTTTTCCTTTCTAAAATTCCTGAGTCTTCTAAAGAATGTCCTGAGATTTTAAATAAAAGAAAAGTCTCTTCTGAAAATTCTTTACCTAGTTCAAAGAATGTTAAGAGAAAACTCTCCTACTATTTTTCAAAAAGAAGTTCAAACTGGTTCTCTCATTGACTTCTCTATATTCCCTGGTATAAAAAGTAATTTTAAAACAATTGGATAGGAATGTCTTGTTGAGTTTTCTGAGCCATTAGTAAACACTGACTTGGTAAAATAAGTTTATACAAATATGCTTGTTGGCACAAATGAAAGTGAAGAAATTTTTTTCACAACCTTGGTCAAAGGAAAGTTTTTGTTTTTAGACCAAATAAATTTATGCAAGTGCTTGTCCTTAAATCCAAACATGCTTGAACTTGAAAAGATTGATGCTTCATTTGAGTATACAAATTTTTTTTTACAAATAGTTTTAACAAGTTTTTGAGAATTATTTGTGACTCCACTGTTTCTAAAACCTTCAGTAGCTCACCTAAAAATTTGGACATCTAATGTGAGAGCCCGAAACCTAGGTCTATCTCAAAAATTGGATTTTAGCACCCCACGATGCTAGCCATACAACATAAGCTTAAGACATTAATGTAATTACTACATTATTACAACATATCACTTGTAATCCCAGGTTTTATTACCTTTACATCTTCATATCATAATATTAACGAATATTACATAATTCAAATATTACACTTAAAAACCTCAAATATATTACAACCTGTAATGTTCTACATTTAAATCTGATAAATAACGAATTCTTTTAGTTGAACACCACCTAGTTACTCAAGTCGGTCCGTTATAGCTGCAAAAGGTTTAGAGTTTTGCAAGGGTGAACATTTAATTGCCCAGCAAGTTAAAGCAATTGAATATACAAAAAAAATCATGAATCAATTGAACATTCTTTGAAAACTCCAATAACCAACAATAGTTATGAAGTGGCTTGAATAAATAGGAATTAAATCGAATTCCTACCGCTTAACACCTTCTTTACCATTTTAAGAGAAAACACTCTCTAATCCTTCTACGACTCAATTTATCCTAACAAATACATATGTGAAAAGAATCACCTTCTCAACATATATATAAGAACATCACAACTCAAGTGCTCAACAATTATCAGTGTAGTGAACTGAGTGGTCACAAATTCCCTGCCCATATAAAGATTTTTTAAACTCAGATACCACACATTAACGATCAAAAAGCATGTGAATGTACTCACACTTAACATTAGTTAACACCGTAACATCTAACTAGTCGAAATTATTTATATCAACTCACCTGGACACCAACTTGTCTCTGTTCTTCTTTAATACTCAGCATGGGTCCAATGAATGATCAAAATAATTAGCATGGACTTAATTATAACATAGCTCATGAATTAATTAGAACTTTAATAATTTAAACAATTTAATAATAGAATAATACTTTCACAGAAGCACATAAGTGCATATATTGGAAAACATCACAATTTATAGCTAAACACATTGTACAATTATAATACAATTGCACACAGACATGAAACTCACATTCGATTCATAATTTGAATGAAATTAGAAGACTTGCTCAATAAAATTTGAGAAAATTCAAGAAACTTGCCTTACGCATCCTTTACCGTTTATGTTACATAGCTCTTTGAATAACCTACATATATCAAAAATATAGAACATACCAATTATTCACTTAATGATGCTCAATTTGGTTTATATTAATTCTTATTTCATATCGCCCGCGCATTAATTTAATTAACGTGGTCAACTCCAAAACATCTCTTGTTGTCACGTCGTTCGAAAACATTACAATCCTTATAATTATTCATCTTTATTGGTTTATATTAAACACATTCTATATCTTATAATATTCATTTCATTTGAATTTAAACACTGTTTAAGTTCATTAACACTTGACACAACATGTTGACGTTCATATGTCGCACGCTCGATTTGTCTCCCTTGCGTATGTTTAGCATTCTCATACAACTTGTCTAATAGTCCATAATTAATATTAAGTATCATTATATTTAATAATTTTCATTTTTTATAATTTAGAACAACATCTATTATCTTCGGAAGCATCCACGTTGTATACGCGCATACTCGACGCCCTCCGGCCAATTGTCTTCGAATGAATAACAGTCCTAAACATGTCCATTTTAGCCCATTCTCCCGACCTCTAATTTCAAAACTTATTAAATAAAAGTTGTATTTCTAACTCTTATTGTGACGCCCCCAAATCCGGGTCTCTTCCAACCCGACAGATGGTGCTACACGGTTCTACCATTCATTCATTCATTCAATTGAATAGTCTCAAAAGGACTAATATATCTTCTATATATTAAAAATAATATTACATTTCCCAAGGTTCTTTATAACCCATTCATTCGTTCTTGTCATAATATTCAATATATTACAAACATTCACCTATACTATTACATAAGAATTCTAAGAGTGACCATGACTAGCTTAGCAAGTACTACAATTCTAATAAACAACATGCTTGAATCATAGAACTCATATATCTTCAGTAACTGAACAATAGTTATGAAGTACTATTGATAATTCAAAATAGCACTTCTTTTCATTCAAAACGTTTTACAACAACAATATTCAGTAAAACATCAGTTCCGGTCCAAGACCTTGAGCATTTCATAAGTTCTTTTGAAAAGGACGTCCCAGCACTAAGTCCGTAAGTCCGACATTACTTACGAGCACTTCTGGGTGATCAACCCATAGTACTCTATGTTGATCAACACTACATTCATTAAACATGTATACGTTTAAGTTGTGGCAACCTCACGTGCCTGTCGTTAAACGATAAAAACATTTTAGCATACTCAGTCTTCGATTGAAAACTATACCAATATAACTTGGTAAACATTGTATATTCTTTGATAGAAGCATAATTTAAGTCTAGCCGACAGAATTGGCTTTGACTTTCTCATACAAAACTTCATGCGAAAGGATACATGAATTACAAAGCTTGTCGGTGCATCGAATGGAACAAGGGTTAGAATACTTGCCTTCAGCGTCTGCTTACTGATTATCACACGTACACTTTAAGTCTCTAAGTCTCTCTATAATACATGATCATGTAACATACCACATTAGGTCACATGTAATCAAGTAGGTATATTATTATATCTTACCCTTCATCTCAATCTAAATCCTGACTTAGATCTGTTATTATGGTTTCCGGCTTTTCGTTACGTCATTCACATTACGTTCATCTTCAATTGATTATTAACCTTTAATCATCATACATTAAGTGTTTAACAATGCCTTAACAATGTTATATTAACACCTTAGTTCATTACTAATGAGTTATCTTTCCTTCTATACTTGTAAACATTCTTGTCTGTCAAAACTTCTCAGGATCAAATACGTATTACACTTAGATCTTCATCTCTCGCTTGCATGGTGCAAGTTTGCGTGATGAGGCAACAACAACATCGTATCGCCAGAAGACCACCTGACTTTTTACCTTTTGGCCTTGGGTTGGGCCTTGGCTGACTCTTTATAGAAAATTTTTGCAGATTTTTAATTTTGTGAACTTCCCAGACGCATAACTTCTTCATTATAAGTCCGAATTGGCTCGTTCAAAAGCTTACGGTTCACAAATTACATACTCTATGCGTTCATGGAAGAATTTTATCTATTTGACTTCGTTTGCTAAAATTTCTCCTATTAGTTCATTTTTAACGAAAACGATAAACGTTCGTGAACGTTTAACGCTCGTTTCTTTGTTCTAAGTTGGAATTCGGTCATTTTTGAGTCCGCAACTCTATAATGCCAAATATGACTTGTCTCCATCGAAAACCAACGTTTCCGACTTCAAACACAAAATACGACTTCCATTCCGAGAATTTCACGAATTTGACGATTATCGTCTAATCGTGTGAATTCCGGCAAAGCTTCATTACTAAGCGTTCTAAATGGATTTTAATCAACACGTGAACAATTTAAGTTACTTATTACACAAACTTATTGACAAAGTAGGTTTTGACTTATTCTCATAAGTCAATGACTTATTTAACTTATTAACTACAATTTCTCATGCTTATAACTTAATATGAACTTAAGTCCATCAATCAATGTTCTCATACTATATTGAACATACTAACATCATATGACAAACATATGACAAGTTCTTCACAAGTTTATCAACTTATTTAGGTTCAAGTTGCTTATTCAACTTATTCGGCTTAAGTTCATTCATCAATGACTTCTAAAATGTTCTTAACAAACAATCCCCCTTCTATATCAATCCTATCATAGAAGAGATAAAGATAATAGGTATGAGTCTTACCCTTGAAGACTATTACTTCACTTCACTTTGGGAAATCTAGCAAAGGTTGAAGTGGCTTATAAGTGCTTATGTAGCTTATTCTCTCTACCAATTAAGTTGTTTATCTTGAGAGGATTTGGGAGAAATTTATCAACCAACAAATGAAGTGAGGCTTCTCTATTTATAGGAAATCCTAAGTTAGGGCATTATGGACATTTAGGCCATCCCACATCCTTAGTTAACCTCCTCAACCTCCACCTCCTTACTATTCATAACCTATCAACCAAGTAAACTTGCTAGTTACTTCTATTTCTTGGCCATCACAACACTTAGTCATCACACAAAAATCTTGCCCATCAAGACTACCCACTTTACACTTGGTTTGCTCCATGGATCATGACTTAATCACATTGGGCTTGCTAATTATCTAGCTTATTTCTTATCGGGCTTACATTAAAATAGATTGGACTTATGCTTTACAAACACTTGGGCTTGCATAACACTTTCCATTGGACTTCTATCATTAAGCTAATAATCCTACAAGTCCATTACATTTAATTAACAACTTAACATATATATACCACGTATAATTCTCGTATGCTAGCTCGTATATTAATTCGTAATATACGTTATTTCATTCTCCATACACAATAATATAATACATCGTATTATAATTATGTTCATTACCTCGTATAATGCATACGCATCATACGATTACAACTTTCTTTCCTTAACGCTTAATAAACCTAACGTTCCCAAATTAGGTCCGCATGCGAAATATTACGTTTTCAATACTTAGATTATTATTACATAATCCATCTCACCTTGATTTTATAACGTTACGTATTTCTCAGAAGTTCAAAAATAATTCTCGAGCAGAAATCGATGAATAGTATTTTTCAGAAAATTTCTCGGAAAGCTTTTATTTTCGTCTTAGAAATTCAAACACTTTAATTCTCCCATGTAGTTAAAATACTACGACGTTTCGGGGTTTCTAGGTTATAGAACGACATTCATCTTATAAATACATAATAATAATAAATAATATTATTTTATTCATTATTAAAAGTATTTACAAAGGTTCGATTTTTCGGGGTGTTACATTCTCTCCCCTTTATAAGGATTTTGTCCCCAGAATCTCGCTAAAAAAAAATTACACAAATAATTGAGGGTAATTCTTTTTCATCATTTCTTCTAACTCCCATGTTGCTTCTTTTGCATCGTGGTTCTTCTATATCACCTTCACGGAAGATATGACTTTATTCCGCAGAACTTATTCTTTTCTATCGACAATTTGAATCGGCGTTTCCTCGTACGTCTTCCTTCTCGATATGAATAGGTTCATACTCTATCACGTGCTTATAATCTGGCTTATAAGGACGTAATACGGATACATGAAATACATTATGTATTCGTTCTAGGTCTGGAGGTAATGCTATCATATAAGCTACCTCACCCACCCGTTTTAATACCTAAAAAGGTCCTATAAACCTCGGACTTAACTTTCCCTTCTTTCCAAAACGTATCTTTCCTTTCCAGGGAGATACTTTTAGAAATACGTACGAACCTACTTCAAATTTTCTATTCTCTCTATGTGAATACGTAAACTTCTTCTGTCTGTCTTGAGCTGCTAAGAGACGCATTTGTATCATCTTGACAATGTCCGCTGTCTGGTGTACCAATTCTAGTCCAAACATTCGGCGTTCTCCTACCTCATCCCAATACAGTGGTGTTCTGCATTTCCTCCCATATAAAGTTTCATAAGGCGGCATACCCATGCTTGCATGATAACTATTGTTATATGCAAACTCCACTAATGGTAGATGATCATCCCAACTACCCTTGAAATCCATGATGCAAGATCTTAGCATATCTTCTAACATCTGAATTGTTCTCTCGCTCTGTCCATCCATTTGTGGATGATACGTCGTATTCAAATTCAACTACGTTCCTAACTGCTCTTGTAGACTCCTCCAAAAGTTCGATGTGAATCGTGGGTCACGATCTGACACAATCGATACTGTTACTCCATGTCTGGAAATTATTTCCTTAATATAAAGTCTAGCTAACTGGTCTAAGTTATACTTGACCCTAATTGGCAAAAAGTGAGCCGACTTTGTCAACCGGTCCACTATTACCCAAATCGCATCATACCCTTTGGTTGTAGTCAGAAGTCCCACCACAAAATCCATCGTGATATTCTCCCATTTCCACTCCGGAATTTCCAATGACTATAGCAAGCCACTTGATCGTTGATGTTCGGCCTTAACTCTTTGACAAGTCAAGCACCTACTTACATACTCGGCTATCTCTCTCTTCATGTTCGGCCACCAGAAACTCTGTTGAAGATCTTGATACACCTTAGTGCTACCAGGATGAATCGAAAACCTTGAACTATAAGCCTCTTGTAGAACCTGCTCCTTTAATTCTGTCTCATTCGAAACCCAAATTCTTCCTTCAAATCTCAATAATCCCTCATTATCAAGACTGGACTTAATTTCTTTTTCATTGGTTAACCGCTCCTTTACTCGGTCACACTCATCAGTTTTGAGCTGCACCTCCTTGATTCTCTCTACGATAGTAGATTGCATCTCCGTCGTAAACAGAATTTGTCCTCCTTCACTTAGCAGCTTCACTTCCAACTCCATCCTAGCCATCTCTGTTATTAACTCAGTTTGAGCCGTTAACAAAGACAACTTTTCCCGACCCTTCCTACTTAAGGCGTCGGTAACTACATTGGCTTTTCCAGGGTGATACAAGATTTCACAGTCGTAATCCTTTATCAACTCCAACCATATCCTCTGCCTCATATTCAACTCCTTTTGTGTGAAGATATATTTTAGACTCTTGTGGTCCGTGTATATCTCACATTTTTCTCCATAAAGATAATGTCTCCATATCTTTAGAGCAAAAAACTATCATGGCAGTTCCAGATCATGAGTAGGATAAAATTTCTCATAATCCTTCAATTGCTAGATGCATCTGCAATGATTTTTGCCATCTTTGTATGAGCACGCAACCAAGTCCTCTATGCGAAGCATCGCTATAAACTACAAAATTTCCTGTGTCATCAGGAAATGACAAAATAGGCGCTTCACTCAACCTCTTCTTCAGTTCTTGAAAATTGTCCTCACACTTGTCAGTCCAAGCGTATTTCACCGTCTTCCTCGTCAAGTTAGTCAACGGAGTAGCTATCTTCGAAAAATCCTGGATGAATCTCTGATAGTAACCCGCTAACCCTAGGAAACTCCGCACCTCAGTTGGCATTTTTGGTTGTTCCCAATTCATCATGGCTTCCACCTTCGTTGGATCTACTGAAATTCCCTCCTGGTCAATAACATGACCTAAAAACTATACCTTCTCTAGCCAAAATTCACACTTAGTGAATTTCGCGTACAACTTCTCCTTTCTTAGTGTCTCCAACACTAATCTTAGGTGTTCAGCATGATCTTCTGGCGTCTTAGAATAGACTAGAATATCATCTATAAACACCATGATGAACTTGTCCAAATATTGTTTGAACACTCTGTTCATCATATCCATAAATGCAGCTGGTGCATTTGTCAATCCAAATGACATCACCAAAAACTCGTAATGACCATAACGAGTCCTGAATGCTGTCTTTGGTACATCATCCTTCCTAACCTTCAACTAATGATACCCCGTTCTTAAATCTATTTTTGAAAAATACTTAGCCCCTTTTAACTGATCAAAGAGATCATCGATCCTGGGCAATGAGTATTTATTCTTTATCGTTAACTTGTTCAACTCTCGGTAGTCGATACAAAGTCTTAATGATCCGTCCTTCTTCTTGAAAAATAGTACTGGTGCTCCCCACGGCGAGACACTCGGTTGAATGTACTTCCTGTCTAACAGTTCTTGCAACTACACCATCAACTCCTTCATCTCCACTGGCACCATGCGATATGGTGCCCTGGAAACTGGTGTCGCTCCTGGTACAATGTCTATTACGAACTATGTCTCCCTATCCGGCGGAAGACCCGACAATTCACTCAGAAATACATCAGCGAATTCTCTCACTATAGGTAATTGTTCCATGGTTGCTACCACTCTCTGGGTATCAACAACATGGCACAGGTAACCAACACATCCCTTCCTCAGTAATTTCCTAGTTTGTGTCATGGTTAGACAACACGAACGTCCCGACGATCTATTCCCGTAAAATACTACTTAAGGTTGTTTTAACGTCTTAATGTTCACACATTTCTTTTGACAATCTATAATTGCCCCATGGTTCACTAACCAATCCATTCCGAGAATTACGTCGAATTCTTCTAACTTTATCGATAACAAATCTACCGATAATTTACAACCGTGTATATCTATGCAACAACTCCTATGAACATCTTCAACAGGAATTATTTCTTTGTTTGCTACCTTAATATTTAAAGGTATAGGCAACTTTTTAGGAAGTAATCTTAATCGTCTAGCAAAATCGCATGCTATAAACGAACAAGTAGCACCCGAATCAAACAGCACGTAAGCATTTATGTCGTTGATCGGAATAATACCGCGATAACGTCCCCGATGCAATTGCATCTTGATCATCATGTTAAAAGTACGACCCATCGGTCTACACATTTCGGTCACAACTGAACCCCAATAGCTAACTTACCGCTATTAGTGCCCCAGTTCCCGTCCGTTCCCTTCTTCGGGCAATTCTTTGCCATATGGTCAGTTGACCGACATACAAAGCATCCATGATTCTTCTTTAAACTTGGACAGTTAGGCGCAATGTGCCCCTCCTGTCCACAGTTGTAACAGACGACTTTCCCCTTGAGACAGACTCCTAAGTGAGTCTTCCCACAGGTCTTGCAGGCCTCCATCCTCCTCTTTGGGTCTCCTTGCTTCACTCCGGTATTCCCAGAGCTAAATACCTTCCTCTTCAAACCCTCGCCACTACCACTGGCTCCCTCAATCTTTACTCCCCCATCTAATTTACCATTGCTCTTCTTGTCCTTGTGGTATTGACTCAGAGCCTCACTACCACCCTCGACGATTATCGCCTTCTCTAAAATGGTTCCAAAAGAAATACTTTGGAACACCGAAATACGGTTATAGAGCCAGGGTTTCAAGCCCTGCTCGAACCATCGCGCCTTTCTAACCTCAGTATCCACTTAATGTGGAGCGAACCTTGCCAGTTCATTAAACTTGGCGGCGTATTGGGGAACTGTCATGTCCCATTATTTTAATTCCAGAAAACACATCTCCATCCTTCCCTGTATGCTCGTGGGAAAGTTGTTCTCGAAGAATATCTCCTTGAACCTCTCCCACGTCAGATTTTCTATCCCGGCCCTAGCCTGATTGGCTTCCCACCAAAAGTTGGCCTCTCCCTTCATCATATAGGTTGCAAAGGCAACCTTTTGGGCCTCGTCGATATTTGCTATCACAAATGCCTTTTCTATCTCCTTAACCCACGTTTGGGCTTCAATAGGGTCCGTAGTTCCTTTGAACTCCGGCGGACCAACACTCTTAAAATCCTTAAAGGTAGTAGCTCGTGCTACTCCTAGATTTACGGGGATATTAGCCCCTGTTCTATTAAATGTGGCTGTTATTAAATTAACAAACTCCTGCATCGGATTAATCGGACCTCCCTCCGGTTGATTCACGTTAGCACCTTGATTACGTTGCACTCTTCTCGGCGGCATTTTGCTGATACAATAAACACATTTCGTTATTATTTCTTTTTTTTATTAGTTATCATTTAATATTAAATAATAACTCCAACATCCATTACTCATTGTTTTCCATAAAAAAGGACTTATATTCATTCTTTGTAGTATAATACTACATCGGTTACATACACAGCCAAAGCTAATTACATTACTTTCCCGCTATCGTTTTCCAAAAATTGGGATTTACAAAAGACTACCCTTTACTATACAAAGAGGGCTTTACATCACTACTAATTACAAAATACTTACATACTACTCTAGCTACTACTAGTCTACATCTGCCTCAAGGCATTATTGAAATCTGCCTTGGCAAGACCGACAATAATATTACGGCTAATAGTATGCCGCGTCTGCCCCACCTCTACAGGATAACCAGCTACCTACTGCTGGAAATCTATATGAGAACTCCTATGAATATAGGACATCCTCCCTATCTTCTGCAGTTTGGTCTTTCGCTCCTCCTTGAGCTCAAAGATCTCATGTTTTAACTTGTGGACTTTGTCCTTAGCCAAAATCCTCTCATCATGCTCCTGCTCCCACATGGACTCAACATCAGTCTTGTCCTCTATAACAGTTTGGAGCTCTGCCTTCAACTCTTTGACCTCCTGACAGTAATGAATATTTCTATCCAATACTGACATGAATAGAGACATCATCGACCCTCCAGGAACTATCTCCGCTGCTATAGCTACTGGATTAAAGGACAGTGTATCCACTTCCTCCTCTATCATCCCATCGAATACTGACATGTAGTCAGCATCATCTGAGTCTCCAGACTCAATAACTATCACCTCCGGATCTGTTGCTATGGGGTTCGGTAAAACCTCTATTTGGTTCACCGATTCTTCACTAATGGCTTGACCATCTACATACATTCCGTTTACACCTGACATCTACACAACACAATTAAGTTGATTAGTACACGTCAGTAGAATAATAAAAACACATAATATAATCATAATGCATTTTTTATAAGGTTATTTTCTTCTTTTACTTCTTTGACTTCTCTTAAGTTTATGACTTAAGGTTTTTAATCCCCCCTTAAGTTTTATAACCTAAGGCTTTGATACCAACCTGTGATGCCCCCAAATTCGGGTCTCTTCCAACCAGATTGGATGGTCTTACTGCAGTACTACCATCCATTCATTCATTCAATTGAATAGTCTCAAAAGGACTAATATATCTTCTATATATTTAAAATAATATTACATTTCCCAAGGTTCTTTATAACCCATTCATTCGTTCTTGTCATAATATTCAATATATTACAAACATTCACCTATACTATTACATAAGAATTCTAAGGGTTCGTCTTCGCCTTGCCCTTATCCTTACCGGAGCCTTCGGTCTGCTCGATCTTAGTTGTATTCATATGGTTAAAGCAAGAGTGAGCATGACTAGCTCAGCAAGTACTACAATTCTAATAAACAACATGCTTGAATCACAGAACTCATATATCTTCAGTAACTGAACAATAGTTATGAAGTACTATTGATAATTCAAAATAGCACTTTTTTTTTTTCATTCAAAAGCTTTTACAACAACAATATTGGTAAAACATCGGCCCGGTCCAAGACCTTGAGCATTTCATAAGTTCTTTTGAAAAGGACATCCGGCACTAAGTCAAGTAAGTCCGACATTACTTACGAGCACTTACGGGTGATCACCCGTAGTACTCTATGTTGATCAACACTACATTCATTAAACGTGTATATGTTTAAGTTGTGGCAACCTCACGTGCCTGTCGTTAAACGACAAAAACATTTTAGCATACTCAGTCTTCGATTGAAAACTATACCAATATAACTTGGTAAACATTGTATATGTTTTGATAGAAGCATAATTTAAGTCTAGCCGAAAGAATTGGCTTTGACTTTCTCATACAAAACTTCATGCGAAAGGATACATGAATTACAAAGCTTGTCCAGACTGAACTGGAACAAGGGTTAGAATACTTGCCTTCAGCGTCTGCTTACTGATTATCATACGTACACTTTAAGTCTCTAAGTCTCTCTATAATACATGATCATGTAACGTACCACATTAGGTCACATGTAATCAAGTAGGTATATTATTATATCTTACCCTTCATCTCAATCTAAATCCTAACTTAGATCTGTTATTATGGTTTCCGGCTTTTCGTTACGTCATTCACATTACGTTCATCTTCAATTGATTATTAACCTTTAATCATCATACATTAAGTGTTTAACAATGCCTTAACAATGTAATATGAACACCTTAGTTCATTACTAATGAGTTATCTTTCCTTCTATACTTGTAAACATTCTTGTCTGTCAAAACTCTAGGGGTAGAAATGCATGCCACACTTAGTTTTCTTCATCTCGCATGCATGAAAGTTCGCGATGAGCAACAACATCTTGTCTTAGTCTTTGCGGTCAGCGCCACCTTTTGGCCTTGGGTTGGCGCCGTGGCGCCAACTCTGTGCCTTAGAAAAATTTTGTAGATTTTTAATTTTGTGAACTTCCCGGACGCATAACTTCTTCGTTATAAGTCTGAATTGGCTCGTTCAAAAGACAACGGTTCACAAATTACATTTTCTATGCGTTCATGTATGAATTTTATCTATTTGACTTAGTTTGCTAAAATTTCTCTTATTAGTTCATTTTTAACGAAAACGATAAACGTTCGTGAACGTTCAATGCTCGTTTCTTTGTTCTAAGTCAGAATTCGGTCATTTTTGAGTCCACAACTCTATAATGTCAAATATGACTTGTCTCCATCGAAAACCAACGTTTCCGATTTCAAACACAAAATATGACTTCCATTCGAGAATTTCACGAATTCGACGATTATCGTCTAATCGTGTGAATTCCGACAAAGCTTCATTACTAAACGTTCTAAATGGATTTTAATCAACACATGAACAATTCTAGTTACTTATTACACCAACTTATTGACAAAGTAGGTTTTGACTTATTCTCATAAGTCAATGACTTATTCTCATAAGTCAATGACTTATTTAACTTATTAACTGTGACACCCCCAAAATAGGTATACATCACCTATTCTGAGTCGCCAAATACATGGTACAGAATACAAATACAATCTTTAATATACAATAAGAGAGCTGTGAGTTTTAATACAACTATTTTTTTCTAGACAATATCCACTCTCAGAATAAGTCCACATTATATTTATTGTCATACTATTTAACAGAATAGTGAGGACTACTAATACTATCATCTGGACCGTCACTCCGTTCCCCGATTAGTCCCTTGCCACGTTCTCATTTCAAGAGAATGTTGAAAGAAAGGGTGAGCTCAACTAGCCCAAGAAGAAATATTATGACTAAGATAATGCAGAATAAATTATCATTAGTCTTCAACAGTGTTAAACTGATAAAATACAATAGACATCAAGTTTAACTGCAGCAGAACATGTAATCCATTAAAAGAGTCAAGTAGAGAATAAAATATACTATCTTTTATGATTTAAAAGGTTTTTCATCACTTTTATCGCTGGGACTCAGCTTAATAAATAATCCACCTCATCCCTGCACTACGGCCAAGGATATTCATAAGTATCACAACCACAAATTATCCATGCACTACGGGCCAAGGATATTCGTGTATTCATCAATGGTCATGATCATGCCAACAACTATCCATCAATGCACTACAGGCCAATGAGGACTTTTACCACATCATTTGTAACATTACGGTCATGATTACAATCAATAATCCCTCGGTCATAATCATACCAAGTCCATATATGCTTCACAGCCATGAGATGACTTTCAACAAAATATAAATATGAGGATGATGACAATGAAATAAGAATTCAATAATAACAAGTTCAAGAATTAATTTATTCAAGAACTAATAACGTCCAAATTTTCAACATGATACTTCTTTGTAGAGTAAAATTCAAGAATGCTCAGAAGAATATTTCCATGAAAAGATACTGGATGAAGCGCAAATATCAAGGATATTCCACTAATTTCATGGAGTATAAAAGTCAAAACTTTAACCAACTGAGTATAATAAAGAATGGAATAACAAAAGAAATCACCATGCATGCGGTAGATTGCATGGACAAAGTTATTCCAACAGTAATAATAAATAACGGAACTAGGTCAAAGCGTAATATGCGACCAAGCGGGATATTCTAATGAATAATAAAGAATGGAATAACAATGTAAATCACCATGCATGTGGTACAGATATGTATAAAGTTATTCCAGCAGAATAATAAATAACGGAACCAGTCCGACGTAAAACGCATGCAGACGGGATATTCCAATAGAATAATAAAGAGCGGAACCAGTCCCACAGAAAACGATGTAAACGGGATCCAATGTAATAATAAAGAATGGAATAACAACGTAATTTCATCATGTATCCGATTACTTGCAGACAGTGAGGTTATTCCAGAGAATAATAAATAATGAAATAATGTAAGAATTTCACCAAGTATAGGGTAGACCAGCAGATACAAAAGTTATTCAACGAGAATAATAAAGAATGGAATAATGAAATTCTCTTCATGAATATGAAAAAAATAATACCCCTTACCTTATAAAGAAGAGTACTACTCGAGCGGTAGTAGGCGGGGATATACTTGAAGAAACTTGCACTATGCTCAAAGCTTTCTTAAACGCTAAAGAAATACGCCAAGATAGAAGAATAATTTCTCTACGCTTTCTCTCTAGAGTTTTGGTGAATTAAGTAAGACATAATGAAGGAATGAACTTCTATTTATAGAAGAATGGATGAATAATAACCAATCCATGAACGGTCCTGATCGATTTACTTTAAGCAGACGGTCAGATTGGTTTACAATAAAATATAATATATTCTATTTATAATCTAATAAAATGAATAACTTTTAAAAGATTTTACTATGCAAACACTATGCAGTACTATGCAAACACTATGCATAATAAAATATAATATATTCTAATTATTGTCTAGTAAAAAGCGAATAACTTTATAAAAGTGTTACATTTTATATAAAAAGATTTTACTATTAGCCTAATAAAATGAATAACTTTATAAAAGTATTACATTTTTTATATAAAAAGCTTTTCTGTTTTATTACATTAATAATACTAATAAAACAAAACTTCATCATCATTATTATTTTTCACACTATTAATCGACCAAGGTCATTCCCGGAAAGAGGGGCTTTCAATAAGAATTTCTCCCTATTAGTAGCGCAATTAGGTGACCAAACCTCTCCTGGCGTAACTTCTAGACATCGATAATAATGCAAATAATAATATTAATAACTCGCTATCTCAATTATTGATTTAATAATATATAAAATATCGAATATAATTGAATAAAACCGAATGACTTCTCACGTAAGCATCAATAATCAATCTTTGTGTGCTACTATGCAACCACGCGTATTCTCTGCATTTTTAACCTTTGGGTGTTTCAACGATTAACGGTAAAACTTCCATAGTTATTTTCATAAAATATTTTTTGTCATTTTCTTAATCCAACAATAATTCCTTTGTGGGGTCCACCAATGATTGTGCCATCGTACGAATATTTCCTGTTAAAACGAATATTCCCCGACCAATCGAATATTATATAACAACTTGTGTACTTTGCAAAATTTATAAATATTACCCACAACTATAACATTATATCAAATTCATTCAAAAATGATAATTATAGAAAATTCATCTTTATTCATAAAAGTTGGGGTCTTACATTAACTACAATTTCTCATGCTTATAACTTAATATGAACTTAAGTCCATCAATCAATGTTCTCATACTATATTGAACATACTAACATCATATGACAAACATATGACAAGTTCTTCACAAATTTATCAACTTATTTAGGTTCAAGTTGCTTATTCAACTTATTCGGCTTAAGTTCATTCATCAATGACTTCTAAAATGTTCTTAACAAACAATCCCCCTTCTATATCAATCCTATCATAGAAGAGATAAAGATAATAGGTATGAATCTTACCCTTGAAGACTATTACTTCACTTCACTTTGGAAAATCTAGCAAAGGTTGAAGTGGCTTATAAGTGCTTATGTGGCTTATTCTCTCTACCAATTGAGTTGCTTGTCTTGAGAGGATTTGGGAGAAATTTATCAACCAACAAATGAAGTGAGGCTTCTCTATTTATAGGAAATCCTAAGTTAGGGCATTATGGACATTTAGGCCATCCCACCTCCTTAGTTAACCTCCTCAACTTCCACCTCCTTACTATTCATAACCTATCAACCAAGTAAACTTGCTAGTTACTTCTATTTCTTGGCCATCACAACACTTGGTCATCACACAAAAATCTTGCCCATCAAGACTACCCACTTTACACTTGGTTTGCTCCATGGATCATGCCTTAATCACATTGGGCTTGCTAATTATCTAGCCTATTTCTTATCGGGCTTACATTACAATAGATTTGACTTATGCTTTACAAACACTTGGGCTTGCATAACACTTTCCATTGGACTTCTATCATTAAGCTAATAATCCTACAAGTCCATTACATTTAATTAACAACTTAACATATATATACCACGTATAATTCTCGTATGCTAGCTCGTATATTAATTCGTAATATACGTTATTTCATTCTCCATACACAATAGTATAATACATCGTATTATAATTACGTTCATTACCTCGTATAATGCATACGCATCATACGATTACAACTTTCTTTCCTTAACGCTTAATAAACCTAACGTTCCCAAATTAGGTCCGCATGCAAAATATTACGTTTTCCATACTTAGATTATTATTACATAATCCATCTCACCTTGATATTATAACGTTACGTATTTCTCAGAAGTTCAAAAATAATTCTCGAGCAGAAATCGATGAATAGTATTTTTCAGAAAATTTCTCGGAAAGCTTTTATTTTCGTCTTAGAAATTCAAACACTTTAATTCTCCCACGTAGTTAAAATACTACGACGTTTCGGGGTTTCTAGGTTATAGAACGACATTCATCTTACGAATACATAATAATAATAAATAATAATATTGTTTTATTCATTATTAAAAGTATTTACAAAGGTTCAATTTTTCGGGGCGTTACACTTATCTTTACGAATCATCCTGAATCACTTCAATCAGAGTTCGTAAGAAAAAGTTATGTCCGTTTTACTAAAGGATGTCAAAGCTGACTTTTTCCATTTTTGGGCCAGTGCCCAATGCCCATCCTAGGCTTATTTCTAGTGCCCAGGCACTAGAGATCAGTAGGTTTCTTAGTCAAAAAGTTTTATTTTCAAAAAAAATCGGTTTCAAACAATTTTAACGCGCCTATTTTGAAACATCATAACTTACTCGTCCGATGTCGGAATGAGCTCATTCTTGAAGCGTTGGAAAACTTATAACATGCTCTACCAATTACCTTGGACTAGATAATTTTTTAGATTCTCTAAAAAGTCTAAAAGCTGGCTCAAAAGTCCCCCGAGACTAAGGTTTTCATCATTTTACCTCTTTTACGAAGAAATTTACCATGACTTCATTTTAAATCATTTTTAGTCCATTACAATTGGATTATTTCCATAAATTCCTTATTTATAAATCCTTCTTCTTGGATTTCACAAACAATATTCATTACGAGTCTAATATTAAAGTCCTCTACATAGTTTTTCATCCTTTACGTATAGGCTTACGATTTTAGTTATTCATTTACTTGACATGCTTATTAATGGTAGTTTTCAATTATTTATTTCATCAATAATCACCTTATAACATCAAGATCCTCCATGATCTTCCATTATCAACAACCACGAACAACTAATCAACTCAAAGAAATCAAAAGAAATGAAGAGTTTTAGGATTTAAGGTTTACCTTTGTGGTTCTTCTTCTTCCTCCTTCCATCCGTCTTCTCTCTCTAGCTTTCTAGCTTTTCTTACTCTTGCTCTCTCTTTTCTCTCTAGACTTCAAAAATAAAATGAATGAAATGGCTAAGTGTAGATAATTAACTCATCTCATCTCCCACCTACTAACCTAACTATACTCTAGGATTAGACTAACTCATGATGGATTAAGGAATAAAGAGATGACACTTGGGAAATTATGGATAAAGATGGAAAAAGAGATAAGCTATAATTTAATACCCTTGTCACCTATACTAAGTGAGTCACCACAATACTCCACACTTTGTTCCTCAATTGATTGGATCTCCCTTCTTTCTCTTTCCCTTATTGCATTTCCTCAAATGTTTATTTTCTAGCAAGTGACACATGACCACCCAACACTTAATGCTTAATCTTACTTGCAAGAGATAAAACTTACCATTTATGGAAGTTTTCCACCCAACCTTATCTCCTTTCCTTACATGCTTGACCCCCTCCTCTTCCTTCCTTCTCCTTTTATATTTTCCACATTCAATTAACCTCATGCTAATTAATTTGCAAGAGACACTTGTCCCTCCTAGCTCATGACTCATCCCTTAGCCTTTATATCCTTTCTTATCCCATGTGCTTAATTGCTCACAATTGACACATGTCCTCTCAAGTCTGTGGCTCCAAGTTTGGCTCCCCTATGGCTCCAAAGTTGGCTCACACTTTTGGCTTAAGTCTTCAAGCCATGGATTCAAGGCTTAAGTCTCCCTAACCTAGCAAAGCTCCTTATATCTCCTAGCCAAGCCATTCAACCCTAGGCTTGGCTAAACCAAAAAATTTATTTAATTTCTTATTTTCATTTTAGTTAAATATTATAATATAATTCATATAGTTAGCAAAAAATCCTTTTTTCCCTTTTGTATAATTGGTTAGGGTTTACTTTCCAAACTAAGTCGGTTACCCGATTTCTTTCTAGTTAGATTTCCTAACTTTTTCGGTTACATTTTCGTAACACTTCCCCCCTTCCAGAATAAACGTTATGTTGTAATTCAAAAATTCAAAAAAATGAGTTAACGTTTTTAGCGTGAATAGTGATTTTTCATCTTTGTCTTAGAAATTTTTTACTTTCTCTCAAAAACTCCTAACACTCATACTCAATCACATAACACGTAAACCAGGTAATTAATCGACATAAATCACATTATACATAATAATATTAATAAAATCGCAATTATTATATATTATTCTCGAAAAACCTAATTTCAAGGCTATCTGAAATCTCGAGCTGTAACATCTAATACTTCAAAGCCAAGAGACAATTTCTAGCTAAATTCATTAGGCTTAATGTGCTTCCACAGTTTGATAAAAATAATTTGTTTGATTATAATGATTTGCAACTTATTTACTATATTCTGACCTTCTATGTGCCTTTTTGTCTGCAACTTTCTCGTGTCATCAATGATAAACTGTGCAAATAAATGTTTTATGGCATGTGGATTTTTATTGACAAAAATATTCAAAACATATAATATTGACATGATTAATGAAGTGTCTATGACTATTGATTGAGTGTTTGCTGGTACATTTTTCCCTCCTACTTGTTCTTTACATCAATACAAAATGAGTGATAACACATCTAAACAGTCTTCTGCATCAAAATGCTTAACTTCTTCTGATATTGACGTATGTCTGGAATTTGAGAAGAAGATTGATAAATTCTTTGAAGAATTTAAGGCTGCTATAACTAAAATTAATAAAAGATTGGATTTACTTCAGCTTCAAGTTAATTGTTTAACTAATTGTGTTTCTATTAGTCTTGATCCTTCTATGATCTATGTTCATGTTCCTTATAATATCTGATATTTATGTGCACTTTAGAAGTCTCACATTTTGTTTCACACACAATATCTAATTTGTTTACTTTTGTCAGGGAACTCTGATTCTATCTTGAAATTGGTATAAACAAATTAAAGTCATTTTTAGGCATGCATTAGTGAGTGTGATTGATTAAATGCTTTACAATATATCTTTTATGTTTTGTGTAATCTCCCTGAATATTACTTTGCATCATTAATATGAAAGTGTTTTGGAAGCAATGTAATATTTAAGAAGTGAATGGTAAAATGACTGGTTATGTCTTTTGAGAAATGAGATGTGATTTGATCTAAAGTAAACTGGCTTGCAGTAACTGAATCGATAAACCACAAGCTGTTTGTGTCAAACAGGAGGAATAATAGAGAAAAAGAGCATCATTGTGTAATTTCTATTAAGGAATTCTTGTAATAGTTTATCAAATGTAGTAGGATATAAAGAAATGAAATATTTAAAAAATATAATATATTTTCTATTCTAACTCTTGTTTTGTAGGTACTAAGATAAATTCCCTTCTGTTGATGACAAAAAGGGGAAGAGAAAAACAGTTACTTTAACTGTTTGAAGTTGAAAAATGGGGTAGGAGATTACATGGTAGAAATAGGTGCTCAAATTAAGGGGAAGTAATATAGTCAAGTTTTTCTATAAATTAAAACTAAAATGTTTTTGTCATCATCAAAAAGGGAAAGACTGAATGATCTACTATTGTTTTGATGATAACAAAATAAGAATTAAAAGTTATTAAAAATTAGGACTGAATCCTCTCCATAAAATTTTATATTACATGGTACTAATTAACTCTACGATTTCAGTTGTTCTGAATTTCAATATATAAACATACAGTAAAATCCTCAAATAATTGGACTTAACTCTACGATGCTAGTAGCTCTGCTATACAACTCAATGATTAATTGTAATTGTTCTAGCTTTTAGTACAAAACCATATAGTGAATCCTTAGATCGTAGAATGACTTAACTCTACGATTCTACACTTTATGTTTTGCAGTAGCTTTACTATAGTAGAGTGACTTCACTCATTTACTCTACAAAATTATGTTTCACTCAACGATTGAAGAACTTCAAGTCTTAACTTTATGAACTTATATTTCACTTAACAATAGTAGTGTGACTACGGTCTTTACTTTATGAACTATTACTTAACTCAACGATCATAGAACTCCAAGACTTTACTCTATGACCTGTTACTTAACTCAATGATTGTAAAACTCCAAGACTAAACTCTACGAACTTATATTTAACTCAATGAGACTTTACTCTATGAACTGTTATTTAACTCAACGATCGTATAACTCCAAGACTTAACTCTGCGAACTTATATTTAACTCAATAGTCATAGAAGTACTCCTTGAGAAATTCACTTCTTTACTCTATGATAGTAGAGTGACTGTTATTTATTATCTCTACAATCTTAGAGTTCTTTTTGAGTACTTCATGATAGTAGAGTAACTTCAGTCTTTACTCGACGAATTTTCAGCTACTACAAGGCTATACTCTACTATCTTGGAATCAAGTTAAGTTTAATATGTTCCAACATGAGCTTTAAATAGTTAAATATTCTTTGAGTTGGTCAAATAGAATGCAAGCACTCTCTCTCTCTCTCCATTCTGATAAACCATATGTACTTTCTATCTCTTCTCACTTCAGGCAAAAATGTGCAAAACAAATATTCTCTTGTAGTGTAAAATCTTCCATCCATGTGCCAAGAAGAATTTATTTAACTCTTTCGGCCACATAAGCAAGAAAGAGAAATAAAAAGTTGGGTGGATTATAGACCATTGGATCAATAAATTGAATCAATCTAATCATAACCATTCCTTCAAATATTTTTGGCCTATAAATATTGGCATACTTCATTCATTTCTCTTCAATCTAGCTAAAGGCAAACTTTTCCCAAAAATCTCTTTTAATCTTAGATTCTAAAAAAGTTAGATTCTAGTGGGATAGAAAGTGATCAAAAGAGCAAGAAAAATACATATTGCTATAAATCTATAAATTGCTCTTCTACACAAATTAGCACAAACACTTTATTATATTTTGTGCTAACATATCACTTTCTTATTTGTGTTCAATATTATTATTATTTTTATATTTGTTATGCATATTGAACACCACAAGAACAAAGCACTTTCATTTGCATTCATTTATATCATTGTGCTACATTCAAGTTGATCATCATTGATTATCTTTATACACACTTGAATTAAAGCTTATATATATTAATTTGATGTTTATACATAATCCTTTTAGAAAGTGAAAGACAAGTGATCGATCATGCCTTCAGTAACTTTCCTTAAAATGAACGGTATCACTTGAAAGCCATGAACTGTAACCCTTTTATAGTTAAGTGATAAAAGGCAATATTTTCTCAAGATTCTATCCTTATAATTCTTGTTTTGGAATCATTTTCCTTTTGTGTATAAAAAGAAGATTCATATAAAGTCATATCTTTGAGAGTAATAAGAAAAATTTATAGGCACCTAATTTATAAAGCGTAGTAGATTGACCTTTATTTAAAGAGTTAATCTCATCTTATAAAAGTGTTCTATATAAACCAAACTGATCCATATACATACACTACAAGAAAAGCTCTTATTTTTGACGAAATATTCCGTCGAGGTTAAGGATATTCCGTCGATGATGACTTATCCCCGACGGAATATTCAGTCAGGGATTCGGTCGAGTTTAAGCACATCGAAATTAAATCCGTTGATATTTCAGTCGAGGATTACTAAGGCCGACGAACATATGGTCGACCGAATAGTCCGTTGAGATTAGGATATCCTCGACTGAATCTGTTCCATTGGTCTTATTCGGTCGATATTAAGCTGCCACATGGCCAATGTTGCAAAATATTAAAAGGGCTTATTCCCGATGGAATTCCGTCGGGTTTACCTTATTTCGTCGAGGATAAGAAATTTATTTTAAATATCTGCTCTATTTTGGCAACATCCAGGGTTTTAACCCATATTTTTATACCTATAAACATGTTTATACATGTAAACAATACAGTCAACATAATAATAACCTTGTTCACATGTCCAGTCACATGCATACAAGTCCAACATATATAACTTTTGTTCACATGCATACAAGCCCAACAAAAACATTTCCTTACCATATATTAACTACAATATGTCCTTCCAAAAGATATACAAAAATACTCTTGAACTATGTACAATATTCCATAATATATACAAAATGAATTATATACAAGGTTTAAACTAAAAAAATGTCAAATATCAACTAAACTAAGTCAAACCAGTAGTACTACCGTCGGTGTGAGGAGGATCATCAGGCGGACGTCGACGCTGCTCTCTGGCATATAAAAATCATCATCGACGTCGTCCCTCCGCTCATGATCAGAATGAGCATCTTGTTGATACAATTAAAAATATAACTCATTAGTCCTTATATACAATTAAAGATGCAAATAAATGAAAATTAAATAACATTCAGAATACAAAAATTTAAAATGAATAGTATACTTGAGTAGTCGAGGGCTGACTCAACAACGGCCCAAAAGCGTCCAAGAGTAAGGTAACCCCCATCAGGACCACCTCGTTGTGTATCGCGATGAACTGCTCCAGAGGGATATCCGTACTCTCGGTGGTGGCACCAGCTGCGATGTCCTGAGCTAGCTGGTGGAGATGAGCACGGCTGGGGAGGTCCTGATGATGGAATAAAGGATCCGTACCATACCTCTCTGACACCACCGCTATAACCCTTTAGAACAGAGTGTCGTCTAAGCCAACGCTCGTATGTGATGGTCCCACAGGGGCTCTTAGACGCAGACTGTGGCTGGTGCATGTAAAAATAAATATAATATCAATAATAATCAAAATCTGTCAAAATTCATGAACGAGAAATCTATACTAAAATATTATACCTCCAGGTAGTGTATAGGCTAGTATCCTCGGCAACCCCAGCACTCGATACCAAATGGTAGTGCTACTAGGAGGATCCTAAGACGCGACCCAAAGAGCCATATCCTCATCCTGAGATAAACTAATATCAGGTGGAGGGATAGTAGAATCTAAAGTCTCGGGATCGCCCCCAGCAGCCTGCAACTCCGCTACACGCATGGCCCAGAGCTTCTCAAACTGGTCTTATAATTTAATATATGTACATGTAAGTTAACTCGGTATCATCATATTAATTACGTAATATGATCCTAAATTATAATCATTTTGACGCCCACAAAATAGGTATACATCACCCATTCTAAGTCACCAAATACATGGTACAGAAATAACTACAACTTTATTAATATAATTATCGTGCAAAATACAACAACACAATAACTATGAGTTTAAATACAAATATTATCTTCTAGACAATATCCACACCCAGATAAAGTCCTCATTACAATTATTGACACACTATTTTACAAAATAGTGAGAACTGCTAAACAACTGTCTAGAACCATCATTCCACACCCCGACTACTTCCCGATATTTTCTCGCTTCCGAAGAAGAAAAATGGAACAAAAAGGAAAAGGGTGAGCTCAACTAGCCCAGTAAAGAATATTATGACTAAGATAATATACAATAAATTATCCTAAGTCTTCAACAGGGAAAAATCTGATAGAATATAATAGACAACAAGTTTTAGATCAACAACTTCAGCGGAAACAACAATTCATTAGAAGAGTTAAGTAGATAATGAAATCTACTATCATCTATGAATTTAAAAGTCCATCATCAATATTTTATCCCTGTAACATCAATCAATATACATCTTGCATCAAATATTAATCTTTGCACTACGGGCCAAAGATATTCATTTGTATCACCAGTTGGTCATGTTCATCTCAACACCTATTCATCTTTGCACTACGGGCCAAAGATATTCATCAGGTAATCATTCATCTTTGCACTACAGGCCAAAGATATTCATCAAGTATCACTATTAAGGACTGAGGATGATGAAAAACATTTTAGAGAAAATGAATCCAGTGAGACAGAAGGACAAATATTAGGTATTCGTATTTCGGTTTATCCAAATTCAATAATACTCCATAATAACCAATTGTGAAGTAGAATTCCAAAATAAAGATCAAAATATGGATACAATCAAAGATAGTAACCATAAAAGACATTTGGGACAAAGAAGAGAAAATTTCATTTTTCGGTGAATAGTGTCGTATTTGTGAATAGTGTCGTATACGTGAATAGTTCCGTATATGTGAATAGTAACCCTTACACAAAAAGGTAGAAATTCCACAATCAAACTCATATCAATATTTCGGCATAATAATATGAAGAAAATAATATCATTTAAGAAGAAAATAACATCCCTTACCTCAAAGAAACAGTACTTCAGAATGGAATATCGAATATGATGCTGAATAAAACTTGTATTGAATAGCAACTCTCAAAGTATCTAAATACTCACAAAATATGCTCGATAATATAGAGAGAGAAAGCTTATGTTTCTGGTGTGATTTTTAATTCTAACCTAAGCACCTATTTATAGGAAAATGCTAGCAAGTCGAAGCAGACTTGACCTGCTACCTGATGACTTTACCTGCTACTCTTGCCACCCACCATATTTGAAATAAAATTTGAGCACATTTCTCACCAACCACAGGTGGGGCCCACTCATTCTAGAATTTTCCACCAAAACTATAAATTCAGAAACTTCAACAATTTCTGAACCAGTCACCTCTTAAAATTCATAACAAATCAGATGTTAATTTTTAACAGTTCAAAATTTGTGGACATATACTCAACTTATATATGTATAACATATCCAAAAATCACAACGATCCAACAGTCGGATTAAAAATTATAACGCACGCAATATATCTCAAGAACACTAATTTTTCAGATTATGAGTCCTTCGGACCAGTTTCCTTCCAATAGTCACCATGAAAAATCAACAATGAATTTTTGGGTGATTCCAGTTTCTACGGTTAGCTTACTTCCAGGGCTTTCTTTTGATATATGGCTCATCTTCTAACTCATTATACACAAAGAGTTATGGATTTTACAAAATCAAGTAATAAACTAATTTTCTGAAAATCCCATATTTTGTTCTTCATTTCGACAAAATACTGATAAAACACCTCAGCTTTAATTCCTTCATTTACAACCACATAAAATATATCCATCATTTATATCCACATAAAATAAATATTTCCTTATCATATAAATCAATAAATAATTATTCACAAATAATATTACAAAATCACAATAATGATAACAAGGCCGTTCCCAGGAAAGAGGGGGCTTTCTGATAAGAATTTCTCCTTACTGGCGCGCAATTAGGTGACCAAAACTCTCCTTGACAGAACTTTCTAGACATTGCCAATAATGTTATCTAATAATATTATTCAAATAATATGAATTATTGATCTGATAATGGGAAATATTGTGCAGTGACAATTATTGAAACAACAATAATATAAAATATCAACGTAGCAATTATTGAATCAATAAAATAAAATATTAAATAGTAATTACTGTAACAATTATTGAGTAGTGCCTTCTTACGTAAGAATCAATAATTCAAAAATCTCGCTGTAATACCGGTACTGCTATTTGCAACCACGCGTATTATTGTATTTTAACCATCGGGTATTCCAACAGTGTTAACGGTAATAACTACGCCATTATTTATAAAAACTCAAACTTGTCGTTTTCTTCATCCGACAGTTATTCCGTTATGGGGCCCACAAATAGTTGTGCCTTTGTACGAATATTACCCGACAACAAGAATATTCCACGATGAAACGAATATTCCCTGACAACAATGAATATTTTATAACCACTTGCTTATTTTACAAAATTTGCACATTTCACCCATAACAAAAGTATTATATCAAATTATCACCTTATTATTTCATGATAATAAATAGAGAAATTCAATTTTATTTATAATAAGTTGGGGTTTTAAAACCTCCCCTCCTTATGAAATTTCATCCTCAAAATTGACGTACGTACCTGGTGTTTCGAAAAGGTGAGGGTACCTCGCTTTCATTTCTGATTCCAACTCCCAGGTCATTTCTTCAATAGCATGGTTCCTCCACAAAACCTTGACTTGTGGTATAACCTTTGCTCGCAAGACATGCTCTTTCCTATCCAATATCTTAACAGGTACCTCCTCGTACGTTAAATCTTCGGCTATCTCGTCTGGTTCTAACGCAATAATGTTGTTTGGGTCATCCACATATTTACGAAGCATAGATATATGAAAAACATTATGAACACGAGACATGTTTGGAGGTAATGCGAGTCTATAGGCCACATTTCCTACTCGATCGAGGATTTTAAATAAATCGAAGGTTTGAGATTTCTTCTCTTCCTCGACTCTTACTTCTAGAATAACGCCTTCTTGCACCTTCTTCTTTATATTCATCAGCTCCGGTGTTCGTAGCTTGAGCAACTTTAACTTTATCGATTAAAGTCGGTTCTACTCGTATGTTTGATATCATCATGTGGGTACTTTGAACCTTTAACTCTATCTCTATCCTTTGTAAGTCGTACAAAATGGGTCTTTGTGTTAACAACATCGCACTTGTACTCGCATACGATCTTCTACTCAACGCGTCAGCTACCACATTCGCTTTTCCAGGATGGTATGGTCAGAACAGGTGCCGAAATGAGTCGCCTCTTGAGCTCTTGGAAAATTTTCTCACATTCCTCGCTCCATACGAATTTTGTATCTTTCCTAGTCAGCTAAGTTAACGGAGTAGCGATTCGAAAAAATCCTTCCACGAATCTCCAATAATAACCAGCTAAGCCCGTAAAGCTACGACTTTGGTCACCAGAGCTTTGGTTTTCTCAAGCGTGATTCATATCCCAATCTTGGATAAGACGTCACAATGACGCCTATCGGTTTACCATCAAGACGAATATGACGTCTCCTACGAGATGCGGATTTGGTGCATTCCACAAAGGAAGTCACCATATAGAGGCTTTAGTACCAACTCTTGTACTTGGGTTTTAACTCTCGAAGTTCAATAGGAGCCATTCGATATGAGATTTTAGAAATGGGTTTTGTCTTGGGTTCAAAGTTGATACAAAATTCAATATCACACACGGGGTAGCCAGAAATACGTCCAGAAATTCACTAACAAATGAAATATCATTCAAATCGGCGTATTTTGTTTAAATCCATGAAATGGGCTAAGAAAGCTTGACATCCATTTTTCAATAAACGAATGGCTTTATGGCTTGATATGAAAGTGTTTGACTTCAATGGTTTGGTTGCTTGAATTCGCATAACAGGTTGGTTAGGAATATGAAAACTAACAACCTTACGAAAATAATCAATTTTGGCATAATGAGTAGTTAACCAATCGATCCCTAAAATCACGTCAAATGCAAGTATCTTTAAAGAGATAAGATCAACAGGTAATGTGATTGTGCCAACTTGGATCAAACAAAATTTATAAACAGTGGATATGATAAAAGTTTCTCCTAACGGAGTCTCCACAGATAAGTCAAAGTCTAATTTCTCTGGAGTTAAGTTTAAACGTTGAGCACAAGCAGGGGAGATAAAAGAATGGGTAGAACCGGTATCTAATAAGGTATAGATTTCGCAAGAATTTATAATTAACTAACCCATGATACCTTCGTTCGGGTTCTTCGTGTTTTGCGCAGTCACGACAAACGCTCTGCCAGAAACCGCCGACTTTGTTTTGTCCGTATCCGCCTTTGGTGCCACCGTCCCTGCTGGACTTGATTTCGCTACAGGACAAAATTGAGTTATATGGTCATCTTTTCCATAATTGAAACACACCTTGGAAGATTGTGAACAGTTTGGACTTATGTGTCCCTCCTCTCCGCATCTGTAACATCTAACTAGCGGTCGTTCTCCTCCCCTAGGATTTGTTGCTGGTGTTGGTGCTGCTGCTGATGTCTTCCCATCATTGTTGAATCTCCTCTTTTTGAAATTTCCATTTGACTCACTTCTCCTATTATCATTACCACGATTACCACCCGAGAGGTTACCGCTTTTGTCTGTATTTTTCCCTCCTCGCTGGTTATCATCGCTCCGATGACTGCTGTCACCGGTATGACCCTGGTTGTGGTCCCTCGGTTGAACATACTCACTATCTCGCTCTAATAATTGAGCCTTGTTGACAACATCTGAAAATAGAGAAAATTTGTGACAGATAAGGTATTGACATATTTCTGGTTTCAAACCTCGCAGAAACATTCGCGTCATTCGTTCCTCATTCTCCACCAAATGAGGTGCAAACCTGGATAACTCCACGAACTTCGCCTCGTACTGGGACACCATCATGTTGTTATGTTCCAATCTAATAAACTCTACCTCCTTCATATGATGAATACTTTCAGGAAAGTACTTGTCATTCAACAGTTTCTGAAATTTTTCCCAAGACATGTTGAGTGCGGTTTGGTTGGAGTGCGCTTCTGATTCCCACCATGTCTGCCACCACCACGGAACATAAAGGTGGTGAATGGAACCTTTTGTTCTTCCGTACATCCCACGACATCGAATATCTTGGTAATTTGCTTGACCCACATTTCCGCCTTAATCGGATCCGACTTTCCAAAGAATTCTGGTGGTCCCAATTCCTTGAACTGCTTGGCTGTGACAAACCGCGCGTTGTTATCATTTCCACCCGTATTTTGTACACGAGTCCCCCTCGTCTGATTTTGCATGAACTGCAAAAAGTTTCTAAACTTCCCATCATTCATCGTTTGCTCGTTAGTGTTGTTTACAGGAGGGCTATTGCCTTCCTGTTGCACGTTCTCCTGATTGGTAACTAAAGGTGTTTCCACAGTCTCATACACTCCATTATTAATGTTCTCAGCTGCCATTCTTAAATACTGCCATAAAACAAGGGCTAATTAAACAAATTAACATATCACATAATATCCCTATATTATGACCGGCCAACAGATACGCTTAGGTAGGACACACTAGCAAAGGATTTAGTCGTCTCTCCCCTCCTAGTTCTATTCCCCGATCTCCGCTAGAGACCATATCCCTAAGCTCTGATACCAACTGTGATGCCCACAAAATAGGTATACATCACCCATTCTGAGTCGCCAAATACATGGTACAGAAATAACTACAACTTTATTAATACAATTATCGTGCAAAATACGATAATACAATAACTATGAGTTTAAATACAAATATTATCTCCTAGACAATATCCACACCCAGATAAAGTCCTCATTACAATTATTGACACACTATTTTACAAAATAGTGAGGACTGCTAAACAACTTTCTAGAACCCTCATTCCACACCCCGACTACTTCCCGCTATGTTCTCGCTTCCTGAAAAGAAAAATGGAACAAAAAGGAAAAGGGTGAGCTCAACTAGCCTAGTAAAGAATATTATGACTAAGATAATATACAACAAATTATCCTTAGTCTTCAACAAGGAAAAATCTGACAGAATATAATAGACAACAAGTTTTAGATCAACAACTGCAGCGGAAATAACAATTCATTAGAAGAGTTAAGTAGAGAATGAAATCTACTATCATCTATGAATTTAAAAGTCCATCATCAATATTTTATCCCTGTAACATCAATCAATATACATCTTGCATCAAATATTCATCTTTGCACTACAGGCCAAAGGTATTCATTTGTATCACTAGTTGGTCATGTTCATCTCAACACCTATTCATCTTTGCACTACACGGGCCAAAGATATTCATCGAGTAATAATCATTCATCTTTGCACTCTGTGCCAAAGATATTCATCAAGTATCACTATTAAGGACCGAGGATGATGAAAAACATTTTTAGAAAATGAATCCGGTGAGACGGAAGGACAAATATTAGGTATTCGTATTTCGGTTTATCCAAATTCAATAATACTCCATAATAACCAATTGTGAAGTAGAATTCCAAAATAAAGATCAAAACATGGATACAATCAAAGATAGTAACCATAAAAGACATTTGGGACAAAGAAGAGAAAATTTCATTTTTCGGTGAATAGTGTCGTATTTGTGAATAGTGTCGTATACGTGAATAGTGTTGTATACATGAATAGTAACCCCGACACAAAAAGGTAGAAATTCCACAATCAAACTCATATCAATATTTTAGCATAATGATATTGAAGAAAATAATAACATTTAAGAAGAAAATAACATCCCTTACCTCAAAGAAACAGTACTTCAGAATGGAATATCGGATATGATGCTGAATGAAAATTGTACTGAATAGCAACTCTCAAAGTATCTAAATACTCACAAAATATGCTCGATAATATAGAGAGAGAAAACTTATGTTTCTGGTGTGATTTTTAATTCTAACCTAAGCACCTATTTATAGGGGAAAATCTTGTAGACGTCGAAGCAGACTTGACTGCTACTGATGACTTTACCTGCTACTATTACCACCCACCATATTTGAAATAAAATTTGAGCACATTTCTCACCAACCACAGGTGGGGCCCACTCATTCTAGAATTTTCCACCAAAACTATAAATTTAGAAACTTCAACAATTTCTGAACCAATCACCTCTTAAAATTCATAACAAATCAGACGTTAATTTTTAACGGTTCAAAATTTGTGGACATATACTCAACTTATATATGTATAACATATCCAAAAATCACAACGATCCAACAGTAGGATTAAAAATTATAACGCACGCAATATATCTCAAGAACACTAATTTTTCAGATTATGAGTCCTTCGGACCAGTTTCCTTCCAATAGTCACCATGAAAAATCAACAATGAATTTTTGGGTGATTCCAGTTTCTACGGTTAGCTTACTTCCAGGGCTTTCTTTTGATATATGGCTCATCTTCTAACTCATTATACAATAAAGAGTTATGGATTTTACAAAATCAAGTAATAAACTAATTTTTACGAAAATCCCATATTTTGTTCTTCATTTCGACAAAATACTGATAAAACACCTCAGCTTTAATTCCTTCATTTACAACCACGTAAAATATATCCATCATTTATATCCACATAAAATAAATATTTCCTTATCATATAAATCAATAAATAATTATTCACAAATAATATTACAAAATCACAATAATGATAACAAGGCCGTTCCCAAGAAAGAGGGGGCTTTCTGATAAGGATTTCTCCTTACTGGCGCGCAATTAGGTGACCAAAACTCTCTTTGACAGAACTTTCTAGACATTGCCAATAATGTCATCTAATAATATTATTCAACTAATATGAATTATTGATCTGATAATGGGAAATATTGTGCAGTGACAATTATTGAAACAACAATAATATAAAATATCAACGTAGCAATTATTGAATCAATAAAATAAAATATTAAATAGTAATTACTGTAACAATTATTGAGTAGTGCCTTCTTACGTAAGAATCAATAATTCAAAAATACTGTGTAATACCGTGTGCTACTGTGCAACCACGCAGCGTAGACATCGTATTTTAACCATCGAAGTATTCCAACAAAGTGTTATTGCAGTAACAACTACGCCATTGTTTATAAAAACTCAAACTTGTCGTTTTCTTCATCCAAGCAGTTATTCCAAGTTATGGGCCCACAAATAGTTGTGCCTAAATGCGAATATTACAGAAACAACAAGAATATTCCACGACGAAACGAATATTCCCTGACAACAATGAATATTTTATAACCACTTGCTTATTTTGCAAAATTTGCACATTTCACCCATAACCAAAGTATTATATCAAATTATCACCTTATTATTTCAAGATAATAAATAGAGAAATTCAATTTTATTTATAATAAGTTGTGGTCTTACAATCATTGTGTAGTAAATGTAGTACCCGTATAGCTAATGTTACGGGAGACATCATTGACCCCGAAGTCGAATCCTTCGGCGTATAGACTCTATCCCAAAACTCCATCATAGTAGGAGGTTGGCCCAAGCTGTTCCACATGGTCTAAATCATACATTAATTAATATGACCTTACTTTACTATAGATGCAGTTTAATATTAAACTAAACTAAATATAAATACATACCGACTTAACCTCCTGAAACGACTGTGAGCCAGAAGTATGTACAATCTATAGCTGGCCTCGATTCTTCTTCATCTTCTCTGAATTGGTCTTGAAGGCATCATCATCCCAGTACGTGCACATGGCATACTGTCGGCGACTGATGATCCCGTATAGTAGTCCCGGACAATTTTTCAACTGCCCGGACTGCCTTCTGTCGCATCTTGTATAGCCAGTCAGCATAGTTCTTCAAAATGCGTGTGATAATAACAGCATCACCGTCCGCATCAATGATACGAACCTCATATCTATAATACCTCTATTACACGGACATAACGTATGTATCAATAATATTTGAACAATATGTCAATTATATGACTAAATTTGTGATTTAATATATGTAATTCGATGACTTAAATGAAACTCACGTAACACTGTCACCATAAAGTTTCGTAGATCGCATCGCAGCGTAGTGGCTAAATCGTGATTGACCCGATCAGAAATCTTTGCGAGGCATATGGCGTATACGGTCATCTTAGCGACCGCGTCCATAATACTAGAAAATAAAATTTGAATGGATTATTTTAATATATTAATCACATAATAATATCATTTTAATTGAACATAATATATTATAGTTGAAACCTACACCGACGAGCCGACATCAACATGAACTGTGTCAGGAACTACCGGTGGACGACCTAATCAACCAAGGTTAGGCCCTCGCTGATGCCAACGTCTAGCATCTGTATGTATAATATAGATTTTTATTACAAATTAGTAAATGAACGTTTTTTATTAAAAAATTATGAAAATAAGTGTTATTGGGCCAAAACGAAATTAACTCACTACCCGATGAAGACGACCCGCCTTGGGAGCCGTTACCCAATCCTGAACGACCGCCACCATGGCCACCTTCACCGCTATGTCTAAGCATAGCTATACTACTAAAATAACAGACATAAATGACATTAAATTTCATTTAATTTATTCTAATGATTGATTTTAGTAGTAATTTATTTACAAAACTACGAGCAATTAAGAAGTAGTAGGAGCCACAATAACCTATTGCTTGGTAAGACAAAATGGAGCTTTTGGTTTTAAGTTGTTAGGTCGGAGCCACAATTCCCGCCTGATATTAATTTCCTCCAAGCCTTTACATGATTTATCATTATCTTTTATTTTACCACTCGTATCTAGTACGGTGTAAAACAAGTTCTCGAATACATTCTATTCTGTATGCATAACATCTATACAATGACAAAGTGCTAGTGTGACCCAGTATGACAACTCAAACCAAATCGGCGAGTGAGTCCAGTTATGACTTTTCCCGTATCCTATTGCTCTCAACTTACCATGCTCCTTCCCAGGCGGTGGAAATATTAGATTATTTAGTCATTTAATAGGTTCTCGCCGAACAAACCGACCAACAACCCCTTCTTCTCTCTGCATTTTCAATTGAACTGTGTAGACATCTTTCTATAACTGTGCTTAACAGGCAAGAATCTACGAGTAGTTTCAAAGAAACTAGTTTTTCGTCTATGACATAGTTGAGTACCTTGCACATCCCCCATACATACTGGACATGATAACTTACCATGAGTCGACCAACCACTAATCATTCCAAGTGTCAGAAAGTCAGTGATAGTCCACAACAAGGCTGCCTTCATCACAAAATTTTTGCCCAATAGATTTTTCAAAAGTCTAAACACCTGTTTCCCACAGATTTGTAGGACTTTTATCCCCCGATACAAGTAAGGTCAAGAAAAGATACGGATCCCTCATACACATTGACGGTAGAAGATTGTAAGTTACCATAATCACTAGCGCATACTTTTTTCAGCCCAATAAATATTGGAAGGGCCATACGCATCAACCAACATCTGCATGACATCATAGTTATCTGATTGCGAATCCTCGTGAACCGATTGGTCTACAGTACTATCTGTCCGTTCTCTAAACTCAGCTGATTCCCCGTGATGAATCCATACCAAATACCCATCCACAAACCCACATGAATATAAGTCAAATTTAACTTCATCGACAGTCTTCCATATCATGTTCTTACACTTGAGACACGGGCATCTCATCTTTCCGTTCGGATCATCAATATGTTTTATTGCTTTGTTCATAAAATTGGACACCCCATCACGGTACGCATCAACTAATCCCCTCCCATCAGTCTGTATCCTACGGTACATCCAACTCCAGTCGGCTGACATCTTTAATTGAAGAAAATACCCAATTAGATCAAGAATAATCATGAATGTGGTCCATGCATGAATTTAGTTTACTTAGTATATATCTCCACTCTACAGGGGTTAGGCTTCTATCCCGTTCCTGGATGCGTCTCCTCACTAGTGCCAATCTTGAGCACGTTTCTTTTATTTTAAGAAAATTTCAACAGCACCTTCCCATGGTCTCCAAGTACACGAAATAGACCAAGACAACTTAGTCTAAGTATGCACTCGTAGAACATATAGAGACACCAGCTAAAAAATCCTCAAAAGTTTATAAAAATGTACCTTGTGAATTGGCACCAACCTAAGTGAGAGACATAACATCTAGTAACAGTCCTAAACTAGGGACTATTCGACATTCACTCCTAATGAGTGAATGTTAAACGGGTTTCTAAGCTCCTACCTATGTATACTACATGCACAAGTACATATGCAGTTTATTGTAATCGTGGAAAACTAAGCAAATGCTACTTAGTTCATTTTTTAATAATAAACCAAGTAAATGCTACTTAGTTTATGATACTCGTTGCTTGAATATATTATTACTCTATTTTAAAATTATTTATTTTATTTTATTTTATATTTTTTGATTTAATTTAAATTAAATTAATTAATTAAATTTTAATTTTATTTTAAACTTCTTTATTTTATATTATTTTATTTTATTTTTATTATATAATATTATATTATTATATTAAATATAAATTTTTTAAATTTTTTTTAATTAATTTAATTAATTCCATTTTATTTTATTTATATATTATTTTATTATATTTTATTTTATTTTATAAATTAAATTTATTATATTTTATTTTATTCTCATTTATTTTATTTTTATTTTGTATTATATAATTTTATACTATTGTATTAAATATAAATTATTTTATTTATTTTATTTCCTTAATTAATTTAATTTATTTTATTTTATTTTATTCTTTTTAATTTCTTTTATATTATATTATATTTTATTAAATTTAATTTAATTTATTTATTAAATTTATTTTATTTTATTTATTATGATTTATTTTTATTTTATTTTATATTATATTATTATATTAAATATAAAATATAAAATTTTTAATTTATATTATTATTTAATTAAATTAATTGATATTTGAAGAATACATTATTTTATTTTATTTTATATGTTATATTATATTTTATATTGTATTATTTTATTAAATTAAATTTATTTAATTGAATTATATTACTGAGTTTGCATTAGAATAGATCTGACAGATTTTGCATTTGAATAGTTCTGACATATTTTGCATTTGAATAGTTCTAACAAAAATTTCGTCGAGAATTTCGTCAGAAAAAACAAATATACCAATTAGAATCAATTAACATAGGCAGTTCCAAAATCAGTGGCAAGATTCATACGACAATCCCAAAATCAGTGACAGAATTAATTAACATAAGTTTCATCAAAAAAATTAGTTCCAAAACACAAATTCTGTTCCAATTGAGTCAATTAACATATACTTGATTAATTAAAATATAGCAATAATAGTCCCAAAACAAAATATCAGTCCCAAAATTATATACTCAAATCATATACATTTGGCAGTCCCAAATCATAATATAAATAACTTCTCATCAATTAATAATAACAATCTAATTAACACTAATTTTCAAATAACAATCTAATTATGCTACTGTGAAGAGGCTAATTAACACCATTTGGGGTTTAATTCGTCTACCTAGGTTAATTTTTTATGTGGGCAGTGTCGAGGATGATGCACCGTACGTTTGGTGTTTGTAAGTCCAACAGTGATAAAGAGTGTACCTGAACACTACTTGTCGTGCGATTCTTTGTTATGCACTTTGTCTTTAAAGTTTCAAGTTATCACCGCCGAACGAAACCCTTGATATATATATATATATATATATATATAGTCCAGTTCCTACCCGGACTCAAGTTATCACGGGCTTTTTTTTTGCTTTTTTTTAAAAAAAATAACTAATTTTTTTTTAATATTCTATGGAATCGAATTTTATATAATATAGTGTTTTGATGTGATTTGGATACGTATAACAAAATGTGTCTGCATAATCTATGCAGACTGTACATACATTTTTTGATATAGGTATCCAAATCACGCTCAAAACATTATATTATGGAAATATTTTAGTTCTATAAAATATTAAAAAAAAAATTAATTTGTTTAAAAAAACAAAAAAAAATTTGGGTCCGGATTTGATCGGGGTTGGAGTTAGGACTGATCCAAGTGGTATATATATATATATATATATATATATATATATATATATATATATATATATATATATATACACACACACAATGGATCCTGTCCGGACTCCCGGATAGGTCCAAAATCCGGACCCTGAATTTTTTATTTTTTTTTGTAGAACAACTAAAAAATAATAATAATTATGGAACTAAAATTTTTCCATAATATAATGTTTTAGGCGTGATTTGGATACCTATGCAAAAATGTATGTATATGCTGCATAGATCGCATACATACATGTTTTGATATATGTATCCAAATCACACCAAAAACACTGTATTATATAAAAATTCAAGTTCCATAAATTTATTTTTTTTAGTTGTTTTAAAAAAAAGGTCCGGATTTTGTTCAAATGCGGAGTCCGGACCTGATCCGAACCTCTCTCTCTCTCGCTCTCTCTCTATATATATATACATAAGTATTGTGTGTGGGGAGGTGTTGGGGGAGGTTGGGAACAGAAGAGGAGGAGGCGAGTCAGTGGTGTGGGGAGGAGGCGCGAAGGTTGGGAATGGAAGAGGAAGAGGCTCAATGGTGTGGGGAGGAGCCGCCAGAGAGAGAGAGAGAGAGAGAGAGAGAGAGAGAGAGAGAGAGAGAGAGAGAGATATATGGAGAAAGTGATGAGATCAGTAACTGATTGTGATTTTAGGTTTTAAATTGTTATTTTCGACGGAATTTCGTCGAGTTTATTTTCGTAGCCCTTAATTATTTTTGATGAACTATTCTGTCGAGTTTAACAATATTCCGTCAACCTTAATACTCGCGCTGGCGGAAAAGCTTGGTGCCAAAGAGAGGTCATAATTTTGATAGATGTCCGTCGAGGATAGAAGAAGGTCGACAGGCTTAATATCGACGTAATATTTAGTTAGAATTAGTTTAAAGTTGACGGAATTCGTTCGGTAATTAATTCCGTCAGAGATAACACTTTTTCTTGTAGTGATAAACTATCATATTATTTGTGATCATTAGTTTAACTATCATTTTGCAAGAATTAATTCTTAAATTATCATTATCTATATCTTGCAATATTTGACATACCTGAACTTGATCTATTGTCCATCTGCTTAATTAAAGAAGCATTTAATTAAAGGTAAAAAAAAATTACAAAAAGGGTAGAGCTGAGTGTTTTTTTAGTGTGTGAGAAATTGAGTGATTCTTGTTCCAAGACCAAGATCTTAGAAAGGCCATAGGTTTGAGTTTCTAAGTGAGTGAAGAAGAAAAGATATCAAGTTCCAAGACTAGCCGAAGAAGGAATACAAGAAGCTCTAGAAAGAAAATATGCAATTCTTAAAGAATACTAGCGAATAATAGTTCTAAGACAGAATCTGATTTGTAAAGTTTTCTCCACCTAAGTTAAGGAACTAAAAGTATTTTTATAGTGAAAATCCTAAATCCTTGAGAGGACTCGGGAATTGGATCTATATATATATATATATATATATATATATATATATATATATATATATATATATATATATAATAAAACAGAACCCAATTTGAATTTTATAATTTGAGAAAGCACAATAATGACTCAGAATTCTAACTTAATCTAAAGGCCCACATTTCATCTCACATACACACAATCCCGCCCAAATTTCCTCCTCATTCTCTTTCCTCTCTCCTTTTTTATTTCCTCCGCCTTCTCTCTTTCTCTCTCCTATTCCTCTCCTCATTTTCTTTCTCTCTCCCCTTTCATCTTTTTCTCTCTCTCTCTCCTGGGTCTCTCTTCTTCTCTTCCCCTCTTTCTCCATTTACTTAATTAATTGGTATTTTAATATTTTATTTTAAATTTTAATAATTTTTTAGAGTATGGATACATTTAAAATATATAATACATAAAAAATATCAATGGTAAGAAAATAAAATTAAAAACCAAGATCATAATTTATTTATTAAAAAAATTACTTATAAATAGATTCTTTTTCTTCTTTTTCTTTATCAAATAGAACAAATCTATATAATAAAACAGAACCCAATTTGAATTCTATAATTTGAGAAAGCACAACAACGACTCAGATTTATTGTAACTTAATCTAAAGGCTCACATTTCATCTCACATACACACAATCCCGCCCAAATTTCCTCCTCCTTCTCCTTCTCCTTCTCCTTCTCCTTCTCCCTCCTCTCTCCTCTCTCCTCTTTCCTCTCTCCTTTTTTATTTCCTCCGCCTTCTCTCTTTCTCTCTCCTATTCCTCTCCTCATTTTCTTTCTCTCTCCCTTTTCATCTTTTTCTCTCTCTCTCCTGGGTCTCTCTCTTCCTCTCTTCCCCTCTTCCTCCATTTACTTAATTAATTGGTATTTTAATATTTTATTTTAAATTATAATAATTTTTTAGAGTATGGATTCATTTAAAATATATAATACATAAAAAATATCAATGGTAAGAAAACAAAAGTAAAAACAAGATCATAATTTACTTATAAAAAAAATTACTTATAAATAGATTCTTTTTCTTCTTTTTTTCTTTTTCTTTATCAAATAGAACAAATGTTAACAAATTAGAAAATTTGTTAATTGTTATAAGTATAATATTATTATAATTATAATAATTATTATGATAACAAAAATAATTTTAATACTAATAATAATAATAATAATAATAATAATAATAATAATAATAATATTATTATTATTATTATTATTATTATTATTATTATTATAGTAATATTAATAATAATGATAGCAATAATTATAATAATAATTATGATAATAATAAAAATAGTAATAATAATAACAACAATAATAATAATAATAATAATAATAATAATAATAATAATAATAATAATAATAATAATAACAACAACAACAACAACAACAACAACAACAATAATAATAATAATAATAATAATATCAATATCAATAATAATAATAATAAAAATAATAATAATAATAATAATAATAATAATAATTGTTATTGATGATTTGTAAGTTTTGTAGACATGTTTAGATATTTCTGAATATCTATTTTTAAAGGAAAATTAATTATTACGATGGTGTGGTGAATTATGATAATTGTTATGTGTGATTGTAAATTATTTAAGGTTCTAAAAAGTCTTTAGGTAATATAGTATTTTTCGAATGTTATGGTGAATTATTTCTTTATTTGGTATTTCTCTATCCCTATCTCTTTACTTTGATTCACTAAAATATTCAAATAAATATTTTTGCCAAAAATTATTTAGGGAAATAAAGTTAAATTTTAAAAAGGTCAAGATTTTTGTAAATGTAAAATAATCTATTTGACCCCCCTTTCTAGATTAATTATTGCATATGTGGACCTAACACATTGCTTGAAGTTCACCACAGAATATATTATGATATATTAAAATAATCTTATAGTTATGATATATTATGATTCTTAAAATATGTCCATAAATGAGTTTTATTCAACTCAAATATGACAAATAACAAAAGTATAAAATAAGGTGCAATATATAACATAAACAAGTCAATATACATTGAGATTGATTGTCATGCGTATGAGGATAAGATTTGTCTCGTTTTATCTATAAACTTTATCAAACTCTTAACTTTTTGTTTAATTAAAAGTCAATCACCTGGACGATTTTGTGTTTTACTTTTAAAACTTTTGTACTTTCCACATAAGCACATTGAGTTTGAGGAGGGATATTGATATATTATATTGGGCATTATGGTAAATAACTCAATTAGAGTTTACACGGTTTTTTATACGGTGTTGATCTAATCAAGTCGATGCAAAAGTTTATATATCGTGTTCTCTTTAGAAATGCAAACAAGTTATTTACAAATAGTGCACACATAGCTCTACTTTTATACTAGTTTTCCTTTTGTGTAACTTCTTTAACGATGGTCGTAATGAAATAACATACATATGTCTCTCTTGTTTCTATCACCGTCTACACTCACTTCATTTTTCATATTGCTCACATTGTCTCAATTACATTTTTGGATTTTGTCTTAAAATATGATGAAACCGATTTGCAATTGGTATGTCTCTATTCATTTTTTAGTATGTTTCCTCGATATCACCTATTTTGAATTTCTTGATATCTCGATTTTTAGATACCTCCATACCTAGATACCTAAATATATATGTAAATCTTCTAATCTCTTATACCTAATCTCCCAATCTCTAGATCTCTCAATCTAGCGATCTCTTCACGATATAACCATATGGTGATATATTGATTTTTTGATCTACCGATCGATATACCAATATCTTAATTTCTCGATCTCGACGATCTCGAACTATAGATTTAATGAATTACCGATTTACCAATCTACCCATTCTACCGATATACCGATCTATCTAATCTACCGATGTATCGCATCTATCAATCTATCAATCTATTGATATTAATTAATTAATAATTTATTTTACTATGTTTTCTTCATTACTTGATGCATCTATCTATCCATATATAATTGAACTAATTTTTTTCCCAATCAGATCTCTACTTTGTGGTATCTAAGAATAATATACACAAGAAATAAAGATTTCTTGTTTATGACTTCACTATGAACTTTGTAGAGCTGTGGATTTTATATATGTTCTCATTCCAAATATTAAACATTGATTTTGTAGTTTAGTATCTTTTGTTTTTGTGTACTTGGCTATGCAGTTTCCTATATTGGCTAGTATTTGCGATTAATTCTACAAACATCACAACAAGAGGGCTGTTGATGGCATATCAATGTTTTATTTTCGGGTAACGTAGTTACTTTCTATATTTTTCAACAATATATATATATATATATAGACACACACACACACACTTATGTTTAATGAAAAAAAAATTATATATTTATTTCAAGAAAGCTATTTGTTTATTCAAGAAAGTTTATTCGATACAACACACTTAAATGTTAATAATATGGTTGATTCCTGCTCCATGGACCATGATATACTAATGCCTCGTCTCAACTTTTTTAATAGACCATGAATGCTTGGTAATATCAAATTCTTAGACTTTACTCATTAATTCTTAGACTTTTTATAGATAGCCAATATGTAATCTGTAGTCAATGGATGACATATTTTTGCTTCGTAAATTTTTTTGAAAGTTTTTACTAATAGTAAGAAAAGGTAAAAGATCTATTGCTCAACTCAACTTCTTTTCTTAAGAAAAACTTAAAAGTAAGACAAATAGAGATAACTTAGTGGTAAATATTATTTTTTAAAAAAATTAACTTCAATTCAAAATTGACATGAATTCTTTTAATTTTAGTCTATACTTTTCATTGTAATATTTATTGCTTCAGAGTTTTATGAATCTTCTTAATTTTAATTTTGAAAATGTCTCAAATTAACATTTCATTAGAACATACAAAATACTCATAAGGAAATAGTATAGTTTACTACATTATTGAAGAAATTATTTTTTTGATGATTTAATTATCCACAAATAATTGGGCATCTTGGTTTAAAAATTGAAACGACAATTATTAATCATAAAGAAAGAGGGTGTGAATATGCTGGTTTGAAATTGATAAAATTTATCCAATGAGATCATTGAGGACTTGAAGAAATTAAAGATCTCCAAATCCCCCAAATTTTATACAATCTTTATATTTATTTATTGTTTTAAACAATTTCTATGAATATGATTTTTAAATAAATTATATGATAATTTTTGCAAACCAGATTCAATATGAAACTCGAATCCAGTTGCATAATTCTAATTTCCTTAGTTGGATCGATAATTCCCAGGCACAAGCGAATGCTTTTCTCTTCATCTCGAATTTCTTCGAGACGACCTTCCTCCTAATATACCTGTCCTCTATCTGCTGCATTGAACAATCTGGTAACACAACTATCTTAATTTTATTATTAATTACACGTAATTAATTCTCATAATTAATTCATGATTTGATCTGAACCTTTTTTTTAGTTGTATTATGATCATTCCTTGTTGGATCGATTGGCCATACAATTAATCCTGTTCGGATAGTTTTTCAACGAAAAATGGACCGTGTTTGGTTTAGCGGGAGGCATGATTCTCAAGGGTGGAAAGATACTTCCTCTGTATATTGTGCACAAACCACAAGCCCAACCCGTCCTTCGACCAATTGCTAACAATCAAAATGCTCCGATTATGATAGACTCCCCAAATTCAATCGGAAATGACATCGGCGATGATGAAGAGAAGCCCAAGATTTTGGATCTTTTTTACTAGTTAGGGTTAGTTAATTAATTAGATGTGTGATATCTGAAATTAAACGTGAAATTGAGAAGAGAGTTTGTAGTGGAGAAATGGAGGAAGAGTTCATTCTAGAAGAGTTCATCGCCCAGAAAGATGGCTTAATCCAACAAATTTGTATCTCTCTCTCCCTATATGTATATGTATTGATTAGTATTTTTATATTTTTATTGTTAAAGAAACAATATTAGATGAGAGAGAGAAGTTGTGCAATGATTGAGAATATAACACCCTTGTAAAAAAAGTTATTAATATTTATTAAATAAAATAAATATTTTTATGAAAATTTTTGTGTTTTTTGTGGTTAAAGGTTGATTTTTGACCTAGATTAAGTGTTATGTGAATATGAATGTGCGTTAGAATTTTTTGATGAAGTAAAAAAATTTCGAGAAAAACTCTAAATCACTATTCATAAAATGCTTTTTTGTTTTTTGAACTTTTCAAATTAAAGCATAGAGTTTATTTGTAAAGGGGAGAGATGTAATCTGCAATAAAAATACTTTTATTAGAAAAGCCGTAATGCTAAAAATGCGTTTTCATAGATATGTGATATCTGTAATGAAGAAGAGAGAGTTTGTAGAGGAGAAATGGAGGAAAAGTTCATTCTAGAAGAGTTTTTTTATATTTTTATTGTTTTAATAAAGTCAAACAATATTTGATGAGAGAGAGAAGTTGTGTAATGATCGAGAATGTAACACCCTTGTAATAAATGTTATTAATATTTATTAAATAAAATAAATATATTTATTAAAGTGTTTGTGTTTTTTGTGGTTAAAGGTTGATTTTTGACCTAGATTATGTGTTATGTGATTATGAATGCGCATTAGAATTTTTCGATGAAATAAAAAAATTTCGAGAAAAACGCTTAATCTCTATTCATAAAACACTTTTTTGTTTTTTGAACCTTTTGAATTAAAGCATAGAGTTTATTTGTAAAAGGGAGATGTAATCTCCAATAAAAATATTTTTATTAGAAAAGACGTAAAATCACTATTCATACTAAAACGCGTTTTCATATTTTTAAATTTTTGAACTTTGACATATTGTTTGTTCGGGAAATGGGGATGAAAAATGAAATCAAAACTTGAAAAATGAGAAAGTCAATATTTTGACTAAATGTAAAAGTTAGAAAAAAAACTAGAAAAAAAAATAAGTTAAGAAGTAACCAAGCTAAGTGAAGGTTAGACTTAAAATGGCTTGACGATGAATTAAAATGGCTTCGCTTTTGGATTTGGAGCCAAAGTGGAGCAAGTCTCGGAGTATGTGAGAGCCATGTGTCATTAATGTATAGCATTTGAAGCATGTGATTAGTTGAATGTGGAAAAGGGGAGAGAAAGGGGGAGTTATGACGCCCCCAAAATAGGTATATATCACCCATCTTAGGTCGCCAAATACATGGTATCCCGACATGAAAAGTGCCCCGAATACCCAAGTGAATAATATTTGAGTAAATAGTAATTGGGTGAATAGTAACCCGTGAATAGTAACTCGTGAATAGTACTCCGGCTTAAAAAGTGCCTCGAATACCCGAGTGAATAATATTACCGTGAATAGTAACCCGTGAATAGTATCCCGGGTGAAAATATTGATATTTAATAAGAAAGTTCATATCAATATTCCAATAAAATGATACTGGATGAAGCGCAAAACTCAAGGATATTCCACTAATTTCAAAGATTATAGAAGCAATACTTACCATAGTAAGTTTAGATTTAAAAATATGAAAAGAAATAACATACGAAACTGCAAATGGATTTTCACCCATCATACGATGCGTAATCCAAGCGTGAGACAAAGTTATTACGACATATTAAAGAATGAATACGAAAAATAGTATTCCTTATGAATACGAAAGAAATAATACCCCTTACGAATACAAAAGAAATAACATCCCTTACCTTAGTAGAAGACTGGATACTGCAATAGTGAAGTAGCAGAATACTCTTCTTCTTGCTCTCTATAGTTTCTCTCTCTATAGTGTCTCTTGTGAATCTTAGTGAATTGGTGAGAATGAAAGAAGAATTAAGCTTCTATTTATAGGAAAATGGACTAAATAGTAACTGATTCATGAACGGTCCAGATTGATTTACTATTAAAATGGACGGTTCATATTGATTACTATTAAAACCACAACCGACGGTCCAGATTGATTTACTTTTAAAACCACCACCGACGGTCCAAATTGATTTACTATTAAAACCAACATCAATGGTCCAGATTGATTTACTATTAAAACCACCATCAATGGTCCAGATTGATTAAGTATTAAAACCACCATCAATGGTTCAGATTGGTTATCTATTAACACCACCATTGATGGTAAATAAAATTAGTAAATCTTCCCATGGAATACTAAGTCAAACTTACAACAAAACCTCATAACAATCCTTATATTTATATCAAAAATTGAAATATTTACCACAAATTATTTATCTTTAATAAACACATTTTTAATCTATTAACAATTATTCATCATTAATATTATAACTCACAATATTTAACAACCAGATCATTCCTAGGAAAGAGGGGGCTTTCCGATAAGGATTTCTCTCTATTGGCGCACAATTAGGTGACCAAATCTCTCCTTGGCAGAACTTTCTAGATATCGTCAATATTGCAAATAATAATATGAATAACTTCTTCGTCTCAATTATTGATTTAATAATTGACCTGATTCCGTTCTTTATTATTCTGTTGAAATATCTTGTCTGTGCGGATTACGCATGACCTGATTCCGTTCTTTATTATTCTGTTAGAATATCTTGTCTGTGCGGATTACGCATGACCTGATTCCATTCTTTATTATTCTGTTGGGAATAACCTATCTGTGCGGTCTATCGCATGCATGGTGAATTCTTCTGTTATTCCAGTCTTTATTATTCTGTTGGAATAACATGTCTTTTGTGGATTACCGCATGCATGGTGAATGATCCTTTGTATTCATTCCTTATTAAATTGTGGAAATGATCTATCTACGTGGATTACCGCATGGCGGGTGAAAATCCATTTGCAGTTTCGTATATTCTATTATACTAAATCCGAGATATCATTTCTTTTGTGTACTAAATCATGGAATATTATTTTCTTTGGTATTTTTTTATGAGTTACTATTCACGTGTTACTATTCACCTGATTACTATTCACTCTGGTATTATTCACTCGAGTATTTGGGATACTTTTCGTGCCGGAATACTATTCACAAGTTACTATTCACGAGTTACTATTCACCGATTACTATTCACTCTAATATCATTCACTCGAGTATTTGGGACACTTTTAGGTTTGGGTACTATTCTCAAGTACTATTCATAAAGTACTTATTCACCCAAAAAAATATATTTCTTTCTCATTCAAATAATTTTTGGTACATGAATATTATTCTTGAATTTTACTCTACAAAGCAGTATCATGTATGTGAGACCCCAAATTTTATGAATAAAGATTTAAATTTCTCGAAATATTTTTTTTAATATTATGGTGTGGATTTAATATAATGTTATAGTTGTGGGTAATATTTTTAAATTTTGAAAAGTATGCAAGTTGTTCTATAATATTCGATTGGTCGGGGAATATTCTTTTTGTCAGGGACTATCCGTACGACGGTACAATGGACCCAACAACGGAATTATTATCGGATTGAGAAAACGACAAAAATATTTTTATGAAAATAACGGCGGAAGTTTTACTGTTAAAACTGTTGAACTACTCGGTAGTAAAGTATACGATACTGGCGTGGTTGCATAGTAGCAGCGCGGTATTGATTATTGATGCTTACGTGAGAAGTCACTCAGTTTTGTTCAATTATTGCTACAATAATTGCTGCATAGTATCTCACGTTATTTGATTCAATTATTGTCGATATTTTATATATTATTAAATCAATAATTGGGATGACAAAGTTATTAATATTATTATTTTCAATATTAATGATGTCTAGAAGTTCTGTCAAGGAGAGGTTTGGTCACCTAATTACTCGCCAATAGGGAGAGATCCTTATTGAAAAGCCCCCTTTTTCCTGGGAACGACCTGGTCGATTAATAATGTGAATTATAATAAAGGTGATAAGTTTTGTTTTATTATTATTATAAATGTAATAAAACAGAAAACTTTTTATATAAAACAGAATACTTTTTATAAAGTTTTGTTTTATTTGATTATAAATAGAATATATTATATTTTATTATATAGTGTTTGCATAGTAAAATCTTTTTATATAAAATGTAATACTTTTATAAAGTTATTCGTTTTATTAGACTATAAATAGAATATATAATATTCTATTATGCATAGTGTTTGTATAGTACCTGCATAGTATTTGCATAGTAAGTTTTTTTTATATAAAACAGAATACTTTTATAAAGTTATTCGTTTTATTAGATTATAAATAGAATATATTATATTTTATTTAAAAAATTTTGTTTTATTAGAATATTTTATTAATACTGCATAGTAAATTAATATGGACCGTCCGTTTAAAAGTAAATCAATCTGGACCGTTCATGAATTAGTTACTATTTAGTCCATTCTCCTATAAATAGAAGCTTATTCCTTCATTATTTCTTACGAATTCACTGAAACTCTAGAGAGAGAAACTATAGAGAGAAAGGAGAAAAGTATTCTGCTACTTTACTACTCCTATATCCAGTTTCTTCAAAGGTAAGGGATATTATTTGTTGTACTTGTAAGGGGTATTAATTCTTTTGTATTCATGAAGAGAGCTATTGTTATTCCATTCCTTATTATTCTGTTGGAATAACCTATATACACGGACTACCGTATACATGGTGAAATTCTTCTGTTATTCTATTCTTTATTATTCATCGTCGAATATCATGTCTCTGCGCTACGCATTGATGACGGTTCCATTCTTTATTATTCTATCGAAATATCCTATCTGTGCGTTTACGCATGACCTGGTTCCATTCTTTATTATTCTGTTGGAATAACTTGTCTATGCGGTCTATCGCATGCATGGTGAATTCCGTTGTTATTCCATTCTTTATTATTTTGTTGGGAATAACCTGTCTGTGAGGTCTATCGCATGCATGGTGAATTCTTCTGTTATTCCATACTTTATTATTTTGTTGGAATAACCTGTCTATGTGGATTACCGCATGCATGGTGAATGATCCTTCGTATTCATATGAATTGTATTTTCATTCAAAAGGAGTTTCTGCCATGGGGAGTTTCGTAATTTTTCTGACCCTCAAAAATTCTGGAAAAATTTAAAATGATAATTTGATGAGTTTTCTAGATTGTGTTCAAAAATGACGATTTTTGGAGGTATAAATTAGGAGTTATGAATTTTATAGGAAAAGACTATTTTAAAAGTAAACCCTTATAACTCCTTGTGGTTAACTCCAAAATTGGTGAAATTATTATTGAGAGTACATGTATATAATAAGAGTATATCCTGTAAATTTTGGAATTTTTGGACAAAAGTACAATTTATAATAAATGTCTAAATATTCGGCAGTTTTAGCCATATGAAAAATAGTAAATGAATTTTAAAAATTCTGAGAAAAATATATGTTCAACATGGGACTATATTCTGCTAAATCCCAGAAAAGAAATGATTTTGGGACTGATTTGATATTTTTCATGAAAATGAACTAGTTATGAGTAAATAAATTAAATATGTTATGTGAAGTAATAAAATTGGAAAATATGATTTTATGGCTTGGGAATCCTATATAGGGTATATGCAGATTTTTGATGAGGGATTTGATCATTGATGATGAAATATTATGAGTATGGCATTTTTAAATGATTAAATGCATTATTTGATAAAGTGTAAATAATTGAAATAAATTGTTTATAAGTTTAAGAAATGATTAAAATATTGTTATAATATTAATGATATTAGATTAAGAGATTATTAAGTGATTAATAACATTTGGTTATTATTGAACGTTGGATAAATTGTATTATAAATGTTTAATATTTATCCTTTATCTCATTTGATTGATTCTTTATATCATTGTCATTATCCTCATGCTTATATTATAATGAAAGAGATCTGTGGCCTGTAGTGCATAGATGGACTTGGTATGATTATGACCAGGGAATATTCGATATAATCATGACCGTAATGTTACAAATAATGTGGTAAAAGTCCTCATTGGCCCGTAGTGCATTGATGGACAGTTTTTGGTATGATTATGGCTATGGATTCTCTTCGTCCAAGGGTGCAAAGATGAATTGTTTTATGGCATGATTAGGACCGTTGATGAAAACACGATTATCTTTGGCCCGTAGTGCATAGATAATTCGTGGTCGTGATATTAACGAATATCCTTGGCCTGTAGTGCAGGGATGATTCGATAATGTGCATTAATTATTAAGCTGAGTCTCAGTAATGAAATATTAATTTATGGATGTGATATTAACGAATATCATTGACCGTAGTGCAAGGGTGATTCGATGATGTGGATTATTTATTAAGCTGAGTCTCAGCGATAAAATATTGATAAAATATTTTAATTATTGTCGATATTTTATATATTATTAAATCAATAATTGAGACGACAAAGTTATTAATATTATTATTTGCAATATTAACGATGTCTAGAAGTTCTGTCAAGGAGAGGTTTGGTCACCTAATTACGTGCCAATAGGGAGAGATCCTTATTGGAAAGCCCCCTTTTTCCTGGAAACGACCTGGTCGATTAATATTGTGAATTATAACAAAGGTGATAAGTTTTGTTTTATTATTATTATAAATGTAATAAAACAGAAATTTTTTTATATAAAACAGAATACTTTTTATAAAGTTTTGTTTTATTTGATTATAAATAGAATATATTATATTTTATTATGCATAGTGTTTATATAGTAAATTCTTTTTATATAAAATGAATACTTTTATAAAGTTATTCGTTTTATTAGACTATAAATAGAATATATAATAATCTATTATGCATAGTGTTTTGTATAAGTACTGCATAGTATTCAGATAGTAAGTTTTTTTTTATATAAAATAGAATACTTTTATAAAGTTATTCGTTTTATTAGATTATAAATAGAATATATTATATTTTATTTAAAAGATTTTATTTTACACTAAAAAAAATAAGGTCATTCTTGACGAACGCGTCGTGTTGTCGCTTAATGACCCTATTGCCGCGTCGTGAATGAGGTCATTAAGGCGACAGATGATCTGTCCGTCGCCTTCTATCGTCAGCCAGATGGGTCGTCGCCTCGCCTCCCATCGTCTTCATGGTTAGCAAGTTGGTCATTATTAGAAACGCCGGTCATCATTCGCCCGCACGACTGTGCCGCCAATTCCCGTGTCATTCCGTCCCAAATAATGACCCACTTTAAAAAAATAATAATAAAATTGCAAAATTCCCCTGTTCATTTACATATACATTGTACCTGTTATAAACTAAGAAAAATAAATAATGACAATATACGCATATCAATAACAATCATATCTTTTACTATCAACAATTAATATAATTAGATACCAAACTCAAATCTATACAACTCAAAAGCTAAATACATACATGAAAGTCAAAATATAAATATAAACAACTACTGCCCAAGATCAGGAATCTCTATCCCATCGCCGGTCCCATCCTCCATAGTCTCATCAGCATCAGCTCGGAGATCATCACCATCTCCTCCACGAGCATCACCTGTGCCGCCATCTCCACCTCCACGAGTCTCATCAACAAGACCCTACAAAATTAAAATATTAATAACGGAGTCCCCAAAATAGATCATATTTATATTATTTTAGTTTGTGTTCTACAAGTGTTGTTGTTTACATAAAGCAGGCGATAACTTCGGTCTCCGTATGTCGGAATCGAGAAATGCGTCGGTTATAGCGTGTCTAATACCTACTGCGATGTTGTGTGTTTGCGTGGCGTTTGGAGGGACGATGCGGGTTTCGGGCTCTTTTTGGCTTTTTGGCTAAGTGTTGTTCGATTTATAAACAGGGGCGATAACTTTCGGTCTCCGTATGTCGGAATCGAGTACCGTCGATTATAGCGTGCCTAATACCCTCAGCGATCTTTGTGTGTGTGTTTGCGTGGCATTGGACAGACGATGCGGGTTTGGAGCTCTTTTCGACTTTTTGGCTAAGTGTTGTTGATTTCACAAGCAGAGCGATAACTTTCGGTCTCGTATGTCGGAATCGAGTGGCGTCGATTATATAGCGTACCCTAATACCCAAGCGGTCTTGTGTGTGTGTTTGCGTGGCGTTCGGACCAGACGATCGGGTTTCGGCTCTTTTTGGCTTTTTGCCTAAGTGTTGTTCGATTTATAAACTAAGCGATAACTTTCGGTCTCCGTATGTCGGAATCGAATACCGTCGGTTATAGCGATACCTAATACCCTCTAGCGGCGGTCTTTGTGTGTGTTTTGCGTGGCGTTCGGATGAGACGATCACGGGTTTCGGGCTCTTTTTGACTTTTTGGCTAAGTGTTGTTGATTTACATAAACTAAGCGATAACTTTCGGTCTCGTATATCGAGAATCGAATACCGTCGGTTATAGCGATGTGCCCTAATACCTCACAGCGGTCTTTGTGTGTGTGTTTGCGTGGCGTTGGACGAGACGATCACGGGTTTGGCTCTTTTTGGCTTTTTAGCTAAGTGTTGTTTAGTTTTTATAAGCAGGCGATAACTTCGGTCTCCGTATATCGGAATCGAAATCTGCGTCGGTTATAGCGTACCCTAATACCTACAGCGGTCTTGTGTGTGTATTTGCGTGGCGTTGGACCAGACGATCGGGTTTAGGGCTCTTTTGATTTTTGGCTAAGTGTTGTTCGGTTTATAAGCTAGGCGATAACTTTCGATCTCCGTATGTCGGAATCGAAATGCCGTCGATTATAATCGTGTCTAATACCTCAGTGATCTTGTGTGTGTGTGTTTGCGTGGCGTTCGGACAGACGATCACGGGTTTCGATGCTCTTTTTTGGCTTTTTGGCTAAGTGTTGTTTATTTTTACATAAGCGAGGCGATAACTTTCGGTCTCCGTATGTCGGAATCGAAATCTGCGTCGGTTATATAGCGTACTTAATACCCTCTGCAGTCTTTGTGTGTGTGTTTGGGTGGCGTTGGATGGCGATCACGGGTTTTGGGCTCTTTTTGGCTTTTGACTAAGTGTTGTTGATTTACAAACTAAGCGATACTTTCGGTCTCCGTATGTCGGAATCAAGTAGCGTCGGTTATATAGCGATACCCTAATACCTACAGCAGTCTTTGTGTGTGTGTTTGCGTGGCGTTTAGGACCAGACGATTCGGGTTTGGGCTCTTTTGGCTTTTTGGCTAAGTGTTGTTTAGTTTATAAGCAGGCGATAACTTCGGTCTCCGTATGTCAGAATCAAGTCTGCGTCGGTTATAGCGATGCCTAATACCTACAGCGGTCTTTGTGTGTGTGTTTGCGTGGCGTTCGGACCAGACGATCACGGGTTTGAGCTCTTTTGGCTTTTGGCTAAGTGTTATTCGGTTCGCCAAACTAAGCGATAACTTCGGTCTCCGTATGCCGGAATCAATCTGCGTCAGTTATGTCGTGTCTAATACCTACGTGGTCTTTGTGTGTGTGTTTGTGTGGCGTTCGAGATGCAGACGATGCGGGTTTGAGCTCTTTTTCGGCTTTTTGGCTAAGTGTTATTCGATTTATGCAAACTAAGCGATAACTTTCGGTCTCCGTATCGCCGGAATCGAAATCTGCGTCGGTTATAGCGTACCCTAATACCCTCTGGCAGTCTTTGTGTGTGTGTTTGTGGCGTTCGGACCAGACGATCTGGGTTTGAGGCTCTTTTGGCTTTTGCCTAAGTGTTGTTCGATTTATAAACTAAGCGATAACTTTCGGTCTCCGTATGCCGAAATCGAAATCTGCGTCGGTTATAGCAGCGTACTAATACCTCAGCAGTGCTATGTGTGTGTTTGCGTGGCGTTGGATGGACGATCACGGGTTTGAGCTCTTTTGGCTTTTTGCTAAGTGTAGCATTTAGATTTGCAAACTAAGCGATAACTTTCGGTCTCCGTATGTCGAGAATCAATCTGCGTCGGTTATAGCGTGCCCTAATACCTACAGCGGTCTTTGTGTGTGTTTTGCGTGGCGTTGGAGGGACGACGATCTGGGTTTGAGCTCTTTTTCGGCTTTTTGGCTAAGTGTTGTTGATTTACATAAGCAGGGCGATAACTTTCGGTCTCCGTATGCCGGAATCGAATCTGCGTCGATTATGTAGCGTGCCTAATACCCTCGATGGTCTCTGTGTTTGCGTGGCGTTCGGACGGACGATCACGGGTTTGAGCTCTTTTGGCTTTTTGGCTAAGTGTTGTTGATTTATGCAAATTAAGCGATAACTTTCGGTCTCCGTATATCGGAATCGAATCTGCGTCGGTTATAGCGTGCCTAATACCTACAGCGGTCTTTTGTGTGTGTGTTTGCGTGGCATTTGGGCCAGACGATCTGCGGGTTCGGAGCTCTTTTTGGCTTTTTGGCTAAGTGTTGTTTAGTTTTAAACTAGGCGATAACTTTCGGTCTCCGTATATCGGAATCAATCTGCGTCGGATTTATAGCGATACACTAATACCTCTGGTGGTGCTGTGTGTGTATTTTCGCGTGGCGTTGAGACGGACGATCACGGGTTTGAGCTCTTTTGGCTTTTGGCTAAGTGTTGTTCGATTTACAAACTAAGCGATAACTTTCGGTCTCGTATGTCGGAATCAATCCGTCGATTATAATCGTGTATCTAATACCTCTGTGCGTCTTTGTGTGTGTATGTTGCGTGGCGTTGGATGAACGATCACGGGTTCAGGCTCTTTTGACTTTTTTGGCTAAGTGTTATTGATTTATAAACTAAGCGATAACTTCGGTCTCCGTATATCGGAATCAATCTGCGTCGGTTATATAGCGTACCCTAATACCTCTGCGATCTTTGTGTGTGTGTTTGCGTGGCGTTCGGACCAGACGATCACGAGTTTTGGGCTCTTTTGGCTTTTTGGCTAAGTGTTATTGATTTTGCAAACTAAGCGATAACTTTCGGTCTCCGTATGCCGGAATCAATCTGCGTCGATTATAAGCGTGCCTAATACCTACAGTGGTCTTTGTGTGTGTGTTTGCGTGGCGTTGAGATGAGATCATCGGGTTTTGGGCTCTTTTGGCTTTTTGGCTAAGTGTTGTTGAGTTTCGCAAACAGGACGATAACTCGGTCTCCGTATGTCGGAATCGAATCGTCGGTTATAGCGATACCTAATACCTCTGCAGTCTTTGTGTGTGTGTTTTGCGTGGCGTTCGGATGGACGATCACGGTTTGGGCTCTTTTGGCTTTTTGGCTAAGTGTTGTTCGATTTATAAGCTAGGCGATAACTTTCGGTCTCCGTATATCGGAATCGAAATCTGCGTCGATTATAGTAGCGTGCCCTAATACCTACAGCGGTCTTTGTGTGTGTGTTTGCGTGGCGTTCGGACAAGCGATCACGGGTTTGGGCTCTTTTTGGCTTTTGGCTAAGTGTTATTGATTTTGCAAACTAAGCGATAACTTCGGTCTCGTATATCGGAATCGAAATCTGCGTCGGTTATAGCGCGTACCCTAATACCTATGGCAGTCTTTGTGTGTGTGTTTGCGTGGCGTTCGGGACAGACGATCACGGGTTTCGGGCTCTTTTTGGCTTTTTGGCTAAGTGTTGTTTGATTTTACATAAGCAGGCGATAACTTTCGGTCTCGTATATATCGGAATCGAAATACTGCGTCGATTATAGCCGACCTAATACCTCTCAGCAGTCTTTGTGTGTGTGTTTTGCGTGGCGTTGGACCAGACGATCGGGTTTGAGCTCTTTTTGGCTTTTTGGCTAAGTGTTATTGATTTATAAACTAAGCGATAACTTTCGGTCTCCGTATGTCGGAATCGAAATCTGCGTCGGTTTATGTAGCGTACCCTAATACCTCTGTGGTCTTTGTGTGTGTGTTTGCGTGGCGTTCGGACAGACGATCGGGTTTGAGCTCTTTTGGCTTTTTGCTAAGTGTTATTTAGATTTGCAAACTAAGCGATAACTTTCGGTCTCGTATGTCGAGAATCAATCTGCGTCGGTTATGCAGCGTACCCTAATACCTCTGCAGTCTTGTGTGTGTGTTTGCGTGGCGTTCGGAGGGACGATCGTCTGGGTTTGGGCTCTTTTTGGCTTTTTGGCTAAGTGTTGTTGATTTATAAGCAGGGGCGATAACTTCGGTCTCCGTATGCCGGAATCGAAATCTGCGTCGGTTATAGCGATACCCTAATACCTCAGCAGTCTTTGTGTGTGTGTGTTTGCGTGGCGTTGGACCAGACGATCACGGGTTTAGGCTCTTTTGGCTTTTTGGCTAAGTATTTATTAGATTTTGCAAACTAAGCGATAACTTTCGGTCTCCGTATATGCCGGAATCGAAGTCTGCGTCGGTTTATAGCGTGCCTAATACCTCAGTGGTCTTTGTGTGTGTATTTGCGTGGCGTTGGACGGACGATCACGGGTTTGGGCTCTTTTTGGCTTTTTGGCTAAAGTGTTATTCGATTTTATAAGCAGGGGCGATAACTTTCGGTCTCCGTATATCGGAATCGAAATCTGCGTCGATTATAGCGATAGCGATACCCTAATACCTCTGTGATCTTTGTGTGTGTGTTTGCGTGGCGTTGGACGGACGATGCGAGTTTGGAGCTCTTTTGGCTTTTTTGGCTAAGTGTTGTTGATTTATAAACTAAGCGATAACTTTCGGTCTCCGTATATCGGAATCGAATCTGCGTCGATTATAGCGCCTATACCCTAATACCTCTGTGGTTTGTGTGTGTTTGCGTGGCGTTAGGACGAGACGATCTGGGTTTGGGCTCTTTTTGGCTTTTTGGCTAAAGTGTTATTGATTTGCAAACTAAGCGATAACTTTCGGTCTCCGTATATCCGAATCGAAATGCGTCGATTATGTAGCGTGCCTAATACCCTCAGCAGTCTTTGTGTGTGTGTTTGCGTGGCGTTCGGATGAGACGATGCGGGTTTGAGCTCTTTTGACTTTTTGGCTAAGTGTTATTTAGTTTACATAAACTAAGCGATAACTTTCGGTCTCCGTATGTCGGAATCGAAATCTGCGTCGATTATAGCGTGCCCTAATACCTACAGCGGTGTTGTGTGTGTGTTTGCGTGGCGTTGAGACAGACGATCACGGGTTTGGAGCTCTTTTTGGCTTTTTGGCTAAGTGTTGTTCGATTTATGCAAACTAAGCGATAACTTTCGGTCTCCGTATGCCGGAATCGGAAAATCACCGTCGATTATAGCAGCGTGCCCTAATACCTACAGCGGTCTTTGTGTGTGTGTTTGCGTGGCGTTGGACGGACGATCACGGGTTTCGAGGCTCTTTTGGCTTTTGGCTAAGTGTTGTTCGATTTATAAGCTAAGCGATAACTTCGGTCTCCGTATGTCGGAATCGAAATCTGCGTCGAGTTATATAGCGTGTGCCTAATACCTACAGTGGTCTTTTGTGTGTGTATTTGCGTGGCGTTCGGAGGGAAGATCACGGGTTTTTGAGCTCTTTTTGGCTTTTTGGCTAAGTGTTATTGATTTATAAGCTAGGCGATAACTTTCGGTCTCCGTATGTCGGAATCAAAGTCGTCGTTATGTAGCGTGCCTAATACCTCTCAGCAGTCTTTGTGTGTGTGTTTGCGTGGCGTTGGATGAGACGATCGGGTTTAGGCTCTTTTTGGCTTTTTGGCTAAGTGTTATTTGATTTATAAGCAGGCGATAACTTTCGGTCTCCGTATGTCGGAATCGAATCTGCGTCGGTTATATAGCGTACCTAATACCTCTGTGAGTCTTTGTGTGTGTGTGTTGCGTGGCGTTAAGATGAGACGATCACGGGTTTTGGGCTCTTTTTGGCTTTTTGGCTAAGTGTTGTTGATTTATAAGCAAACTAAGCGATAACTTTCGGTCTCCGTATGTCGGAATCAATCTGCGTCGGTTATATGTCGCCCTAATACCTCTGTGAGTCTTTGTGTGTGTGTTTTGCGTGGCGTTCGGACCAGACGATCACGGGTTTAGGCTCTTTTTGGCTTTTTGGCTAAGTGTTGTTTATTTTTTAAAACTAGGCGATAACTTTCGGTCTCCGTATATCGGAATCAAAATGCGTCGGTTATATAGCGTATACTAATACCCACAGCGGTCTTTGTGTGTGTGTGTTTGCGTGGCGTTGGATGGACGATCTGGGGTTTGGGCTCTTTTTGGCTTTTTGGCTAAGTGTTGTTGATTTATAAACTAAGCGATAACTTCGGTCTCCGTATATCGGAATCGAATATGCGTCGGTTATGTAGCGTGCCTAATACCTACTGTGGTCTTTGTGTGTGTGTTTGCGTGGCGTTGAGACAGACGATGCGGGTTTTAGGCTCTTTTTGGCTTTTTGGCTAAGTGTTGTTTGATTTTGCAAAGCAGGAGGCGATAACTTCGGTCTCCGTATGTCGGAATCGAAATCTGCGTCGGTTATGCAGCGTGCCCTAATACCTCTCAGCAGTCTGTGTGTGTGTGTTTGCGTGGCGTTCGGACCAGACGATCTGGGTTTGGGCTCTTTTTGGCTTTTTGGCTAAGTGTTATTGATTTTATAAACTAAGCGATAACTTCGGTCTCCGTATGCCGGAATCAATCTGCGTCGGTTATAGCGCGTGCCTAATACCTACAGTGGTCTTTGTGTGTGTGTTTGCGTGGCGTTGGACCAGACGATCACGGGTTTGAGCTCTTTTGGCTTTTGGCTAAGTGTTGTTGATTTTGCAAACTAAGCGATAACTTTCGGTCTCCGTATGTCGGAATCGAATCTGCGTCGGTTATAGCGTACCTACTAATACCTCTGGCAGTCTTGTGTGTGTGTGTGTTTGCGTGGCGTTCGGGATGGACGATCACGGGTTTGAGGCTCTTTTTTGGCTTTTTGGCTAAAGTGTTATTCGATTTTGCAAACTAAGCGATAACTTTCGGTCTCCGTATGTCGAATCGAAATCTACCGTCGATTATGTAGCGTGTACCTAATACCTCACAGTGGTCTTTGTGTGTGTGTTTGCGTGGCGTTGGATGGGACGATGCGGGTTTGAGCTCTTTTTGGCTTTTTGGCTAAGTGTTGTTGATTTTGCAAACAGGCGATAACTTTCGGTCTCCGTATATCGGAATCAATCTGCGTCGGTTATATAGCGATGCCTAATACCTACAGCGGTCTTGTGTGTGTGTGTTTGCGTGGCGTTCGGATGGGACGATCACGGGTTTGGAGCTCTTTTTGGCTTTTTGGCTAAGTGTTGTTGATTTTTATCAAGCAGGGCGATAACTTTCGGTCTCCGTATATCGGAATCAATCTGCGTCGGTTATATAGCGTACCCTAATACCTCAGTGGTCTTGTGTGTGTGTTTTGCGTGGCGTTCGGACGGACGATCACGGGTTTGGGCTCTTTTTGGCTTTTTGGCTAAGTGTTGTTGATTTTGCAAAGCTAGGCGATAACTTCGGTCTCCGTATGCCGGAATCGAAATCTGCGTCGATTATATAGCGTGCCCTAATACCTCTGTGGTCTTTGTGTGTGTGTTTGCGTGGCGTTCGGAGGGACGATCACGGGTTTAGGCTCTTTTGGCTTTTTGGCTAAGTGTTGTTGATTTTATAAGCAGGCGATAACTTTCGGTCTCCGTATGTCGGAATCGAAATCTGCGTCGGTTATAGCGTGCCTAATACCTCAGCAGTCTTTTGTGTGTGTGTTTGCGTGGCGTTGGAGGAGACGATCTGGGTTTGGGCTCTTTTTGGCTTTTTGGCTAAGTGTTGTTGATTTATAAACTAAGCGATACTTTCGGTCTCCGTATATGTCGGAATCAATCTGCGTCGGTTATAGCGTGTACCCTAATACCTCAGTGGTCTTGTGTGTGTGTGTTTGCGTGGCGTTTGGACCAGACGATCGGGTTTTGAGCTCTTTTGGCTTTTTGGCTAAGTGTTGTTGATTTTGCAAACTAAGCGATACTTTCGGTCTCCGTATGCCGGAATCGAAATCTGCGTCGATTATATAGCGTGCCCTAATACCTCTGCAGTCTTTGTGTGTGTGTTTGCGTGGCGTTCGGAGGGACGATCACGGGTTTGAGGCTCTTTTTGGCTTTTTGGCTAAGTGTTATTCGATTTACATAAGCTAGGCGATAACTTTCGGTCTCCGTATGCCGGAATCGAATCTGTCGTCGGTTATATAGCGATACCTAATACCCTCAGCAGTCTTGTGTGTGTGTGTTTGCGTGGCGTTCGGACCAGACGATCTGGGTTTGAGCTCTTTTGGCTTTTTGGCTAAGTGTTGTTCGATTGATTTATAAACTAAGCGATAACTTTCGGTCTCCGTATATCGGAATCGAAATCTGCGTCGGTTATAGCGCGTACCCTAATACCTCAGCGGTCTTTGTGTGTGTGTGTTTGCGTGGCGTTGAGACCAGACGATCACGGGTTTGGAGCTCTTTTGGCTTTTTGGCTAAGTGTTGTTGATTTTGCAAAGCTAAGCGATAACTTTCGGTCTCCGTATGCCGGAATCGAAATCTGCGTCGGTTATATGTAGCGATGCCTAATACCTCAGCAGTCTTTGTGTGTGTGTGTTTGCGTGGCGTTTGGACAGACGATCACGGGTTTGGGCTCTTTTGACTTTTGGCTAAGTGTTGTTGATTTTATAAGCAGGCGATAACTTTCGGTCTCCGTATGTCGGAATCGAAATCTGCGTCGGTTATAGCGATACCCTAATACCTCACAGCGGTCTTTGTGTGTGTGTTTGCGTGGCGTTGGACCAGACGATGCGGGTTTCGGGCTCTTTTGGCTTTTTGGCTAAGTGTTGTATGATTTTGCAAACTAAGCGATAACTTTCGGTCTCCGTATATGTCGGAATCAATCTGCGTCGGTTATAGCGTACCCTAATACCTACCTACAGCAGTCTTTGTGTGTGTGTTTGCGTGGCGTTGAGACCAGACGATCACGGGTTTGAGCTCTTTTTGACTTTTTGGCTAAGTGTTGTTGATTTTTATGCAAACAGGCGATAACTTTCGGTCTCCGTATGTCGAGAATCGAAATCTGCGTCGGTTATATAGCGATACCCTAATACCTCTGGCAGTCTTTGTGTGTGTGTTTGCGTGGCGTTCGGACCAGACGATCACGGGTTTGAGCTCTTTTTGGCTTTTTGGCTAAGTGTTGTTTGATTTACATAAGCAGGCGATAACTTTCGGTCTCCGTATGTCGGAATCGAAATCTGCGTCGATTTATAGCGTACCCCTAATACCTCTGTGGTCTTTGTGTGTGTGTTTTGCGTGGCGTTGGACAGACGATCACGGGTTTGAGGCTCTTTTGGCTTTTGGCTAAGTGTTTATTGATTTACATAAAGCTAAGCGATAACTTCGGTCTCCGTATGTCGGAATCAATCTGCGTCGATTATAGCGATGCCTAATACCTCTGCAGTCTTTGTGTGTGTGTTTGCGTGGCGTTGGACAGACGATCACGGGTTTGGGCTCTTTTGGCTTTTTGGCTAAGTGTTGTTTGAGTTTTATAAGCTGGCGATAACTTTCGGTCTCCGTATATCGGAATCAATCTGCGTCGGTTATGTAGCGTGTCCCTAATACCTCCTCGCAGTCTTGTGTGTGTGTTTGCGTGGCGTTCGGATGACGATCACGGGTTTGAGGCTCTTTTGGCTTTTTGGCTAAGTGTTGTTGATTTATAAACTAAGCGATAACTTTCGGTCTCCGTATGTCGAGAATAAAAGTGCGTCGGTTATATAGCGTACCCTAATACCTACAGCAGTGTCTTTGTGTGTGTTTTTGTGGCGTTCGGACGGACGATCTCGGGTTTGGGCTCTTTTGGCTTTTTGGCTAAGTGTTGTTGATTTTGCATAAGCAGGCGATAACTTTCGGTCTCCGTATGCCGGAATCGAAATCTGCGTCGGTTATATAGCGCATACCCTAATACCTCAGTGGTCTTTGTGTGTGTGTTTTGCGTGGCGTTGGACCAGACGATCGGGTTTTAGGCTCTTTTGGCTTTTTGGCTAAGTGTTGTTCGATTTTCATAAACTAAGCGATAACTTTCGGTCTCCGTATGCCGGAATCGAAATCTGCGTCGGTTATAGCGTGCCTAATACCTACTGCAGTCTTTGTGTGTGTGTTTTGCGTGGCGTTCGGACCAGACGATCACGGGTTTGGGCTCTTTTTGGCTTTTTGGCTAAGTGTTGTTCGATTTATAAGCTAAGCGATAACTTTCGGTCTCCGTATGCCGGAATCGAAATCTGCGTCGGTTATATAGCGTACCCTAATACCTCTGTGGTCTTGTGTGTGTGTTTGCGCGTGGCGTTCGGACAGACGATCTGGGTTTTGAGCTCTTTTGGCTTTTTGGCTAAGTGTTATTGATTTCATAAACTAGGCGATAACTTTCGGTCTCCGTATGTCGGAATCGAAATCTGCGTCGGTTATATAGCGTGCCCTAATACCTCAGCGGTCTTGTGTGTGTGTGTTTGCGTGGCGTTCGGATGGGCGACGATCGGGGGTTTGAGCTCTTTTTGGCTTTTTGGCTAAGTGTTATTGATTTTGCAAACTAAGCGATAACTTTCGGTCTCCGTATGTCGGAATCAATCTGCGTCGGTTATATAGCGTGCCCTAATACCTCTGCAGTCTTTTGTGTGTGTGTTTGCGTGGCGTTGGAGGAGACGATCACGGGTTTGAGCTCTTTTGGCTTTTTGGCTAAAGTGTTATTGATTTATAAGCAGGCGATAACTTTCGGTCTCCGTATGCCGGAATCGAATCCGTCGGTTATATAGCGTGCCCCTAATACCTCAGCAGTCTTTGTGTGTGTGTTTGCGTGGCGTTGGATGAGACGATGCGGGTTTCGGGCTCTTTTGGCTTTTGGCTAAGTGTTATTCGATTTGCAAGCAGGCGATAACTTTCGGTCTCCGTATGTCGGAATCGAAATCTGCGTCGGTTATAGCGCGTGCCTAATACCTACAGCAGTCTTTGTGTGTGTGTTTGCGTGGCGTTGACCAGACGATCGGGTTTGGGCTCTTTTGGCTTTTGGCTAAGTGTTGTTTGATTTTATAAGCAGGCGATAACTTTCGGTCTCCGTATGCCGGAATCGAAATCTGCGTCGGTTATAGCGTATGCCTAATACCTCTGTGGTCTTTGTGTGTGTATTTGCGTGGCGTTGGATGGACGATCACGGGTTTTGGGCTCTTTTTGGCTTTTTTGGCTAAGTGTTGTGATTTTATAAACTAAGCGATAACTTTCGGTCTCCGTATGCCCGAATCGAATCTGCGTCGGTTATATAGCGTGCCTAATACCTCTCAGCAGTCTTTGTGTGTGTGTTTGCGTGGCGTTGGATGAGACGATCACGGGTTTAGGCTCTTTTGGCTTTTTGGCTAAGTGTTGTTGATTTTGCAAACTAAGCGATAACTTTCGGTCTCCGTATGTCGGAATCGAAATCTGCGTCGGTTATAGTAGCGTACCCTAATACCTCTGTGATCTTTGTGTGTGTGTTTGCGTGGCGTTCGGACCAGACGATCACGGGTTTAGGCTCTTTTGGCTTTTTGGCTAAGTGTTGTTGATTTGCAAACTAGGCGATAACTTCGGTCTCCGTATGTCGGAATCAATCTGCGTCGGATTTATAGCGATGCCTAATACCTACAGCGGTCTTTGTGTGTGTGTTTGCGTGGCGTTGGATGAGACGATCACGGGTTTGAGCTCTTTTGGCTTTTGGCTAAGTGTTGTTGATTTGCATAAACTAGGCGATAACTTTCGGTCTCCGTATATGCCGGAATCGAAATCTGCGTCGATTTATAGCGCGTACCCTAATACCTACAGCGGTCTTGTGTGTGTGTATTTGCGTGGCGTTGAGACCGGACGATCTGCGGGTTTTGAGGCTCTTTTACCGGCTTTTGGCTAAGTGTTGTTGATTTCGCAAACTAAGGCGATAACTTTCGGTCTCCGTATGTCGGAATCGAAATCTGCGTCGGTTATATAGCGTGCCCTAATACCTCTGTGCAGTCTTTGTGTGTGTGTTTGCGTGGCGTTCGGATGGACGATCACGGGTTTGGGCTCTTTTTTGGCTTTTGGCTAAGTGTTGTTGATTTATGCAAACTAAGCGATAACTTTCGGTCTCCGTATATCGGAATCAATCTGCGTCGATTTATATAGCGTACCCTAATACCTCAGCGGTCTTTGTGTGTGTGTGTTTGCGTGGCGTTCGGACCAGACGATCACGGGTTTGGGCTCTTTTTGGCTTTTTGGCTAAGTGTTATTGAGTTTTGCAAACTAGGCGATAACTTTCGGTCTCCGTATGTCGGAATCGAAATCGTCGTTTATAGCGTGCCCTAATACCTCACGTGGTCTTGTGTGTGTGTTTGCGTGGCGTTTGGACCAGACGATGCGGGTTTTGAGCTCTTTTGGCTTTTTGGCTAAGTGTTGTTGATTTATAAAGCGGGGCGATAACTTTCGGTCTCCGTATGTCGGAATCGAAATACCGTCGGTTATAGCGTGCCCTAATACCTCTGTGTCTTTGTGTGTGTGTTTTGCGTGGCGTTGGATGAGACGATCGGTTTTGAGCTCTTTTTGGCTTTTTGGCTAAGTGTTGTTGAGATTTTGCAAACTAAGCGATAACTTTCGGTCTCCGTATGTCGGAATCAATCTGCGTCGGTTATATAGCGTGCCTAATACCTACAGCGGTCTTTGTGTGTGTGTTTGCGTGGCGTTCGGACCGGACGATCGGGTTTGAGCTCTTTTGGCTTTTTGGCTAAGTGTTGTTGATTTGCATAAGCAGGCGATAACTTTCGGTCTCCGTATGCCGGAATCGAAATCTGCGTCGATTATATAGCGTACCTAATACCTAATACCCTCTGCAGTCTTTTGTGTGTGTGTTTGCGTGGCGTTCGGACGAGACGATCACGGTTTTGGGCTCTTTTGGCTTTTGGCTAAGTGTTGTTGATTTTGCAAACTAGGCGATAACTTTCGGTCTCCGTATATCGAGAATCGAAAATCTGCGTCGTTATATAGCGTGCCTAATACCCTCAGCAGTCTTTGTGTGTGTGTTGCGTGGCGTTGGAGGGGACGATCACGGGTTTGAGCTCTTTTTGGCTTTTTGGCTAAGTGTTGTTGATTTTGCAAAGCAGGCGATAACTTTCGGTCTCCGTATATCCGGAATCAAAAGTACCGTCGGTTATAGCGTGCCTAATACCTCTCTGCAGTCTTTGTGTGTGTGTTTGCGTGGCGTTCGGATGGACGATCACGGGTTTTGGGCTCTTTTTGGCTTTTTGGCTAAGTGTTATTGATTTATAAACTAAGGGCGATAACTTTCGGTCTCCGTATGTCGGAATCGAAAATCTGCGTCGGTTATATAGCGATACCTAATACCTCAGCAGTCTTGTGTGTGTGTGTTTTGCGTGGCGTTCGGATGAAGACGATCACGGGTTTGAGGCTCTTTTTGGCTTTTTGGCTAAGTGTTGTTGATTTTTGCAAACTAAGGCGATAACTTTCGGTCTCCGTATGCCGGAATCGAAATCTGCGTCGGTTATATAGCGATGCCCTAATACCTCTGCGGTCTTTGTGTGTGTGTTTGCGTGGCGTTGGATGAGACGATCACGGGTTTGAGCTCTTTTTGGCTTTTTGGCTAAGTGTTGTTTCGATTTATAAGCTAAGGCGATAACTTTCGGTCTCCGTATGTCGGAATCGAAATCTGCGTCGATTATGTAGCGTGCCTAATACCTACTGTGTCTTTGTGTGTGTGTATTTGCGTGGCGTTGGAATGGACGATCACGGGTTTGAGGCTCTTTTTGGCTTTTTGGCTAAGTGTTGTTGATTTTGCAAACTAAGCGATAACTTTCGGTCTCCGTATGTCGGAATCGAAATACCGTCGATTATATGTAGCGTGTCTAATACCTACAGTGGTCTTTGTGTGTGTGTTTGCGTGGCGTTTGGAGACAGACGATCACGGGTTTGAGGCTCTTTTGGCTTTTGGCTAAGTGTTGTTGATTTAGCAAACTAAGCGATAACTTTCGGTCTCCGTATGTCGGAATCGAAATCTGCGTCGGTTATATAGCGTACCTAATACCCTCAGCATCTTTGTGTGTGTGTGTTTGCGTGGCGTTGGACGAGACGATCACGGGTTTGAGCTCTTTTTGGCTTTTGGCTAAGTGTTGTTGATTTTATAAGCTAAGCGATAACTTTCGGTCTCCGTATATCGGAATCGAATCTACCGTCGGTTATGTAGCGTACCCTAATACCCCTCAGCGGTCTTTGTGTGTGTGTTTGCGTGGCGTTGGATGGACGATCGGGTTTAGGCTCTTTTTGGCTTTTTGGCTAAGTGTTATTCGATTTTCCAAAACTAGGCGATAACTTTCGGTCTCCGTATGTCGGAATCAGTCTGCGTCCGTCGGTTATATAGCGATGCCTAATACCTCTGCGGTCTTTGTGTGTGTGTGTTTGCGTGGCGTTCGGAGGGACGATCACGGGTTTGAGCTCTTTTGGCTTTTTGGCTAAGTGTTATTCGATTTACGCAAACTAAGGCGATAACTTCGGTCTCCGTATATCGGAATCGAAATCTGCGTCGGTTATATAGCGTGCCTAATACCTCTGTGGTCTTTGTGTGTGTGTGTGTTTGCGTGGCGTTGGACAGACGATGCGGGTTTGGGCTCTTTTGGCTTTTTGGCTAAGTGTTATTGATTTGCAAACTAAGCGATAACTTTCGGTCTCGTATATCCGGAATCGAAGTACCGTCGATTATATTATAGCGTGATACCTAATACCTCTGCGGTCTTTGTGTGTGTGTTTGCGTGGCGTTGGATGACCGGACGATCACGGGTTTGGGCTCTTTTGGCTTTTTTTGGCTAAGTGTTGTTTTGATTTATAAGCAGGCGATAACTTTCGGTCTCCGTATGCCGGAATCGAAAGTACCGTCGGTTATGTAGCGTGCCCTAATACCTACAGCAGTCTTTGTGTGTGTGTTTTGCGTGGCGTTGGACGGACGATCACGGGTTTGAGGCTCTTTTGGCTTTTTGGCTAAGTGTTATTTGATTTCATAAACTAAGCGATAACTTCGGTCTCCGTATGTCGGAATCAAAATCTGCGTCGGTTATATAGCGTGCCTAATACCTCAGCAGTCTTGTGTGTGTGTTTTGCGTGGCGTTCGGACGGACGATCACGGGTTTGGGCTCTTTTGGCTTTTGGCTAAGTGTTGTTGATTTACATAAACTAAGCGATAACTTTCGGTCTCCGTATGTCGGAATCGAAATCTGCGTCGGTTATATAGCGTGCCCTAATACCTACAGCGGTCTTTGTGTGTGTGTTTGCGTGGCGTTCGGAGGGACGATCTGGGTTTGAGCTCTTTTTGGCTTTTGGCTAAGTGTTGTTGATTTGCAAAGGGGCGATAACTTTCGGTCTCCGTATGTCGGAATCAATCTGCGTCGGTTATGTAGCGTGCCCTAATACCTAGTGGTCTTGTGTGTGTGTTTTGCGTGGCGTTCGGAGGGAGACGATCACGGGTTTGGGCTCTTTTGGCTTTTTGGCTAAAGTGTTGTTGATTTTGCAAACTAGGCGATAACTTTCGGTCTCCGTATGCCGGAATCGAGTCTGCGTCGGTTATATAGCGTGCCTAATACCTACAGCAGTCTTTGTGTGTGTGTTGCGTGGCGTTGGACCAGACGATCACGGGTTTGGGCTCTTTTTGGCTTTTTGGCTAAGTGTTGTTGATTTTATAAACTAAGCGATAACTTTCGGTCTCCGTATGCCGGAATCGAAATCTGCGTCGGTTATGTAGCGTGCCTAATACCTACAGTGGTCTTTGTGTGTGTTTTGCGTGGCGTTGAGACGAGACGATCACGGGTTTCGGAGCTCTTTTGGCTTTTGGCTAAGTGTTGTTGATTTTGCAAACTAAGCGATAACTTTCGGTCTCCGTATATCGGAATCAATCTGCGTCGGTTATATAGCGTACCCTAATACCTACAGCAGTCTGTGTGTGTGTTTTGCGTGGCGTTGGACCAGACGATCACGGGTTTGAGCTCTTTTGGACTTTTTGGCTAAGTGTTATTTGATTTACATAAACTAAGCGATAACTTCGGTCTCCGTATATCGGAATCAATCTACCGTCGGTTATAGCGCGCGTGCCTAATACCTCAGCGGTCTTTGTGTGTGTGTTTGCGTGGCGTTGGACCAGACGATCACGGTTTTTGGGCTCTTTTGGCTTTTTGGCTAAGTGTTGTTGAGTTTAGCATAAGCTAGGCGATAACTTTCGGTCTCCGTATGTCGGAATCGAAATCTGCGTCGATTATAGCGCGTACCTAATACCTCTGTGGTCTTTGTGTGTGTGTTTGCGTGGCGTTCGGACGAGACGATCACGGGTTTAGGGCTCTTTTTGACTTTTTGGCTAAGTGTTGTTGATTTCATAAGCTAAGCGATAACTTTCGGTCTCCGTATATCGGAATCGAAATCTGCGTCGATTATATAGCGTATACCTAATACCTCAGTGGTCTTTGTGTGTGTTTGCGTGGCGTTCGGATGGACGATCGATCACGGGTTTGAGGCTCTTTTTTGGCTTTTGGCTAAGTGTTATTTGATTTTTAAACTAGGCGATAACTTTCGGTCTCCGTATGTCGGAATCGAAATCTGCGTCGGTTATAGCAGCGTGCCTAATACCTCAGTGGTCTTTGTGTGTGTGTTTGCGTGGCGTTGAGATGGACGATCACGGGTTTTGGGCTCTTTTTGGCTTTTGGCTAAGTGTTGTTCGATTTAGCAAACTAAGCGATAACTTTCGGTCTCCGTATATCGGAATCGAAATCTGCGTCGGTTATGTAGCGTATACCCTAATACCTCAGCGGTCTTTGTGTGTGTGTTTGCGTGGCGTTTGGACGGACGATGCGGGTTTTGGGCTCTTTTTCGGCTTTTTGGCTAAGTGTTGTTCAGTTTTGCAAACCAGGCGATAACTCGGTCTCCGTATGTCGGAATCGAAATCTGCGTCGGTTATAGCGCGTGCCTAATACCTACAGCAGTCTTTGTGTGTGTGTTTGCGTGGCGTTGGATGAGACGATCGGGTTTGAGGCTCTTTTTGGCTTTTTGGCTAAGTGTTATTGATTTTTGCAAACTAAGCGATAACTTTCGGTCTCCGTATGTCGGAATCGAAGTCTGCGTCGGTTATAGCGTGCCTAATACCTACAGCGGTCTTGTGTGTGTGTGTTTGCGTGGCGTTGAGACGAGACGATCACGGGTTTGGGCTCTTTTGGCTTTTGGCTAAGTGTTGTTGATTTCGCAAACTAAGCGATAACTTTCGGTCTCCGTATGTCGGAATCGAAATCTGCGTCGGTTATAACAGCGTGCCTAATACCTACAGCAGTCTTTTGTGTGTGTTTGCGTGGCGTTGGATGGACGATCGGGTTTCGGAGCTCTTTTTGGCTTTTTGGCTAAGTGTTATTCGATTTAGCAAACTAAGCGATAACTTTCGGTCTCCGTATGTCGGAATCGAAATCTGCGTCGGTTATATAGCGTGCCTAATACCTCAGCGGTCTTTGTGTGTGTGTTTGCGTGGCGTTCGGATGGGACGATCGGGTTTGAGCTCTTTTTTGGCTTTTGGCTAAGTGTTGTTGATTTATAAACTAAGCGATAACTTTCGGTCTCCGTATGTCGAGAATCGAAAAATGCGTCGTTTATAGCGATGCCCCTAATACCTACAGCGGTCTTTGTGTGTGTGTTTGCGTGGCGTTGGAGGATGGACGATCTGGGTTTGAGGCTCTTTTGGCTTTTTGGCTAAGTGTTGTTCGATTTATTAACTAGGCGATAACTTTCGGTCTCCGTATATGCCGGAATCGAATCTGCGTCGGTTATGCAGCGTACCTAATACCTCTGGCAGTCTTGTGTGTGTGTTTGCGTGGCGTTCGGACGGAGACGATGCGGGTTTGGGCTCTTTTGGCTTTTTGGCTAAGTGTTATTGATTTCGCAAACTAAGCGATAACTTTCGGTCTCCGTATGTCGGAATCGAGTACCGTCGATTTATAGCGTGCCCTAATACCTCTGCAGTCTTTGTGTGTGTTTTGCGTGGCGTTGGGGCCAGACGATCACGGGTTTGGGCTCTTTTTGGCTTTTGGCTAAGTGTTGTTTGTTTGCAAAGCAGGCGATAACTTTCGGTCTCCGTATGTCGGAATCGAAAGTGCGTCGGTTATGTAGCGTGCCTAATACCTCTGCAGTCTTTGTGTGTGTGTTTGCGTGGCGTTCGAGACGGATGATCACGGGTTTGAGCTCTTTTTGGCTTTTTGGCTAAAGTGTTGTTCGATTTATAAACTAAGCGATAACTTTCGGTCTCCGTATGCCGGAATCGAAATACCGTCGATTATATAGCGTGCCTAATACCTACAGCAGTCTTTGTGTGTGTGTATTTGCGTGGCGTTGGACGGACGATCGGGTTTGAGCTCTTTTTGGGCTTTTGGCTAAGTGTTGTTCGATTTATAAATGGCGAGCGATAACTTTCGGTCTCCGTATATCGGAATAATCTGCGTCGATTATATAGCGTGCCCTAATACCTCTGTGGTCTTGTGTGTGTGTTTGCGTGGCGTTCGGATGAGACGATCGGAGTTTGAGCTCTTTTTTGGCTTTTTGGCTAAGTGTTATTGATTTTGCAAACTAGGCGATAACTTTCGGTCTCCGTATGTCGGAATCAAGTCTGCGTCGGTTATAGCGTTACCCTAATACCTACAGCAGTCTTTGTGTGTGTGTTTGCGTGGCGTTGGATGAGACGATCACGGGTTTAGGCTCTTTTTGGCTTTTTGGCTAAAGTGTTATTGATTTTGCATAAGCAGGCGATAACTTCGGTCTCCGTATGTCGGAATCGAAATCTGCGTCGGTTATATAGCGATACCCTAATACCTCTGTGAGTCTTTGTGTGTGTGTTTGCGTGGCGTTCGGATGGACGATCTGGTTTGGGCTCTTTTTAAACTTTTTGCTAAGTGTTGTTGATTTACATAAACTAAGCGATAACTTTCGGTCTCCGTATATCGGAATCGAAATCTGCGTCGATTTATAGCAGCGTGCCTAATACCTCTGCAGTCTTTGTGTGTGTATGTTGCGTGGCGTTGGAGGGAAGACGATCTGAGTTTGGGCTCTTTTGGACTTTTGGCTAAGTGTTATTTGATTTGCAAACTAGGCGATAACTTCGGTCTCCGTATATCGGAATCGAAATCTGCGTCGATTTATAGCGCGTGCACCTAATACCTCAGCAGTCTTTGTGTGTGTGTTTGCGTGGCGTTCGGACGAGACGATCACGGGTTTCGGGCTCTTTTGGCTTTTTGGCTAAGTGTTGTTGATTTTAAGCTAGGCGATAACTTCGGTCTCCGTATGTCGGAATCAATCTGCGTCGGTTATATAGCGTGCCTAATACCCTCAGCGGTCTTTGTGTGTGTGTTTTGCGTGGCGTTGGATGAGACGATCACGGGTTTGAGCTCTTTTGACTTTTGGCTAAGTGTTATTGATTTTGCAAACTAAGCGATAACTTTCGGTCTCCGTATATGGAATCGAAATCTGCGTCGATTATATAGCGATGCCTAATACCTCAGTGGTCTTTGTGTGTGTTTGCGTGGCGTTCGGACCAGACGATCACGGGTTTGGGCTCTTTTTGGCTTTTGGCTAAGTATTTGTTGATTTTTGCAAACTAAGCGATAACTTTCGGTCTCCGTATGTCGAGAATCGAAATCTGCGTCGGTTATAGCAGCGTGCCTAATACCTACAGCGGTCTTTGTGTGTGTGTTTTGCGTGGCGTTGGACGGACGATCACGGGTTTGAGCTCTTTTGGCTTTTTGGCTAAGTGTTGTTGATTTACAAAGCAGGCGATAACTTTCGGTCTCCGTATGCCGGAATCGAAATCTGCGTCGGTTATGTAGCGTGCCCTAATACCTCTGCAGTCTTTCTTTGTGTGTGTATTTGCGTGGCGTTCGGACGAGACGATCGGGTTTGAGCTCTTTTGGCTTTTTGGCTAAGTGTTGTTTCGATTTGCAAACTAAGCGATAACTTTCGGTCTCCGTATGCCGAGAATAAAATACCGTCGGTTATGTAGCGTACCCCTAATACCTACAGCGGTCTTTGTGTGTGTGTTTGCGTGGCGTTGGAGGGACGATCACGGGTTTGGGCTCTTTTTGGCTTTTTGGCTAAGTGTTGTTGATTTCGCCAAACAGGGCGATAACTTTCGGTCTCCGTATGCCGGAATCGAAATGCCGTCGGTTATAGTAGCGATGCCTAATACCCTACTGCAGTCTTGTGTGTGTGTTTTGCGTGGCGTTGGAAGGACGATCACGGGTTTGGGCTCTTTTTACCGGCTTTTTGGCTAAGTGTTGTTGATTTTACATAACTAAGCGATAACTTTCGGTCTCCGTATGTCGGAATCGAAATCTGCGTCGGTTATATAGCGATGCCCTAATACCTCTGTGGTCTTTGTTTGTGTGTTTGCGTGGCGTTCGGAGAGACGAACGATGCGAGTTTGAGGCTCTTTTTGGCTTTTGGCTAAGTGTTATTATTGATTTTGCAAACTAAGCGATAACTTTCGGTCTCCGTATGCCGGAATCGAAATCTGCGTCGATTATATAGCGATACCTAATACCCTCTGTGAGTGTTGTGTGTGTGTGTTTGCGTGGCGTTGGACCGGACGATCACGGGTTTGAGGGCTTTTTGACTTTTTGGCTAAGTGTTGTTGATTTTATAAGCTAGGCGATAACTTTCGGTCTCCGTATATCGGAATCGAAGTCTGCGTCGGTTATGTAGCGTACCTAATACCTACAGCGGTCTTTGTGTGTGTGTGTTTGCGTGGCGTTCGGATGAGACGATCACGGGTTTTGGGCTTTTTGACTTTTTGGCTAAGTGTTGTTGATTTATGCAAACTAAGCGATAACTTTCGGTCTCCGTATATCGGAATCGAAATCTGCGTCGGTTATATGCGTGTCTAATACTCTAGCGGTCTTTGTGTGTGTGTGTTTGCGTGGCGTTCGGATGGACGATCACGGGTTTGGGCTCTTTTTGGCTTTTTGGCTAAGTGTTGTTGATTTTATAAACTAAGCGATAACTTTCGGTCTCGTATGTCGGAATCGAAATCTGCGTCGGTTATGTAGCGTGCCTAATACCTCTGTGGTCTTTGTGTGTGTGTTTGCGTGGCGTTGGAGGACGATCACGGGTTTGGGCTCTTTTTGGCTTTTTGGCTAAGTGTTGTTGATTTTATAAGCAGGCGATAACTTTCGGTCTCCGTATGCCGGAATCGAAAGTCTGCGTCGGTTATAGCAGCGTACGTCCCTAATACCTCTGTGAGTCTTTGTGTGTGTGTTTGCGTGGCGTTGGACAGACGATCACGGGTTTGAGGCTCTTTTACCGGCTTTTTGGCTAAGTGTTGTTGATTTAGCAAACTAAGCGATAACTTTCGGTCTCCGTATGTCGGAATCGAAATCTGCGTCGGGTTATAGCGTGCCCTAATACCTCTGGCGGTCTTTATGTGTGTGTTTTCGCGTGGCGTTCGGATGGGCGATCGGGTTTGAGCTCTTACCGGCTTTTTTGGCTAAGTGTTATTTAGTTTTGCAAACTAAGCGATAACTTTCGGTCTCCGTATGTCGAATCGGAAATCTGCGTCGGTTATGTAGCGTGCCTAATACCCTCAGCGGTCTTTGTGTGTGTGTTTGCGTGGCGTTCGGAGGGGACGATCACGGGTTTGGGCTCTTTTTGGCTTTTGGCTAAGTGTTGTTGATTTACATAAGCAGGGCGATAACTTTCGGTCTCCGTATGTCGGAATCAATCTGCGTCGGTTATATAGCGATGCCCTAATACCTACGATCTTTGTGTGTGTTTGCGTGGCGTTCGGACGGACGATGCGGGTTTCGGGCTCTTTTTGGCTTTTGGCTAAGTGTTGTTCGATTTCGCAAATTAAGCGATAACTTTCGGTCTCCGTATGTCGAGAATCAGTCTCGTCGGTTATAGCGTGCCTAATACCTACAGCGGTCTTTGTGTGTGTGTTTTGCGTGGCGTTGGGCCAGACGATCACGGGTTTCGGGCTCTTTTGGCTTTTGGCTAAGTGTTGTTTAGTTTTATAAACAGGCGATAACTTTCGGTCTCCGTATATCGGAATCAGTCTACCGTCGGTTATGTAGCGATGCCTAATACCTCTGTGATCTTTGTGTGTGTGTGTTGCATGTGGCGTTCGGACGGACGATCACGGGTTTGAGGCTCTTTTGGCTTTTTGGCTAAGTGTTGTTCGATTTACATAAACTAAGCGATAACTTTCGGTCTCCGTATGTCCGGAATCGAAATCTGCGTCGGTTATGTAGCGTGCCTAATACCTCAGCAGTCTTTGTGTGTGTGTTTGCGTGGCGTTGGATGGACGATCTGAGTTTGAGGCTCTTTTGACTTTTGGCTAAGTGTTGTTCGATTTTGCAAAGCTAAGCGATAACTTTCGGTCTCCGTATGTCGGAATCGTCTGCGTCGGTTATAGCGATGCCTAATACCTCTGCAATCTTTGTGTGTGTGTTTGCGTGGCGTTCGGATGAGACGATCACGAGTTTGAGCTCTTTTTGACTTTTTGGCTAAGTGTTATTGATTTTGCAAACTAAGCGATAACTTCGGTCTCCGTATGTCGGAATCGAAATCTGCGTCGGTTATCTTTTAACGCGTGCCTAATACCTACAGCAGTCTTTGTGTGTGTGTTTGCGTGGCGTTGGACCAGACGATCACGGGTTTTGAGGCTCTTTTGGCTTTTTGGCTAAGTGTTGTTTAGTTTTATAAGCAGGCGATAACTTTCGGTCTCCGTATATCGGAATCGAATCTGCGTCGGTTATAGCAGCGATGCCCTAATACCTCTGTGCAGTCTTTGTGTGTGTGTTTGCGTGGCGTTTGGACGGACGATCACGGGTTTCGAGGCTCTTTTACGGCTTTTTGGCTAAGTGTTATTGATTTAGCAAACTAAGCGATACTTTCGGTCTCCGTATCGCCGGAATCGAAATCTGCGTCGATTATAGCGTACTAATACCTCTGTGGTCTTGTGTGTGTGTGTTTTGCGTGGCGTTCGGACAGACGATCACGAGTTTTGGGCTCTTTTTGGCTTTTGGCTAAGTGTTATTTGATTTTTGCAAACTAAGCGATAACTTTCGGTCTCGTATGTCGGAATCGAATCTGCGTCGGTTATAATAGCGTACCTAATACCTCAGCGGTCTTGTGTGTGTGTTTGCGTGGCGTTGGACGGACGATGCGGGTTTGAGCTCTTTTGGCTTTTTGGCTAAGTGTTGTTTAGTTTTATAAGCAGGCGATAACTTTCGGTCTCCGTATATCGCCGGAATCGAGTCTGCGTCGGTTATATAGCGATACCCTAATCCCCACAGCAGTCTTTGTGTGTGTGTTTTGCGTGGCGTTGGACCAGACGATCACGGGTTTAGGGCTCTTTTGGCTTTTTTGGCTAAGTGTTATTCGATTTCGCAAACTAAGCGATAATTCGGTCTCCGTATGCCGGAATCGAAATACCGTCGGTTATATAGCGTGCCTAATACCTCTGGCGGTCTTTTGTGTGTGTGTTTGCGTGGCGTTCGGACCAGACGATCACGGTTTCGGAGCTCTTTTGGCTTTTGGCTAAAGTGTTATTTGAGTTTTGCAAACTAAGCGATAACTTCGGTCTCCGTATGTCGAGAATCGAAATCTGCGTCGGTTATGTAGCGTGCCCTAATACCTACAGTGGTCTTTGTGTGTGTGTTTGCGTGGCGTTCGGAGGGACGATCACGGGTTTGGGCTCTTTTGGCTTTTTGGCTAAGTGTTGTTGATTTTGCAAAGCGGGGCGATAACTTTCGGTCTCCGTATGTCCGGAATCGAAATCTGCGTCGATTTATAGCAGCGTACCTAACCTCTACAGTCAGTCTTGTGTGTGTGTGTTTGCGTGGCGTTCGGACCAGACGATCTGGGTTTGAAGGCTCTTTTTGGCTTTTGGCTAAAGTATTATTTAGTTTTGCAAACTAAGCGATAACTTTCGGTCTCCGTATGTCGAGAATCGAGTCTGCGTCGGTTATAGCGTAGCCTAATACCTACAGCGGTCTTTGTGTGTGTGTTTGCGTGGCGTTGGAGGAGACGTCACGGGTTTGGAGCTCTTTTTGGCTTTTTGGCTAAGTGTTGTTCGATTTCGCATAAGCAGGGGCGATAACTTTCGGTCTCCGTATGTCGGAATCGAAGTGCGTCGGTTATGTAGCGTACCCTAATACCTCTGTGAGTCTTTGTGTGTGTGTTTGCGTGGCGTTCGGACGGACGATCGTGTTTTGAGCTCTTTTTGGCTTTTTGGCTAAGTGTTGTTGATTTACATAAACAGGCGATAACTTTCGGTCTCCGTATGCCGGAATCGAAATCTGCGTCGATTTATAGCGATGCCTAATACCTCTGGCAGTCTTTGTGTGTGTATTTGCGTGGCGTTGGACGAACGATGCGAGTTTTGGGCTCTTTTTGGCTTTTGGCTAAGTGTTATTGATTTTGCAAACTAAGCGATAACTTCGGTCTCCGTATGTCGGAATCGAAATCTGCGTCGGTTATATAGCGATGCCTAATACCTACAGTGGTCTTTGTGTGTGTGTTTGCGTGGCGTTCGGATGACGATCTGGGTTTGGGCTCTTTTCGACTTTTTGGCTAAGTGTTGTTTAGTTTACATAAGCAGGCGATAACTTTCGGTCTCCGTATGTCGGAATCGAAGTCTGCGTCGGTTATATGTAGCGATACCCTAATACCTCTGTGGTCTTGTGTGTGTGTTTGCGTGGTATTCGGACAGATGATCTGCGGGTTTGGGCTCTTTTTGACTTTTGGCTAAGTGTTGTTGATTTTGCAAACTAAGCGATAACTTTCGGTCTCCGTATATGTCGGAATCGAAATCTGCGTCGATTATAATGTGTATATAATACCTACAGTGGTTTGTGTGTGTGTTTGCGTGGCGTTGAGACCAGACGATGCGGGTTTGAGCTCTTTTTGGCTTTTTGGCTAAGTGTTTGTTGATTATAAACTAAGCGATAACTTTCGGTCTCCGTATGTCGGAATGAAGTCTGCGTCGGTTATGTAGCGTGCCCTAATACCTCAGTGGTCTTGTGTGTGTGTGTTGCGCGTGGCGTTCGAGGAGGGAACGATCACGGGTTTGGGCTCTTTTTTGGCTTTTGGCTAAGTGTTGTTCGATTTACATAAGCAGGGGCGATAACTTTCGGTCTCCGTATGTCGGAATCGAAATCTGCGTCGGTTATATGCGTGATACCCTAATACCCTCAGCAGTCTTTGTGTGTGTGTTTGCGTGGCGTTCGGACGGGACGATCACGGGTTTGAGCTCTTTTTGGCTTTTTGGCTAAGTGTTGTTTATTTTATAAACTAAGCGATAACTTTCGGTCTCCGTATGTCGAAATCAAAGTACCGTCGGTTATATAGCGTGCCTAATACCTCTGGCAGTCTGATGTGTGTGTTTGCGTGGCGTTGAGATGAGACGATCACGAGTTTTGGCTCTTTTTGGCTTTTTGGCTAAGTGTTGTTGATTTTGCAAACTAGGCGATAACTTTCGGTCTCCGTATGCCGAATCGAAATACCGTCGATTATATAGCGTGCCTAATACCTCTGGCGGTCTTTGTGTGTGTGTTTGCGTGGCATTGGACAGACGATCACGGGTTCGGGCTCTTTTGGCTTTTGGCTAAGTGTTATTCGATTTATAAACTAAGCGATAACTTTCGGTCTCCGTATGTCGAGAATCGAGAAATACCGTCGATTATATAGCGTGCCTAATACCTCTGCAGCGGTCTTTGTGTGTGTGTTTGCGTGGCGTTCGGACAGACGATCACGGGTTTGGGCTCTTTTTTGGCTTTTTGGCTAAGTGTTGTTGATTTTGCAAACTAAGCGATAACTTCGGTCTCGTATGTCGGAATCGAAATGCGTCGGTTATAGCGTGATACCCTAATACCTACTGTCTTTGTGTGTGTGTGTTTGCGTGGCGTTGGACCAGACGATCGGGTTCAGGCTCTTTTTGGCTTTTGGCTAAGTGTTGTTTAGATTTTATAAGCAGGCGATAACTTTCGGTCTCCGTATGTCGGAATCGAGAAATGCGTCGGTTATATAGCGTGTGCCCTAATACCTCTGCAGTCTTTGTGTGTGTGTTTGCGTGGCGTTCGGACGGACGATCACGGGTTTGAGCTCTTTACCGACTTTTTGGCTAAGTGTTTTTCGATTTTGCAAACTAAGCGATAACTTTCGGTCTCCGTATGTCGGAATCGAAATCTGCGTCGGTTATAATGCGATGTCTAATACTGGCGGTCTTTGTGTGTGTTTTTGCGTGGCGTTCGGATGGGCGATGCGGGTTTGAGTCTCTTTTGGCTTTTTGGCTAAGTGTTGTTGATTTTGCAAAGCTGGCGATAACTTCGGTCTCCGTATGCCGGAATCGAAATCTGCGTCGATTATATAGCGTGTCTAATACCTACTGTGGTGGTGTGTGTGTGTTTGCGTGGCGTTGGAGGAGACGATCACGGGTTTGAGCTCTTTTTGGCTTTTTGGCTAAGTGTTGTTGATTTATAAGCAGGGGCGATAACTTTCGGTCTCCGTATGCCGGAATCAATCTGCGTCGGTTATAATAGCGTGCCCTAATACCTCAGCGGTCTTGTGTGTGTGTGTTTGCGTGGCGTTCGGACCAGACGATCTGCGGGTTTGAGCTCTTTTGGCTTTTTGGCTAAGTGTTGTTTAGTTTTTAGCAAACTAAGCGATAACTTTCGGTCTCCGTATGTCGAGAATCGAATCTGCGTCGGTTATAGCGTGTCTAATACCTACGGTCTTGTGTGTGTCTTTGCGTGGCGTTGAGACCAGACGATGCGGGTTTCGGAGCTCTTTTACGCTTTTTGGCTAAGTGTTGTTGATTTATAAACTAAGCGATAACTTCGGTCTCCGTATGTCGGAATCGAAATCTGCGTCGGTTATATAGCGATATACCCTAATACCTCTGTGCAGTCTTGTGTGTGTCTTTGCGTGGCGTTCGGACGAGACGATGCGGGTTTGGGCTCTTTTGGCTTTTTGGCTAAGTGTTGTTCGATTTAGCAAACTAAGCGATAACTTTCGGTCTCCGTATATCGGAATCGAAATCTGCGTCGGTTATAGCGCGTACCCTAATACCTACAGCAGTCTTTGTGTGTGTGTTTGCGTGGCGTTCGGAGAGGACGATCTGCGAGTTTCGGAGCTCTTTTGGCTTTTTGGCTAAGTGTTGTTGATTTATAAGCGGGGCGATAACTTTCGGTCTCCGTATGTTGGAATCGAATCTGCGTCGGTTATATAGCGATGCCTAATACCTCTGTGATCTTTGTGTGTTTGTTTAGGTGGCGTTGGATGACGATCACGAGTTTTGGGCTCTTTTTTGGCTTTTTGGCTAAGTGTTATTCGATTTTATAAACTAGGCGATAACTTTCGGTCTCCGTATGTCGAGAATCGAGTCTGCGTCGGTTATAGCGATGCCCTAATACCTACAGTGGTCTTGTGTGTGTGTGTTTGCGTGGCGTTTGGACCAGACGATTCGGGTTTCGGGCTCTTTTGGCTTTTTGGCTAAGTGTTGTTTTAGATTTATTAAGCAGGCGATAACTTCGGTCTCCGTATGTCGGAATCGAAAATCTGTCGTCGGTTATAGCAGCGTGCCCTAATACCTACTGTGATGTTGTGTGTGTGTGTTTTGCGTGGCGTTGAGACCAGACGATCACGGGTTTGGGCAATTTTTGGCTTTTTGGCTAAGTGTTGTTGATTTAGCAAACTAAGCGATAACTTTCGGTCTCCGTATGTCGGAATCGAATCTGCGTCGATTTATATCGATGTCTAATACCTCGTGGTCTTTGTGTGTGTGTTTGCGTGGCGTTCGAGCAGACGATCACGGGTTCGGGCTCTTTTGGCTTTTTGGCTAAGTGTTGTTCGATTTATAAACTAAGCGATAATTCGGTCTCCGTATGTCGGAATCGAAATCTGCGTCGGTTATATAGCGTGCCTAATACCTACAGCGGTCTTTGTGTGTGTGTTTGCGTGGCGTTGGACCAGACGATCACGGGTTTCGGAGCTCTTTTGGCTTTTTGCTAAGTGTTATTCGATTTAGCAAACTAAGCGATAACTTTCGGTCTCCGTATGTCGAAATCGAAATCTGCGTCGGTTATGCAGCGTACCTAATACCTCAGCAGTCTTTGTTTGTGTGTTTGCGTGGCGTTCGGACAGACGATGCGGGTTTGGGCTCTTTTTGGCTTTTGGCTAAGTCTTATTTTAGTTTTTGCAAACTAAGCGATAACTTTCGGTCTCCGTATGTCTGTGGAATCGAAATCTGCGTCGGTTATACTTGCATACCTAATACCTCACAGCGGTCTTTGTGTGTGTGTTTGCGTGGCGTTGAGGAGGGACGATCTGGGTTTGAGCTCTTTTTGGCTTTTTGGCTAAGTGTTTATTCGATTTTATAAGCGGAAGCGATAACTTTCGGTCTCCGTATGTCGGAATCGAATCTGCGTCGGTTATAGCGCGTGCCCTATACCTCTACAGTCTTTGTGTGTGTGTATGTTGCGTGGCGTTCGGACAGACGATCACGGGTTCGGGCTCTTTTTGGCTTTTTGGCTAAGTGTTGTTCGATTTACATAAATTAAGCGATAACTTTCGGTCTCCGTATGTCGAGAATCGAAATCTGCGTCGATTATGTAGCGTGCCTAATACCTCTGCAGTCTTTGTGTGTGTGTTTGCGTGGCATTTAGACCAGACGATCGGGTTTGGGCTCTTTTGGCTTTTTGGCTAAGTGTTGTTTAGTTTTTGCAAAGCAGGCGATACTTTCGGTCTCCGTATGTCGGAATCGAGTCTGCGTCGGTTATAGCAGCGTGCCTAATACCTCTGTGATGATCTTTGTGTGTGTGTTCGCGTGGCGTTGGACCCAGACGATGCGGGTTTTAGGCTCTTTTGGCTTTTTGGCTAAGTGTTGTTCGATTTCATAAAACTAAGCGATAACTTTCGGTCTCCGTATGCCGGAATCGAAATCTGCGTCGATTATATAATGTGTGTCTAATACCTACACGCGGTCTTTGTGTGTGTCTTTGCGTGGCGTTCGGATGGACGATCGGGTTTGAGTCTCTTTTGGCTTTTTGGCTAAGTGTTGTTGATTTTTGCAAACTAAGCGATAACTTTCGGTCTCCGTATGCCGGAATCGAGTCTGCGTCGGTTATGTAGCGATCTAATACCCTCTGGCGGTCTGTGTGTGTGTGTTTGCGTGGCGTTCGGAGGGACGATCTGCGGGTTTTAGAGCTCTTTTGGCTTTTTGGCTAAGTGTTGTTGATTTGCAAAAGCAGGGCGATAACTTTCGGTCTCCGTATGTCGGAATCGAAATCTGCGTCGATTATGTCAGCGTGCCTAATACCTCAGCAGTCTTTGTGTGTGTGTTTTGCGTGGCGTTCGGACCCAGACGATCACGGGTTTGAGCTCTTTTTGGCTTTTTGGCTAAGTGTTGTTTAGATTTACGCAAACTAAGCGATAACTTTCGGTCTCCGTATGTCGAGAATCGAAATCTGCGTCGGTTATAATGTGTGTCTAATACCTGCGGTCTTTGTGTGTGTCTTTTGCGTGGCGTTCGGGGGACGATGCGGGTTTGAGCTCTTTTACGCTTTTTGGCTAAGTGTTGTTGATTTTAGCAAACTAAGCGATAACTTCGGTCTCCGTATGTCGGAATCGAATCTGCGTCGGTTATATAGCGTGTCTAATACCCTCTGCAGTCTTTGTGTGTGTGTTTGCGTGGCGTTCGGGAGGGGCGATCACGGGTTTGGGCTCTTTTCGGCTTTTTGGCTAAGTGTTGTTCGATTTTAAAGCAGGGCGATAACTTCGGTCTCCGTATGTTGGAATCGAAATCTGCGTCGGTTATGTAGCGTGCTTAATACCCTCTGTGATCTTTGTGTGTTTGTTTGCGTGGCGTTGGATGACGATCACGAGTTTTGGGCTCTTTTGGCTTTTTGGCTAAGTGTTGTTGATTTATAAACTAAGCGATAACTTTCGGTCTCCGTATGTCGGAATCGAGTAGCGTCGGTTATGTAGCGTGCCTAATACCTCTGTGATCTCTTGTGTGTGTGTTTGCGGGGCGTTCGGACGGACGATTCGGGTTTCGGGCTCTTTTTCGGCTTTTTGGCTAAGTGTTGTTTTAGTTTTTAAGCGAGGCGATAACTTGGTCTCCGTATATCGGAATAAAATCTGCGTCGGTTATGTAGCGTGCCCTAATACCTACAGTGGTCTGCGTGTGTGTGTGTTTGCGTGGCGTTTGGACGAGACGATCACGGGTTTGGGCTCTTTTTGGCTTTTTGGCTAAGTGTTGTTCGATTTAGCAAACTAAGCGATAACTTCGGTCTCCGTATGTCGGAATCAAAATCTGCGTCGGTTTAAGCGTGTCTAATACCTACGTGGTCTTGTGTGTGTGTTTGCGTGGCGTTGAGCAGACGATCTTTGGTTTCGGGCTCTTTTCGGCTTTTTGGCTAAGTGTTGTTCGATTTACATAAACTAAGCGATAACTTTCGGTCTCCGTATGTCGGAATCGAAATCTGCGTCGGTTATATAGCGTACCTAATACCTACAGCAGTCTTTGTGTGTGTGTTTGCGTGGCGTTCGGACAGACGATCACGGGTTTGGGCTCTTTTGGCTTTTGCCTAAGTGTTATTCGATTTTGCAAACTAAGCGATAACTTCGGTCTCCGTATATCGAAATCGAATCTGCGTCGATTATGTAGCGTACCCTAATACCTCTGCAGTCTTTGTTTGTGTGTTTTGCGTGGCGTTCGGACCAGACGATCACGGGTTTGAGCTCTTTTACGGCTTTTTGCTAAGTGTTGTTTAGTTTTGCAAACTAAGCGATAACTTTCGGTCTCCGTATATCGAGAATCGAAATCTGCGTCGGTTATAGCGATACCTAATACCTACAGCGGTCTTTGTGTGTGTGTTTGCGTGGCGTTGAGAGGGACGATCTGGGTTTGAGCTCTTTTTGGCTTTTTGGCTAAGTGTTGTTGTTTTATAAGCAGGCGATAACTTCGGTCTCCGTATATCGAGAATCAAGTACCGTCGGTTATAAGCGTGCTAATACCTACAGCGATAGTGTGTATGTGTTTGCGTGGCGTTCGGACATACGATCGGAGTTGGGCTCTTTTTGGCTTTTTGGCTAAGTGTTGTTCGATTTATAAATTAAGCGATAACTTTCGGTCTCCGTATGTGAGAATCGAAATCTGCGTCGGTTATAGCGCTTGTGCACTAATACCTACAGCGGTCTTTGTGTGTGTGTGTTTGCGTGGCGTTCGGGCCAGACGATGCGGGTTTTGGGCTCTTTTTTGGCTTTTGGCTAAGTGTTGTTTAGTTTACATAAGCAGGCGATAACTTTCGGTCTCCGTATGTCGGAATCGAAATCTGCGTCGGTTTATAGCGATACCCTAATACCTCTGATGCAGTGTGTGTGTGTGTTTGCGTGGCGTTGAAGACCAGACGATGCGGGTTTTAGGCTCTTTTTGGCTTTTGGCTAAGTGTTGTTGATTTAGCAAACTAAGCGATAACTTTCGGTCTCCGTATGCCGGAATCGAGTACCATCGAGTTATATCGCGTACCCTAATACCTACTCGCGATCTTCTTTGTGTGTGTATTTGCGTGGTATTCGGAGATGACGATGCTGGGTTTGGGCTCTTTTTGGCTTTTTGGCTAAGTGTTGTTCGATTTATAAACTAAGCGATAACTTTCGGTCTCCGTATGTCGGAATCGAAATCTGCGTTAGTTATTCTGGCGTACCCTAATACCTCAGCAGTCTTTGTGTGTGTGTTTGCGTGGCGTTTGGACCAGACGATGCGGGTTTGAGCTCTTTTGGCTTTTTGGCTAAGTGTTGTTGATTTACATAAACTAAGCGATAACTTTCGGTCTCCGTATGTCGAGAATCGAGTACCGTCGGTTATAGCAGCGTGCCTAATACCCTCAGCGGTCTTTGTATGTGTGTTTGCGTGGCGTTGAAGACGAATTATCGTGTTTGGGCTCTTTTACGGCTTTTTGGCTAAGTGTTGTTCGATTTAGCAAACTAAGCGATAACTTTCGGTCTCCGTATGTCGGAATCGAAATCTGCGTCGGTTATGTAGCGATGCCCTAATACCTCTGTGGTCTTTGTTTGTGTGTTTTGCGTGGCGTTTGGAGGAGACGTCTGGGTTTGAGGCTCTTTTGACTTTTTGGCTAAGTGTTGTTGATTTTACAAACTAAGCGATAACTTTCGGTCTCCGTATGTCGGAATCGAAATCTGCGTCAGTTATATAGCGTGCCTAATACCTACAGCAGTCTTGTGTGTGTGTTTTGCGTGGCGTTGGACCAGACGATGCGGGTTTCACAGCTCTTTTTGGCTTTTTGGCTAAGTGTTGTTTAGTTTACAAAAGCAGGGGTGATAACTTTCGGTCTCCGTATGTCGGAATCGAAATCTGCGTCGGTTATATAGCGTGCCTAATACCTCAGCAGTCTTTGTGTGTGTGTTTTGCGTGGCATTAAATACGGACTATCGTGTTTGGGCTCTTTTACGCTTTTGCCTAAGTGTTGTTTGATTTTGCAAACTAAGCGATAACTTCGGTCTCCGTATGCCGGAATCGAAATCTGTCGAGTTATGTAGCGATACCCTATCGTCTGTGTAGTCTTTGTTGTGTGTCTTTGCGTGGCATTCGGACCAGACGATCTGGGTTTCGTGCTCTTTTGGCTTTTTGGCTAAGTGTTGTTCGATTTATGCAAACTAAGCGATAACTTTCGGTCTCCGTATATCGGAATCGAAATCTGTCGTCGGTTATGTGTGTATGACTAATACCTCTGCGGTCTTTGTGTGTGTCTTTGCGTGGCGTTCGGACGGACGATCACGGAGTTTGAGCTCTTTTGGCTTTTGGCTAAGTGTTGTTGATTTATAAACTAAGCGATACTTTCGGTCTCCGTATGTCCGAATCGAAATCTGCGTCGAGTTATGTCGTGTCTAATACCTCTGTGGTCTTTGTGTGTGTGTGTTGTGTGGCGTTCGGAGGGGCGATCACGGGTTTCGGGCTCTTTTTGGCTTTTTGGCTAAGTGTTGTTGATTTCACAAATAAGATGATAACTTCGGTCTCCTTATGTCGAAATCAAATCTACCGTCGGTTATAGCGTGCCTAATACCTACGGTGTTATGTGTGTGTTTGCGTGGCGTTGAGACAGACGATGCGGGTTTTAGGCTCTTTTTTTGGCTTTTGGCTAAGTGTTATTTAGTTTATAAACTAAGCGATAACTTTCGGTCTCCGTATATCGGAATCGAGTACCGTCACTTATTATGTGTGTCTAATACCTACAGTCTTTGTGTGTGTCTTTGCGTGGCGTTGGACAGACGATGCGGGTTTGAGAGCTCTTTTGGCTTTTGGATAAGTGTTGTTCGGTTTATAAGCAGGGGCGATAACTTTCGGTCTCCGTATGCCGGAATCGAAATCTGCGTCGATTATATAGCGTGCTTAATACCTACAGCGGTCTTGTGTGTGTGTGTTTTGCGTGGCGTTCGGACAGACGATGCGGGTTTGGGCTCTTTTTGGCTTTTTGGCTAAGTGTTGTTGATTTTGATTAAACTAAGCGATAACTTCGGTCTCCGTATGCCGAATCGAGTAGCGTCGGTTATATAGCGTGCCTAATACCTACAGATCTTGTGTGTGTGTTTGCGTGGCGTTGGTAGGGACGATCGGGTTTCGTGCTCTTTTTGGCTTTTTGGCTAAGTGTTGTTTAGTTTACATAAGCAGGCGATATCTCGGTCTCCGTATGTGAATCGAAGTACCGTCGGTTATATAGCGATACCTAATACCTCTGTGATGCTTTGTGTGTGTGTTTGCGTGGCGTTCGGACCAGACGATCGGGTTTGAGCTCTTTTTGGCTTTTTGGCTAAGTGTTGTTGATTTGCAAACTAGCGATAACTTTCGGTCTCCGTATGCCGGAATAAAGTCTGCGTCGATTATGTCGTGTCTAATACCTCTACAGCGTCTTTGTGTGTATTTGCGTGGCATTCGGACTCACGATGCTGGGTTTGGGCTCTTTTTGGCTTTTGGCTAAGTGTTGTTGATTTTATAAACTAAGCGATAACTTTCGGTCTCCGTATGCCGGAATCGAAATCAGATTAGTTATTACGCGTACCTAATACCTACAGCGGTCTTTGTGTGTGTGTTTGCGTGGCGTTCGGACAGACGATCGGGTTTGAGCTCTTTTTGGCTTTTTGGCTAAGTGTTGTTGATTTTAAACTAAGCGATAACTTTCGGTCTCCGTATGTCGGAATCAATCTGCGTCGGTTATAGCGTGATATACTAATACCTCTGAGTCTTTGTTGTGTGTGTTTGCGTGGCGTTGGACCAGACGATCACGGGTTTGGGCTCTTTTGACTTTTTTTTGCCTAAGTCTTGTTTAGTTTTGCAAACTAAGCGATAACTTCGGTCTCCGTATGTCGAGAATCGAAATCGTCGGTTATAGTAGCGTGCCTAATACCTACTGTGGTCTTTGTGTGTGTATTTGCGTGGCGTTGGAGGGAATCGTGCGGGTTTGAGCTCTTTTGGCTTTTTGGCTAAGTGTTGTTCGGTTTAGCAAACGGGGCGATAACTTTCGGTCTCCGTATGTCGAATCGAAAGTACCGTCGGTTATGTAGCGTGCCTAATACCTACGTAGTGTTTGTCTTGGCGTGGCGTTCGGACGGACACGATGCGGGTTTCGGGCTCTTGTTGGCTTTTTGGCTAAGTGTTGTTCGATTTGCAAATTAAGCGATAACTTCGGTCTCCGTATATCGGAATCAATGCCGTCGATTATAGTAGCGATGCCTAATACCTACAGCGGTCGAGTGTGTGTGTTTGCGTGGTGTTGAGACCAGACGTCTGGGTTTAAGGCTCTTTTCGGCTTTTGGCTAAGTGTTGTTCGATTTATAAACTAGCGATAACTTTCGGTCTCCGTATGTCGGAATCGAGTACCGTCGGTTATAATCGTGTATAATACCTCGCCTTCTTTGTGTGTGTATTTGCGTGGCATTTGGATGACGATCACGGTTCGGGCTCTTTTTGGCTTTTGGCTAAGTGTTGTTCGATTTATAAACTAAGCGATAACTTTCGGTCTCGTATGTCGGAATCAGTACCGTTAGTTATTATCGTGCCTAATACTGTGGTCTTGTGTGTGTGTGTTTGCGTGGCGTTCGGACCAGACGATCTGCGGGTTTCGGAGCTCTTTTTGGCTTTTTGGCTAAGTGTTGTTGATTTGCAAACTAAGCGATAACTTTCGGTCTCCGTATGTCGAATCGAGTCTGCGTCGGTTATAGCGTACCCTAATACCTCTGGCAGTCTTTGTTTGTGTGTTTGCGTGGCGTTACGGACAGACGATCTGAGTTTCGGGCTCTTTTGGCTTTTGCCTAAAGTGTTATTGATTTTGCAAACTAAGCGATAACTTGGTCTCCGTATGTCGAATCGAAGTCTGCGTCGGTTATGTAGCGTGCCTAATACCTCAGCAGTCTTTGTGTGTGTGTTTTGCGTGGCGTTGAGACGGACGATGCGGGTTTCGGGCTCTTTTTCGGCTTTTTGGCTAAGTGTTGTTTAGTTTTGCAAACAGGCAGATAACTCGGTCTCCGTATGTCGGAATCGAAATGCGTCGGTTATAGCAGCGTGCCCTAATACCTCACAGCAGTCTTTGTATGTGTGTTTTGCGTGGCGTTGAGGACGGACTATCGTGTTTGGGCTCTTTTACGCTTTTTGCCTAAGTGTTGTTGAGTTTTTATAAACAAAGCGATAACTTTCGGTCTCCGTATATGGAATCGAAATCTGCGTCGATTATATAGCGTACCCTAATACCTACAGCGGTCTTTGTTTGTGTGTTTTGCGTGGCGTTGGACCAGACGTCACGGGTTTGAGCTCTTTTTGACGACTTTGGCTAAATCTTTGTTGATTTTACAAACTAAGCGATAACTTTCGGTCTCCGTATGTCGGAATAAAATGCCGTCAGTTATAGCGATGCCTAATACCTACAGCGGTCTTTGTGTGTGTGTTTGCGTGGCGTTGAGCAGACGATGCGGGTTTTGAGCTCTTTTTGGCTTTTTGGCTAAAGTGTTTATTTTTTACATAAGCAGGCGATAACTTTCGGTCTCCGTATGTCGGAATCGATGTAATCTGCGTCGGTTTATAGCGATGCCTAATACCTCTGTGGTCTTTGTGTGTGTCTTTGCGTGGCATTGGACGGAGACGATCACGGGTTTCGGGCTCTTTTGGCTTTTTGGCTAAGTGTTGTTGATTTACGCCAAACTAAGCGATAACTTTCGGTCTCCGTATGTAGAATCGAAATCTGCGTCGATCGTAATGTGTGACTAATACCTACGGCAGTCTTGTGTGTGTCTTTGCGTGGCGTTGGACCAGACGATCACGAGTTTAGAGCTCTTTTGGCTTTTTGGCTAAGTGTTGTTTGATTAGCATAAACTAAGCGATAACTTTCGGTCTCCGTATGTCGGAATCGAAATCTGCGTCGGTTATAATCGTGTATCTAATACCTACAGCAGTCTTTGTGTGTGTGTTTGTGTGGCGTTCGGAGGGGCGATCACGGGTTTGGGCTCTTTTGGCTTTTGGCTAAGTGTTTATTCGGTTTCACAAATAAGATGATAACTTTCGGTCTCCGTATATCTCGAAATCAATCTGCGTCGGTTATGTCGTGCCTAATACCTACGCGGTGTTGTGTGTGTGTTTGCGTGGCGTTGGACAGACGATCACGGGTTTTAGGCTCTTTTTGGCTTTTTGGCTAAGGGTTATTTAGTTTATAAACTAAGCGATAACTTCGGTCTCCGTATGTCGGAATCGAGTCCGTCACTTATTATGTGTGTCTAATATACCTACGGTCTTGTGTGTGTCTTTGCGTGGCGTTGAGACCAGACGATCACGGGTTTAGAGCTCTTTTGGCTTTTTGGATAAGTGTTGTTGATTTTACATAAACAGGCGATAACTTCGGTCTCCGTATGTCGGAATCAAGTACGTCGAGTTATAGTAGCGTGCTTAATACCTCTGTGGTCTTTGTGTGTGTGTGTTTACTGGCGTTGAGACAGACGATGCGGGTTTCGGAGCTCTTTTTGGCTTTTTGGCTAAGTGTTGTTGATTTTATGCAAACTAAGCGATAACTTCGGTCTCCGTATGTCGAAATAAAGTAGCGTCGGTTATAATAGCGTGCCTAATACCTGCAGTCTTTGTGTGTGTGTTTTGCGTGGCGTTTTAGGGCGATCGATGGGGTTTTCGTGCTCTTTTTTGGCTTTTTGGCTAAGTGTTGTTTAGTTTTACATAAACAAGCGATATCTCGGTCTCCGTATGTCGGAATCGAAATCTGCGTCGGTTATGTAGCGTGCCTAATACCTACGCGGTGCCGTGTGTGTGTTTACGTGGCGTTCGGAGGGACGATGCGGGTTTCGGGCTCTTTTTCGGCTTTTGGCTAAGTGTTGTTGATTTCATAAAACTAGCGATAACTTTCGGTCTCCGTATGCCGGAATCGAAAATCTGCGTCGATTATAATCGTGTATCTAATACCTCTGGCCGTCTTGTGTGTGTATTTGCGTGGCATTGGTTGACGATCATCTGATTCAGGCTCTTTTTGACTTTTACTGAAAGTGTTTATTGATTTTGCAAACTAAGCGATAACTTGGTCTCCGTATGCCGGAATCGAAATCTGCGTCGGTTATGCAGCGTGCCTAATACCTACAGCGGTCTTTGTGTGTGTATTTGCGTGGCGTTCGGACCAGACGATCACGGGTTTCGGGCTCTTTTTTGGCTTTTTGGCTAAGTGTTGTTTAGTTTACATAAGCAGAGCGATTTCCAGGTCTCTCCGTATGTGAATCGAAATGCTTGTCGGTTATAGTAGCGTGCCTAATACCTCTGTGCGGTCTTTGTATGTGTGTTTGCGTGGCATTAAATACGGACTATATCGTGTTTGGGCTCTTTTTACTTTTTGCCTAAGTGTTGTTGATTTAGCAAACTAAGCGATAACTTTCGGTCTCCGTATGTCGGAATCGAAATCTGCGTCGTTATATAGCGTACCCTATCGTCTCTGATGCAGTCTTTGTTTGTGTGTTTGCGTGGCGTTCGAGACCAGACGATCGGGTTTGAGCTCTTTTCGGCTTTTTGCTAAAAGTGTTTGTTTGATTTTGCAAACTAAGCGATAACTTTCGATCTCCGTATCGCCGGAATCGAAAATCTGCGTCGGTTATAGCGTGTGCCTAATACCTCTGGCGGTCTTTGTGTGTGTGTTTGCGTGGCGTTGAGACCAGACGATCACGGGTTTGAGCTCTTTTTGGCTTTTTGGCTAAGTATTGTTTAGTTTATGCAAACTTGAAGCGATAACTTTCGGTCTCCGTATCGCCGGAATCGAATCTGCGTCGATTATGTAGCGATACCTAATACCTCTGTGGTCTTTGTGTGTGTGTTTTGCGTGGCATTGGACCAGACGATCACGGGTTTCGGGCTCTTTTGGCTTTTTGGCTAAAGTGTTGTTGATTTTATAAACTAAGCGATAACTTTCGGTCTCCGTATGCCGGAATCGAAATCTGCGTCGATCGTAATGTGTGACTAATACCTAAAGCGGTCTTTGTGTGTGTCTTTGCGTGGCGTTCGGACAGACGATCTGAGTTTGAGCTCTTTTGGCTTTTTGGCTAAGTGTTGTTCAATTTATAAACTAAGCGATAACTTTCGGTCTCCGTATGTCGGAATCGAAATCTGCGTCGATTATAATCGTGTCCCTAATACCTCAGCAGTCTTTGTGTGTGTGTGTTTGTGTGGCGTTCGGAGGGACGATGCGGGTTTCGGGCTCTTTTTCGGCTTTTTGGCTAAGTGTTGTTCAGTTTCACAAATAAGATGATAACTCGGTCTCCTTATGTCGAAATCGAGTACCGTCAGTTGTAGCGTGCCTAATACCTACACGGTGTTATGTGTGTGTTTGCGTGACGTTCGGACGGACGATGCGGGTTTTGGGCTCTTTTTCGGCTTTTTGGCTAAGTGTTATTTAGTTTCGCAAACTAGGCGATAACTCGGTCTCCGTATGTCGGAATCGAGTACCGTCACTTGTTATGTGTGTCTAATACCTACACAGTGCTGTGTGTGTCTTTGCGTGGCGTTCGGACGGACGATGCGGGTTTCGGGCTCTTTTTCGGCTTTTTGGATAAGTGTTGTTGATTTTATTAAACGGGGCGATAACTTTCGGTCTCCGTATGCCGGAATCGAATCTACCGTCGGTTATATAGCGTGCTTAATACCTACAGTGGTCTTGTGTGTGTGTGTTTGCGTGGCGTTCGGACCCAGACGATGCGGAGTTCGGGCTCTTTTTGGCTTTTTGGCTAAGTGTTGTTGATTTAGCATAAGCTAAGCGATAACTTTCGGTCTCCGTATGTCGAATCGAGTAAGCGTCGGTTATGTAGCGTACCTAATACCTACGGTGTTGTGTGTGTGTTTTGCGTGGCGTTTGGTAGGACGATGCGGGTTTCGTGCTCTTTTTGGCTTTTTGGCTAAGTGTTGTTTAGTTTAGCAATAAGCAGGCGATATCTCGGTCTCCGTATGTCGAAATCGAGTCTGCGTCGGTTATATGCGTGCACTAATACCTCTGTTGTCTTTGTGTGTGTGTTTTTGTGGCGTTCGGAGGGACGATCTTGGTTTTGGGCTCTTTTTGACTTTTGGCTAAGTGTTGTTCGGTTTCACAAGCAGGGGCGATAACTTTCGGTCTCCGTATGTCGAATCGAGTCTGCGTCGGTTATAGCGTGCCTAATACCCTGAGGTTACTGTGTGTTTATAGAGGATAACATCTGAGATACAATTAAAAAGAATGCAACATAAATAGTAACCTAAAAGTTACGGCATAAATAGTAACCTAAAGGATACAATTAAAAGAATGCAACATAAATAGTAACCTAAAAGGATCAAAGCATAAATAATAACCTAAGCCGACACAAATAGTACATACTCCTAAAAACAACTCAACACCTTATTTAGTAGATTAATATAAGTTGAAGATAATGATTGCACTACTACAAACTATTACATTTGAATACAACTAAAATGACACAAATAATACATACTCTTAATCATTTATATAAATCAAAGCCATCAATATCGAGAATCGTCATCTTGACGGTAGATCTTCACTATCGTTGTCATCACCATCTTCGTCGTCTTCAACGATTTCTTCAATTATATTTACCTCCTCAACAACACCATCTTCACTTTCGACAAACAACAACATCATCCTCTTCTTCACTAGACTCACTAATAATTGTCACATCGGCGGGTGTGACACTAGTAGACTTCGACTTGTAAAGGTTCATCGTGCGGACGAGGAGTTGTGCCTTGAAAACCACGGGCTTTGGTGGTTATACTTGACATGCCATGGGCTTGCAGGAGTCTTAACACTCGTAGCGTAGTACACAATAATGTCGCTTGACTTGCTAAAATAAAAGGCTCGTCCATACCACTCATCGGTCTTAGTTTTGACTTAACATTAACGGTCACCGAATCACGAATTTTTATCTACTTTAACTCCATTCGAACATCAAACCAATGACAATTGAGCAAACTAATTCTTTATGACCCCAATATTTGAGAATGACAACTTCTTGCAATCGTCCATACCGGTCATCCCAAATGTTATCGTAGCGACTACCTTTCACCACAACACGAGAATCAATGAAGCGACTTCCCCGATATCGCAACACTTAAATCATGAATAGATTGACAATGCAACATGTATAAGTATCTACAGATCTTTCGGGGTAGTCATTTATAAGCTTTAGTCGATTGTCGACTAACTCATACGTGAGGACCTAATATACATTAACACTGACATATTCTAAAGTTAATTACGCCGTAAGAATAAGTACATGATGGTAGATTCATTGAACGTTTAAAGGTTAGACTTACATGATCCTTAAACCATTGCACAAATTCTCCATTTCTCAAATTTTGCAAATCCTCGTCCGATATACTCGGATTCGCTTCACGTACTTCAACATCATATTGACTGCAACACAGTTATATACTCAATGTGTTTGGAAAGGAACTTGACACAATTACACCAGCATATATAGTTATGACTACTTACTTAATGTATGGCGCTACTTCATTCATGTTGACAAGTGCATACAATGTGGCAGCTGCATACTCACTATCGGTCAAGAATCGCCTTTTTTTACCGCCGAATGGGCGTACAGGATGACTAAAGGCAGTTAATTCTCCATTTTCCTCGTCTTATAATGACTGATTCCGGCGTGGCGATTGTGCTTCGTATGAACATTCTACTCAAAGTACAATGGCGAGAAATTAACAAGTTCCTCCATAACATAACTTTTTGAAGAATCGACCCCTCTACACGGCTCTATTCTTCACCTTTTGCTTTAGGCGTCGCATATACCTATATGATATATAGATTAACAAAAAATAATGAACATTTCCAGTATTAAAAACATTAATGTCATTACCTCTCGAATGGATACATCCATCAATATTATGACGGGGCCCAAACTTAACCGTATGGCAAGTGAATAGGTAAATGCTCCATTGAATCAAAAAATGATGGAGGAAGATCATTTCTAACTTGCACATTATTTCCACTATCTGCATCTCCATTTTATCTATGTCTTTGACACGAAGCTCGTCAAGCATAGATCTACGAAGAAAATAGAAAGCTCTGTCAGTGCTTTCAACCACACGTTTGGGTAATAAGTCGATAAATGCCACGGGGATAAGCTTCTGCATGAATACGTGACAATCATGACTTTTGAGACCCCGAAACTTAACTCTTCAACTTTACAACACCTTGCTATATTCGAAGAATATCCATCAGGAGCTTCAAAGGTCATCGAGTCAATTACATATCAATATCAACTGTTCCCTAGTCAAAGTATATTCAGCTTTAGGCATTACCGTCTTACTACCCTCCTGATACAGCCACAAATCTTCCCTAATGTTCATTTCGACCAAATCAAGCCTCGACTTGTTGTTGTCCTTTGTTCTACCAATGGCATCTATGGATTGTATAAAAATATTATCAAATACGTTCTTCTCAGTATGCATCGGATCTAAACAATGACGGATGCAGAGTGTAGCCCAATAAAGCAGGTCAAAGAACATGGATCGTGTGTCCAGTTGTGAACCTTACCGTAACCATAAGCTCGCTCTAATCTGTGATTCTTCCCAGAGGTGGAAACTTCAAATGACTAATCCAACTCAACAACTGGCGACCTAGAAAAGGCGGCCGGTGCTTGACATTTCTCTTTTTTGATTGAATTGTCTACTCATCCGTCGATAACGATGTTCAATCGGCAAAAAGCCATTCTGGATGTTGCTTGAAGAAACTCATTTTCCCCCATGTTTGAGAGCATGCGACTTTAATCGACCCCATGCACACGGGACATGATAGCCCCCATGAGTCGACCATCTGGCGATCATTCCTAACGCCGGAAGTCATTTATTGTCCTGACAAAAGTGCCCTCATGTCAAAGTTCGCTTAAGAGATACATCATAAGTTTGAACCCCTTTTTCCCACAACATCTTCAACTCATCAACTAATGGCCTGAGGTATACATTGATGTCTTTACTCGGACTCTTATCATCCGGAATCGGTAAAGGCATGAACATGTAGGGATCTTTCATGCACATCGGCGGGAGGTTATACACCACAATAATCAATTTAAGCCAAGTTGAGTAGGGCTTTGTGTAAGGCAGATTAAGCGGATTAAACCCATCCGTAGCAAGTCCAAGCCTAACATTGCGAACCTCTTGACAAGCGAGGGGTGCTTGTTATCAAAATTTTTCCACTCAAGCCCATCTGCAAGGTGCGTCGGTTGACCTTCGACTATGTCCGTGTAGAGTGCCACCTCATATCCTCGGCGGTATGTATTGACATGAACAACAATTTGAAGCCTGAGGCAATGGGAAAGTAACGTAAGATCTTTCTCACCACGCGTCTTTTCCTTTTTTCTTATGACATTCACGATATCTACTTGTACCACAAATATCACACGACCTCTTATCTTTATTGACATCACCGTAATACAACATACGGTCATTCTCACAAGCATCAATCTTCTCATACCCTAGATTGAGCCTTTTGACCATTTTCTTCACATCATCATAAGTACGACTCCGTAACTTATTGCTGCGAGTAAACACTCCTTCACAATGCTTACAGTTCATTAAAACCTCTCTCGCTTCTGATCATGCTCATTCTTACGAGTGTAAAAACTTAGTCACAATGAGATAAGGCGGTGTGTTTTCATCATGCCGTCATAAATACGGTGGTGGTGTCATTGCTTCATGCAATAACTCATAGAAACCCTTAGCCCCATCATTCGGCTCTTGCTCGACGCTCATCGCCATCCCCATCGTATTCCACTTTGAAAGTACTGAACGGTGATTTCATTATCATGTTAAATACGATCAAAGTTTTCGTCACCTCTGGATTAGGTTCGATTCATGTTCATCCAACCAGGTTTCCCCATGATAGATCCATGTCGTATAACCCTGCTTGAACCCATACGCAAATAAGTCGCACATGACATCACTCCTTTCCTTCCACATTTCATTCACACACCTCTTACAAGGACATCGATCTCATCGGCCGTGACTTTTTTCAAACGCGAAGTTGAAAGCTATTCAACCCCACTACGATACTCGAGCTAAGCCCCACTCTATCGGTGGCTACCCTACGTTCCATCCAACTTCGATCAGCGGACATCTCGGACAACATATGCTCGCTATATATATGGAAAGTTAGACAAACACAATCAAGTCTCCAAGTTAATGTATATGCAAGCTTATGAGTTTCCTAACTTCATCTCCCACTCTAGCAATTTGGGGCTACTATCCCATTCCGGGATGTGTCACCTCATCGATGCCAACAACTTGAACACATCTTTACATTTTTGAGAATTTTCGTGACACCTCCCATGGTCTTCAAGTACACGAAATAGACTAACACATCGTAGTCTAAATATGCTTTTAGAAGAACATCAAGAGATATATCTTGTAGAAAATTCAAAAAATATAAAGGCGTGTTCAAGTCGTTAACACCAAACCTAAGTGAGATCGAAACATATCTGAAACGGTCCCAAAAGCAGGGGACTATTTGAGATTCACTCCTACTAAGTGAATCTCAAGCGGGTTTCTAAGCTTCCTAAACTATATGACAATATATATATATATAAAGAAATTGAAGTATCCATTGAATAGTAATTATGATAAATTAAGAAGATTATGTCATTTTATAATTGTAAAAAAAAATTGACAATGTCAACTATAAAAGAATGTGTTCCAACATATTTTATTTTAGCAACATAATCAAAAACACTTGACATAATCTGAGAGACAAATCTGAGCTCAAGGACATAATTATATACAAACTAAGCCCCAACAAAGGATGAATGTTAATAAATATAGAGGTTCGAATGTTTTATTTTTTCCCTTCAATTTATTTCGGAGAAACCAGACCAGAAGTTTCAACATCTAATAGTTGAGCTAGAACAAGAGTTATAATGACTAATGACTTTAAGTACTTTTGATCAACAAAGGATTTTTGTATGATAATATTGATGCATACAACAAGAGACAATGATAATATAAGCAGAGTTCATTTAGAATCATGTCTCAAAATATTATAAACCCAAGCATGTGTAAAAGAAAAGAGAATCATTATAAACCCTAAATATTATGGAAGGCCCTCTAATCAAGCAATTATACTTGTATAAAAGTAGTTCTTTTCTCTTTTTCAAATCACATAAATAATATAGCTTTATATATAACACAAAACTACAGATAATTAACCCAAGTGTTATTTATATATATGCTCATAATATAGCTTAATTAATATGATAATACATGCCTTTTTGTTGAACTACAGAAAGTTTACACACTTGAAATCATGTAAAAATAGTGAAAATTATTGTTCATATATATTCTTTGCATATATCGTAGTAAAGTTATAACTAATCAATCACTTGAAATCATATCTTATCACAATGAACCACTATTTCATGGCTTTAGTACAATTATTAAATAAAGGAAATAGAAAAGGAAAACTTTGAGCAAAGCTTTCACATGGGAAAAACCATATACCAGTTTACATACACTAAATGGAAGAACAAACTAAACTATTTCAAGTATTGCATTATATAATATCATACCCACATCAAGTTCATCTATTCAACCCACTTAAACAACCCCCAATGTGAAATCAAAGCTAACACTGATAGAATTTTATGTTCATAATAGGAGCAATAAATAATGTTGAGTAGCTATTTAGAGAAGAAACATTACCTTTAAGAAGAACGATTGCTTGACCAATGTTGGCCGGTGAACAATGGCGAGAAGAGGAGAAATAATGAGCAAGAGGGAGGAAAAGGCGAACTGCGGTGAGATAATGGAGTCAAATGGGTGCAATCAATCGAGGATTCCGACCTAGTTAAACCAATGAGTCTTCAATTGAGAGGAAATGAGAAAATCTCGATTGACGGATGGAAAAGGAACAAAAGAAGAGCGTTGTTGTCGCGAACTGTGGTTCTAAAATATATTACTCATTCTCGACGGCACATGCCGCCGCCGCCGAATCCGTCGTCGCCATTATGTCATTCATTTACGGCGGTCAAATCGCCTTTTATTTTATTTTTATGTCCGTCGCCAATGCTTTTTCCCTCCACCGCCAAATTTTCGCACCTATTTTTTCTGGGGGGAAAAGTTATTATCGACGACACTCTTTAGCGACGGCATTACCGTCGACATTGGTGTCATTCTCGACAGGTTACTGGCCGTCGCCAATAACCCCGTCGCCAATGACCAATTTCCTTGTAGTGTTATTAGAATATTTTATTAATACTGCATAGTAAATTAATATGGATCGTCCGTTTAAAAGTAAATCAATCTGGACTGTTCATGAAATAGTTACTATTCAGTCCATCCTCCTATAAATAGAAGCTCATTCCTTCATTATTTCTTACGAATTCACTGAAACTCTAGAGAGAGAAACTATAGAGAGAAAGAAGAAAAGTATTCTGCTACTTCACTACTCCTATATCAAGTTTCTTCTAAGGTAAGGGATATTAATTCTTTTGTATTCATGAAGAGAGCTATTGTTATTCCATTCCTTATTATTCTGTTGGAATAACTGTATCTGCGGACCACTCTGAGTATACATGGTGAAATTCTTCTGTTATTCTATTCTTTATTATTCTGTCGGAATATCCTGTCTATGCGTTTATGCATGACCTGGTTCAATTCTTTATTATTCTATCGGAATATCACATGCATGCGTTTAGGCATGACACTCGGTTCTATTCTTTATTATTACATTGGAATAACTTTTATGCATCTTTATCTATCGCATGCATGGTGAATTAGTTGTTATTCCATTCTTTATTATTACATTGGGAATAACACATGCGTGTGATCTATCGCATGCATGGTGAATTCTTACATTATTCAATTCTTTATTATTACATTGGAATAACCTATCTATGTGGATTATCTGCAAGCATGGTGAATGATCCTTCATATTCATATGAATAGTATTTTCATTCAAAAGGGTTTCTACCATGGGCGCTTTCGTAATTTTTCCGACCTCAAAAATTCGAAAAATTTGAAATGATAAATTGATGAGTTTTCTAGATTGTGTCCAAAATGGCGATTTTGGAGGTATAAATAGGAGTTATGAATTTTATAGGAAAAACTATTTTAAAAGTAAACCCTTATAACTCCTTATGGTTAACTCCAAAATTGGTGAAATTTTTATTAGAGTACATGTATATAACAGAGTATATCCTGTAAATTTTGAATTTTTGGACAAAAGTACAATTTATGATAAATGTCTAAATATTATTGATTTTAGCCATATATGAAAATAGTAAATGAATTTTAAAAATTCTGAAAAAAATATATGTTCAATATGGGACTATATTCTGCTAAATTCCAGAAAAGAAATATTATTGGGACTGATTTGATATTTTTCATGAAAATGAACTAGTTATGAGTAAATGAATTAAATATGTTATGTGATGTAATAAAATTGGAAAATAGGATTTTATGGCTTGAGAATCCTATATTGGGTATATGCAAATTTTTGATGAGGGATTTGATCATTGATGATTAAATCTTATGAGTATGGCATTTTTGAATGATTAAATGCATTATTTGATAAAGTGTAAACAATTGAAATAAATTATTTATAAATTTAAGAAATGATTAAAATATTGTTATAATATTAATGATATTAGATTAAGAGATTATTAAGTGATTAATAATATTTGGTTATTATTGAACATTGGATAAATTGTATTATAAATGTTTAATATTTATCCTTTATCTCATTTGATTGATTCTTTATATCATTGTCATTATCCTCATGCTTATATTATGATGAAAGTCATCTGTGGCTTGTAGTGCATAGATGGACTTGGTATGATTATGACCAGGGATTATTCGGTATAATCATGACCGTAATGTAATAAATGATGTGGTAAAAGTCCTCATTGGCCCGTAGTGCATTGATGGTCAGTTTTTGGTATGATTATGGCTATGGATTCTCTTCGTCCAAGGGTGCAAATATGAATTGTTTTATGGCATGATTAGGACCGTTGATGAAAACACGATTATCTTTGGCCCGTAGTGCATAGATAATTCGTGGTCGTGATATTAACGAATATCCTTGGCCTGTAGTGCAGGGATGATTCGATGATGTGGATTAATTATTGAGCTGAGTCTCAGCAATGAATTATTAATTTATGGATGTGATATTAACGAATATCCTTGACCGTAGTGCAAGGGTGATTCGATGATGTGGATTATTTATTAAGCTGAGTCTCAGCGATAAAATATTGATAATAAATTTTTAATTCATAAAAGATGGTAGATATCATGCTCTACTTGACTCTTCTAAAATACAGTTGTATGTCTTTGGCCTATAGTGCAAAGATTAATTGTTAATGAATATCTTTGGCTGTAGTACAAAGATGAATTTATTAGTATGATTATGAGTAGAAATTGTGATTTGGTATAACCATGATTTTTGATGTTTCAGATGAAGATAGGTGATGAAAATTATCTTCGTCTTGGGTGCGAAGAGGAATTTGGAATGACAATTATGATTATGAGTTATTCATATGATTGTGGACAGGAATTGTTTATTGATGTTACAGGGATAAAACATTATCGGTAGACTTTTAACATAGAGAAGATAATAGATCTGATGGTTTATTTGACTCTTCTAATGGATTGCTCGTTCCACTGCAACTATGGTTGAAAAGTTTTATCATCTACCATATGTTCTAAATCTCTGATTTATTACTGATGAAGGCTATTGATGATGTAAATTATCTTTAGTCATGATATTCTTTACTGGACTAGTTGTGCTCACCCTTTTTGCTTCACAATTCTTTTCAGGTAATAAGAGTGTAGCTGGGTCGAGCGGGGATAACAGGGGAATAGAACGGTGGTCTATAGCTATTAAGGTTCTCCCTAAATAGTATGAAAATAATTTTATTGATGACTTTAGATAAGTGTGTCGTATTGTATACGTCATTTGATATCTAATTTTGGTGAACCGAATAGGGTGAGGTGAACCCAACTTTGGAAGGGTGTTTTATCACTATCATACAAAATGTCTAATGACATACAATCTCGTGTTATCATAAGATAGGGTTGTGTACATACATTTGCTGAGTATATCTACGAGCACTACCTATATGATCTTGGAGTTTATTTCAAATATAATTTTCACTTGGAGACAGTGGAGATAGTTATATGTCAAGAGAAGACTCACCATTGGAAAGAAGATGATAGTAATCTTCTCGTTTTTCTTTGGGGTCTATTGGGTCAACCAAGGATAATTCTGTGGACATATGATATCTACCATAACCTAGACGCATGGCCTCCCATGTACGAAGGTTTCCTTGAGCACTTCCCAAAGATTTTAATTTCTAAAACAGTTTTTGACTATACTTTTATGCAAAGTATCATTGTAAGGTTGTGGTCGAGGCACCATGAGGGTTACATACATTTGTATTAAAACTCACAGTTAACTGTGGTCGTATTCTATACGACAGTTCAACAGTTGTATAAATGAAGTTTTTATTTGATTTTTATAGTGTGATATCTGGCGACTCAGAATGGGTCGTGTAGACATATTTTGGGGGCGTCACTATGTTGAAAATGTGGACATTATTGATTTCTAGATAAATGAAATTATAAATCTTTAAAATTTATCCTTGAACTTGTTTTATTGAATTATTATGTCATTGTCATCATTCTCATGCTTATATGGTGATGAAAGTCATCTTTGGCATACGTGCATAGATGGACTTGGTATGATTATGATCAGGAATTATTCGGTATAATCATGACCGTAATGTAACAAATGATGTGATAAAAGTCCTCATTGGCCCGTAGTGCATTGATGGACAGTTGTTGGTATGATTATAACTAGGGATTATTCGGTATAATCATGACCATTGATGATTAGCTGAGTCTCAGCGATAAAGTTGTTGAAAAACTTTTTAAATCATAGAAGATAGTAGATTTTATGCTCTACTTGACTCTTCTAATGGATTGCTTATTTCCACTGCAGTTGTTGATCTAAAACTAGTTGTCTATTGTATTCTATCAGTTGTTATACTATTGAAGGCTAAGGATAATTTATTCTGCATTATCTTAGTCATAATATTTCTTACTGGGCTAGTTGAGCTCACCCTTTCTTTCATTGTTCTCTTCAGAAAATGAGAATATAGATGGGACGAGTTGGGGAATGGAGTGATGGTCCAGGATAAATGGCTTTAGTAGTCCTCACTATTCTACGGAATAATGTGATAATAATTGTAATGAGGACACCATTGAGTGTGGATATTATCTAGATGACATTATTCTTATTTAAACTCTCAGCTATGTTTCGTCGTATTTTACACGACTGTTGTATAATTAAGTTGTATTTGAATTTTGTACCATGTAGTATCTGGCGACTCAAGATGGGTGATGTATACCTATTTTGGGGGCGTCACATCTGCTACCACGTTTGCTTTTCCATGATGGTATTGAATGGTATGGTCGTAATCTTCAACAGCTCGAGCCAACGTCTTCGGCGCATGATACGTTCGTTTTTGATGAAGAAGTATTTGAGGGTTTTGTACCGGTTTTAAGATCGATAGAAAATTTGATTTCACACTCTGGGGGTAGGCCAGGAAGTTCTTCAGGGAATACGTCAGGAAATTTATTAACAATAGAAATATCATTCAAAACTGACGTATTTTGTGTAAATCCGTGACATGGGCTAAGAAAGCTTGACATCTATTTTTCAATAAACGAATAGCTTTATGGCTTGATATGACAGTAATTGACTTTAATGGTTTGGTTGCTTGAATTCGCATAATAGGTTGGTTAGGAATATGAAAGCTAACAACCTTACGAAAATAATCGATTTAAGTATGATGAGTGGCTAACCAGTCGATTCCTAAAATCACATCGAATGCAAGTATTTTCAAAGAGATAAGATCGATAGGTAACGTGAGGGTCTCGATTTGAATCAAAAAAGATTTATTTATAATGGATGTAACGAAGGTTTCTCATAACGGAGTTTCAACTGATAAGTCAAAGTTTAATTTCTCCGGCGTCAAATTTAAATGTTGATAGCGCAAGTAGGAGAATTAAAAGAATGGGTAGAACCAGTATCAAATAAGGTATAGACTTTGTTAAAGTTTATGATTAGCTTACCCGTGATCACCTCGTTCAGATTCCTTGCTTTTTGGGATGTTACTACAAACGCTCTCCCTTGAACTACCGGTTTTGTCTTGTCTGGGACGGCCTTTGATGCCTCCACCCCAGCTGGACTTGACTTTGGTGCACGACAAAATTGGGCTAGGTGACCTTCTCTTCCACAATTGAAACACGCTTTGGGTTGCTGCGTACAGTTTGGACGGATGTGTCCCTCCTGTCCGCATTTGTAACATACGACCAACGGTCGTTCTCCTTCCTTAACATTAAGTGCTGCTGTTGATGTCTTTCCATCATTATTGAATCTCCTCTTTTTGAAATTTCCACTTCTATTATCTTGGACATGATTACCACTGAAGTGGTTACCATTTCTGGCATGTTGATTCCCTCTGCGTTTTTTGTCACCGCTTCGATGACTGCTACCACTGGTATTATCGACTTGTCGGCTGCTCTCTCTTGGTTGGGTTGACTCATTATCGCACTCCAATAACTGAGCCCTATTTACAACATCTGAATACAAACACAGTTTGTGAGAAATTAGGTATTGACATATTTTGGGTCTCAAACCTCAGAGAAACATTCGCGTCATTCTCTCCTCATTATCAACCAAATGGGATGCGAACCAGGACAACTCGGCAAACTTAGCCTCGTACTGCGACACGATCATATTTATTTGCTCCAACTTGATAAACTCCACCTCCTTAATTTGACGAATACTTTCGGAAAAGTACTTGTCGTTGAACAATTCTTGGAACTTTTCCCAAGACATTTTGAGTGCGGCAGACTGAGTACGTTTTACTGATTCCCACCAGTAATCTGCCTCTCCTCTCAACATGAAGGTGGCAAACAGGAACCTTTTGCTCCTCGGAGCATCCCAAGATATCAAATATCTTGGTGATCTGCTTTATCTACGTCTCTGCCTTAAGTGGTTTGGGCTCTCCCAAAAACTTCGGTGGTCCCAGCTCCTTGAACTGCTTAGCAGTGACCATCCGAGATTTTCCAGTGTTTCCACCTGCATTTTGAACAGAAGCCGCTCTCGCCTGATGTTGCATGAATTGCATGAAGCCTCTGAACATCCCATCGTTCATCATTTGATCGGTGTTGTTGTTTACCTGAGGATTATTGTCTTCCTGTTGCACATTATTCTGGGTATTGATCGTTGGTGACTCAACGGTCTCATGTGCTTTATTGCTTATCTCGACATTTTTAGATACCATTTTCAAACACTGCCACAAAATAAGGGTTAATTGACATGCCACATATTATCCCTATACTCTGACCGACCAATTAAATACCAAACAAATTTAGGTAGATCATACTAGCGAAGGAATTCCCCGTCTCTCCCCTCTTAGTTCTTATCTCACATCTCAGCCAGGGATCATATCCCTAAGCTTTGATACCAACTGTGACGCCCCCAAAATAGGTATACATCACTCATCTTGGGTCGCCAAATACATGGTACATGGTACTGAATACAAATACAAACTTAATTATACAACATGAGCTGAGAGTTTTTACACGAATATTGTCTTCTAGACAATATCCAAACTCAAATAGAGTCCTCATTACATTTATTGTCACACTATTTTATAGAATAGTGAGGACTTCTATAACACCATCTCGGACCATCACTCCGGTTCCCAGACTAGTTCCGCCACGCTCATTTCTGAAGAGAACAATGGAAGTAAAAGGGTGAGCTCAACTAGCCCAATAAGAAATATTATGACTAAGACAATGCAGAATAAGTTATCATTAGCCTTCAACAATGTTAAACTGATAGAATATAATAGACAACAAGTTTAACTGCAGTGGAACAAGCAATCCATTAGAAGAGTCAAGTAGAGCATGATATATACTATCTTCTATGATTTAAAAGTTTATCATTAACTTTATCATTTGGAACTCAAATTTTAATAAATAAATCACATCATCGAATCATCCACACACTACGCCAAGGATATTCATTAGTATTACGTCCATAAATTATTCCTGCACTACGGGCCAAGAATATTCGTGTAATCATCAATGGTCATGATCATACAAAATTATCCATGGTTATAATCATACCAATCAACAGTCCATCTATGCACGTAAGCTAAAGATGACTTTCATCCCAATATAAGCATGAGGATGATGACAATGATATAAGAATTCAATTAAAAGAAAACAAAGGATAACTTTTTAAAGATTTATAATTTAATTTATCCAGAATTCAATAATGTCCAAATTATCAACATGATACTGCTTTGTGGAGTAAAATTCAAGAATAATATCCATGTATCAAAAATAATTTGGACAGAAAATAAATAAATTTTTCGGTGAATAGTACCCCGTGAATAGGATCCTGTGAATAGTACTTCAGGAATAGTACCCCGTGAATAGTATCCCGACATGAAAAGTACCCCGAATATCCGAGTGAATAATATTTGAGTAAATAGTAATCAGGTGAATAGTAACCCATGAATAGTGCCCTGGCATGAAAAGTGCCCCGAATACCCGAGTAAATAATATTATAGTGAATAGTAACCAGGTAAATAGTAACCCGTGAATAGTACTAAAGGTGAAAATATTAATATTTAATAAGAAAGTTTAGATCAATATTCCAATAAAACGATACTGGATGAAGCGCAAAACTTAAGGATATTCCACTAATTTCAAGGATTATAGAAGCAATACTTACCATAGTAAGTTTAGATTTAAAAATATGAAAAGAAATAACATACAAAATTGCAAATGGATTTTTACCTGTCATACGGTACGTAATTTGCGTAGACAGGTTATTCCGACATATTAAAGGATGAAAACAAAAAATAATATTCTTTATGAATATGAAAGAAATAATACCCCTTTACTTAATACAAAAGAAATAACATCCTTACCTTTTAGTAAGGCAGATTATATACGCAATAGTAAAGTAGTAGAATACTCTCTCTCTCGCTCTCTATAGTTTCTCTCTATATAGTGTCTCTTGTGAATCTCGGTGAATTGGTGAGAATAAAAGAAGAATTAAGCTTCTATTTATAGGAATATATTGATTACTGTAAGACCCCAACTTTTATGAATAAAGATGAATTTTCTATAATTATCATTTTTAAATGAATTTGATATAATGTTATAGTTGTGGGTAATATTTATAAATTTTGCAAAGTAAGCAAGTTGTTATATAATATTAGATTGGTGGGGAATATTCGTTTTAACAGGGAATATTTGTAATGACGGCACAATCATTAGTGGAGCCACAACGGAATTATTGTCGGATTAAGAAAATGACAAAAAATATTTTATGAAAATAACGGCGGAAGTTTCACAGTTAAGCTGTTGAAACACCCGGTGTTAAAAAATGCAGGGAATCTGGCGTGGTTGCATAGTAGCACGGTATTGATTATTGATGCTTACGTGAGAAGTCATTCGGTTTTATTCAATTATTGTTCGATATTTTATATATTATTAAATCAATAATTGAGATGATGAGAGTTATTAATATTATTATTTGCATTATTAATGATGTCTACAAGTTACGCGAGGAGAGGTTTGGTCACCTAATTGCGCATGATAGGGAGAAATCCTTATTGGAAAGCTCTTTCTTTCACAGGAGCGACTTGAGTCGATTAATAGTGTGAATAATAATAATGATGATGAAGTTTTGTTTTATTAGTATTATTAATGTAATAAAACAGAAAAGCTTTTTATATAAAACAGAATACTTTTATAAAGTTATTCGTTTTATTAGGCTAATAGTAAAATCTTTTTATATAAAACAGAATACTTTTATAAAGTTATTCATTTTATTAGACAATAATTAGAATATATTATATTTTATTATGCATAGTGTTTGCATAGTGCCTGCATAGTGTTTGCATAGTAAAATCTTTTTAAAAGTTATTCGTTTTATTAGATTATAAATAGAATATATTATATTTTATTGTAAACCAATCTGGACCGTCCGTTTAAAGTAAATCGATGGGATAGTTCATGGATTGGTTCTTATTGATCCATTCTTACATAAATAGAAGCTCATTCCTTCATTATTTCTTACGAATTCTTTGAAACTCTAGAGAAAGAAAATGTAGAGAATTATTCTTCTATCTTTGGCGTATTTCTTTAGCATTTAAGAAAGCTTTGAAGCGTAGTGCAAGTTTCTTCAAGTATATCCCAGCCCTATGAGAGTACTCTTCTCTTTATAAGGTAAGGGGTATTGTTTTTTTTGTATTCATGAAGAGAACTTACATTATTATATTTTTATTATTACATTGGAATAATTATCATGATCTACCTATATTTGGTGAAATTCTTACATTATTCCATTATTTATTATTACATTGGAATAACCTACATCTGTGATGCTACCCTATACTTGGTGAAATTCTAATGTTATTCCATTCTTTATTATTACATTTGGAATATCACATCTATGCGTTTTCGCTGTGGGACTGGTTCCGTCTTTATTATTACATTGGAATATCACATACATGCGTTTCTGTTGGACTGATTAAAATCTTTATTATTACATTGGAATATATCACATGCATGCGTTTTTTCTGTAGGGACTGATTCCATTATTTATTATTACATTGGAATAACTTTATGTCATGCTGAAATACCGCATGCATGGTGATTTCATTGTTATTCCATTCTTTATTATTACATTGGAATATCACTATCGGTGCGTATTACGCTTTTTGACTGGTTAGATTATTTATTATTACTATTGGAATAACTTTGTCATGAAAAAATCGCATGTATGGTGATTTCTTTTGTTATTCCATTCTTTATTATACTTAGTTGGTTAAAGTTTTGACTTCTATACTCCATGAAATTGGTGGAATATCCTTGATATTTGCACTTCATCGATATCTTTTCATGGAAATATTCTTACGAGCATTCTTAAATTTTACTCTACAAAGAAGTATCATGTTGACAATTTGGGCGTTATTAGTTCTGAATAAATTAATTCTTGAACTTGTTTTATTGAATTCTTATATCATTGTCATCATCCTCATATTTATATTTTGTTGAAAGTCATACGTGGCACTGTAGTGCATAGATGGACTTGGTATGATTATGACGAGGATTATTCGATTGTAATCATGGTAGTAATGTTACAAATGATGTGGTAAAAGTCCTCATTGGCCCGTAGTGCATTGATGGGACGAGTTGTTGGCATGATCATGACCATTGATGAATACGAATATCCTTGGCGTAGTGCATGGATAATTTGTGGTTGTGATACTTATGAATATCCTTGGCCGTAGTGCGGGGATGAGGTGGATTATTTATTAAAATTTGAGTCTCGTGATAAAAGTGATGAAAAACCTTTTAAATCATAAAAGATAGTAGATTTTATTCTCTACTTGACTCTTTTAATGGATTGCATGTTCATTATGATTAAACTTGATGTCTATTGTATTTTATCGGTTTAACATTGTTGAAGACTAATGATAATTTATTACGCATTATCTTAGTCATAATATTTCTTCTTGGGCTAGTTGAGCTCACCCTTTCTTTCTTTGTTCTCTTGAGGAAATGAGAGCGTGGCGGGGACTAGTCGGGGAGCGGGTGGCGGTCCGGATGATAGTATTAGTAGTCCTCACTATTACATTAAATAGTGTGATAATAAATGTAATGAGGACTTATTACGAGAGTGGATATTGTCTAGAAGACAATATTTGTATTTAAACTCACAGCTCTCTTGTTGTATAACTAATATTGTATTTGTATTTCTGTATCATGTATTTGGCGACTCAGAATGGGTGATGTATACCTATTTTGGGGGCGTCACAGTTGGTATCAAAGCTTAGGGATATGATCACTGGCTAAGATGTGAGACAAGAACTAGGAGGGGAGAGACGGGGAATTCCTTTGCTAGTATGGCCTACTTAAGTTTATTTGGTATTTAATTGGTCGGTCAGAGTATAGGAATAATATGTGATATGTTAATTAACCCTTGTTTTGTGGCAGTATTTGAAAATGACATCCGAGAATGTTGAGAACATCAATGGAGCACAAGAGACTATTGAGTCTCCATAGTTCAATAACCAGGACAATGTGCATTAGAAAGGTGACAATCCTCATGCAAACAACAACACTGACCAAATGATGAACGATGGAATATTCCGAGGCTTCATACAATTCATGCGACATCGGTGAGGCGGCTCATACAAAATGCGGTGGAAACTCTTGGCAACTCTCGGACGGTCTTGCATTAAGCAGTTCAAAGGCTGGGACCACCGGAGTTTTTGAGAGCCAAAACCACTTAAAGCGGAGGCGTGGATAAAGCAGATCTGCAAGATATTTGATGTCTTGGGATGCTCGAGGAGCAAAAGGTTCCCTTTGCCACCTTCGTGTTGCGTGCGGGAGGCTGATTCTTGGTGGGAATCGTAAAGCGTACTCAACTGCTTGCGCCTTGAAGATGACTTGGGAGAAGTTCAAGAATTGTTCAACGACAAGTATTTTCCGAAAGTATTCGTCACATGAAAGAGGTAGAGTTCATTAATTTGGAGCAAAACAACATGATCGTGTCGCGATCTGAAGCCAAGTTTGCCGAGTTGTCGGTTTGCGTCCCATTTGGTTGATAATGAGGAGAGAATAGCGCGAATGTTTCTAAGAGGTTTGAAACCCGAGATCGTCGATATCTTATCTCTCATAAAGCTGTGTTTGTATTAGGATGTTGTTAATAGGGCTCGATTATTGGAGCGCGATAATGAGTCAACCAAACCAAAAGAAGCGGTAAATGCAAAATGATAATACCGGTGATACTTGATCATCGAAGCGGTGACAATAAGCGTGGAGGAATCAACATGCGAAATGGTAACCACCCGGTGGTAATCATGGCCAAAGCAATAAGAATGGACATTTCAAGAAAAGGAGATTCAACAATGATGGAAAGGCGTCGACATCGACATTTTGTTGTTAAGGAAGGAGAAGCGACCACTATCATATGCTTCAAATGCGGAGGGGAGGACACATCGGTCCAAGCTATGCGATGATGCCATCAAAAGCATGTTATAATTGTGGAGAGAAGGTCACTAGCCCGATTTTGTCGTTCACCAGAAAACAAGTTCAAGCTAGGATGGAGGCACCAAAGGGGGCGAAGAGAAAAGTCAAAGCCCGGTAGTCTGAGGGAGGCGTTTGTCGTGACCTCCCGAAAGCAAGGAACCGAATGAGGTCATCACGGGTAAGCTTATCATAAACTCTAGTGAAGTATATACCTTATTTGATACCGGTTCTACCCATTCCTTTATTTCTCCTACTTGCGCTCAGCGTTTAAATTTGACTCAGGAGAAATTGGACTTTGACTTATCTGTTGAAACTCAGGTTGGGAGAAACCTTCATTACATCCCTTTGTTTATAAGTCTTGTTTGGTTCAAATCGGTACCCTCACATTACACATCGATCTTATTTCATTGAAAATACTTGCATTTGGCGTAATTCTAGGATTGATTGGTTAACTACTCATCATGCAAAAATTGATTATTTTTCGTAAGGTTGTTAGCTTTCATATTCTAACCAACCTATTATGCGAATTCAAACAACCAAACCATTAAAATCAATCACTGTCATTTCAAGCCATAAAGCTATTCGTTTATTGAAAAACGGTTGTCAAGCTTTCTTAGCTCATATCACGGATCTAAACAAAAATACGTCAGTTTTGAATGATATTTCTATTGTTAATGAATTTCACGGCGTATTCCACGAAGAACTTCTGGCCTACCCCGAGGCGTGAAATTGAATTTTGTATCGACCTTGAACGGTACAAAACCCATTTCAAAGCCCCATATCGAATGGCTCTATTGAACTTGAGGAGTTAAAGACCCAACTGCTGAGGAATTGTTAGACATTGGCTTTATTCGTCTAGTACTTCTCCTTGGGGTGCTCTGCATTATTATTCGTGAAGAAGAAAGATGGGAGTATCGACGACTTTGTATTGATTATCGGGAGTTGAATCATGTCACCATCAAAAATAGGTACCCATTACCACGTATTGATGACTGTTTGACCCGGTTGCAAGGTGCCAAATTCTTTTCAAAGATTGATCTTCGTTAGGATATCACCGATTGAAGATTAGAGCAGATGACATTCAAAGATGACTTCGAGGAACTCGATGCGGGCATTATGAATTCCTAGTCATGTCTTTTGGATTGACTAATGCTCTGCTTTGCCTTCATGGATATGATGAATCGAGTATTCAAGGAATATTTGGATCACTTTGTGGTCGTCTTTATTGATGACATCCTTATTTATTCAAAAAGTCGTGAAGATCATGAGCAACACTTGAGGTGATACTCCAAAAAAGCCGTGAATATAAGCTTTATGCAAGTTAAAGAAATGCGAGTTACGGCTTGAGGAAGTAGCATTCCTTGGGCACGTGGTATCAAGTCATGGAATATCTGTTGACCCGGCAAAGATTGAAGCTATTAAAATTTGGGAGCAACCTAAATCGATGGCCAGAAATCGTAGCTTTCTCGGCTTATTTGGTTATTATCGGAGATTAAGTAGAAGGGTTTTCTCGAATCGCTTTACTCCACTTAACTTCGTTGACTCGGAAAGATACAAAATTCGGTTGGAGCGAGGAATGTGAGAAGAGTTTTCAAGAACTCGAGAGAAGACTCATTTTATTTTGTTACGATAATACCATACGGCTCGGAGGATTTGTCATCTCTGGTGATGCTTGAGGCAAAGGGTTAGGATGTGTTCTCATGCAACATGGGAAAGTCATAGCCTATGCCTCTCGACAACTCAAAGAATATGAGAGGAATTATCCTACTCATGATCTAGAGTTGGCATTTATTGTCTCGCACTTAAAATTTGGAGGCATTACTTGTATGGGGAGAAAGTGGAGATCTTTCACGGATCATAAAAGCCTCAAATATTTCTTCACTCAAAAGGAACTAAACATGCGACAATGACGTTGGCTTGAACTATTGAAAGATTATGATCATACCATCAATACCATCACGGAAAAGCAAGCGTGGTGGTAGGCGGCGCATTGAGTAGAAGATCATATCTTGAATGCGAGTGCGATATTGTCAATGCAAAGGCCCATTTTGTATGACTTGCAAAGGATGGAGATAGAGATAAAGACTCGAGGGACCCAGTGATGATGGCGAATATCTGAGTAGAGCAGACTTTAATCGATAAAGTTAAAGTTGCTCGAGCTCTGGACTGGAGGTGATGATATATGAGGAAGAAAGTACAAGAAGGTCTTATCTTAGGAAGCAAGAATCGATGAAGAAGGAATACTTGAGTCAACTCGGACTTTGTGTTCTAACGACCACGATTTAAAGTATAAAATCATGATGGGGCGCAACTGACACATCGTTTTGCAATCCATCTTGGGAGTACCAAAATGTATCATGATCTTGACATACATTTTGGTGGGGCAATATGAAGAGGAGATAGCGTTGTTTATCTCGAGGTGTTTAACTTGTCAGCGAGTCGGCGGATCATCAAGTACCAAAAGGTCCATTGCAACCACTTGAAATTCCAGAATGGAAGTGGGAGCACATTACCATGGATTTCATTCTTGGTCTTCCCAAGGTTTCTCGAGGTATAGATGCTGATTTGGGTCATTGTTGATAGATTGACCAAGTCTGCTCATTTCTTACCTATCGAGAAACTTATATACTTGAGCGTCTTGCTTGGTATGTACATAAGCGAGGTTGTAAGATTGCATGGTATGCGGTATCCATAGTTTACGATCGAGACCCAAGATTCACTTCACGATTTTGGGTTAGTTTGCAAAAAGCTATGGAGCGCAATTTACGATTTAGTTTGGCATATCATCCTCAAGCGGACGGACAATCGAGAGGACTATTCAAACTCTTGAAGATTTATTAAGACTCTGTGTCCTTGACTTCAAGGAAGTTGGGACAAGTTCTTACCATTGGTGGAGTTTTCCTACAACAACGGTTATCAAGCAAGCATTGGCATGGCTCCATTGAGCGTTGTATGGAAGAAAGTGTCGATTCTCGGTATCTTTGGGATGAGGTGGGTGAAAGCAGCGTTGTTGGGGCCGGAGTTGAAATGCGTATGACTACGGAAAAGATACAAAGCGATCCGAATAGCGTATAAAAACCTCACAAGAGCCAAAAAAAAAGAGTTATCTTGATCTTCATCGAAAGGGCGTGGAATTCGATATTGGAGATCATGTGTTGTTACGTGTTGCTCCATGGAAAGGAGTTATGAGATTTGGAAAGAGAGGAAAGCTCGATCCTCGATTCATTGGCCCATTTTAATCCTCGATCGAGTAGGGATTGTAGCCTATAGACTCATTTTTCGCCAAGTATGTCTCGTGTTCATAACGTTTTTCATATATCCATATTACGTAAATATGTGAAAGACCGAACCACATTATTGAGTTAGAACCGGACGAAATAGCGGAAGATTTAACGTATGAAGAGGTTCTGTTCAAATCTTGGATAAGAAGGAACATATTCTACGCTCGAGGTTATACCTCAAATCAAAGTTTTATGGAGGAACCACGATGTTGAGGAAATGACATGGGAGTTAGAATGCGAAATGAAATCAAGGTATCCTTACCTCTTGACATACCAGTGTCGTACCCTAATTTCGGAGGGCGAAATTTCATAAGAAGGGAGATTGTAAGACCCCAACTTTTATGAATAAAGATGAATTTTCTATAATTATCATTTTTTGAATGAATTTGATATAATGTTATAGTTGTGGGTAATATTTATAAATTTTTCAAAGTACACAAGTTGTTATATAATATTCGATTGGTGGGGAATATTCGTTTTAACGAGGGAATATTAAATGCGGCGGCACAATCATTAGTGGACCCCACAATGGAATTATTGTCGGATTAAAAAATGACAAAAATATTTTATGAAAATAACGGCGGAAGTTTTACAGTTAGCTTTGTTGAAACACCGGTGTTAAAAAATACTGAGGAATCTGGCATAGTGGTTGCGTAGTTATTGCACGTGTATTGATTATTGATCTTTACGTGAGAAGTCATTCGGTTTTATTCAATTATTATCGATATTTTATATATTATTAAATCAATAATTGAGATAGATGAGTTATTAATATTATTATTTGCATTATTAATGATGTGCAGAAGTTACGCGAGGAGAGGTTTGGTCACCTAATTGCGGCATGATAGGGAGAAATCCTTATTGGAAAGCCCCTCTTTCACAGGAGCGACACAGTCGATTAATAGTGTGAATAATAATAATGATGATGAAGTTTTGTTTTATTAGTATTATTAATGTAATAAAAGCAGAAAAGCTTTTTATATAAAAGCGAGAATACTTTTATAAAGTTATTCGTTTTATTAGGCTAATAGTAAAATCTTTTTATATAAAAGCAGAATACTTTTATAAAGTTATACATTTTATTAGACAATAATTAGAATATATTATATTTTATTATGCATAGTGTTTTGCATAATGCATGCATAGTGTTTGCATAGTAAAATCTTTTTAAAAGTTATTCGTTTTATTAGATTATAAATAGAATATATTATATTTTATTGTAAACCAATACAGACCGTCAGTTTAAAAGTAAATCGATCTGGATAGTTCATGGATTAGTTCTTATTCGATCCATTCTTTATAAATAGAAGCTCATTCCTTCATTATTTCTTCTGAATTCTTTGAAACTCTGAGAGAGAAAGCGTAGAGAATTATTCTTCTATCTTGGCGTATTTCTTTAGCGTTTAAGAAAGCTTTGAGCGTAGTGCAAGTTTCTTCAAGTATATCCCCGCCCTACTGGTGAAGTACTCTTCTTTATAAGGTAAGGGGTATTATTTTTTTCATATTCATGAAGAGAACTTACATTATTCCATATTTTATTATTATTTGGAATAACTTTTGTATCTGTGATCTACCCTATATTTGGTGAAATTCTTGTTATTCCATTATTTATTATTACTTTGGAATAACTTTGTATACATCACAATGCTACCCTATACTTGGTGAAATTCTTATTGTTATTCCATTCTTTATTATTACATTGGAATATCACATGCATGCGTTTTATCTTGGGACTGGTTAAAATCTTTATTATTACTGTTGGAATATCACATGCATGCGTGTTTTTCTGTGGGACCTAATTAGATTATTTATTATTCTATTGGAATAACTACATATATATCTGAAATACCGCATGCATGGTGATTTACATTGTTATTCCATTCTTTATTATTACATTTGGAATATTCTTGTCGGTCGTATTATTACGCTTTGACACAGTTCCGTTATTTATTATTACATTGGAATAACTTTTGTCATCATCAATACTCGCATGCATGGTGATTTCTTTTGTTATTCCATTCTTTATTATACTCGGTTGGTTAAAGTTTTGACTTCTATACTCCATGAAATTGGTGGAATATCCTTGATATTTGCGCTTCATTCGGTATCTTTTTCATGGAAATATTCTTACGAGCATTCTTAAATTTTATTCTACAAAGAAGTATCATGTTGACAATTTGGGCGTTATTAGTTCTGAATAAATTAATTCTTGAACTTGTTTTATTGAATTCTTATATCATTGTCATCATCCTCATATTTATATTTTGTTGAAAGTCATACGTGGCTTTTGTAGTGCATAGATGGACTTGGTATGATTATGACCGAGGATTATTCGATTGTAATCATGGTAGTAATGTTACAAATGATGTGGTAAAAGTCCTCATTGGCCCGTAGTGCATTGATGGGCGAGTTGTTGGCATGATCATGACCATTGATGAATATACGAATATCCTTGGGCGTAGTATGGATAATTTGTGGTTGTGATACTTATGAATATCCTTGGTAGTAGTAGGATGCGGGGATGATGTGGATTATTTATTAAAAGTGAGTCTCGGTGATAAAAGTGATGAAAAACCTTTTAAATCATAAAAGATAGTAGATTTTATTCTCTACTTGACTCTTTTAATGGATTGCATGTTCATTGCAGTTAAACTTGATGTCTATTGTATTTTATCGGTTTAACTTTGTTGAAGACTAATGATAATTTATTACGCATTATCTTAGTCATAATATTTCTTCTTGGGCTAGTTGAGCTCACCCTTCTTTTTCTTTGTTCTCTTTAGGAAATGAGAATGTGGCAGGGGACTAGTCGGGGAGCGGAGTGGCGGTCCCGGATGATAGTATTAGTAGTCCTCTTTATTACATTAAATAGTGTGACAATAAATGTAATGAGGACTTATTTTTGCAGTGGATATTGTCGAGAGTGGATATTGTCTAAAAGAAGACAATATTTGTATTAAAAACTGTATTTGTATTTTTTCTTGTTGTATATCAAAAAGATTGTATTTGTATTAAAACCACAATGAGCGATTCATTTACGTACCATGTATTTGGCGACTATTAAAGAATAGGTGATGTATATTAACACCACTATTTTGGTCCATAAAATTAGTAAATCTTGCGAGTGACTTCTCACGTAAGCATCAATAATCAATACCGTGTGCTACTATGCAACCACGCATATTATTGTACTTTTACCACCGGGTTGTTCAACAGTTTAACGGTAAAACTTTCGCCATTATTTTTATAAAAATATATTTCTGTCATTTTCTAACTACAACAATACTTTCGTTGTGGGGTCCACCAATGATTGTACCGTCATACGAATATTCTCTGTTAAAACGAATATTCCCCGACACAACGAATATTTTATATCAACTTGCTTACTTTGCAAAATTTTTAAATATCACCCTTAACTTTAACCTTTTATCAATTTAACCATTTACTAAATAAAATAATGATTATAAGAAAATTGAATATTTTCATTTCATAAAATTCGGGGTCTTACAAGAGTGGCCGGGTGGAAGAGGAGGGGGACATAGGGGATGAGTCACTTATTAAATTTAGTAAGATTTTATTTATCAAGCAAGTCATTTAATGCTTTGTTCCCTCCACCCTTTTGTGCTTGCTAAATAAGTCCTTAAGCTATCATTTTGTCTAGCTTATGTTAGTTTAATTAAGGTTAGGTTGGCCTAACTCAAGCTTGGTTAGGTTAAGTGTTGGATGATTCATTTAATCAACCAACACTTAGTCATTTTATTTCATCTTTATTGCATAAGCTAGAGAGAAAAGAGAGAGGAGCAAGAGAAAGAACAAGAACAAGAAAAGATAGAAAGAGAGGAAGAGTGAAGCGAATATAGAAGATAGAAAAGAGCAAGCTGGTTTTGATTTTCTAAGATCTAGCAAGAAAGAAGAAAGAACAACCAAAGGTAAGCCTTAACCTCTTCATCTCTTTTATTTTAAAAGCTTTTTAGTATGATAAGAAGTGCATTATTGGTGGTTGTGGTTATTTGAGGATCATTGAAGGATCTTGGAGTGATAAGGATATGTATAATATTTTTAAAATACTTGTTACATTGTATAAAAAGTGGAACCAAGAATGAAAATACAAATCTGTGTAAAGGAATGAAATAACAGAATAATAATGGACTAGGGGCTGTTTTGGAGCACTTTTTGTGTGGTGTTCAAATTGTAAAAATTAAGTTCTAGGGTGTTGTATCATGCTCCTAGGAGTTACGAACATCACCCAATTTGAATGGAAGCAAAAACTTAGGTAACGAAGTCACAAAGATATTTTTTGTAAAACTAGTTAAAAGTTAAAAATAACTAGTGTGAACCCTAACTTTCGGACAAATTTCTGTTCCGATTGGCTTGCTGGAAAATTTTTATGTTTTGGAGGTTATGTAGTACATTAAGTATGTAGTTCGTGAACGTAAGAATGACCTCATTCCGAGTCCGGAGGTGGGAGTTATGCCATTCGGAAGGAGACTAGTCAAATCTATGAAAAACATAAAGTTAGTTGTCAGGAGGTTTTCGGGGCCGCTGTTTCGGCCAGAAAATGGGTTTGGAAAAAAATTCCCTTCGCGGGAGATTTAATTTGTAGTAGTTGTTACAAAGAAGAAAAGGACGCGACAATGGACTAATTTTGACTTGTAACAATCAAGTTATGAGGTTAGAAGGAGGGGTTAGAACAGTCAAGTAAAGACATGTTACGCACCGCCGCACGATGCGGTGCGTGTCACAGGCGTGTCGAGGTACCGTGTCGCGACGACATGTGATATTTTGACAATTCTTCTAAAAATATTCCAACTTAAAAATACAAATAAAAATAAATAAAAAAGTAATAAAATGACTATAAACCATCCTAGGGAGTGGTTAGAAGGGTGGTGGCGTTCCCGAACGCCCCAACGTCGTAAGAAGTTTTTAAATAAGATTGTCGCGCTAATTATATTATAAAACGGGAACAATATAAAATGAGTAATAATGCGATGTAAACCAATATGTGGAGTTTTTTATGCGACTAATTGACATATTATTGTTAATTAAATGTGTAGGATAATTGAAGAACGTTTTTAAAGTAAATAATAAGGAAAGCTTCAGACAAGTATTCATAAACTCTTTTGCAAGTTTTATTTCCACAAATTGTATTATTGTGTGAGCTTTTCAGCTTCGATTACAGATTTTATTGAAATATTAATTTACACAATATTTATCTATTGTGTGAAATATAAACTTATGCAATAAATTTCACTAGTTATTTGGTATGCTAACGCTTCATGTTATTTAAAGATTTGAGGTTCAATATTTCATAATCTATTATAAAATTATGTCGATGCTTTGTTGTTTCGGCTAGACACATGTTAAGGCATGCTTTAAATTTATTAACTTTTTAAATGTTATCTAAACCAAATTAAATTTGTTAGGACTCTAACTCAAGTCTGAGATGAATAACCCTATTATTAGGAAAATTTTTGTCGAATTTCTGACTAGCCTTCGCGGTGAAAAAGTAAATGCAAATAGTCGTTTAAAAGAAATAGGTTGTGCACAACATAAGTAAAACAGTATGATCCCCTAACGTACTTAGAAAAGACGGTTACAGATGAATTTCTGTTAAACCTTTTATGAAAAAAATGTTCAAGGTCTTTTAGCCGCTCAGTATGTAATTACAAAAATGTTAAATAAAAAATGAATTTATTATTATTATTATTTCTATTTATTCGAGATAGTTTCACAACTATTATTCAGTTGTTAAAATGAAAACATGATTATTAATTATGTTGTTATTCAACTTTTATATTTTCTGAGCTTGTTAGCTCATTCTTGCTTAATATAAAAATGTTTTCAGCGAAGCTCGAGCGGGATGAAAGCTCGAGAAAGAAAGACAAAGGAAAAGGAAATGTTTCTAAGTAAAAGATATTATGTAATAGTCTAAGATAAGAATGATATTTACACTAGTACAAAGTTAATCCTAGTTATTTACATATTGTTTAAATTTTTACTGATATATACGTTATGGATTTTCTATAGACATATTATAAATATGAGGGCATCCCGGGCAGTTGAAGTCCAGCCCGGGACTACTATACGAGATCATCAGTCTTCGACCATATCAGATGCAACATGGGCGGCCATGTGTACGTACTAGGATGATATTCCCTTCAAGACAATGTCCGAACAGATGAAGAAGAATCGAGGCAAGCTTTGGATTGTACATACTTTTGGATCGCAGTCGTTTCAGGAGGTTAAGTCGGTATGTATCTATATTTAGTGAGAATTAATATTGTTAGGATCTATAGTAAGGAAGTGTGATATTAATTAATGTATGATTTAGGCCATGCAGAGCAACTTAGGTCGACCTCCTACCATGGTTAAGTTTTGGAATAAAGTCCATACGCTGAAGGCGTCGACTTCGGCATCGATGATGTTTCCCGCAACATTAGCTATATGGGTAAAACATCTACTATAATAATAATTTTTATTTAGGATCATATTACGTAATTTATATGATGATGTCGAGTTAACTCACATGCATATATATTAAATTACATGACTGGTTTGAGAAGTTTCGGGGCCAGTGTATAGCTGAGTTGCAGGCTGCTAGGGGCGATCTCGAGACGTTAGATTCCAGCATCCCTCCGCCCGAGATTAGTTTATCTCAGGATGACGAGACGACCCTTTGGGCCACATCTCAAGATCCTTCTAGTAGCACTACCAGCCGGTATCGAGTGCTGGAGTTGCCGAGGATACCAGCCTATACACTACCTGGAGGTCTAATATTTTAGTTTATTTCTCGTTTATGAATAAAGTGAAATATAATATTATTTATGTTATATTTATTTTTACAGGATCTAGCCAGCGTCTGCGTCCAAGAGCACCCGTGGGACCATCACATACGGGCGATATCTTAGATGATGCTATATTCCAGAGGGTTATAATCGCGGTGTTGGAGAGGTTTGGTACAAATCTGATATACCGTTGTTAGGACCTACCTAGTTGTGCTCGCCTCCATCAGCTTGCTCAGGACATCACTGGCCCCGGTGCCACCGCCAATAAGACGGGTATCCTCTCTGGAGCGATTCATTTGTGATACTATGACGAGGTGGTACGGATGGTAGTTACCTTAATCATGGACTCTTTTAGGCCGATGTTGAGTTAGCCCTCGACTACTCAGGTATACTATTCGATTTAAATTCAAGTATTGTGCATGTTATTTAATTTTCATTTAGTTATCTTTAATTGTATCATATGGACTAATGAATTACCTTATATTATATCAACAGGGTGACGATTTCGAGAGGACTGGCGATGCCGAGGAGGCTGCTCACTCTGATCACGTTGACGATTTTCATCACGCCAAACCAATAGCCGACGACCTTACCGATGATCCTCCTCACCTTTAGGGGTAGTCTTCTTGGCATGACTTAGTTTTGTAGATGATTAGTACATATTTACGTTAGTTTAGCATAATGGGATGTAAATTTTTTTAGTTTAGTTGATGTTTGACGTATTATAGTTTAAACCTTGTCATTACTTTACTTTGACATCTCTACTTTAGTTTTGTTAATGTTTGACATATGTAGTTTAGTTTAGCTTAATGGCATGACTTATTGTAGTTTAGTTGGCCTTGGTAATTCATATTCATGTTGTTGGATAGTCATATTCATGTTGTATGTGTTGTTGGGAAAAAAATAGGTTTATATGTACAAAAAATATGGGTTATTACCCTCGATATTGCCAAAATAGGGAAAAAAAAAATAAAAAATTAACCTCAACAAAATAAGGATATCCTTGACGAAATTTCATCTGCCTTTATTCTCCCACGCGTTTACCTGTTTTTCCACGTGGCGAAATAAACTCGAACCAAACTAATTCCGACGATTTTGACATTCGATTCGATGTAAGCGCTCATAAATCCGAGTTTCTTGAATCTTCAACCTAGTGTGTCACGATACATCATCTTCATACATATTCTATAAACTAATACAAAATATATAAACATAAAGTGTTTATACAATAAGTTCTTACAACCTAACCCAAGGATTAATAACATGAACTTACATACATACCTTTGGAATCTAAAAAGGTTTATATAATTTATTCACATCAAATAACGTAATAATTAAATGGGCATAACAATCTACTCTTAGAATTTATTATTGTCTCTGTCTTCCTTCGAACATTCGTCTTAATCTAAAAATGTTATCATGATATAGCAAGAGTGAGCAACTACTTTGCCCATCAAGTTTAAATATAAGAAGGATATATCATGATCTAAAAGAAAAAAGTTTTCATGTTTTCAACAATGTAATATAATTGTGAAAGAGCATGAATTAAAACTTCAATAACTGAATAACTGAATAATTAATATTGAGTGGTTAACAATGACTATAAACAAATTTAATGGAATATTATGATAATCAAAGTGATCAACCTCGATAAACATATGCCATATGCACTAAGTGCGAATAAATAAATATATATGAAAAACGTTATGTATTTAAAAGCCATTTTTTGGTTTTAAATAGATAACGTTTTAAAAACAAAACGTTATCTATCTAAAAAAACAGTGAGCAAAAACCGCACTTAAATGAAAACTTAAAATTAAAACACGCTTTCTCTGTGCTCTGCTTTGCTCTCTCGCTCACGAAACTAAAACCCTAGTTATTCCTCCCCTTTGAAGTTCCTTTCTTTAGCTGTAACTGATTTTGATAACTGTACTTTCTTGTAGAACAAATTGGCATATTTTCGAATAAAGGAGCTGAAGGATATTCTTACGCAATTAGGTCTTTCTAAGCAAGGAAAGGAGTTTATTGAGTGCTTGTTTTACACCTTTCACCATCTAGCTCACAAGGTAAGGAAATTATTCTCTCTATCGCTCCTCCTTCAATTATATTACGCTACTCTGCTTAAGTTTTAAGCTACGTAAACAATTCTCCTTCTTCAAGTACTCATCCGTACTGCACAAAATCCCCAAATCGAATAGGAGAAGAAGGTATTCCTATTTTAGTTGTTGTATAAACCCTAATTTCAGGATGGCGTGGCAAGTTTATGTTGACAATCACTTGTTTGACCAAACCGAAGAAGGCAATCAGCTCACTTCTGCTGCTATTTTGGGTCAGGACGGCTCCGTTTGGGCCCAGAGCCCCAACTTTCCTCAGGTGCTCCATTTTTGTGAAGATGTTTGTGGCCAGGTATGTCTGCTTTTTGTTTTTCTTAAAGTTTGAGGTTTTTAGATTACCATTTGTGGTGGACATGTTTTTGTTGGTTTTTTTTTTTGTTTAAAAAAATATGTTTTTATAAAATTTGTGGTTATTCTTTGTTTTTGTTTGGTCAGATTTTATGCCTTTCCGAATGCTTCCTGCCTCTTTAGTTGATTCTGTAAGGAACAATGTGTTTGAATTTAGTATTTAGGTATTTAGGGCCTTTATTTCAGTCTTATTTGATTTTTCATTTGTAAATGTTTACGGGATGTTTTGATTGTATATGATGTATGGAGTATTCGAAGTGGTGCTATGTCAAAGTTAAAGGTTAACTCCATTTTGATAGTTGCTTGATGTTTTCAATTGAGAAGTAGTCCTTTTGTGGCAGTCTATCAAATGGTACGATTTCATTCACTTATAAAATTTTCTTTTAAATATGTGGGGCATTTATACAATAAACATGAGGTTTCTATATGATTAGGTTTGAGAAACATTATGGGAAGATGGCAAACGGTTCCCTATGAGTCTTATGGTCTTCAAGACTGCATCAACAATGGTATTGTACTTGGGAAATTCGATTTTCAATTCTATGTCTGGTGAAGTTGTGCAAGAGCAGAGAGTCTTACTTGGATATTTACACACATTTTTGATTTGTATAAATGACAGGTACGGATAGACATGATTTAAATGCTACTTTATTTACAACCCAGGTTGGCACCGATATAGTCTTGAATCAGAATAGGCTAGCACTCATAGTTAGCAGTACAAGCTAGTGAGTTCTTACTGAATTAGCTGCTCATTATATATATGTGTTATGTATGAGCTCTGTGTTTATAGTACTGATTTCGAGGTGAATATAACCTTTATATTTCTGGTGTTTGTTATTTGCTCTATTTTATTCTAGTGATGCATCATACAATTTTGGGATTGCATTTGATCATATATGTATTTGATCATATACCATTGCATTGCATTTGATCATATATGTACATGGTTGCATACTATGAATTGAGAAATTTATGTCATGTATTCTAAATTTTGGGATAGTTCTAGTGGCTGTCTTGTTTGTCTAGGTTCTCATGTCTGATAATTTGGTCATGTTGACGTGAAGAAAGCTGTGGCTTGTCTTTTTCAGCATACCCCACAACAGGTGAGTCTGTGGTCATGCAAGTATAAGTTTTGAAAATTCTATATTAGGGGGATTTGGAAATTTTACTAGGCTTTTTTCTTTTGATTTTGTATCCGTTGACTGTTATTTCGTCTGGTTATTCTATATTTTGTGCACTAGGAACATAAGACCTTTGGCCACTGATCGTTGCTTCATGTTCACTTACCCTCTTTACACTTCATAAGACCTTTGGCATCAACACTTGTATATTCTCTAAATTGAATCCATTACCAGATAATTCTGTCATCACTAGGAAAACAATATCTGCAATACAATTAGGAGTTTCTAATTTAATTTTTTTCATCTACCTTTTTTATTCTTTTACTAACAGGCAATAGGCAAGGATAGTGTGATGGTAGCTTATGTCATGAAGCCTTCTCGTGAAGAATACTTTGCTAAGGTGAGACCTCTTATTATTAAATGCATACAACATTTCCCGATCTACAGAAATAAAAGATGCAATTAACTTTATGCACTACAATTGGCCACATGATAATATAGGTTTGCCTATAGCCTGTGCATGATCTACCTTTAGAATCTGGAACTGGTCTTTTTATACTGTTATTTTGGTAGTTGATTGATTTATCTTTCATAATAAACTTTACTTTTAATTTTAACTAACCAGATTATCAGAGAGTTCTTGTATTTGATCTGTATAAGTTTTGGACTTCCAAAACCTTCAGGTTGATCTGGTTGAAAATTCTATTAGTGCATGTGAATGGTCAGCTTTTTAGATTAATGTTTCTTGTACATGCCCCATCTGAAGCATTCAAAGTTACATGTATTGATTGTTTGCTTTTGGCAGAAACTGTCTCCTCCAAGTATAGCGAAACCTCAAGTTGCTTGTGGTGTATCTGATGCTCACAGTATGGTAATAACTTTTCCTAATGTACTTTTGATTTTTCATCTTTAGTATCAGAAAATTTGTGTTATCAAGATGAATTGGCTACACATGGTTTCTTTATCTTCGACCTTTACTTTATTATGTCATCTTCCATCCGTTCAAAATATTAAATATCCTGATGTCTAGATTTTTCTTTGACAATGGGGATTTGATAAGCTTAATGACACAAAAGACTGAAACTTTGGCTTCTCTACTTTTTTGGTAAATAACTATCCTCCTTTCTTAAGGAGAGATCTTAGACTTTTTACGTAAAAAAGAAAAAAACTGTTCTTTAGTTTTTGTGAAAAGTTTATCTTACGTAAAAAACTTTCTTTAGTTTTTGTGAAAAGTTTTGTAGCAAACTGAGCCAAGGAGTCCTGATTCATGCCATATTGAGCCTCCGAGGCCAACTGTGCACTCGTTTTGCAACAGAGGGAAGAGTTGCAGCAGATTGAGACTGAGCTTCAGGCACAGCTCATTGCTCGATCGGTTTGCACAGATTGAGACTGAGCTTCAGGCACAACTGATTATTTTGGTTTGCTCAAGATGTTTTTTCATTAAATGGATTATGTTTGTACTTAAATTTGAATTTTTTGCAACTCCCTTGCATATTATCTGTAGTTGCAGAACTGTTTTGTCTTTGCCGCCAATTATTAATGGTGCACATTCAGCCATTACTTTAAAGACGAAGAATGTGTTCATTGAATGCACAACCACTGATTTGACAAAGGCCAAATTTTTTTTGAACACAATGGTAAGAATTTAAGAATTCTATTGCATTATATTGGTTATTCATATAGCCTTCACAAACTGCTAAATAATGTTTGTATGTTTATCTTTGCTTCTATAGGTGACCATGTTTTTTGTGTACTGTGAACAAAAGTTTGAGGTGGAACCAGTTGAAGTTATTAACCCTGATGGAAAATCATGTGTGTATCCCGACCTATCACCATACCAGTTGAAGTTATTCATACCTGAAGCCTCCACAGGCATATGTTATAATTTTGATTTTCTTTTTCTGTCTTCTTTTTACTTGCTTCTATCTCTGATCTAAAGAGAATGATATTCAGCTGATTATTACTAATAACATCTGTTTCTCTTATGGCTTGGATGTGATCCCTGCACTGCAAGATACTGGCTGTTTGGCTTCTGTTCTTGTTTTGTTGATTTACGATACCAATTTGATATTTTAAATTAGTCACGTCTATTTGGTCTTCCATTAAATTGGGGAATTGCAGCTAGTTCTGCTAAATGAAATAACACCCTTTATTTCTTTTTAAGCGTTTTATTATCTTGTGTGTTACTCCCAACCTCCATTTTGTAGATTTGATTACTAAATCATTGCAAATTGTATGCCTCACATGTATATTATTTTTCTTTGCAAATGGTATGCCTCACCTATATATGGATATAATTCATACCTGACATTGGGTTATTTACCTCGTCGTTGCAGTTTGAACATGTCGGCAGCCAAGCTCATTGGTAGTGTTGCAGCTTCATTTGTAATTGCATTTACATGTAACTATTATATTGCTGAGCGGAAAATATTTGTAGGCAAGTTCGTTCTTTTTTTAATTTTTTTGTTTTTTGAGGTCCTGCCTTATTTCTTGTTTCCTTAATGTTGTGGACCTTGGCTGACTTCACCATTCTAAATACCTTTTAAAATCAGGTACTACTCCTAGTACTATTACAAACAAAGAATGGGCAGCAGAGACTGACAAAAAGTTCAAGGCATGGCCTCGTACTGCTGGTTCTGATTCAGCTGATCATTTGTTTCTTTCTTTTTCTCCTTGCATGTAGTGTTACGTATGAACTGTTCAACTGCAGGTGCGGTAACTGGAGCTATAACTACTCCCCTTGATGAACATTTTTTTGGTGAACATAGTAGTAATTTATATTGAAAAGTGAATTTGAGATTTATATATGGATAGTTTGGTATATATTTTGTGGATATAGTAATTTGAAACTATAAACGAATGGTATTACTGAGATGTACTTTGAATAGTTGATACATTTTGACTTTAAATTTAAATGAGAATTTAGACCTTTTAGTTATATATTATGGTATTAGCATATTGCAGGGGCATTGGTAATATAAGTGAATTACAACTTTTTTTTTCTTTGTTTTTTTTATCTACAACATTTTAAAAATGTTGTCTGATATATTAAATTAAACTACAACATTTTTAGTCAGAAAACGTTGTGGAATCATACCTTCTACAACGTTTTCAAGCATCTACTAATTTATGGAAAACAAATCTACAACGTTTTTTTCTTAAAAATGTTGTATAATGTGTCTAACTACGTTGTTTTAAAAACGTTGTGTAAGGGTGTCAAATAGATGACACCCTTAACTATGACGTTTTTCTGACAGAAACCACAACGTTTTTTCAGCGTTATCTATTTACTGTTTTGTAGTAGTGTTATAAGTAGATTGATGTAATAATTATTATATTCAATACAACAAAAAGGGATATTTTTCGACGGAATATTTCGTCAGGATTAGGGATATTCCGTCGAGAAGATCTTAATTTTAACGGAATAATCAGTCGAAAATTCTATCGGATATATGCGCGTTGGAATTAAGTCCGTCGATTTTTCGGTCGGAAATAACTAACTTCGATGGAAATGTTTTCGACCAAATATTCGGTCGACCTTACGTTATCCTCGACTGTGACAACCCAAAAAATTTATAAAATTTTAAATGATTAAATTAAAGGTTAAAGTTTAAAACCTAGAGTAAAAATAGCGAATTTATTTAAAATTTTTAAAAAAAATTTATACAGCTTAATAAAATGTAATAATGATAAATATGACAAACCATATGAAGAAGGCTTATTGAATGTAGCAAATCGTATTAAGAGGTTTAATAGACATTAAATTAAATGTCTAGTCAAATGTACGAGTGTATAAATTATTTTATAATTTATGAAGGATATGTATGTTACATAATATGGTAAATATATTAAATTATATTTGCTATATGTAAATAAATTGATATAAACAATTTATAATGTGAGAAAATAAATTTATTAATTATTTTCTATATCGATATGTGTGCATGTTTAGTGTAATGGTAATTGGGAGTAATAAATATATATATATATATATATATATATATATATATATATATATATATTTATTACACATGGAAAATAAAATTTGTTGGGAACAATTGGGCGTGATGAAGCAAAAATGGTAGTTAAGCATATAATATTTATATATACTTTACCCAATAGTATTAGAATAAATTCTTATATAAAATAATTTAATAAAGAAAAGATATTATATTTATCTTAAGAAAGTAAATAAAATTCTTAATTATATTTTATGGCAAGGGTATTATATTTGTTATAATATCTTGAGTAGGCAAATAATTATATTTGCAAGGAAAATTATGTGTTGCATATTTATTTTAACTTATATATAAAATAAATATGTAATTAAGAGATGTTATATTTTATTTTGGGAATATATATTTATATTTTAAAGATGGGTTATATAAATTATATGATTCTTAATGGGTGAAATATTTTGAAGTAGGTGGATTAGTAACTTGAGAGTGTAAAATCTAGTTAGTAACTATTGGGTAAATTATTTATTCAAACAAGAGCATTTTAACAATATTTGGGTAATTTATTTAATCAAGCTAAGTTGGTTAATTCCTTAAATGCCCAAGTTACTATTGCAAGATTTATCTACAAGCTATTCTTCTTGCATTGCCGGGTGGAAGGAGGGAGTATTAAGCATGTTAAGTAATTTTTGTCAAAGGTTCATTTAACACTCCAAACATGTGTCACCCTAATGCTAGCCCAAATTATTTTGCCAAGATTGCAAGTAATGTAAGAGAGAGAGAATGAAGATTGTGGAAGATATTATATACATAAAAGTTATATATATATATATATATATATATATATATATATATATATATATATATATAATTTCACCACAATCAAATATAAACTTATTTTCTCTATCAACATTTACATATTTACAAGAGAAAAAAGGAAGAAGAGAGAAAGAGAACAAGAAAAAAAATCAAAGAGAGAGAGGAGAGACGTTCGGACCAAACAAGAGGAGAGAGATAGGGTTTGATCTTCCATGTTAACCAAGTTCATTACCTACTTGTGAAGGAGAAGAAAGATGATCTCAAAGTAAAAGTACAAAACCTTTAATCTTAACTAAGTTTATTTATTTTATTTTGCTTGGCTTGAATCCAAAGTATGAGTTATGGTCTTGAACTCTAAAAATCTTAGATTTATATGTTTTAGATTGTGTTATGTGTAAATCTAGTTATTTTGGATGTTAACAAGCTTGATCAAAGAAGAAAAATGAAAACAATTTTTAAAACTTAGAAAATCTAGTGGATTGCTGCCCCTAAAAGGGAAATTCGGGGTCAGCTAGGTTGTTCAAAAACTTCTGGGCTTTTGATATGTTATATTACACTTAATAATCTTTCCATAGACTCCAGAACGGACTAATTCTGACTTTGTAGCAAAGAGTTATGACCGTTCAAAATAGTCGCGTCAAAATTGTCTAACCAACTCGGGGCAGTCCCTTTGCACGAATTTTCTGGAATGGGATCAATCGGAGTTACGAGCAACGCGTGAGAAAATCAAGAATAAGTCAAGTCGCTTAGGCGCTAAGAAGAAGACTTAATGAAAGGCGCGTCAAGAAATTGAAGCGCACCGTCATTTCTTGGCCAGAGTAGTAGCTTATTACGGCATGAATTTTAAGGTCTGTTTTGATTAGTTTCCGCGATCCATTTTCACGATGTTAAATTTTTCTAAAATTCTATGACATGAGGTCTATAACATGACCAAAATTTCATTGTTATATGACTCATGATTTGAGAATTAAAAATGAACAAAGAAGCATGTCAGAATTTAAAAACGAGCGAACGTCGACACGTCGAGCGACTTTGACGTTCGAAGTTCCGAATCGCGCTCCGGCGAAATAATAAATCATAATAAATCTAATAAAGTCCTACGGAGCGAGATTTGACTATAAATGATATTTTATGTCGAGAAACTTCTTTTCAGGCATAAATAAAACAATAAAAATATGTAATAAATATAATTTACATATTTAAGCGAAATAAAAACTATAGTTGCCTATAATATTAGTAAATGATTTGAATATTATTAAATGATTAATAATATTAAAATGTGATTAGAATATTATTAAAGGATTAATAATATTTGTGAATGATTAAGATTTTATTAAATGATTTAATAATGTTAAGAAGTGATTAAATATTATTAAGTGATTAAAATATTATTAAATGATTAATAATATTAGACAAGAGTTTAAAATGAATGATAGTAATATTATCGAGGGATGATAATATTACTAATGAGTTAAAGAATTATTCAATGTTTGATTATGTGGCTAAATGTTAGCTAATATATTATTTGAGTAATAGTATTGTGAGATAAAATGTATTATGTTAATTGGAGGATCGATATTATTAATGATAGGTCTTTCATAAGAGATTAAATTAGATTGCTTAGCGGTAATAAATGGTACATGCAAGTTTTCCTAACTCAAACTCGAGTTATTATTTTTCAAGAATGCTAGTGGATTAATTATTGACAATTATTCCACGTCTATGATTATTGTTGTTATTCGCACTTAGTGCATGTTGCATATGTTTATCGAGGCTGATCACCTTGATTACCATAATGTTCCGTTAAATTTGTTCATGGTTATTGTTAACCACTCAACATTAATTATTCAGTTATTCAGTTATTGAAGTTTTGATTCATGCTCTTTCACAATTATATTACATTGTTGAAAACATGAAAACTTATTCCTTTTAGATCATGATATATCCTTCTTATATTTAAACTTGATGGGCAAAGTAGTTGCTCACTCTTGCTATATCATGATAACATTTTTAGATTAAGACGAATGTTCGAAGGAAGACAAAGACAATAATAAATTCTAAGAGTAGATTGTTATGCCCATTTAACTATTACGTTATTTGATGTGAATAAATTATATAAACCTTTTTAGATTCCAAAGGTATGTATGTAAGTTCATGTTATTAATCCTTGGGTTAGGTTGTAAGAACTTATTGTATAAACACTTTATGTTTATATATTTTGCATTAGTTTATAGAATATGTATGAAGATGATGTATCGTGACACACTAGGTTGAAGATTCAAGAAACCTGGATTTGCGGGCGCTACATCGACCGAATGCCGTCCGTCGGAATTAGTCGGTCGAGTTTAGCTCGCCACGTGGAAAAACAGGTAAACGCGTGGGAGAATAAAGGCAAATGAAATTTCGTCGAGGATATCCTTATTTTGTTGAGGTTAATTTTTTAATTTTTTTTCCTATTTTGGCAATATCGAGGGTAATAACCCATATTTTTGTACATGTAAACCTATTTTTTTTCCCAACAACACATACAACATGAATATGACTATCCAACAACATGAATATGAATTACCAAGGCCAACTAAACTACAATAAGTCATGCCATTAAGCTAAACTAAACTACATATGTCAAACATTAACAAAACTAAAGTAGAGATGTCAAACTAAAGTAATGACAAGGTTTAAACTACAATACGTCAAACATCAACTAAACTAAAAAAATTTACATCCCATTATGCTAAACTAACGTAAATATGTACTAATCATCTACAAAACTAAGTCATGCCAGTAGTACTACCCCCGGGGTGAGGAGGATCATCAGGCGGGCGTCGACGCTGTTGGTTTGGCGTATGAAAATCGTCAACGTGATCAGAGTGAGCAGCCTCCTCGGCATCGCCAGTCCTCTCGAGATTGTCACCCTGTTGATATAATATAATGTAATTCATTAGTCCATATGATACAATTAAAGATAACTAAATGAAAATTAAATAACATGCACAATACTTGAATTTAAATCGAATAGTATACCTGAGTAGTCGAGGGCTGACTCAGCATCGGCCCAAAAGAGTCCATGATTAAGGTAACCACCATCCGTACAACCTCGTCACGTATCACAACGAACCGGTCCAGAGGGATACCCGTACTATTGGCGGTGACACCAGCTGCAATGTCCTGAGCAAGCTGATGGAGGCGAGCACAACTAGGTAGGTCCTAACGACGGTATATCAGATTTGTACCAAACCTCTCCAACACCGCCATCATAACCCTCTGGAACATAGCATCGTCTAAGCTATCGCCCATATGTGATGGTCCCACGGGTGCTCTTGGACGCAGACACTGGCTAGATCTTGTAAAAATAAATATAACATAAATAAACGAGAAATAAACTAAAATATTAGACCTCAAGGTAGTGTATAGGCTGGTATCCTCGGCAACTCCAGCACTCGATACCGGCTGGTAGTGCTACTAGAAGGATCTTGAGATGTGACCCAAAGGGTCGTCTCGTCATCCTGAGATAAACTAATCTCGGGCTGAGGGATGCTGGAATCTAACGACTCGGGATCGCCCCTAGCAGCCTGCAACTCAGCTATACACTGGCCCCGGAACTTCTCAAACTAGTCATGTAATTTAATATATTTGCATGTGAGTTAACTCGACATCATCATATAAATTACGTAATATGATCCTAAATAAAAATTATTATTATAGTAGATGTTTTACCCATATAGCTAATGTTGCAGGAATCATCGTCGATGCCGAAGTCGACACCTTCAGCGTATGGAATTTATTCCAAAACTTGACCATAGTAGGAGGTCGACCTAAGCTGCTCTGCATGGCCTAAATCATACATTAATTAATATCACACTACCTTACTATAGATCCTAACAATATTAATTCTCACTAACTATAGATACATACTGACTTAACCTCCTGAAACGACTATGATCCAGAAGTATGTACAATCTAAAGCTTGCCTCGATTCTTCTTCATTTGCTCGGACATTGTCTTGAAGGCAGTATCATCCTAGTACGTGCACATGGCCGCCCATACTGCATCTGATACGGTCGACGGCTGATGATCTCGTATAGTAGTCCCGGGCTGGACTTCAACTGCCTGGGATGCCTTCATATTTATAATATGTCTATAGAAAATCCATAACGTATATATCAGTAAAATTTTGAACACTATGTAAATAACTAGGATTAACTTTTTGATTTGACATATATAATTCGACTTACGTGAAACTCGGGCAACATTATCACCATAAAAGAGACATCATACTGCGCGTACTAGTTAAATCGCATGCAACCAATCAAGAGATGCGTCAAGCATATAGCGTCTACGATCGTCTTAGCGGCAAGGTCCATAATACTATAATTCAAAAAGGTAATGGATTATTTTAATTGTAATCACATAATAATATCATTTTAATTGAACATGATATATTATAGTTGAAACTTATTGCGATGAGCCGGCGTCAACCTGAATGGTGTGTGGAACTACCGGCGGACGACCTAATACATAGAGGTTAGTCCCTCGATGACGACGACATATAACATCTATAGGTATAATTAAGTTATGATAAAATTGTGAAAAAAATAGTAAATGGACTTGTTTTATAAACTATAAAAAAGTAATGAAAATGAGTGTGACTGCGCCTAAATAAAATTAACTCACTAGCTAATTATGAAGACGACCCGCCCAAGGAGTCGCCACCAGATCCTGTACAGCCACCACCACGATAACCTCCACCACTATGTCTAGACATAAATGTACTACTGAAATAACAGACATTAACTTATTAAATTGTAGTTTATTTATTTTAATAATCTTTTTTATTAGTAAAATATTTACAAAACAACAATTAGTTTAGACTTTGTATGTCGTCAAACCTGTCAGAATTAAATTCATTTTCATCATCTGATTCTACCTCTTCCTCTTGCGTATAAATTTCTTCCTCGGTATCATCTTCTACGACGACATACGGACTGACTACCACATCTTCCTCAACTTCGTCAACATCGGGTACGTCAACCACATTGTCTACCAACACATCGTCATCTGTTCTAGAAAAATTAGTACCATCAAATACCCGAGTCTTCGTTGCGACAACTGTATACCAGAGGGGTCTATAATTTATGACATTAGGGCCAAAGTAAACTTGAGTTACTTGGCAGGTTAACATAAATATATCATCAGATTGTAACTTTGACTTTATATCTACTTTGACGATTCTATTACGATCAACTTTAACAGCCTTTGCAATATCAAACCAGCGACACTTAAATATAACGACTTTTTTACCCCCTAGATAATTGAGCACAACAACTTCCTCTAATCTTCCATAGTAATTGGACTCAAAATCTTGGTAACAATTTCCCAACACGACAACGCTATAGTTGACTGATGTCAGTTTATTCAAGTCATCAACCTTGAATCTAGACCCATTAACGATGCAGCCTGAAAATGAACTAATAAGTTTGTATGGACCTGAAATGACATCTCTAAAACTCTTAGATGTGTTATCTTCTTCAACCCTTCTCTTAAATCACTATTGGAAATTTTTAGTAATATATGCTTCTAACTGTGCTGTAGTTAGTCCCGGGTTAGAAGTATACGCTTCCGTTTCGAATGAGCTACAATAATACTATGTCATTTAATTATTGATTAAGGGTCTAAATATTAAAGCTTCTACATAAAATAATACATACTTGATGTACGACGATGCTTCAAGCATATTTAGAAGCATATGTGTAGATACAATCTTTAAATCTTTATCGATTAGGTAAGTCTTCATCTCATGTCCAAATGGTTTAGCCAGATAAGTGAATATAACCAACTCATCAGCACGAGATTAGGGACCCAAGACCTCATTCCTAGTTAAACGATTGCTCTTCGTTGAGACTACATCATCAAAGTACAAGGAGCAGAAGTTGACAAGCTCTTCCTCCGTATAGCGTTCAGCAATAGAACTTACAACATGAGCTTTGTTTTTCATTTTCTACTTTAATCGATGCATATACCTGAAATAAGACATTATCAACGGAATTAATTATAAATATTACGAATATTACACAATGTAAGTGATATTATTTTCTTGGACAACGTATAACGTTCAGTAATAGAACCCTCTGTATGAATATTGTTTATTTTCTTGGACTGAACTATTGTTGTCATGAACGTTAATTGTAATTCATTTTTTGAGTCATGAGCAATATCTTTGCAAATAATACACTTGCCCTCAATTTTAGTAAGGAACCCATACTCTTGAGGAAATACCTCTTTCTTCAGCCCTTTTAATAGTGGGTTTTTCTTATGACCTATTAATGTCATTCCTTCATTAAAATCTATTTTATCCACTGAAGTGAGACCTTTGTTCTTAAAACCCAGACATGTATTGATTTCGGCAGCTCCCATCTGAAGTGTGACTCCTTTAACTTTAGTAGTTATTGCACCATCATTGAATTATGCAATTAGATAGAATCCCTTGATGAGATCTGAGTTGTGACCCCCCCAAAATAGGTATACATCACCCATTTTGAGTTGCGAGATATCACACTACAGAAATCAAATACAAACTTCATTTATACAACTTTTGAACTGTCGTGCAGAGTACGGCAACACATAAGCTGTGAATTTTAATACAAATATATGTAACTCTCATGGTGCCTCGACCACAACACCTTACAATGATACTTTACATAAAAGTACAGTCAATAACTGTTTTAGAAATTAAAATCTTTGGAAATGCTCAAGGAAACCTTCGTACATGGGAGGCCATGCATCTAAGTTATGATAGATATCATATGACTCGAGATTTATCCTTGGTTGACCCAATAGACCCCAAAGAAAAATGAGAAGATTACTGTCATGTTCTTTCCAATGGTGAGTCTTCTCTTGACATATAATTATCTCCATTGTCTCCAATTGAGAATTATATTTCAACCAAACTCCAAGATTATATAGGTAGTGCTCATAGATATAATCAGCAAGTGCATATGCACAGCTCTGTCTTATGATAACACGAAGTCGTCTATCATTAGACATCTTATATGATAGTGACAAAACACCCTTCCAAAGTTGGGTTCATCTCACCCTATTCGGTTCACCAAAATCAATGGTTAAAATGACGTATAAAATACGACACACTTATCTAAAATTCTTAATAAAATTATTTCTATACTGTTTTAGGGGAAATCTCAACAGCTATAGACTATCGTTCTATTCCCCTGTTACCCCCGCTCGACCCAGTTATACTCTTATTACCTGAAAGAAATTGTGAAGCAAAAGGGTGAGCACAACTAGCCTAGTAAAGAATATCATGAGTAAAGATAATTAATTTATCAATAGCCTTCATTAGTAATAAATAAGAGATTTAGAACATATGGTAGATGATAAAACTTTTCAACCATAGTGGCAGCGGAACGAACAATCCATTAGAAGAGTCAAATAGACCATAAAGTCTATTATCTTCTCCATGTTAAAAGTTCACCAACAATGTTTTATCCATGTAACATCAATCAACAATTCCTGTCCACAATCATGTGAATAACTCATAATCATAATTTTGGTTCTAAATTCCTCTTCACATCCAGGACGAAGATAATTTTCATCACATGTCTTTACCTAAAACATCAAAGATCATGGTTATACCAAATCATAGTTCCTGTTCATAATCATACTAATAAATTCATCTTTGCACTACGGGCCAAAGATATTCATCAACAGTTCATCTTTGCACTACAGGCCAAAGATATTCAACAACAGATCATCTTTGCACTATGGCCAAAGATATTAATATCTCAAAGAAATATATAATCATTTCAGAATTTATATAAACAATAATTATAACCATGTTGATCAATTCACCTTTGCATTTAAGCTAAAGATATTCGATTATAAATTCAATGGCCATGATCATACCAGTCAACAATTCATCTTTGCACTACTGGCCAAAGAGAACCCATAGTCACGATCATACCAATAATCTACCCATCTTTACACTTAAGTCAAAGAGAAATTTCATCACCAGGATTATAAAAATGTTATATATGATAATAAAAACAATATGATTAAAACATGGATTTAATTTCAAGAGTAAGATTCATAAATCAACGATAATTTGGTCAGAAAAAGAAACCAATTTTTTTTTGAATAGTATCCTCTGAATAGTAACTTATGAATAGTAACTCATATTCATAAATAGTACCGTATACGTGAATAGTGCCGTATACGTGAATAGTACTCCATGAATAATACTCATAAAAGGAAAATACAAAAGAAAACGATATTCCATGACGAGTACAAAAGAAGTGATATCTCATACGAGTATAATAGAATATACGAAACTACAAATGAATTTTCACCAGCCATGCGATAATCCACGTAGACAGATCATTTTCTCAATTTAATAAAGAATGAATACGAAGGGTCATTCACCATGCATACGGTAGTCCGCGTAGACAAGTTATTCCAACAGAATAATAACGAATGGAATAACAGAAGAATTTCACCATGCATGCGGTGAATGCAGATATAGGCGAGTTATTCCAATGAGAATAATAACGAATGGAACAACAGAAGAATTTCACCATGCATGCGGTAGTCCGCGTAGACAGGTTATTCCAACAAAATAATAACGAATGGAACCAGGGGCGGATCCATCCACAAAATTTAGTGGGGTCAAATTCAAATTTTTTTTTGTTAAAAATAAAAATTATAACTATATATATATACTTTTCTAAATTCAATATAATTTCTCAACACTTAAGTCGTTAAGTTTAATATATATATATATATATATATATATATATATATATATACATATATTCATGATTTTCTTATAAGAAAAATATTAGAATGATTTTTTTATCAACAATTTTTTTTATTATAAACCCAATATAATACAAATGTGACAAATCCAAAAGAGTTGGATAAGGCCACACGGGATAAAGAAAACTAAGTAAATAGTCTTGAAGTTTTAATACCTTATCTTTGTCTTTGAGTTTTAATTTGGTGATAAAAGAAAAGAAAGCGAATGAAAACAAAAAGAGATAATGTCAATTTTGTAATAGAATAGAATTTTTTTTTAAAGAAAAGTGGTGTTTTTGAGTTTTAATTAGAAAAAATATTAAAAAAATGAATATATTTCAAGTCAAAATTTTTTTTCTCATTTTTTTTCTACAACTAAATTAAAAACTTTACAGGATGTTAGTTAAAAAAGAAAAGAAAATAGAAGAGAGTACTAACTTTTTGAGCCAAATATTACACATGAAGAGAGGAATAAAAGAAGTAATACAAAATTATCATTACTTTAAAAAGTCACTTATACAAAAAGAGGTTAGTGATGAGGGTGTGTACTATTAGGAAAGGGAAGGAGCCAAGAAGGACACAAAAAATTCAGTGGGGGCAGGTGCCCCCCCTGCCCCTAGAGTAGATCCGCCTATGAATGGAACAACAAAAGAATTTCACCATGCATGCGGTAGTCCGCATAGACAGGTTATTCCAACAAAATAATAAAGATTGGAATAACAACCCCTTCGAGTATTGAAAGAAAATAACTCTCTTCATGAATACGAAAGAAATAATACCCCTTACGAATGTTGAACGAAAATAATATTCCTACGAATATTGAACGAAGATGATATTCCTTACGAATATTGAACAAAAATAATATTCATACGAATGCGAAAAATAATCTCTTCAGAATATGAAATAAATAATACCCCTTACCTCAGAAGAAGACCGGATACTGGAATAGTGAAGTAGCAGACTTCTCTTCTTCTTTCTCTCTATAGCTTCTCTCTTTATAATTTCTCTTGTGAGTCTTAGTGAATTGGTGAGAATGAAGGAAGAATGAGCTTCTATTTATAGGAAAATATAGTTTCAATAATTACACATTTTGGGGCTCGAAATATTATAGTATAATAACTTCATTTTTTCTTTTATTTTTAATTTAGTCCTGCAAGTATTATCAAACTTGCACCACCTCTCCTAATAGTACATTATGTGAATCAATAGTACAATATGTGACTCAATAGTTCTATACATGTGAAAAAAATAATTACAGTATAGTACCTTCATCTATACCTCTATTTTTAATTTAGTCATGCAAGTATTATCAATCTTGCACCACCTCCCCTAATAGTACATGCATGTGAATCAATTGTACACACATGTGAACAAATAGTTATAAGCATGTGAATTAATAGCAATTAATTGCTTATTTATCCGATTAATTACCCGATTGGTCAATTTAACCTCTAGTAATCAGTTATTATCAAAATAATTGTCGATTTCCACCAACACAATGAAAATATTTTTTATCAAAAATTTCATTTTAAATTTTCGAAGTTTGACTTTTCTCGAAAAAGTCAACTATTGACTTTTTAACCAAAAAGTCAACCCCGGTAAAATTTGTGTTTATAGTCTATTTTTACTAATTTTATCGTTCCGGACTCAAATATCACGTCCGTATCTCCAAATTCAACTCCGAGCTCAAATTCGATTTTTAATAACATTCATCATTAATATTATAACTCACAATATTAACAACCAGATCGTTCCTAGGAAAGAGGGGGCTTTCCGATAAGGATTTCTCCCTATTGGCACACAATTAAATAACCTAACCCCTTTCCTCGACAGAAATTTCTAGACATTGTCAATAATGTAAATAATAATATGAACAACTTGTCATCTCAATTATTGATTTAATAATATAAAATATTGTGACAATAATTGAATAAAACTGAGTGACTTCTCACGTAAGCATCAAAGATACTGTACAATACCGTGTGCCACTGTGCAACCACGTGTATTACTGTACTTTTATCAATTTAACCATTTACTAAATAGAATAATAATGATAAAAATTGAATGCTTTTATTTTGTAAAATTCGGGGTCTTATATGTGTAGATTTTGGTGTTGGAGTTCAACACTTAGAGAACCCAGCTCGTTCCACGAGCTCTAGAATGTCTCAGATGTTCTTTTCTAGAGTGACGAATTGATCATAACATAGTTAAATACCGGTTACAATGTGAAAGTTCGCCATCAAAGTTCACCTTTTTTGAAAATTTCACACAATTGATTAAGTTTTTGAGGATTTTGAGATCTAGGGTTAGAAAGCTTTTTAGGAAATTTGAAAGACCTTAATATTCAGATTTCAAAATTGAAGTATACAAGTCTAAAATTAAATTTGAAAAGATTTTATATAACTTCCCTCTTAGTTTTGTGGAGTGGGACACGTGCCATTAAGTAATAGCCTGCATGTCGTATCAGTTCTGTTACTTCACAACTGATAAGCAGTAACTTTATTTTTCACTCACTTGCTTAATCGTGAATGATACCCACCTTCTATGATCGTCTCCAGCTTTACGATTCTCTTTTCTACACTAAGTAATGCCATCTAGAAACATAGTATTATGGATGCAAATTTAGCATACCTAACTCACTTATTTGTTTCTTAAATCTAGATTCATCCAGTAGCTTAGTAAACACATATGCTAGTTGATCATCAGTTGGAATAAAATGTAAGGAGATATCTCCATTTTGAACATGATCTTTATTAAAATGATATCTAGTATCTATATTTTTAGTTCGAGAATGCATGACATGATTATTAGTAATTGAGATTGCACTAGTATTATCACATAATATAGGGATAAACTTGAAATCAAACCCATAATCAGCAAACTAGCTCTTCATCCATAAGATTTGAGTACAACAACTACCAGCTGCGATATATTCGGCCTCGACAGTAAAGGTTGGCACAGAGTTTTGCGTCTTGCTAAACCAAGATACAAGTATATTTTCTAGTAATTGACATGTCCCACTAGTGCTTTTCCTGTCTATCTTGTAATTTGTAAAATCTGTATTTGAATATTATATCAGATAAAAGGGAGACCACTTAGGGTACCAAAAACCCAAATATAGAGTACCCTTGAAATACCTAAAAATTCTTTTCACAGCTATTAGATGGTATTCCTTAGGATTATCTTAAAATCTAGCACAAATGCTGGTTAAGAACATGATATCTGGTCTACTAGCAGTTAGATAGGAGAGAGATGCAATCATTCCTCTGTATCGAGTGATATCAACACTTTTACCTTTTTCTTCCTTGTCAAGTTTGGTAGCAGATGCCATTGGAGTTTTCATGGGGGTAGCTGATTCTAAGCCATACTTCTTAAGAAGATCTTTGATATATTTGGCTTGATTGATAAAATTTCTTTCTTCAGATTGCTTGAGTTGAAGTTCAAGGAAAAAGTTAAGCTCTCCCATCATACTCATCTCAAATTTATTCTACATTAACTTGGCAAATATTTTGCAATATTTTTCATCAGTAGAGCCAAATATGATATCATCAACATATATTTGAACTAATAAGATTTTATTCTTATGCTTCCTAAGGAATAGAGTTGTGTCAACTCTTCCTCTAGTAAATCCATTTTTAACAAGATAATTATGTTAGTATTTATACTTTGTGGTTTTAATGATGACAATGTTTATATGAGCTTAATTGATTTTATTTTGGCGTATAATTTAATTGGGTCATGCTATTCAAATAATTTTATGCATATTAATCATATGATATATAATTGTGTGCATGGGTTATTGAATGGATTAATCATTTTGTCTCCTAGCTCACGAAAGTTAATGCAGTATTGGAGTGAGTAAATCAAGGTGGTTATTTTTGTCACATGCCTTAAATTTTTATATATAGAATATATATATGTTTATATCCAATCCTGATATGCTTTAAAGACTAATTCAAATTGGAGTAATTTAAGGAGATTGGAAATCTATTTAATATTCCTTAAATCTCTCATATTTTATTGTGGGGTTATATCCTTCCAATATATATATATATATATATATATATATGTTATTTGTTATATATATATATATTGAGCTACCAATTTAAATGTATTTGAGAGATTTTTTAGGAATTGGTTTTATGAAGGATTCTTATTTAAAGTTGATGGAGATGTTATTTTGTCACATGCTAAACAATAATTGCTATTTTTAAGGGATCTTGCTAATTGCTAATAGGACTCTTTCAACTAGTATTTGATTTTCATTTGACTTCTTCATAGCTATATTTCCTTATCCACTGATGTTGTCATTGGTAACGTGGATCTCTATTTCAATCAAAAAGATATAGCGTTGCGAGGAGGAATTGGAAGGTTTCATAGCCGTTGCTTTCTCTTCTTTATATATATCTCGCTTTTACGGCTTCATGAAGGAGAGAAGACTACTGAACAGAAACTCTTCAAGCTATCCAAGATACACATCAATTATCATATCATTCTATTAGTCTTGGTTTACAGTGTTCGTGTATTCCTTATTTCATATATATTGTAAACATAGTACAAGTCTAGGTTGGCTTGGGGTTTTTATTTTAGTAATATTCAATTGCATAACGAAGGTATCAAAGTCTCGGAGGTGAGAGGTGTTGCGAGAGAGGTGTAAAGGGGAAAGAGGTGTCCAATCGATCGTCGTTGTAACAGGAAGTTTTATTGTCTTTGTAATTCTTTGAATATTATTTTAATAAAGTGAGTCTCCAATCCTAGTTGGGATTGGGACGTGGATTAGCCACTAGAGTAGAGGATGAAATTTGAACCACGTAAAAAATCTCGGTGTGATTTTCTATTATTTTACTTCTATTTTTTTGGCTTCAATATTCTGCAGTTTCTGTTTACGTCAAAAAACTTTTACACTAATACGGACAGGTATTAGCTTTCCGTTTATAACAGACAAAGTATATAACTAATACGAACAGGGTTAGACCGTTCGATTACAGTCTGCTATAGTAAACTTTGAAAATTGGCCGCTGTAGATCACTTCTAAGTAATTACACCTATTCACCCCCCCTTCTAGGTGTGCTTAATTACAAAATTACAAATTAGAGTGTTTCATACCATACTCTAGGTGTTTGTTTCAAACCATATAGTGCTTTATCAAGTCTAAAGACATAATTTGGAAAAGTATGATTGATAAAACCTGGTGGTTGTTTGACATAGACTTCTTCTTGAAGTTCACCATTTAGAAATGCACTTTTGACATCCATTTGGAAAACTTTGAATCTCATGTGAGCTGCATAAGCTAGAAACATCCTGGTGGCTTCCAATCTTACAACATGTGCGAACGTTTCATCATAATCAAATCCTTATTCCTGCGAATATCTTTTTGTTACCAGCCTTGCCTTGTTCCTTTTGATCACACCAACTTCATCCATCTTATTACTAAAGACCCATTTTGTGCCTATGATTGGATAATCTTTTGGTCTATGAACCAACCTCCAAACCGTGCTTCTTTCAAACTGATTCAGCTTTTCTTGTATAACCTCGATCCAGCTTGAGTCTTTTAGAGCTTCTTCAATCTTCTTTGGCTCAGTTTAAGAAAGAAAACTTAGATAAAAACATTTATTTTGAGTGGTTGATCTGGTCCTAACAAGTGCACTTGGATCTCCAATGATTAGATTTTGAGTGTGATCTTTTACCTATCTAGATCCGGATGAAACGTCAATCTTTGTGCCTTCTTATCGAAGTTCTTCAAGATTTGGTTCTTCTTCTACATCTTCATTGGTTCGTAGAGTTTCAGTATTTGGATTCTGAGACTCTACGATTTCTTTATCTGGTACTACGATCATAGGATCTGGAACATCTTCATTGATCGTAGGATTTTTTGAAGTTTGAGGTTCCAATTCCATGAATTCTTAAATTTAAGTTATCTTACTTGGTTCACCTTCATCAGATTCATCAAATGTGATATGGTAGATACTTCTACTGTCAATGTATTCTTATTGAAACTCTATAGGCTTTTTTTCCATAGAGTATCCAAGAAAGATTCATTCATCTGATTTAGGCTGAAATTTGGTCAAATATCTTTTGCAATTGTTAAGAATGTAATATGCTCACCCAAAAGCACGAAAGTAGTTGATATTTGGCTTTCTTCCTTTCCATAACTCGTAGAGCGTCTTTTTTAGCATAGCGTGGATTAAGGATCTATTCTGAGTGTAAAACACAATGTTAGCAGTGTCTGACCAAAAATATTTAGGTAATTTAGTTGCTGCCAGAAGTGTCCTTCCTGCTTCAATCAGAGTTCTATTCTTCCTTTCAATTACTCCATTTTGTTGTGGAGTTCAAGGTACTGAGAAATTATGTTGAATACCATTGTCTTCACAGAACTGATTTACTTCAGAATAGTTGAAGTCCCTGCTATGATCACTCCTAATAGCTTTTATCTTTTTATCATTCTCATTCTATACTACCTTAAAGAATCAATTGAGTACTGGTTTCTTCTTTTGAACTTAAGAAGAATACTCATATAAACCTGGCATAGTTGTCTACTAGTACCGGTGAGTATCTTTTACCTCCAAGACTAGTTGTTGGAATATGCCCAAAGAGATCCATATAAAGAAGTTGTATTGGATTTTTATTTAAGTTAGCCATCTTACTTTTAAATGAGATCTTGGTCTGCTTTCCCATTTGACAGGATTTGCAAGGTCTTTCCTTAATGAAGTTCTGTTTGGTTAGACCTCTTACTAGGTCCTTTGATGCAAGCTTTGACATGTTCTTGAAATTTAGGTGAGATAGTCTCCTATGGCATAACCAGCTTACGTCTTCTAGAGTTTTTGAGAAGAAACAAGCTGATACTGAGGAAATCACTTTAGAGAGATTTATCACATAAACATTTCCTTCTCTTAATCCAGTTAGCTTTACAGAATTGGTTTCCAGGTCTCGAACTTGACACTTGTTGTTGAGGAAGATGACTTGATAACCCTTGTCACACAGCTGACAGATGCTTAAAAAGGTATGCTTTAATCCCTCAACATAAGTTACTTTAGTGAAGGAAAAAACTCTATTTTTGTTGGAACCATAGCCTCTAGTTTTACCAAAGTTGTTATCTCCAAAGGTAACAACTAGGCCATCTTTTCCCTTAAATTTTGATAAAAGGGCTTTATTTCCAGTCCTGTGCTTAGAGCACCCACTATTAAGATACCAAACGAATTTAGTTAACCTTGGTACTTGCATGGATAGTCATTGTTTATTTTGGTACCCACACCCTTTTGGGTCCTTTAGTGTTAGTTATCTTGGGAACCCAGATTTATGCCCATATGTATGATATTTATAACAATATGTGTATTTTGTTTGTGGATTTCTTTTCATTTGAACCTTATATGTTTGATATACCTTTCTTTCAGGTAGACCTCTTTGCCTCCATATACTTTTATTATTTTGAAATTTCCTAGAGTAAGAACCAATTCTACGATTGTTTCAAGATTTACCTGTAGATTTATTTCTAATATCTTCGACTCTTCTACACATGTTTGTAGACTTGATCTTACTTTCCGATTTTGTAAAACCCAAACCAGAATGTGACTTGTTGTCTTTTGGAACAACTACTTGGTTAGCAGAGATTGGTAGACAAGAAATACTTGGTTTAGTGTCTTCTTTGGATTTCACAAACAAAGTGTTTCTATGGGAAGAAGAAACACTATTTTTGTTTATTTCCAAATATTTTTCAATACTTATATTTGAGGAAGACAAGCTATCAAATCCTAATCCCGATCTGTTAGAAACAACCCTCTGACTCGTGATTAGTAAGTTCATAGATGAGGAAGATTGATTCCACATGGAGATTGTCTTTTCCAATTCCTTTATTTTAGAATTAAGACTAGATTCTCTCAGAGTGTTTGTTTCAATTATCTTTCTCAAAACCTTATTCTCTGCTTCAAGCCTGGATAGAGAGGAAGTGCTTCGTAGAGAGGTTTCCAATTCTACTTGCACTTTCTCTTTCTCCTTTTGAGAAGAGAATAATTCTTTGATAGAACCCTGAATAACTTCATGTATCTATGTAATTCAGAAGTAATATTATGCAAGGCAGATCTAAGATCATCCATATTAACAACAAGAGAGTTGAAATCAAATACCTCAAAGATATTGATTTCTCGACTATTAGTGGTTGAGTTGGACTTTCCTTCTATGACCATCAGACACAGGTTGGCTACTTCTGGTTCTTCATTATCACTTGAGTCTGAGCTAGTATCATATGTGTCACTCAATGACCTTTCATCTACTAGACCTCTTTCTTTCTTGTGAGACTTCTTCTAATTATGTAAATAAGCACACCTAGAGGGGGGGGGGGGGTGAATAGGTGTAACTACCAAAATCTGATTTATAATGGTCAATTTTTAAGTTTCCCAGCTGCAACTTATAATCGAACAAGTTAACCATGTCTTTTTTTGTATATGTTCTTCGTCTGTTATAATCGGACAACTAATCCCTTTCTGTTTTGGTATATGTTATTGGTCTGTTATAATTGGACACGTAATCCATGTCTGTTTTATTATATCTTCAAACATGAACTGAAACTAAATATGCAGAATGCAAATATTAATCAAATAAAACTACAAAAAGTAAATCACACCAATATTTTTACGTGGTTCAGTCCCTATCCTCTAATCTAGTGGTCTAATCCACGTTCAATACCAACTAGTATGGTGACTCTTTTTATTTAACTTAATATTCAATTAAATACAATAAAAAGAACTCCCTGTTCAAATAAAGCTTTCCAATGCGATGGACACCTCTTCCCCTTTTGCACCACTGCAACTTTTCTCACCAGTGAGACCTTTGCACCTCTACAACCTTAAAAGCTCCCTTCGAACAGATCCTATCTATTGCTAGATAGACCAAACCAAACAAGACTTGAACTTTGAATATAATAGAAGAAATTATAATAGACTTCTTATTTTCCAGCCACACAGAATTAAAGACAGTACAATGAATAGCTAGAAATAAAAAATGAAAGCTCTCAATAGGATTCTTCTTTGAATAGCAATGTGAATTAGCTTGTTGTGTTTTGCACTGCTTAGCAGTGAAATAAGACTATATATAATGAGAGACCCAACGACTATAAAATAATTGATAACAAAATTTCTTAGATCATGGAAGTAATAAAGAATAATTTCAGCAGTAATATATGTCCAACAGATATAATATATTCCTTAGAATCAGCTATCAAGGATATGATATTCAAATCAAACTGAAAGAGCTTAAATAAAGAAATAAAAGAGATCAAATAAATTTTGTTTCAATCCAATAACTAATCAGTTTGAATATTAAGACTGTTTCCTTTTTAGACTCTTTTTTAATTTATATTACATATCGTTAATTCTAGATATGATATATTAAAGATAACTTACCAGCAATAACATTGATTAGAATTTAAAAACATACTGAGGACTATAAAGGAATCAAGAAAATATAAATAACTTAGATCCTGTATAAAGATTCTAATTTACTCTAAATACACCCTATATCATATTAAACTAGCCCAAACAAAATAACCAAATCCATTACAAACAGATCTAACACAAATATTTTGTCATCATTAAAATCACAAAAAAGATATAAACTAACACTTCTTGTAGTATTTGTATTCTTTTTTCTTGTCATGCTTTTGCTTGTCATTTTTAAGATCCTCTAGTAGAGGCTTGGTGCATTATGCTATAAAGTGACCAGGCTTCCTTTTCTTGTTCTCTGCTGCTGCTTTCATTTCTTGTTCTCTGCTGCTGCTTCCTTTGTTGAAGTTTCTTCTTGGTCTCTAGTTGCTGCCTTTTCTCAAGAATTTTCTTAATCTTCTAGCAAGCAGAGAAACCTCATAATCATCACCATATGCACCTTCTTGATCATCTTTTCCAGTTTCAACATGTGCTTTTAATGTATTTTTAGATGCTTTGAGGGCAATACCTTTTCTTTTCTTTTATTTTCAGCTAGTCTCTGCTCTTTGATTTAGTTCCAACTCATAGGTAAGAAGATTGCTATAAAGCTTCTGCATAGTCATTTCGTGCATTTTTGTTTATTCTCGAACGGCTGTGGTCTTGGCATTTGAATTTCTAGATAGGGCTCGCATGAATTTGATGTTCAGTTCTTTGTTTGGATATACATTGCCATATGACTTTAGAGCATTTAGGAGAATATTGAATCTTTCATATGTTGTTGTAATGTTTTCTCCATGAATGTGATTAAACATCTCGTACTGTTGAGTCAGGATGGATTGCTTGTTTTCTCTAACATCTTCTGTTCCTTCATGCATCGTCAACAATGCCTCCTTTGCTTCCTTGGCAGCGGTGCAGTTTATAACATTTTCAAAAAAGTTCATCCTCTAAGGCCATGATTATAATATTATTAGCCCTTTTGTCTAGCTGCACATGCTTCTTCTCATTTTATGTTCATTCTTCACGTATTTTCACAACCTCCTTGTTGGGATTGTCCATTGTGGGAGCGATCTTTGTAGGAATATATGGACTAGTGAGAACATCTTCAAATAAATCATCACCGATTGCAACCATGTATGTCTGGATACTTACTTTCTAGTTAGCAAATTTTTCTCTGTTTAGAAGAGGTGGCTTACTTCCACCACCAAGCTCGGAACCATTTTTATTTTATGCCATGGATCTACTCATAGTGTAAGCTTTGTGTTCATGATAACTTTCTCTGATACCACTTGTTATTTCTCAATGACACTTATAGATCTAGAAGGGGGGTTGGATATATCTTTTAAAATTTCTTTTGATTAAAGGAGTATTACGAAATACTTGATATTTGATTTATTAAGAATAGAAGAATATGTCTTTTGGAAAACCTCTTGAAGATCTAAAAATAAATATCTGTTCTGACAGATTGAAAGATAAATAAATAAGCAGGTAAGAAACAAAATCAGCACGCAAAGACACATGCAATTTTAAGTGGTTCGGAGACTAAATAACTCTTAATCCACTCTTCTAATCCTCGAGTAGGAAATCTACTAAAGTTTTAGTCTCATAGATAAGGACACTTTGCCCTTTTCAATCCCAGTAGACTTGAATATTTAGTCACAAAAACAAGGACACTTAGCCTTTTTCAAACCCCGCAGACTTGGGTATTTAGTTACAAAGACAATGACTTTTAGCCCTCATATGCTCAGATGATTGATGTTTGTTGTGAGGTGTTGCTAAGTTTGCATTAAGATTTTCTTGTCAGGTACTTAGCAGCTCGAACTGTATATTTAGGATCGTTGAGTTTGTTCTTCGACTTTGATAGAGTTTTTGGCTTTTTGATTAATGTTAGTAACTTTTTAAGTTGAATCCTTATAGCCTTTTATACTCTAATGAGAAATCTTTCCGTTGCAAAATGCCAGTTGGTGCATTTAATGCTCTGATATACTAGGATAATTGATGTTTGACATTTTAGACCTAGAAGACAGTTTCTTTTCCTTTCTTGTCATATCAATCTGCTTTCTCATCTAACACACTTGAAGTGTCACTGTCACCAACTAGTTGGTAGACACATAATCTGATATTCAATTTTCGCCAAGGTTATTTGGAGAGTGCATTGGGTCCTTCAATTTGCAACGCTCCAATGTCAGTCAGTTTGTCAGACTTGACTGTTCTACGATCAAGTTTTCTTCTATGATCTATTGTGTAACTGGAAGATTTGCTTGTTAGGAGGGTATCATAGATGTCGTTATAGAGAAATTAAGAAAATTTGAGTTATGAGAAATATAAGGCTTTTGATATCTGATAAGAATTATTGAAGGAAGTAAAAAATAAACCTATATAAAGTTTTAAGTTATTAATGATGAATTGAGGGGAATTATATTTAAGTGAAGAAAAAGTTACAGATATTTATGAGAATTAGTACTAATAGAAAAATAAGAATACGTGACAGAACTTTATGACAGTTTTTAAAAACAATCACAAAAGATAGTAATTTGTGATGGACTTTTTGAGCAATCACAAAATAATACTCCATCTGTCCCATATTAAACGTCCTAATTTTCTTTTTATGATGTTCCAAAATAAATGTCATATTTCTATATGAGTAACTATTTTTATCTTATTTTTTCACTTATACCCTCATAATCTTTTTAGTCAACTTTTGTTGGAAATTTAAGAAATGATAAAAGATTTACATTGGGAAGTGATGTATTGTTATACTTCTTTCTCTTTCATATTATTAGTATAACATGTCTTTTATTTAATGACTCTCTAACCTCTTTTTCTCTATAACATGGGAACTTGGAAGGAATAATTAATGTTGGGGTCATAAAAAAGTGAATGGATACTTCAATTAATAAATAATTTAGAAGGGAAATTAATTTAATAAAAAATTATTAATTAGCGTGCCGAAACCAATTAAGTCGTTTAATACGGGACGAAGGGAGTAATATATATGATGACTCTTAGTGATTGCTAATTTTGCCATCGATGTATTATAATTGTGATGATCATGTCAATCAGTAAATTTTTCACGCAAACAAAAATTAAATTGATGCACTAAGTCATCATTTATGGATATACCCTTTTCGTGATTGCATTTAAGCTATTGCCAATATTTTAATGAAAAAAATAATCAAAATAACATTTTATGATGGTCACGACAAGCATTAAAAATTTAGATTTTTGTGATGACTTTTATTTGCAATTACAAAACGAATGTATTTTGTGATGAAATGTTCAATTCATCACAAAATAATAAAATATACGATGGCTCTCAGTGATGACTAATTTTACCATTATTATAAAGTATTTTTGACTACCATTGCAATCACCAAATCTTATGTGGGATTAATTTTGTTTAGTATGTCAACACACAAATGTTTCCTTTTATATTTTGTTTTACAATTATAATCATTATATGGCCTTTGGTGTAGTGGTAATACTCGTTATTTAGTTTGAAAATGGGGGGATGGTTCAAAACTTACAAGTATCATTGGATGCAATTAATATAGTGATATAAATTGTCTGTAAAATGAGATTCACGTTCTTATCTTTAATCCCTAAACTCATGTATTTTTTGTACTGACTTTTACAATCACAACAAATTACGTGTTAATATGATTGTATTAATCATCACAAAAGCACTAAATGTTTGTGTGGTTGTCAAAACCATCACAAAAAGGCTTTCATGATGGTGGTCTACAAGACAACCTTCGTGATGGCTAAAGTCATTACAAGAACCTTTTGTGATGATTTTTTGAATTTATATGATGGATTTGAGCCATCACAAAAGGCCATTTTTTTGTAAGAAAAAGAACCCTGTAAGGGAATCTTAAAATAAATTGGAAGAAAATACAAGGAGAATCTGGAACACGATCATAAAGAAATGAAAGGAAGGAATCAAGAGATACATGATATTGATAGGAATAGATGATAATATTGTATGTGAAAGGAAAATGAAGTAAGCTAAGATGTATTTGATGGAAAGGTTGTGAGGAAGGATTCTGTGAAAAGAAAGATGTAAAGGTATGTACAAACTCGACTCATTTAGTAGACGAGTCAAGCTCAAGTTCTAGTCGATCTTAAGCAAGTTAAGCTCGAGTTTAAGTCCGACTATTTAATTTTATATTTTATTATTATTTTCTTTCCATTTTTTGTCTTTTATTTTGAAAAAAAAAATTAAAATCAAATTAAATTCATCAACAATCGTAATTAATTTAGCAATAGTCTTATAGTTATGATATATTATGATTCTTAAAATATGTCCATAAATGAGTTTTATTCAACTCAAATATGACAAATAACAAAAGTATAAAATAAGGTGCAATATATAACATAAACAAGTCAATATACATTGAGATTGATTGTCATGCGTATGAGGATAAGATTTGTCTCGTTTTATCTATAAACTTTATCAAACTCTTAACTTTTTGTTTAATTAAAAGTCAATCACCTGGACGATTTTGTGTTTTACTTTTAAAACTTTTGTACTTTCCACATAAGCACATTGAGTTTGAGGAGGGATATTGATATATTATATTGGGCATTATGGTAAATAACTCAATTAGAGTTTACACGGTTTTTATACGGTGTTGATCTAATCAAGTCGATGCAAAAAGTTTATATATACGTGTTCTCTTTAGAAATGCAAACAAGTTATTTACAAATAGTGCACACATAGCTCTACTTTTATACTAGTTTTCCTTTTGTGTAACTTCTTTAACGATGGTCGTAATGAAATAACATACATATGTCTCTCTTGTTTCTATCACCGTCTACACTCACTTCATTTTTCATATTGCTCACATTGTCTCAATTACATTTTTTGGATTTTGTCTTAAAATATGATGAAACCGACTGCAATTGGTATGTCTCTATTCATTTTTTTAGTATGTTTCCTCGATATCACCTATTTTGAATTTCTTGATATCTCGATTTTTAGATACCTCCATACCTAGATACCTAAATATATATGTAAATCTTCTAATCTCTTATACCTAATCTCCCAATCTCTAGATCTCTCAATCTAGCGATCTACTGATATAACCATATGGTGATATATTGATTTTTTGATCTACCGATCGATATACCAATATCTTAATTTCTCGATCTGCCGATCTCTCGAACTATAGATTTAATGAATTACCGATTTACCAATCTACCCATTCTACCGATATACCGATCTATCTAATCTACCGATGTATCGCATCTATCAATCTATCAATCTATTGATATTAATTAATTAATAATTTATTTTACTATGTTTCTCTTCATTACTTGATGCATCTATCTATCCATATATAATTGAACTAATTTTTTTTCCCAATCAGATCTCTACTTTGTGGTATCTAAGAATAATATACACAAGAAATAAAGATTTCTTGTTTATGACTTCACTATGAACTTTGTAGAGCTGTGGATTTTATATATGTTCTCATTCCAAATATTAAACATTGATTTTGTAGTTTAGTATCTTTTGTTTTTGTGTACTTGGCTATGCAGTTTCCTATATTGGCTAGTATTTGCGATTAATTCTACAAACATCACAACAAGAGGGCTGTTGATGGCATATCAATGTTTTATTTTCGGGTAACGTAGTTACTTTCTATATTTTTCAACAATATATATATTTCAATTAAAGAAGGTAAAATATTCAATGTTATTTTATACATAGCCAGTCAATTAAATGCTGATATAAATTAAGTTATTATATTGTAAGAAAAGGTAAAAGATCTATTGCTCAACTCAACTTCTTTTCTTAAGAAAAACTTAAAGTAAGACAAATAGATATAACTTAGTGGTAAGTATTATATATTTTAAAAAAAATTAAGTTAAACAAAATTTAGTTTAAAACTGACATGAATTTCTTTAATTTTAGTCTATACTTTTCGTTGTAATATTTATTGCTTCAGAGTTTTATGAATCTTCTCAATTTTAATTTTGAAAATCCCTCATATTAACATTTCATTAGAACATAATGGTCTTATAATTTAGAATGAAGATAGTACAAAATACTCATAAGAAAATAGTATAGTTTACTTCATTATTGAAGAAATCCGATGACTTAATTATCCACAAATAATTGGGCATCTTGGTTTAAAAATTGAGAGGATAATTATTAATCATAAAGAAAGAGGGTGTGATTTGTGAATATGCTGGTTTGAAATTGATAAAATTTATCCAATGCGATCGTAGAGGTAGTATGTGAAGAAATTAAAGATCTCCAAATCCCCCAAATTTTATACAATCTGTATATTTATTTATTATTTTAAACAATTTCTATGGATATGATTTTTAAATAAATTAAATGATAATTTTTGCAAACCAGATTCAATATGAAACTCGAATTAGGTTGCATAATTCTAATTTCGTTAGTTGGATCGATAATTCCCAGGCACAAGCGAATGCTCTTCTCTTCATCACGAATTTCTTCGGGATGACCTTCCTCCTAATATACCAATCCTCTATCCGCTGCATTGAACGATCTGGTAACACAACTATCTTAATTTTATTTATTAATCACGCGTAATTAATTCTCATAATTAATTCATGATTTGATCTGAACCTTTTTTTAGTTGTATTCTGATCATTCGTTGTTGGACCGGTTGGCCATACAATTAATCCTGTTCGGATTATTTTTCAACGAAAAATGGACAGTGTTTGGTTTAGCGGAAGACATGATTCTCAAGGGTGGAAAGATACTTTCTCTCCATGTTGTGCACAAACCACAAGCCCAACCCGTCCTTCGACCAATTGCTAACAATCAAAATGCTCCGATTATGATAGACTCCTCAAATTCAATCGGAAATGACATCGGCTGTGATGAAGAGAAGCCCAAGATTTTGGATCTTTTTTACTAGTTAGGGTTAGTTAATTAATTAGATGTGTGATATCTGAATTTAAATGTGAAATTGAAAAGAGAGAGTTTGTAGTGGAGAAATGGAGGAAGAGTTCATTCTAGAAGAGTTCATCCCAGAAAGATGGCTTAATCTAACAAATTTGTATCTCTTTCTCTCTCTCCCTATATGTATATGTATTGATTAGTATTTTTATATTTTTATTGTTTTAATAAAGAAACAATATTAGATGAGAGAGAGAAGTTGTGCAATGATCGAGAATATAACACCCTTGTAATAAAAGTTATTAATATTTATTAAATTAAATAGATATTTTTATGAAAATGTTTGTTTTTTTGGTTAAAGGTTGACTTTTGACCTAGATTAAGTGTTATGTGAATATGATGTATTGTTTTAATAAAGTCAAACAATATTCGATGAGAGAGAGAAGTTGTGTAATGATCGAGAATGTAACACTCTTGTAATAAAAGTTATTAATATTTATTAAATAAAATAAATATTTTTATAAAAAAGTTTGTGTTTTTTGCGGTTAAAGGTTGATTTTTGACCTAGATTATGTGTTATGTGATTATGAATGCGCATTAGAATTTTTTGATGAATTTTTTTTTTTTTGAGAATAACGCTTAATCTCTATTTATAAAACACTTTTTTGTTTTTTGAACCTTTTAAATTAAAGCATAGAGTTTATTTGTAAAGGGGAGATGTAATCTCCAATAAAAATATTTTTATCAGAAAAGACGTAAAATCACTATTCATGCTAAAAACGCGTTTTCATATTTTTAAAATTTTGAACCTTGACATATTGTTTGTTCGGAAAATGGAGACGAAAAATGAAATCAAAACTTGAAAAATGAGAAAGTCAATATTTTGACTAAATGTAAAAGTTAGAAAAGAAACTAGAAAAAAAAGAGTTAAGAAGTAACCAAGCTAAGTGAAGGTTAGACTTAAAATGGCTTGGCAATGAATTAAAATGACTTCGCTTTTGGATTTGGAGCCAAAGTGGAGCAAGTCTTGGAGTCAAAGCTTTGTAAATATCATGTGTCACTTGAAAACTAAGATGAGAGCCATGTGTCATTAATGTATAGCATTTGAAGCATGTGATTAATTGAATGTGGAAAAGGGAAGAGAAAGGGGGAGTGGCCGGGTGGAAGAGGAGGGGGACATAGGGATGAGTCACTTATTAAATTTAGTAAGATTTTATCTAACAAGCAAGTCATTTAATGCTTTTTTCCCTCCACCCTTTTTGTGCTTGCTAAATAAGTCCTTAAACTATCATTTTGTCTAGCTTATGTTAGTTTAATTAAGGTTAGGTTGGCCTAACTCAAGCTTGGTTAGGTTAAGTGTTGGATGATTCATTTAATTAACCAACACTTGGTCATTTTATTTCATCTTTATTGTATAAGCTAGAGAGAAAAAGAGAGGAGCAAGAGAAAGAACAAGAAAAGATAGAAAGAGAGGAAGAGTGGGGCGAATATAGAAGATAGAAAAGAGCAAGCTGGTTTTGATTTTCCAAGCTCTAGCAAGAAAGAAGAAAGAACAACCAAAGGTAAGCCTTAACCTCTTCATCTCTTTTATTTTAAAAGCTTTTTAGTATGATAAGAAGTGAAAGGGGGAGTGGCCGGGTGGAAGAGGAGGGGGACATAGGGATGAGTCACTTATTAGATTTAGTAAGATTTTATCTAACAAGCAAGTCATTTAATGCTTTTTTCCCTCCACCCTTTTTGTGCTTGCTAAATAAGTCCTTAAACTATCATTTTGTCTAGCTTATGTTAGTTTAATTAAGGTTAGGTTGGCCTAACTCAAGCTTGGTTAGGTTAAGTGTTGGATGATTCATTTAATTAACCAACACTTGGTCATTTTATTTCATCTTTATTGTATAAGCTAGAGAGAAAAAGAGAGGAGCAAGAGAAAGAACAAGAAAAGATAGAAAGAGAGGAAGAGTGGGGCGAATATAGAAGATAGAAAAGAGCAAGCTGGTTTTGATTTTCCAAGCTCTAGCAAGAAAGAAGAAAGAACAACCAAAGGTAAGCCTTAACCTCTTCATCTCTTTTATTTTAAAAGCTTTTTAGTATGATAAGAAGTGAAAGGGGAGTGGCTGGGTGGAAGAGGAGGGGGACATAGGGATGAGTCACTTATTAAATTTAGTAAGATTTTATCTAACAAGCAAGTCATTTAATGCTTTTTTCCCTCCACCCTTTTTGTGCTTGCTAAATAAGTCCTTAAACTATCATTTTGTCTAGCTTATGTTAGTTTAATTAAGGTTAGGTTGACCTAACTCAAGCTTGGTTAGGTTAAGTGTTGGATGATTCATTTAATTAACCAACACTTGGTCATTTTATTTCATCTTTATTGTATAAGCTAGAGAGAAAAAGAGAGGAGCAAGAGAAAGAACAAGAAAAGATAGAAAGAGAGGAAGAGTGGGGCGAATATAGAAGATAGAAAAGAGCAAGCTGGTTTTGATTTTCCAAGCTCTAGCAAGAAAGAAGAAAGAACAACCAAAGGTAAGCCTTAACCTCTTCATCTCTTTTATTTTAAAAGCTTTTTAGTATGATAAGAAGTGCTTTGTTGGTGGTTGTAGTTATTTGAGGATCATTTAAGGATCTTGGAGTGATAAGGATATGTATAATATTTTAAAATACTTGTTACATTGTATGAAAATTGGAACCAAGAATGAAAATACAAATATGTGTAAAGGAATGAAATAACAGAATAATAATGGACTAGGGGCTGTTTTCGATCACTTTTTGTGTGGTGTTCAAATTGTAAAAATTAAGTTCTAGGGTGTTGTATCATGCTCCTAGGAGTTACAAACATCACCCAATTTGAATGGAAGCAAAAACTTAGGTAACGAAGTCATGAAGATTTTTTTTTGTAAAACTAGTTAAAAGCTAAAAATAACTAGTGTGAACCCTGACTTACGGACAAATTTCTGTTCCGATTGGCTTGCTGGAATTTTTTTTTGTATTGGAGGTTATGTAGTACATTAAGTAAGTAGTTCGTGAACGTAAGAATGACCTCATTCCGACTCCGGAGGTGGGAATTATGCCATTCGGAAGGAGACTAGTCTAATGAAAAACATAAAGTTAGTTGTCGGGGAGGTTTTTAGGGTATTGTTTGGCCGGAAAATGGGTTTGGAAAAAATTCCTTCAAGGAGATTTAATTTGTAGTAGTTGTTACAAAGAAGAAAAGGACGCGACAATGGACTAATTTTGATTTGTAACAATCAAGTTATGAGGTTAAGAAGGAGGGGTTAGAACAGTCAAGTAAAGACATGTTACGTAACGCCGCACGATGCGGTGCGTGTCACGTGCGTGTCGAGGTACCGTGTCGCGACGACATGTGATATTTTGACAATTCTTCTAAAATATTCCAACTTAAAAATACAAATAAAAATAAATAAAAAAGTAATAAAATGACTATAAACAATCCTAGGGAGTGGTTAGAAGGGTGGTGGCGTTCCCGGACGCCCCAACGTCGTAAGAAGTTTTTAAATAAGATTGTCGCGCTAATTATATTATAAAGCGCGAACAATATAAAAAGAGTAATAATGCGATGTAAACCAATATGTGGAGTTTTTTATGCGACTAATTGACATATTATTGATTAAATGTGTATGATAATTGAAGAACGTTTTTAAAGTAAATAATAAAGAACGCTTCAGACAAGTATTCTTAAACTCTTTTGCAAGTTTTATTTCCACAAATTGTATTATTGTGTGAGCTTTTCAGCTTCGATTACAGATTTTATTGAAATATTAATTTACACAATATTTATCTATTGTGTGAAATCTAAACTTATGCAATAAATTTCACTAGTTATTTGGTATGCTAACACTTCATGTTATTTAAATATTTGAGGTTCAATATTTCATAATCTATTATAAAATTATGTCGATGCTTTGTTGTTTCGGCTAGACACATGTTAAGGCATGCTTTAAATTTATTAAATTTTTAAATGTTATCTAAACCAAACTAAATTTGTTAGGACTCTAACTCAAGTCTGAGATGAACAACCCTATTATTAGGAAAATTTTTGTCGAATTTCTGACTGGCCTTTGCGGTGAAAAAGTAAACACAAATAGTCGTTTAAAAGAAATAGGTTGTGCATAACATAAGTACAACAGGCTGATCCCCTAACGTACTTAGAAAAGACGGTTACAGATGAATTTTTGTTAAACCTTTTATGAAAAAAATGTTCAAGGTCTTTTAGCCACTCAGTATGTAATTACAAAAATGTTAAATAAAAAATGAATTTATTATTATTATTATTTCTATTTATTCAACTTTTATATTTTCTGAGCTTGTTAGCTCATTCTTGCTTCATATAAAAATGTTTGCAGCGAAGCTTGAGCGGGACGAAAGCTCGAGAAAGAAAGACAAATGAAAAGGAAATGTTTCCGAGTAAAAGATATTATGTAATAGTCTAAGATAAGAATGATATTTATAAGTAGAATGATGTAATAATTATTATATTCACTACAACAAAAAGGGATATTTTCGACGGAATATTCCGTCAAGATTAGGGATATTCCGTCGAGAAGATCTTAATTTTGACGGAATAATCAGTCAGAAATTCGATCGGATATAGGCGTGTCGGAATTAAGTCCGTCGATTTTTCGGTCGGAAATAACTAACTTCGATGAAAATGTTTTCGACCAAATATTCGGTCGACCTTACGTTATCCTCGACTGTGAACCCAAAAAATTTATAAAATTTTAAATGATTAAATTAAAAGTTAATGTTTAAAACCTAGAGTGAAAATAGCGGATTTATTTAAAATTTTTAAAAAAATCTATACGGCTTAATAAAATGTAATAATGATAAATATGACAAACCATATGAAGAAGGCTTTTTGAATGTAGCAAATCGTATTAAGAGGTTTAATAGACATTAAATTAAATGTCTAGTCGAATGTATGAGTGTATAAATTATTTTATGATTTATGAAGGATATGTATGTTACATAATATGGTAAATATATTAAATTATATTTGTTATATGTAAATAAATTGATATAAATAATTTATAATGTGAGAAAATAAATTTATTAATTATTTTCTATATATCGGCGATGTGCATGTTTGGTGTAATTGGTAATTGAGAGTATATATATATATATATATATATATATATATATATATATATATATATATGTATATATATATATATGTATGTATTTATTACGCATGAAAAATAAAATTTATTGGGAACAATTGGCGTGATGATGCAAAAAATGGGGAGTTAAGCATATAATATTTATATATACTTTACCCAATAGTATTAGAATACATTCTTATATGAAATTAATTTAATAAAGAAAAGATATTATATTTATCTTAAGAAAGTAAATAAAAATTCTTAATTAAATTTATGGCAAGGGTATTATATTTGTTATAATATCTTGAGTATGCAAATAATTATATTTGCAGGGAAAATTATGTGTTGCATATTTATTTTAACTTATATATAAAATAAATATGTAATTAAGAGATGTTATATTTTATTTTGGGAATATACATTTATATTTTAAAGATGGGTTATATAAATTATATGATTCCTAATGGGTGAAATATTTTGAAGTAGGTGGATTAGTAACTAGAGAGTGTAAAACCTAGTTACTAACTATTGGGTAAATTATTTATTCAACAAGAGCATTATAACAATATTTGGGTAATTTATTTAATCAAGCTAATTAAGTTGGTTAATTCCTTAAATGCCCAAGTTACTATTGCAAGGTTTATCTCCAAGCTATTCTTCTTGCTTTGCCGGGTGGAAGGAAAGAGTATTAAGCATGTGTAGTAATTTTTGTCAAAGGTTCATTTAACACTCCAAACATGTGTCACCCTAAGGCTAGCCCAAATTATTTTGCCAAGATTGCAAGTAATGTAAGAGAGAGAGAGAATGAAGATTGTGGGAGATATTATATACATACAAGTTATATATATATATATATATATATATATATATATATATATATATATATATATATATATATATATATATACCACACAATCAAATATAAACTTAATTTCTCTTTCAACATTTACATATTTACAAGAGAGAAAAGGAAGAAGAAGAGAGAAAAAGACAACAAGAAAAAAATCAAAGAGAGAGAGGAGAGACGTTCGGACCAAACAAAAGGAGAGAGATAGGGTTTGATCTTCCATGTTAACCAAGTTCATTACGTACTTGTGAAGGAGAAGAAAGATGATCTCAAAGTAAAGGTACAAAACCTTTAATCTTAACTAAGTTTATTTATTTTATTTTGCTTAGCTTGAATCCAAAGTATGAGTTATGATCTTGAACTCTAAAAATCTTAGATTTACATGTTTTAGAGTGTGTGTTGTGTAAATCTAGTTATTTTGGATGTTAACAAGCTTGATCAAAGAAGAAAAATGAAAACAGTTTTTAAAACTTAGAAAATCTAGTGGATTGCTGCCCCTAAAAGGAAAATTCGGGGTTAGCTAGGTTGTTCAAAAAATTCTGGGCTTTTGGTATGTTATATTATACTTAATAAGATTTCCATAGACTCCAGAACGGACTAATTCCGACTTCGGAGCAAAGACTTATGACCGTTCAAAATAATCGCGTCAAAATTGTCTAACCAACTTGGGGCAGTCTCTTTGCATGAATTTTCTGGAATGGAATCAATCGGAGTTATGAGCAACGCGTGAAAAAATCGCGAATAAGTCAAGAAGTCGCTAGCTACCGCAAAGAACACAAGAAGGCGGTGGCCTTTTCTTCTTCTCACGTAAGGACTATGATCTTTGATATATGGCATGAATTTTAAGGTTTGTTTTGATTAGTTTCCGTGATCCATTTTCACGATGTTAAATTTTTCTAAAATTCTATGACATGAGGTCTATAACATGCCCAAATTTTCACTGTTATATAACTCATGATTTGAGAATTAAAAATGAACAAAGAAGCATGTCAGAACTTAAAAACGAGCGTACGTCGAGCGTCGACGCGTCGAGCGACTTTGACGTTCGACGTTCCGAATCGCGCTCCAGCGAAATAATAAATCAAATAAAGTCCTACGGAGCGAGATTTGACTATAAATGATATTTTACGTCGAGAAACTTCTTTTCAGGCATAAATAAAGCAATAAAAATATGTAATAAATATAATTCACATATTTAAGCGAAATAAAAACTATAGTTGCCTATAATATTAGTAAATGATTTGAATATTATTAAAGGATTAATAATATTTGTGAATGATTAAGATTTTATTAAATGATTTAATAATGTTAAGAAGTGATTAAATATTATTAAATGATTAATAATATTAGACAAGAGTTTAAAATAAATGATAGTAATATTATCGAGGGATGATAATATTACTAATGAGTTAAAGAATTATTCAATGTTTGTTATGTGGCTAAATGTTAGCTAATATATTATTTGAGTAATAGTATTGTGAGATAAAATGTATTATGTTAATTGGAGGATCGATATTATTAATGATAGGTCTTTCATAAGAGATTAAATTTGATTGATTAGCGGTAATCATCGGTACATGCAAGTTTTTCTAACTCAAACTCGAGTTATTATTTTTCAAGAATGCTAGTGGATTAATTATTGACAATTATTCCACGTCTATGATTATTATTATTCGCACTTAGTGCCTGTTGCATATGTTTATCGAGGCTGATCACCTTGATTACCATAATGTTCCGTTAAATTTATCCATGGTCATTGTTAACCACTCAACATTAATTATTCAGTTATTCAGTTATTGAAGTATTGATTCATGCTCTTTCACAATTATATTACATTGTTGAAAACTTGAAAACTTATTCCTTTTCAATCATGATATATCCTTCTTATATTTAAACTTGCTGGGCAAAGTAGTTGCTCACTCTTGCTATATCATGATAAAAATTTTAGATTAAGATGAATGTTCGAAGGAAGACAGAGACAAGGATAAATTCTAAGAGTAGATTGTTATGCCCATTTAACTATTACGTTATTTGATGTAAATAAATTATATAAACCTTTTTAGATTCCAAAGGTATGTATATAAGTTAATGTTGTTAATCCTTGGGTTAGGTTGTAAGAACTTATTGTATAAACACTTTATGTTTATATATTCTGCATTAGTTTATAGAATATGTATGAAGATGATGTATCGTGACACACTAGGTCGAAGATTCAAGAAACCTGGATTTGCGGGCGCTACATCGACCGAATCCCGTCCGTCGGAATTAGTCGGTCGAGTTTATCTCGCCACGTGGCAAAACAGGTAAACGCGTGGGAGACTAAAGGCAAATGAAATTCCGTCGAGGATATCCTTATTTTGTCGAGGTTAATTTTTTAATTTTTTTTCCTATTTTGACAATATCTAGGGTAATAACCCATATTTTTGTACATGTAAACCTACTTTTTTCCCAACAACACATACAACATTAATATGACTACCCAACAACATGAATATGAATTATCAAGGCCAACTAAACTACAATACGTCATGCCATTAAGTTAAACTAAACTACATATGTCAAACATTAACAAAACTAAAGTAGAGATGTCAAACTAAAGTAATGACAAGGTTTAAACTACAATATGTCAAAAATCAACTAAACGAAAAAAAAATTCATCCCATTATGCTAAACTAAAGTAAATATGTACTAATCATCTACAAAACTAAGTCATGCCAGTAGTACTACCCACGGTGTGAGGAGGATCATCAGGCGGGCGTCGACGCTGCTGTTTTGGTGTATGAAAATTGTCAACGTGATAAGAGTGAGCAGCCTCCTCGGCATCGCCAGTCCGCTCGAGATCATCACCCTGTTGATATAATATAATGTAACTCATTAGTCCATATGATACATTTAAAGATAACTAATTGAAAATTAAATAACATCCACAATACTTGAATTTAAATCGAATAGTATACCTGAGTAGTCGAGGGCTGACTCAACATCGGCCCAAAAGAGTCCATGAGTAAGGTAACCACCATCCATACCACCTCGTCGCGTATTACAAAAAATGAATCGCTCGAGAGGGATACCGCATTTATCAAGCGGTGGCACCATTTACCAATGTCCTGAGCAAGCTGATGGAGGTGAGCACAGCTAGGTAGGTCCTGACGATGGTATATCAGATTTGTACCAAACCTCTCCAACACCGCCATCATAACCCTCTAGAACATATCATCGTCTAAGCTATCGCCCGTATGTGATGGTCCCACGGGTGCTCTTGAACGCAGATGCTGGCTAGATCCTGTAAAAATAAATATAACATAAATAATATTATATTTCACTTTATTCATAAACGAGAAATAAACTAAAATATTAGACCTCCAGGTAGTGTATAGGCTGGTATCCTCGGCAAATCCAACACTCGATACCGGCTGGTAGTGCTACTAGGAGGATCTTGAGATGTGACCCAAAGAGCCGTCTCGTTATCCTTAGATAAACTAATCTCGTTGGAGGGATGCTGGAATCTAACTTTTCGGGATCGCCCCTCGCAGCCTGCAACTCAGCTACACGCTGGCCCTGGAACTTCTCAAACTAGTTATGTAATTTAATATATATGCATGTGAGTTAACTCGACATAATCATATAAATTACGTAATATGATCCTAAATAAAAATTATTATTATAATAGATGTTTTACCCATATAGCTAATGTTGCGAGAGACATCGTCGATGCCGAAGTCGACGCCTTCAGCGTATGGACTTTATTCCAAAACTTGACCATAGTAGGAGGTCGACCTAAGCTGCTCCGCATGGCCTAAATCATACATTAATTAATATCACACTACCTTACTATAGATCCTGACAATATTAATTCTCACTAAATATAGATACATACCGACTTAACCTCTTGAAACGACTGCGATCCAGAAGTATGTACAATCCAAAGCTTGCCTCGATTCTTCTTCATCGGCTCAGACATTGTCTTGAAGGCAGTATCATCCTAGTACGTACACATGGCCGCCCATGTTGCATCTGATATGGTCGATGGCTGTGATCTCGTATAGTAGTCTCGGGCTGGACTTCAACTACTCCGGATGCTCTCATATTTATAATATGTCTATAGAAAATCCATAACGTATATATCAGTAAAAAATTAAACAATATGTAAATAACTAGGATTAACTTTTTGATTTGACATATATAATTCGACTTACGTGAAACTCGGGCAACACTGTCACCATAAAGGAGACATCATACTATGCGTACTAGGTAAATCGCATGCAGCCAGTCAAGAGATGCGTCAAGCATATAGCGTCTATGATCGTCTTAGTGACAGGGTCCATAATACTATAATTCAAAAAGTTAATGAATTATTTTAATTGTAATCACATAATAATATCATTTTAATTGAACATGATATATTATAATTGAAACTTATTGCGATGAGTTGACATCAACCTGAATGGTGTGTGGAACTGCCGATGGATGACCTAATACACAGAGGTTAGTACCTCGATGACGACGTCGTATAGCATCTATAGGTATAATTAAGTTATGAAAAAATTGTGAAAAAAATAGTAAATGGACTTGTTTTATAAACTATAAAAAAGTAATGAAAATGAGTGTGGCTGCGCCTAAATGAAATTAACTCACTAGCTAATTATGAAGACGAACTGCCCTAGGAGTTGTCACCCGATCCTGTACAGCCGCCACCACTGTGACCTCCACCGCTATGTCTAGACATAAATGTACTACTGAAATAATAGACATTAAATTATTAAATTGTATTTTATTTATTTTAATAATAATTTTTATTAGTAAAATATTTACAAAACAACAATTAGTTCAGACTTAGTATGTCGTCAAACCTGTCAGAATTAAAATCATTTTCATCATCTGATTCTTCCTCTTCCTCTTGCGTATAAATTTCTTCCTCAGTATCATCTTCTACGACGACATACGAACTGACTACCACATCTTCCTCAACTTCGTAAACATCGAGTAAGTCAACCACATCGTCTACCAGTACATCATCATCATTTAGCACTACGTGGTTGTGATTGTTAACTTATTCTTGTAACGGGTCATCCGTTCTAGAAAAATTAGTACCATCAAATACCCGAGTCTTCGTTGCGACAACTGTATACTAGAGGGGTCTATAATTTATGAAATTAGGGCCATAATAAACTTGAGTTGCTTGGCTGGTTAACACAAATATATCATCAGATTGTAACTTTGACTTTATATCTACTTTGACGATTCTATTACGATCAACTTTAACAGCCTTTGCAATATCAAACCAGTGATACTTAAATATAACGACTTTTTTACCCCCAGGATAATTGAGCACAACAACTTCCTCTAATCTTCCATAGTAATTGGACTCAAAATCTTGGTAACAATTTCCCAACACGACAACGCTAGAGTTAATTGATGTCAGTTCATTCAAGTCATCAACCTTGAATCTATAGCCATTAACGATGCAGACTGAAAATGAACTAATAAGTTTGTATGGACCTGAAATAACATCTCTAAAATGCTCAGAAGCGTTATCTTCTTCAACCTTTCTCTTAAACCACTGTTGGAAAATTTTAGTAATAAATGCTTCTAACTGTGCTGTAGTTAGTCCCGGGTTAGAAGTATATGCTTCCGTTTCGAATGAACTACAATAATACTATGTCATTTAATTGTTGATTAAGGGTCTAAATATTAAAGCTTCCACATAAAATAATACATACTTGATGTACAACGATGCTTCAAGCATATTTAGAAGCACGTATGTAGATACAATCTTAAAATCTTTATCGGTTAGGTAAGTCTTCATCTAATGTCCAAATGGTTTAGCCAGATAAGTGAATACAACCAACTCATCAGCACGAGATTGGGGACCCAAGACCTCATTCGTAGTTAAACGATTGTTCTTCGTTGAGACTACATCGCCAAAGTACAAGGAGCAGAAGTTGACAAGCTCTTCCTCCGTATAGCATTCAGCAATAGAACCTACAACATGAGCTTTGTTTTTCATTTTCTACTTTAATCGATGCATATACCTGAAATAAGACAGTATCAACGGAATTAATTATAAATATCACGAATATTACATCATTTAGAAGGCAATCGAATTAGAAACCATAATTAGTTCAACAAGATAAAGGATTAGAAAACTTGCATCATTTATAAGGTAATCGAATTGGAAACAATAATTGCTTCAATAAGAAAATAGATTAGAGAACTTGCATCATTTATAAGGTAATCGAATTGGAAACCATAATTAGTTCAACAATATAAAGGATTAGAAAACTTGCCTGGCTCGTAGGCTAAACCGAATCAATTCGGATCACAATACCCTATATATATATATTTCATCATGACATAGTTAGTCACTACCACTTTACAAACTTAACTAACTACATTCATCATGTATGTTTGATTATTTAATCACATAATCAAGTTATAACACAAGTTAATCGTTAATAACATACTTATTCATAGTATAGAAATACTAAAATCAATATTTTACTATCCTACTATCATCACATAACAATTCTTTAAAATTTTGAGTACAAAAAGTACATTGTCGTAATTATTTACGCTAAACTTCGTATTTAGGGCGCAACAGATTTATCTTGTAAGTGCTGTAAGTGCGCAAGAATAACGCTACAAGGCGTTATATGCGTGGCGATGGCTGAATCATGGCTATGACGAAAGATGATTTCATTGGGGCCATATTGGCCTAAATCATAGATTTAATTCGATGAGCCTTAAGAATAGCAGTGTAAGAAAAGCCAATTTTGGCCTAAAAATTCGTCTCTAACAGCCTAATTCACATGCAAATCATACAAAGTCTTCATGTAAACCTAATTCAAGAATTCCTACCATGTTTCTATCCATACAACAACATAAATAACAAGTTTAAAACATCCAATTTCACTGTTTTTGATAAAAATTCACTTTTTGATGTTTTTAATGAAAATCAATACTGTGATTTTGTTTTTCAACCAAAACAGTTAATTTAAAGCATTTTATCAAAGTATATACAAACTCTAACAAATTGAATAACCAATTTATCAATAAAACAACTAAACAACCCATAATTTCTATTTTAACTAAACAATATATAATCACAAAAACTCTCTATAACAATACTTTTCTTCACAAACATATACATAATATAAATTCATGGACTATTCTCAATCATAGCTTAAGAAAATAGTTTAACTCACTAGATTATCATATAAAATCACATACATAACAACTAATTTACCCTTACACAAGGATTCTACAGAGAATTTAGGAAGAGAGACTAAATTTTTAAAACTAAAAGAATAGGTTAATACCTTGAAGAAGAAGAAGAAGATGATGATGATGATGGCTATATATTTAATTCTCAAGCTTCTTTCTCCAATCTCCTAGCCTTTCTTCCTTTTCTTTTTTTCTTTTTTTCTTCCTCTTCTTCTTCCTCTGAGTTTTTCTCTTTTCTTCCTAACTCTAACTACGTACTAACAATATAACGTATATAGGATATAATTTATATTAATTATATAATATAAATATAGATATAATTGATATCAGTTATCTATGTTTTGAAAACCAAAAGCCATAAGGCTTGTTTGGCTAGTCACTAAAAAAAATAACCAATTAATTCTTATGCCTTGTTTGGTAAAACACAATTAGAATAAAGACTTAATAGGCATTAGGCATTGTTTGACAAAACTGAATTAAAACTCCTTTAAGTTATTTTAATAAGTACTTTATAAAAGGTTATTTGTCACACTTTTAATAAATTAAATTAATCTTAATAACAATATATTAAATTACTTTAACACATAAATCAATACCGCAAAATTATAATTTTCTATATAATTATAACTTTATTTAACCAACTAACACATCCTTTTAATTACAAAATTCAAATAAAAAGAATAATAATTCAATTAATCAAAACTATCTAACTTAATAATTAAATTAAATTAGCAAATATAATAATTTCCTTAACTATTTATTTAACAGATAGTTAACCAAATTGAATCAAATTTGAACAATTACAAATTCCACCATAAACACATCCATTAAATACTTAAATAATTCAATAAATATTTAATATAACAATTAAAATTCTGGAATGTTACATCATTCCCTCCTTACAAGGATTCTGTCCCCAGAATCACAATTCAAACAATTCATTCGTCACATTCTCCCCTACTTACAAAGATTCTGTCCCCAAAATCGAAGACATAGATTAAACAAATAACTCAGGGTAATTCTTCATTATTTCAAACGAGTTCCCACGTAGCCTCTTCGATATTGTGGTTCCTCCATATTACCTTCTTCAGAAGGTATCATTTTATTTCGAGCACTTGTTCTTTCCATCAACTATCCGGATAGGAACCTCTTCATAGACAAGTCTTTCTCAAAGCTGCAATGGTTCATACTCGATCACGTGCTTTTGTAATCGACTTATATGGTTGTAACAACTGAAACGTGAAAAATATTATGAATGTTTTGCAATTACGGAGGTAGAGCTACCTCGTAAAAGCCACATCTCCAACTTTTTGCAAAGACTTGAAGGGTCCAATAAATCTCGGGCTTAATTTTCCCTTTTTACCAAATCAATTTTTCCCTTCCAAGGTGAAACTTTTAGGAAAACGTAATTTTCTACGTCGAATGCATGATCTTGTCTATGTTGATCAGCATATTTCTTTTGTCTGTCTTGAGCAGCTATCAATCTTGTTCTGATGAGTTTGACAACATCAGCAGTTTGTTATACCAGTTCTGGTCCTAACAATTGACGTTCACCGACTTCATCCCAGCATAGTGGAGTTCTGCACCTCCTGCCTTACAATTCTTCGTAAGGCGGCATGCCGATGCTAGTGTGATAACTGTTATTGTAGGCAAATTCCACCAACGGTAATTGTTCATCCCAGCTTCCTTTGAAATCCATGACGCATGCTCTCAGCATATCTTCCGATGTCTGAATCGTTCGTTCACTTTGGCCATCTGTTTGCGGATGATATGTCGTACTCATTTGCGATTGTGTTCCCATACATTCTTGTAGTCTCTTCCAGAAGTTTGATGTGAACCTCGGATCTCTATCTGACACAATCGACACTGGAACTCCATGTCTCGTCACAATTTCTTTAACATATAGTTTTGCCAGCTGATCAAGATTGAATTTAACTTTATCGGCAAAAAGTGTGCAGATTTTGTCAATCTGTCCACTATCACCCAAATCGCATTGTATCCTTTCTGATTCGATGGGAGACCTACCACAAAATCCATTGTGATATGTTTCCATTTCCATTCCGGTATCTCCAACGGTTGAAGTAACCCGCTTAGTCGCCGCAAATCTTGATACATTTTCGTACTTCCTGGATGAATCGAATATCTCGAACTATAAGCTTCTGTCAAGATGTCCTCTTTAATATGCGAAATGCTATCTTTGAAACCCAGATTCGTCCCCTCGAATCTCAAAGATTCCATCGATGATCAACCTTGTACTTCACTTCCTTTCCCTTAACCACACTTTCTCTTATTTTTCGCATTCCTCATCCTGCGGTTGAAGCGTTCTTCACTTTGTCCACCAAAGTTTGGTCGCTTCCATCTGGTATAATTTTTCATCAGATTCTTTTGGAAATTTGATTTCCAACTCTAACCTTGACATTCTTTGTAATAAGCTCCTCCTTATCGATTAACAACATCAACTTTTCCCCGCCTTTCTACTCAAGGCATCTGCGCAACCACGTTTTCTTTGCTTCGAATGATAAAAGATCTCGCAATCGTAATCTTTTATCAATTCCATCCATCTCCTTTGATGCATTTTTAGGTCTTTTTGAGTGAAAATATACTTCAGACTTTTATGGTCCGTGTAAATCTCACATTTCTCTCCATAGAGATAGTGTCTCCATATCTTGGTCATGAACACAAGCCGCCGCCAATTCTAAATCATGAGTCTGACCCTTTCTCTTAGTCTTTCAATTGCCTTTATGCATACGCGATGACTTTCCCGTTCTGCATAAGGACACATCCTAATCCTTTGTGTGAAGCATCACTGTACACCACAAAATTTCTTGTATTATCTAGTAATGACAACACAGGTGCCATACTTAGCTTCTTTTTCAATTCCTGGAAACTTCCTTCACACTTCTTCCGTCCAAACAAATTTCTGATTTCCTCGTCAAATTTGTTAGCAGATGGTATCTTGGAGAAATCTGAATAAACTGTCGATAATACCCCCGCCAATCCCAAGAAACTTCTTACTTCGATGGAGTTCTTGGTTGTTCCTAATTTATCATGACTTTCGACTTTTGATGGATCCTTTGAAATTCCATCCTTGTCGATTACGTGCCCAAGAAATTGTACATGTTGTAACCGAATTCACATTTAGAGAATTTCGTACAACTTTTCTCTTTCTTAAGCGTCTCGGGGTTAGGCGTAAGTGTTCCATGTGTTCTTCTTGAGTTATAGAGTACACTGAATATCGCCGATAAACACCACCACAAACTTGTCTAAAATGGTTAAAACACCCTGTTCATCAAATCCATGAACGCTGCAGGGGCGTTTGTCAAACCAAAAGACATCACCAAAAACTCGTAATGTCCATACCAAGTTCGAAATGCCGTCTTTGGTACATCCTCCTTTCTTACCTTCAATTGGTGATACCCACTTCTCAAATCTATCTTAGAGAAATATCTGGTACCCTTTAATTGATCAAACAAGTCATCTATTCTCGGCAATGGGTATTTATTCTTACCTCCCTATAATCAATGCAAAGACGCATTGACCCATCCTTCTTCTTTATGAATAACACCGGTGCTCCCCATGGTGACACACTCGGTTGAATGTATTTCTTGTCCAACAGCTCCTGCAGTTGTACCATCAATTCCTTCATCTCTACCGTAGCCATTCTGTACGGGGCTTTCGATATCGGAGCAGTTCCTGGTGCTAAGTCGATCACGAACTCGACTTCTCTGTCAGGCGAAAGTCCTGGCAAATCCTCCAGAAACACGTCCACAAATTCCCTAACCACCGGTATTTCTTCCGAGCCAGCACCCTTCTTACGAGTATCGACTATGTAAGCTAAATAACCCACACAAACCTTGACTCAACAACTTCTTGGCTCGCATAATCGTCCGGACATCTCATTTGTCTAAGCGATTTGCTACCATTAAAATTACCTTTCGATCGAGTCATAAGGTTTACACATTTCTTTTGGCGGTCAATTATCGCTCCACAATTGAACAACCAATCCATTCCCAAAATAACATCAAACTCTCCAAGCCTAATCGGAATTAAATCTACCATCAAAATATTTCCTTAATATTCACCTTACGCTTCTTGTATCTGAACCTAACAGAATTACTTCCTTATTCGCGATTTCTATGTTAAAAGGAAATTCAATTCTTCACTAGGCAATCCTAATCTCATAGCAAATTCATCAGATATAAATGAGCAAGTAGCACCCGAATCAAATAATACATAAGCATCAATATCATTGATTGGGATAATACCTGACACCACATCCTTTGATTGCACAGCATCTTGCACAGTCATGTTGAAGGTTCTGGCTGTGGGTTTGGTTGATGTCGTCGGTCTAGTAATGGCCCATGTACCACCACTACTACCTCCCTTACTTCTCGTTGTTTCTCCAGCTTTCTTCTTGGGGCACTCACGAGCAAAGTGATCATTGGACCCGCAAGTGTAGCATACATTATTCTTGGGTTGATTGCAATTTGGGGCGATGTGACCCTCCTGGCCATAGTTAAAGCATACACGTTTCCCCATCAAGAATACACCCTTGTGAAACTTCCCGTATGTAGCACATGCTTCAAACTTCTTATTCTGCTGGTTACCTTGTTGATTCCCAGCACCCACATTTCCATTCCACTTTCTTTTCAAGTTATTATTTCCATTTCCACTACCACCACCTCCATTCTTAACCTCCACTTCATTCTTCTTCTTTTTCTGTTCCTGATTGAACTTGATTATAGCCTCGCCTCCACCTTCGGCGAGAATTACCTTTTCCATCACGGCTGCAAACGTCTTCAACTGGAACAAGGAAACCCTACTAAACAACCAGGGCTTCAGTCCCTGTTCAAACCTCTTCGCCTTGCGTTCATCTGTGCTAACTTGGTATGGCGCAACCTCGCCAACTCGTTGAATTTTGCGGCATACTTTGACACCGTCATCGTTCCCTGATTTAGTTCTAAAAACTTCACTTCTAGCTGACTCTTCGAACTCTCTGGGAAATAGGTCTCGAAGAACATCTCCTTGAACCTATCCCAAGCCATAACACCTGGTCCTCCTCTAGTTTTATTGGTTTACCACCAATAACTAGCCTCTACTTTCAACATGAATGTTACAAAAGCAGTTTTCTGATCTTCCCCTACTCCTACAACATCGAACACTTTCTCTATCTCCATGACCCAGGTTTGTGCCTCAACTGGATTCATGGATCCACAGAATTCTAGTGGTCCAACTGCCTTGAAGTCCTTAAACGTAGCACCTTGGTTTTGAGGTTGATTCTGCGGTTGATTTTGCAGTGCACCTGTCAGTAACGTCACCAGTTGCTGAACGGGGTTAGCTTTAGCATTATCGTTGTTGGTTCCTTCAGTGGTTCTCTGTCGGGGTGGTTGACGTCTTGAAGGCATTTTCTGCTAAAAATACACTCATTAGATTATTAATCAACTCTTTCAAGTAATTTTTAATTAACTTGCCCCCAAAAAAAGTAATCACCACATAACACATAACACTTTGGATAAAAGAAGATAATAACTTTTTTTTCATTCTTAATTCTTTGAAAACATCATAACAATAGCATCACTGCTATTTACATTATTTTCCTGAACTACTAAAGTTTCAGGACATCATCATTATATCCACAAGTTACATAACACTTGGGATTTACATAATACTTATCATAACATAAATCATAAATCAAGTACACTTCCTACGATGTCCTACTAAGATCTTTGCCAAAGCCTTACTACGCGCTCTTCTTCCATAATTGAACATGGTTCGACGATCTAGTATGTACGAGGGTAGCGTCTCGAACTGAATTGGTTAACCCATGACCCGATCCTGAGCTTGATTGATCGCGATGTTGAATACTTTATCCATTTCCTGCATCTTCATTCTCTTTGCTTATGCATCTCCCTCTGCTATTTCGGACCGTTGATCAGCTCCCTCATACGCGTCTTCGGCTTTTGCCCTTTTTGCAGACTCTTCTCTCAACTTGCTCTTCAACTCTGCAATCTCGCGCTCTCATTTGGTCGTTTTCTTCTTGATGTGAACCGGTTTCTCTTCAACATTGTTCGATCGTTCTTCTCGATCCCGGATCTAAATGCCGCCCTTCGCGTGCCATTGAGGTTTGTTGTTTCACTACTATCTCTTGCAATTCCTCAAGCAGATCTTGAAGTTCCATGTTACGGTCATGCACCTCATCGATATACTCTGGCCCATTATCGAAAGTTAAATGGAATCCTTTCCTCCTCGTCCTCTTCATCCGTCTGTGGCAGCTCCAAGGGATCTTCCTCATCCGTCTTTATCTCATCATCCTCATCAGGTACTCTCTCCTGTTTGATGTACCAACGGAACTGTTTCCCATGGCTGTAATTTTTCCCAAACTACCTGAATATCTCGAGGCTCTTCTTCCCTAGTTTGACTGGATCCTTCTATATTAGACATCCTGTCAACCAAAGTTTAAGTTTTAATTACTAATCATTACTACTCGACACTCATGAACACATAAGTTGTAAACACATAAGCACATAAGTGTTTTATTACTTCTTTCTTAAAACTCGATAAGAGTTCATCATCACTATCTTTTTGAAGGTTACTTCCTAAGGCTTTTCCCCCACCTAAGGTTCATAACCTAAGGCTTTGATACCAACTTGTGACACCCCTAAACCCAGGTACTTCATTTTCACAGGATTTGGTGTTCACTTAATCAAACATTCATATCTAACTACCCAATCACAATAAAACTGGATAAATAAAACCTTCCCCATTAAAGGGTTACATAAAAAAAAAATCTCCCAGGTTGTCTAACCTTTAAACACAATCATTCAAATGCGGAAAAAATAAATAATCTTTATTACAACCATTCCATTAAAAACTGATAATAAAATATCATCAAATTACAAGTCTTCAATACTTGTTCATCTTTCCTTTTCCCTTACCGGTGCTAGGTACATCAACCTTCTAATCCTTAACTGTAATAATTATATAAGCAAGAGTGAGAAAACAAAGCTCACTTGATACAACAATGAATGAAAAACCTTTACAACAAATGTTAAATAAGAGGCTCAATAGATTTAAACTATTACGATTTGTCAACAATCTGAAGTAAATAACTGAGGGTCCTAAGACCACTTAACTATGTCCATAGTTATAAGTAATGTTTCAACTTAAACTTTAATGACCATAAGACTATAGGGACTCCTCGTACTTTAGGGGATCAGCCCTTCGTACAATTTATTGTGCACAAACATTTCAATGCTAAGCGTAAGTTACCCCTAATAATAGGGTTGTTCATCTCAGTATTTAGAGTACAAGTCCGCACCAAAGTGAGTTTGGTTTGGATACATTTTAGGGTAATTTAGAATTCAACGAACATCAACTAAGGATTAAGTTGAATAAAACCAATAACATCATACTATAGAATAATCGTAATTGAATCAACATGGTAAACCAAAATCATGCTTTAGGAATAATCTAATAGCATATACTTTGAATAACTATAACATGCCTTGCTTGAACAATATTAAGTCAAGGTTAATTAGAATTGAGTACTAAGCATGCATAGTAGTTTGAACGATAAAATTATTCGACATTAGTATAAATAGTTGTGCATGCTAAACAACAAGTTAAATACAAGAATAACTTGTCAACATCAAACCAAAGTTTAGAAAGCTTGCATCATTTATAAGGTAATCGAATTGAAACAATAAATAGTTCAACAAGATAAAGAATTAGAAAACTTGCATCATTATATTGGGAACAATAATTGATTCAACAATAAAATAGATTAGAGAACTTGCATCATTTATAAGGTAATCGAATTGGAAACCATAATTAGTTCAACAAGATAAAGGATTAGAAAACTTGTCTGGCTTGTAGGCTAAATCGAATCAATTCGGATCACAATACCATATATATATATATATATATATATATATATATATATATATATATATATATATGTCATCATGACATAGTTAGTCACTACCACTTTACAAACTTAACTAACTACATTCATCATGTAGGTTTGATTATTTAATCACATAATCAAGTTATAACACAAGTTAATCGTTAATAACATACTTATTCATAGTATAGAAATACTAAAATCAATATTTTACTGTCCTACTATCTTCACATAACAATTCTTTAAAATTTTGAGTACAAAAAAGTACCTTCGTCGGAGATTATTTCGCTAATTTCACATTTGCTGGCCACGCTTTATATGTGGTGTAACATTGCATGTAATGAGATGAAGATAAGTACATGAGAATTGAGAATTACACTAGGTTGCCATTGCAAGGTGCAAGCCACATGAAGATGAGTCATTTCAAGGGCGTCCTAAACTGCATTTCTAATTCGATTGACATTTTGCAGCAACAATATAAGAAAAAGTCAATTTTGGCCTAAAAGTTCCTTTCTAACAGCCTAATTCACATGCAAATCATACAAAGACTTCATGAAAACCTAAGACAAGAATTCCTAACATGTTTCCATCCATACAACAACATAAACAACGAGTTTAAAACATCCAATTTCACTATTTTTGATAAAAATTCACTTTTTGATGTTTTTGATGAAAATCAATACTGTGATTTTGTTTTTCAACCAAAATAGTTAATTTAAAGCATTTTATCAAAGTATATACATACTCTAACAAATTGAATAGCCAATTTATCAATAAAACAACTAAACAACCCATAATTTCTATTTTAACTAAACAATATATAATCACAAAAACTCTCTGTAAAAATACTTTTCTTCACAAACATATACATAATATAAATTCATGGACTATTCTCAATCATAGCTTAAGAAAATAGTTTAACTCACTAGATTATCATATAAAATCACATACATAACAACTAATTTACCCTTACACAAGGATTCTACAGAGAATTTGGGAAGAGAGACTAAATTTTTAAAACTAAAAGAATAAGTTAATACCTTGAAGAAGAAGAAGATGATGATGATGATGATGATGGCTATATATTTAATTCTCAAGCTTCTTTCTCCAATCTCATAGCCTTTCTTCCTTTTCTTTTTTTCTTTTTTTCTTCTTCTTCTTCTTCTTCTTCTTCCTCTGAGTTTTTCTCTTTTGTTCCTAACTCTAACTACGTACTAACAATATAACGTATATAGGATATAATTTATATTAATTATATAATATAAATATAGATATAACTGATATCAGTTATCTAAGTTTTGAAAACCAAAATCCATAAGGCTTGTTTGGCTAGTCACTAAAAAAAATAACCAATTAATCCTTATGCCTTGTTTGGTAAAACACAATTAGAATAAAGACTTAATAGGCATTAGGCATTGTTTGACAAAACTGAATTAAAACTCCTTTAAGTTATTTTAATAACTACTTTATAAAAGGTTATTTGTCACACTTTTAATAAATTAAATTAATCTTAATAACAATATATTAAATTACTTTAACACATAAATCAATACCGCAAAATTATAATTTTCTATATAATTATAACTTTATTTAACCAACTAACACATCCTTTTAATTACAAAATTCAAATAAAAAGAATAATAATTCAATTAATCAAAACTATCTAACTTAATAATTAAATTAAATTAGCAAATATAATAATTTCCTTAACTATTTATTTAACATATAGTTAACTAAATTGAATCAAATTTGAACAATTACAAATTCAACCATAAACACATCCATTAAATACTTAAATAATTCAATAAATATTTAATATAACAATTAAAATTCTGGAATGTTACATATTTTATCCAGTGAAGTGAGACCTTTGTTCTTAAAACCTAGACATGTATTGATTTCGACAGCTCTTATCTGAAGTGTGACTCCTTTAACTTTAGTAGTTATTGCACCATCCTTGAATTCTGCAATTAGATAGAATCCCTTGATGAGATCTGAGTAGATTTTGGTGTTGGAGTTTCGATACTCAGAGAACCCAGCTCGTTCCACGAGCTTTAGAATGTCTCAGATGTTCTTTTCTTGAGTGACGAACTGATCATAACATAGTTAAATACCGGTTACAATGTGAAAGTTCGCCATCGAAGTTCACCTTTGTTGAAAATTTCACACAATTGATTAAGTTTTTCTGAGGATTTTGAGATCTAGGGTTAGAAAGCTTTTTAGGAAATTTGAAAGACTTTAATATTCAGATTTCAAAATGGAAGTGTACAAGTCAAAAATTGAATTTGAAAAGATTTTATATAACTTTCCTCTTAGTTTTGTGGAGTGGGACACGTGCCATTAAGTAATAGCCTGCACGTCGTATTAGTTCTGCTACTTCACAACTGATAAGCAGTAACTTTATTTTTCACTCGCTTGCTTGATTGTGAATGATACCCACCTTCTACGATCGTTTCTAGCTTTACGATTATCTTTTCTGCACTAAGTAATGTCATCTAGAAATATAGTATTATGGATGCAAATTTAGCATACCTAACTCACTTATTAGTTTCTTAAATCTAGATTCATCCAGTAGCTTAGTAAACACATATGCTAGTTAATCATCAGTTGGAATAAAATATAAGGAGATATCTCCATTTTGAACATGATCTTTATTAAAATAATATCTAGTATCTATATTTTTAGTTTGAGAATGCATGACAGGATTATTAGTAATTGAGATGGCACTAATATTATCACATAATATAGGGATAAACTTGAAATCAAACCCATAATCAGCAAACTAGTTCTTTATCCATAAGATTTGAGTACAATAACTACCAGTTGCGATATATTCGGCCTCGACAGTAAAGGTTGGCACAAAGTTCTGCTTCTTGCTGAACCAAGATACAAGTATATTTTCTAGTAATTGACATGTCCCACTTGTAAGACCCCGAATTTTATGAAATAAAATTATTTAATTTTTTCTTATAATTATTATTCAGTAAATGGTTAAATTGATAAAAGTTTAAAGTTATGGGTGAATTATGCAAATTTTACAAAATACGCAAGTGGCTATAAAATATTCATTTTATGTGGATATAGATGGAGAAAATTTTTAATGTGAAAATTATTGAAAATTAATATTTTATCTTTTTCTGATAAAATAATTCATTTAAATATATTATTATATTTTTTAATAATATAATAATGGTGATATTTTTATAGTGAATGTGGGATATATGAGTATATGAGGAGGAAGAGTATTTTTGTTACCAAAAATGTTTAAAACATGTTAAACATGTCGGTGGACCCCATTTCTTGACTGAAATTTGATTATAGCCTGTAAAATCGCTCGTTTATGGATTTCGGTCAATTTTTGTTTGGAATTTAGAAAAACTTTCTTCTGCAAAGTTGTATAGAATTGAATTTCCTATAAAAACGCGCGAGATTTGAATTTTCTGGCAAAAGGGCTATTTATTATGAATTATTGAAGTTCCAAAGCTCCGAAATAATTGATTTTTGGAAGTTTAAAATATTTTTAATATGAAAAACGTTTTTGACATGTTTGGGGGCATCTTTAACATGTGTTTGATGGCTGAAAATTTGATATTAGGCATGCGTAGAAGATTATATATATATATATATATATATTAATATTTTAATAAATTTTCTGCTTTGGTGTTCTAAGCCATTTTCTATAAATAGGGTGCTTAGGTTATAATTGAAAATCACACGTAAATTGAAGTTTCTCTATATTATCGAAAGCGTATTCTTGTGAGTATTTTGAGTATACTTTGAGTATTGATATACGGTGCAAGTTCGTTTCGGCGTTATTCGGTTGGAAAGCTTCTTTTGAGGTAAGGGATAATAAAGGATTTTAAGGGTTATTATTTCGAAATTCTTCTGAACCTTCAAAAATTCTGAAAAAATTTGAAATAATAATTTGATGAGTTTGGTTGATTGTGTCCAAAAATGGCGATTTTTGGATGTATAGATTAAGAGTTATGAATTTTATGAGGAAAGACTATTTTAAAAGAAAACCCTTATAACTCCTTGTGATTAATTCCAAAATTGATGAAATTTTTATTGGGAGTACATCTATATAATATCAATATATCGTGTAAATTTCAGAATTTTTGGATAAAAGTACAATTTATGATAAATGTTTAAATATTCGGTGGTTTTGGCCATGTGAAAAATAGTAAATGACTTTTAAAAATTATGAGAAAAATATATGTTCAATATAGGACTATGTTCTGCTAAATCCCAGAAAAGAAATATTTTTTGAACTGATTTGTTATTTTTCATGAAAATGGACTAGTTATGAGTAAATGAATTAAATATGTTATGTGAGGTAAGAAAATTAGAAAATAGGATTTTATGGCTTGAGAATCCTACATGAGGTATATGCAGATTTTTGATGAGGATTTTGGTTATTGGTGATGAAATCTTATGAGTTTGGCATTTTAGAATGATTAAATGCATTATTTAGTAAAGTGTAAACAATTAAAAAAAATTGTTTATAAGCTTAAAAAAATATTATTCTTTCAATATTATTATACTTAGAAATATTGGTATGGATTTTATTGTGGAATTTCTACCTTTTTTGAGTCGGGTTTACTATTCATGAGATACTATTCACGAGTTCTTATTCATGAGTTACTATTCACGGTTACTATTCATGAGTTACTATTATTCATGAAAAAAATTTTTTTTTCTAACCAAATTATAGTTGATTTATGAATATTACTCCGGAGATTAAAACTATATATTGATTATATTGATTTTATTATCATATATAACATTTTATAACCACGATGTTGAAATTCTCTTTCATTTGGAGTGTAAAGATGGGTAGATTATTGGTATGATCATGACTAGGGTTCTCTTTGGCCGATGGTGAAAAGTTGAATTGTGGTGGTATGATCATGACCATTGAATTTATAATTAAATATCTTTAGCTTAAGTGCAAAGGTGAATTGATCAACATGGTTATAATTATTGTTTATATAAATTACGAAATGATTATATATTTCTTTGAGATATTAATATATTTGGTGCGTAAGGCAAATATGAATCATTGAGGAATATCTTTGGCACAGTAGTGCAAAAGATGAATTGTGGATGAATATCTTTGGGTCATAGTGCAAAGATGACTGTTGTTGAATATCTTTGGCTCAGTGCAAAGATGACTTGTTGATGAATATCTTTTGGCTGTAGTGCAAAAAGATGACTTGTTGATGAATATCTTTGGTAGTAGTGCAAAGATGAATTTATTAGTAGGATTATGAACATAAAGCGTGATTTGGTATAACCATAATCTTTGATGTTTGGTGATAAAAATTATCTTTGTCTGGATGAGAAAAGGAATTTAGAACTACAATTACGATTATGAGTTATACATGTGATTGTGGGATGTGAATTGTTGATTGGTGTCACATGGATAAAACATTGTTGGTGGACTTTTAACATGGAGAAGATAATAGACTTTATAGTCTATTTGACTCTTCTAATGGATCGCTTCGTTCTACCGCAACTATGGTTGAAAAGTTTTATCATCTACCATATGTTCTAAATCTCTGATTTATTACAGTTGAAGGCTATTGATAATTTATTTATCTTTAGTCATGATATTCTTTACTGAGCTAGTTGTGCTCACCCTTTTGCTTCACAATTCCTTTCAGGTAATAAAAGTGTAGCATTTGGGTCGGTAGGGGGAATAACAAGGGAATAGAAGCGGTGGTCTATAGATGTTGAGGTGAGGTGAATTTAACTTGGAAGGGTGTTTTGCCATTATCATACAAGATGTCTAATGACATACAACCTCGGGTCATCATAAGACATGGTTGTGCTCATCCACTTCTTTGAGTATATCTACCAAAGACTATCTATATGATCTTGGAGTCTATTTGAAATATAACTCTCAATTAGAGACAGTGGAGATAATGATATGTTAAGAGAAGACTCACCATTGAGAAGAATATGATAGTAATCTTCTAATTTTTCTTTAGGGTCTATTGGGTCAACCAAGGATAATTCTGTGGCCATATGATATCTATAATAACCTAGACGCATGGCCTCCCATGTATGCGAAGATTTCTTGAGCATTTCCCAAAGATTCTAATTTTTAAAAGCAGATTTTCGACTATACCTTTATGTAAGGTGTCATTGTGACGTCTTCTGAGTTGGTATATATTTGTATCCAAACTCACAGCATATGTGTTGTTGTATTTTGCACGACAATTGTTGTATTAAAGTTGTAGTTATTTTCTGTAGCATGTATTTGGCGACTCATAATGGGTTGGATGGAATGGACCTATTTTGGGGGTGTCACAGTTGGTATCAGAGCTATAAGTAAAGAGCCCCGAGCCTCTCGTTGGTGACTTCTTGTTGATGGGGAATGCACCGAAGCCAGACTCTCCGTAGGGGACGCCGTTCTGCGGTGGAAAACTGATAGGTATCAATGTGAGGTGCTGACACAAGTTGGTGTCTAAAGTTACAGTTGGTATCAGAGCTTAGGGATATGATCTCTGGCAGAGATCGGGATTAGAACTAGGAGGGGAGAGATGAGTAAATCCTTCGCTAGTGTGTCCTACCTAAGCTTATTTGTTGGTTAGTCATAATATCGGGATATTATGTGATATGTTAATTTTTTCAATTAACCCTTGTTTTGAAGCTGTATTCTAGAATGATATCTGAAATACAGGAGATGAGCATTGGAGAAATTATGATGACAGGGAAGATGGAATCTGAAATGAAAGCAAGGTATTCTCAACTCTTTGAAATACCAGGTACGTAAATTTTGGGGACGAAATTTCATAAGGAGGGGAGATTGTAAGAACCCGAATTTTATGAAATAAAATTATTCAATTTTTTCTTATAATTATTATTTAGTAAATGGTTAAATTGATAAAAGTTTAAAGTTATGGGTGAATTATGCAAATTTTACAAAATACGCAAGTGGCTATAAAATATTCATTTTATGTGGATATAGATGGAGAAATTTTTTAATGTGAAAATTATTGAAAATTAATATTTTATCTTTTTCTGATAAAATAATTCATTTAAATATATTATTATATTTTTTAATAATATAATAATGGTGATATTTTTACAGATGAATGTGGGATATATGAGTATATGAGGAGGAGTATTTTTGTTACCAAAAATGTTTGAAACATGCTAAACATGTCGGTGGACCCCATTTCTTGACTGAAATTTGATTATAGCCTATAAAATCGCTTGTTTGTGGATTTCGGTCAATTTTTGTTTGGAATTTGGAAAAACTTTCTTCTGCAAAGTTGTAGAGAATTGAATTTCCTATAAAAGCTCTCGAGATTCGAATTTTCTGGCAAAAGGGCTATTTATTATGAATTATTGAAGTTCCGAAGCTCCGAAATAATTGATTTTTGGAAGTTTAAAATATTTTTAATATGAAAAACATTTTTGACATGTTTGGGGGCATCTTTAACATGTGTTTGATGGCTGAAAATTTGATTCTAGGCATGCGTAGAAGATTATATATATATATATATTAATATTTTAATAAATTTTCTACTTTGGTGTTCTAAGCAATTTCCTATAAATAGGGTGTTTAGGTTATAATTGAAAATCACATTTAAACCCAAGTTTTCTCTCTCTATATTATCGAGCGTATTCTTGTGAGTATTTTGAGTATACTTTGAGTATTGATATACGGTGCAAGTTCGTTCAGCGTTATTCCAGTCAGAAGTACTGCTCTTTTGAGGTAAGGGATAATAAGGGATTTTAAGGGTTATTATTTCGAAATTCTTCTGAACCTTCAAAAATTCTGAAAATATTTGAAATGATAATTAGATGAGTTTTGTTGATTGTGTCCAAAAATGGCGATTTTTGGATGTATAGATTAAGAGTTATGAATTTTATGAGGAAAGACTATTTTAAAAGAAAACCCTTATAACTCCTTGTGATTAATTCCAAAATTGATGAAATTTTTATTGGGAGTACATCTATATAATATCAATATATCGTGTAAATTTCAGAATTTTTGGATAAAAGTACAATTTATGATAAATGTTTAAATATTCGGTGGTTTTGGCCATGTGAAAAATAGTAAATGACTTTTAAAAATTATGAGAAAAATATATGTTCAATATAGGACTATGTTCTGCTAAATCCCTTAAAAGAAATATTTTTGAACTGATTTGTTATTTTTCATGAAAATGGACTAGTTATGAGTAAATGAATTAAATATGTTATGTGAGGTAAGAAAATTAGAAAATAGGATTTTATGGCTTGAGAATCCTACATGAGGTATATATGCAGATTTTTGATGAGGATTTTGGTTATTGGTGATGAAATCTTATGAGTTTGGCATTTTAGAATGATTAAATGCATTATTTAGTAAAGTGTAAACAATTAAAAAAAATTGTTTATAAGCTTAAAAAATATTATTATTTTCAATATTATTATACCGAAATATTGGTATGGATTTTATTGTGGAATTTCTACCTTTTTGAGTCGGGTTTACTATTCATGAGATACTATTCACGAGTTACTATTCATGAGTTACTATTCACGGTTACTATTCATGAGTTCTTATTCATGACAAAATTATTTTTTTTTTCTAACCAAATTATAGTTGATTTATGAATATTACTACGGAGATTAAAACTATATATTGATTATATTGATTTTATTATCATATATAACATTTTTATAACCTCGATGTTGAAATTCTCTTTCAACTTTGGAGTGTAAAGATGGGTAGATTATTGGTATGATCATGACTAGGTTCTCTTTGGCCAAGAAGTGAAAAGTTGAATTGTGGATTGGTATGATCATGACCATTGAATTTATAATTAAATATCTTTAGCTTAAGTGCAAAGGTGAATTGATCAACATGGTTATAATTATTGTTTATATAAATTCTGAAATGATTATATATTTCTTTGAGATATTAATATATTTGGTCTGTAAGGCAAATATGAACTGTTGAGGAATATCTTTGGCCTGTAGTGCAAAGATGAATTGTGGATGAATATCTTTGGGTCATAGTGCAAAGATGACCTGTTGTTGAATATCTTTGGCCTGTAGTGCAAAGATGACTTGTTGATGAATATCTTTGGCCTGTAGTGCAAAGATGACTTGTTGATGAATATCTTTGGCCGTAGTGCAAAGATGAATTTATTAGTAGGATTATGAACATAAACTGTGATTTGGTATAACCATAATCTTTGATGTTTCAGGTGATAAAAATTATCTTTGTCCTGGATGAGAAAAGGAATTTAGAACTACAATTACGATTATGAGTTATACATGTGATTGTGGACAGGAATTGTTGATTGGTGTCACATGGATAAAACATTGTTGGTGGACTTTTAACATGGAGAAGATAATAGACTTTATAGTCTATTTGACTCTTCTAATGGATTGCTCGTTCCGCTGCAACTATGGTTGAAAAGTTTTATCATCTACCATATGTTCTAAATCTCTGATTTATTACAGTTGAAGGCTATTGATAATTTATTTATCTTTAGTCATGATATTCTTTATTGAAGTTAGTTGTGTTTCACCCTTTTGCTTCACAATTTCTTTCGTGTAATAAAAGTGTATTTGGGTCGAAGCTGGGAATAACAAAGGAATAGAAGCGGTGGTCTATAGATGTTGAGGGTGAGGTGAATTTAACTTGGAAGGGTGTTTTGCCACTATCATACAAGATGTCTAATGACATACAACCTCGGGTCATCATAAGACATGGTTGTGCTCATCCACTTGCTGAGTATATCTACCAGCACTATCTATATGATCTTGGAGTCTATTTGAAATATAACTCTCAATTAGAGACAGTGGAGATAATGATATGTTAAGAGAAGACTCACCATTGAGAAGAATATGATAGTAATCTTCTAATTTTTCTTTAGGGTCTATTGGGTCAACCAAGGATAATTCTGTGGCCATATGATATCTATAATAACCTAGACGCATGGCCTCCCATGTACGAAGATTTCCTTGAGCATTTCCCAAAGATTCTAATTTTTAAAACAGTTTTCGACTATACCTTTATGTAAGGTGTCATTGTGACGACGCTTCTGATTGGTATATATTTGTATCCAAACTCACAGCATATGTGTTGTTGTATTTTGCACGACAATTGTTGTATTAAAGTTGTAGTTATTTTCTGTAGCATGTATTTGGCGACTCATAATGGGTTGGATGGAATGGACCTATTTTGGGGGTGTCACAGTTGGTATCAGAGCTATAAGTAAAGAGCCCCGAGCCTCTCGTTGGTGACTTCTTGTTGATGGGGAATGCACCGAAGCCAGACTCTCCGTAGGGGACGCCGTTCTGCGGTGGAAAACTGATAGGTATCAATGTGAGGTGCTGACACAAGTTGGTGTCTAAAGTTACTGATTGGTATCGAGCTTAGGGATATGATCTCCGCAGTAGATCGGGATTAGAACTAGGAGGGAGAGATGAGTAAATCCTTCGCTAGTGTGTCCTACCTAAGCTTATTTGTTGGTTAGTCATAATATCGGGATATTATGTGATATGTTAATTTTTTCAATTAACCCTTGTTTTGAAGCTGTATTCTAGAATGATATCTGAAATACAGGAGATGAGCATTGGAGAAATTATGATGACAGGGAAGATGGAATCGAAATGAAAGCAAGGTATTCTCAACTCTTTGAAATACAGTGCACGTAAATTTTGGGGGACTTAAATTTCATAAGAGGGAGATTGTAAGAACCCGAATTTTATGAAATAAAATTATTCAATTTTTCTTATAATTATTATTCAAGTAAATAGTTAAATTGATAAAAGTTTAAAGTTATGGGTGAATTATGCAAATTTTACAAAATACGCAAGTGGCTATAAAATATTCATTTTATGTGGATATAGATGGAGAAATTTTTTAATGTGAAAATTATTGAAAATTAATATTTTATCTTTTACGATAAAATAATTCATTTAAATATATTATTATATTTTTAATAATATAATAATGGTGATATTTTTACAAATGAATGTGGGATATATGAGTATATGAGGAGGAGTATTTTGTTACCAAAATGTTTGAAACATGCTAAACATGTCGGTGGACCCCATTTCTTGATCGAAATTTGATTATAGCTTTTTGTAAAATCGTTCGTTTATGGATTTTGGTCAAATTTTGTTTGGAATTTGGAAAAACTTTCTTCGTAAAGTTGTAGAGAATTGAATTTCCTATAAAAAAAGCGAGATTCAATTTTTCCGGCAAAAGGGCTATTTATTATGAATTATTGAAGTTCAAGCTTCAAATAATTGATTTTTGGAAGTTTAAAATATTTTTAATATGAAAAACATTTTGACATGTTTGGGGCATCTTTAACATGTGTTTGATGGCTGAAAATTTGATTCTAGGCATGCGTAGAAGATTATATATATATATATATATATATATTAATATTTTAATAAATTTTTCTTTTTGGTGTTCTAAGCAATTTCTATAAATAGGTGCTTAGGTTATAATTGAAAATCACACGTAAATCTGAAGTTTTCTCTCTATATTATCGAGCGTATTCTTGTGAGTATTTTGAGTATACTTTGAGTATTGATATACTACGGTGCAAGTTCGTTTCGGCGTTATTCCATCGTAAATCCGCCTTTTTTTGAGGTAAGAGATAATAAGGGATTTTAAGGGTTATTATTTCGAAATTCTTCTGAACCTTCAAAAATTCTGAAAATATTTGAAATGATAATTAGATGAGTTTTGTTGATTGTGTCCAAAAATGGCGATTTTTGGATGTATAGATTAAGAGTTATGAATTTTATGAGGAAAGACTATTTTAAAAGAAAACCCTTATAACTCTTTGTGATTAATTCCAAAATTGATGAAATTTTTATTGGGAGTACATCTATATAATATCAATATATCGTGTAAATTTCAGAATTTTTGGATAAAAGTACAATTTATGATAAATGTTTAAATATTCGGTGGTTTTGGCCATGTGAAAAATAGTAAATGACTTTTAAAAATTATGAGAAAAATATATGTTCAATTATAGGACTATGTTCGCTAAATCCCAGAAAAGAAATATTTTTGAACTGTTTGTTATTTTTCATGAAAATGGACTAGTTATGAGTAAATGAATTAAATATGTTATGTGAGGTAAGAAAATTAGAAAATAGGATTTTATGGCTTCGAGAATCCTACATGAGGTATATCTGATTTTTGATGAGAATTTTGATTATTGGTGATGAAATCTTATGAGTTTGACATTTTAGAATGATTAAATGCATTATTTAGTAAAGTGTAAACAATTAAAATAAATTGTTTATAAGCTTAAAAAAATATTATTCTTTCAATATCATTATCTTAGAAATATTGGTATGGATTTTATTGTGGAATTTTTACCTTTTTGAGTCGGGTTTACTATTCATGAGATACTATTCACGAGTTACTATTCATGAGTTACTATTCATGAAATTACTATTCATGATAAAATTGTTTTTTTTTCTAACCAAATTATAGTTGATTTATGAATATTACTCCTGGAGATTAAAACTATATATTGATTATATTAATTTTATTATCATATATAACATTTTTATAACCACGATGTTGAAATTCTCTTTCACCGGAGTGTAAAGATGGGTAGATTATTGGTATGATCATGACTAGGTTCTCTTTGGCCAAGAGTAGTGAAAATTTGAATTGTGATTTGGTATGATCATGACCATTGAATTTATAATTAAATATCTTTAGCTTAAGTGCAAAGGTGAATTGATCAACATGGTTATAATTATTGTTTATATAAATTCGAAATGATTATATATTTTTGAGATATTAATATATTTGGTCTCAGTAATGCAAATATGAACTGTTGAGGAATATCTTTGGCTTCAGAGTAAAGATGAATTATGGATGAATATCTTTGGGTTATAGTGCAAAGATGACTGTTGTTGAATATCTTTGGCCCGTAGTGCAAAGATGACTTGTTGATGAATATCTTTGGCACTGTAGTGCAAAGATGACTTGTTGATGAACATCTTTGGTCAGTAGTGCAAAGATGAATTTATTAATAGGATTATGAACATAAAGCGTGATTTGGTATAACCATAATCTTTGATGTTTGTGTGATGAAAATTATCTTTGTCCCGGATGAGAAAAGGAATTTAGAACTACAATTACGATTATGAGTTATACATGTGATGTGTGATGAATTGTTGATTGGTGTCACAAGGATAAAACATTGTTGGTGGACTTTTAACATGGAGAAGATAATAGACTTTATAGTCTATTCGACTCTTCTAATGGATTGCTCGTTCATTGCAACTACTATGGTTGAAAAGTTTTATCATCTACCATATGTTCTAAATCTCGATTTATTACGAGTTGAAGGCTATTGATAATTTATTTATCTTTAGTCATGATATTCTTTATTGAAGCTAGTCAGGTTTCACCCTTTTTTTCACAATTCCTTTCGTGTAATAAAAGTGTAATTTGGGTCGAAAGCGGGGAATAACAAGGAATAGAAACGGTGGTCTATAGATGTTGAGGGTGAGGTGAATTTAACTTGGAAGGGTGTTTTGCCACTATCATACAAGATGTCTAATGACATACAACCTCGGGTCATCATAAGACATGGTTGTGCTCATCCACTTGCTGAGTATATCTACCAGCACTATCTATATGATCTTGGAGTCTATTTGAAATATAACTCTCAATTAGAGACAGTGGAGATAATGATATGTTAAGAGAAGACTCACCATTGGGAAGAATATGATAGTAATCTTCTAGTTTTTCTTTGGGGTCTATTGGGTCAACCAAGGATAATTCTGTGGCCATATGATATCTATAATAACCTAGACGCATGGCCTCCCATGTACGAAGATTTCCTTGAGTACTTCCCAAAGATTCTAATTTTTAAAACAGTGTTCGACTATACCTTTATGTAAGGTGTCATTGTGACGTGCTACAGTTGGTATATATTTGTATCCAAACTCACAGCATATGTGTTGTTGTATTTTGCACGACAATTATTGTATTAAAGTTGTAGTTATTTTCTGTAGCATGTATTTGGCGACTCATAATGGGTTGGATGGAATGGACCTATTTTGGGGGTGTCACAGTTGGTATCAGAGCTATAAGTAAAGAGCCCCGAGCCTCTCGTTGGTGACTTCTTGTTGATGGGGAATGCACCGAAGCCAGACTCTCCGTAGGGGATGCCATTCTGCGGTGGCAAACTGATAGGTATCAATGTGAGGTGCTGACACAAGTTGGTGTCTAAAGTTACAGTTGGTATCAGAGCTTAGGGATATGATCTCTGGCAGAGATCGGGATTAGAACTAGGAGGGGAGAGATGAGTAAATCCTTCGCTAGTGTGTACTACCTAAGCTTATTTGTTGGTTAGTCATAATATCGGGATATTATGTGATATGTTAATTTGTTCAATTAACCCTTGTTTTGAAGCTGTATTCTAGAATGATATCTGAAATACAGGAGATGAGCATTGGAGAAATTATGATGACAGGGAAGATGGAATCTGAAATGAAAGCAAGGTATTCTCAACTCTTTGAAATACTGTGCACGTAAATTTTGGGGACGAAATTTTCAAGGAGGGGAGATTGTAAGACCCCGAATTTTATGAAATAAAATTATTCAATTTTTTCTTATAATTATTATTCAGTAAATGGTTAAATTGATAAAAGTTTAAAGTTATGGGTGAATTATGCAAATTTTACAAAATACGCAAGTGGCTATAAAATATTCATTTTATGTGGATATAGATGGAGAAATTTTTAATGTGAAAATTATTGAAAATTAATATTTTATCTTTTTCTGATAAAATAATTCATTTAAATATATTATTATATTTTTTAATAATATAATAATGGTGATATTTTTACAATGAATGTGGGATATATGAGTATATGAGGAGGAGTATTTTTGTTACTAAAATGTTTAAAACATGCTAAACATGCTTTGGACCCCATTTCTCGAATCGAAATTTGATTATAGCTTTATAAAATCGCTTGTTTGTGGATTTCGGTCAATTTTTGTTTGGAATTTGGAAAAACTTTCTTCTGCAAAGTTGTAGAGAATTGAATTTCCTATAAAAACTCTCGAGATTCGAATTTTCTGGCAAAAGGGCTATTTATTATGAATTATTGAAGTTCCGAAGCTCCGAAATAATTGATTTTTGGAAGTTTAAAATATTTTTAATATGAAAAACCTTTTTTGACATGTTTGGGGGCATCTTTAACATGTGTTTGATGGCTGAAAATTTGATTCTAGGCATGCGTAGAAGATTATATATATATATATATATTAATATTTTAATAAATTTTCTATTTTGGTGTTCTAAGCAATTTCTATAAATAGGGTGCTTAGGTTATAATTGAAAATCACACCGTAAACTCAAGTTTTCTCTCTATATTATCGGCGTATTCTTGTGAGTATTTTGAGTATACTTTGAGTATTGATATACGGTGCAAGTTCGTTCGGCGTTATTCCAAATGTAAGAAATCGCTATTTTGAGGTAAAGGATAATAAGGATTTTAAGGGTTATTATTTCGAAATTCTTCCGAACCTTCAAAAATTCTGAAAAAATTTGAAATGATAATTTGATGAGTTTGTTGATTGTGTCCAAAATGGCGATTTTTGGATGTATAGATTAAGAGTTATGAATTTTATGAGGAAAGACTATTTTAAAAGAAAACCCTTATAACTCCTTGTGATTAATTCCAAAATTGATGAAATTTTTATTGGGAGTACATCTATATAATATCAAGTATATCGTAAATTTCAGAATTTTTGGATAAAAGTACAATTTATGATAAATGTTTAAATATTAAATTGGTTTTGGCCATGTGAAAAATAGTAAATGACTTTTAAAATTATGAGAAAAATATATATATATGTTCAATATAGGACTAAGTTCGCTAAATCCCGTAAAAGAAATATTTTTGGAACCGATTTGTTATTTTTCATGAAAATGGACTAGTTATGAGTAAATGAATTAAATATGTTATGTGAGGTAAGAAAATTAGAAAATAGGATTTTATGGCTTGAGAATCCTACATGAGGTATATGCTGATTTTGATGAGGATTTTGGTTATTGGTGATGAAATCTTATGAGTTTGGCATTTTAGAATGATTAAATGCATTATTTAGTAAAGTGTAAACAATTAAAATAAATTGTTTATAAGCTTAAAAAATATTATTCTTTCAATATCATTATATAGAAATATTGGTATGGATTTTATTGTGGAATTTCTACCTTTTTGAGTCGGGTTTACCATTCATGAGATACTATTCACGAGTTACTATTCATGAGTTCTTATTCATGACAAAATTTTTTTTTCTAACCAAATTATAGTTGATTTATGAATATTACTCGGAGATTAAAACTATATATTGATTATATTGATTTTATTATCATATATAACATTTTTATAACCTCGATGTTGAAATTCTCTTTTCTTTGGAGTGTAAAGATGGGTAGATTATTGGTATGATCATGACTAGGGTTCTCTTTGGCCATGAGTGAAAAGTTGAATTGTGATCGGTATGATTATGACCATTGAATTTATAATTAAATATCTTTAGCTTAAGTGCAAAGGTGAATTGATCAACATGGTTATAATTATTGTTTATATAAATTCGAAATGATTATATATTTCTTTGAGATATTAATATATTTGGTCTCAGAATGCAAATATGAATGTTGAGGAATATCTTTGGCCGTAAGTAAAAGATGAATTGTGGATGAATATCTTTGGGTCGTAGTGCAAAGATGACATTTTGTTGTTGAATATCTTTGGCTCAGTAGTGCAAAAGATGACTTGTTGATGAATATCTTTGGCTCGTAGTGCAAAGATGACTTGTTGATGAATATCTTTGGTCAGTAGTAAAAAGATGAATTTATTAGTAGGATTATGAACATAAGCGTGATTTGGTATAACCATAATCTTTGATGTTTTGTGATGAAAATTATCTTTGTCTGGATGAGAAAAGGAATTTAGAACTACAATTACGATTATGAGTTATACATGTGATTGTGGGATGTGAATTGTTGATTGGTGTCACAGAATAAAACATTGTTGGTGGACTTTTAACATGGAGAAGATAATAGACTTTATAGTCTATTTGACTCTTCTAATGGATTGCTCGTTCCGCTGCAACTATGGTTGAAAAGTTTTATTATCTACCATATGTTCTAAATCTCTAATTTATTACAGTTGAAGGCTATTGATAATTTATTTATCTTTAGTCATGATATTCTTTACTGAGCTAGTTGTGCTCACCCTTTTGCTTCACAATTCCTTTCAGGTAATAAAAGTGTAGCTGGGTCGAGCGGGGGAATAACAAGGGAATAGAACGGTGGTCTATAGATGTTGAGGGTGAGGTGAATTTAACTTGGAAGGGTATTTTGCCACTATCATACAAGATGTCTAATGACATACAACCTCGGGTCATCATAAGACATGGTTGTGCTCATCCACTTGCTGAGTATATCTACCAGCACTATCTATATGATCTTGGAGTCTATTTGAAATATAACTCTCAATTAGAGACAGTGAAGATAATGATATGTTAAGAGAAGACTCACCATTGGGAAGAATATGATAGTAATCTTCTAGTTTTTCTTTGGGGTCTATTGGGTCAACCAAGGATAATTCTGTGGCCATATGATATCTATAATAACCTAGACGCATGGCCTCCCATGTACGAAGATTTCCTTGAGCACTTCCCAAAGATTCTAATTTTTAAAACAGTTTTCGACTATACCTTTATGTAAGGTGTCATTGTGACGTGCTACAGTTGGTATATATTTGTATCCAAACTCACAACATATGTGTTGTTGTATTTTGCACGACAATTGTTGTATTAAAGTTGTAGTTATTTTCTGTACCATGTATTTGGCGACTCAGAATGGGTTGGATAGAATGGACCTATTTTGGGGGTGTCACACCACTAGTGCTTTTCCTGTCTATCTTGTAATTTGCAAAATCTATATTTGAATATTATATCATATAAAAGGGAGACCACTTGGGGTACCAAAAACACAAATATAGAGTTATACCCTTGAAATACCTAAAAATTCTTTTCACAGCTATTAGATGGTATTCCTTAGGATTATCTTAAAATCTAGCACAAATGCAGGTTGAGAACATGATATCTGGTCTACTAGTAGTTAGATAGAAGAGAGATGCAATCATTCCCCTGTATCGAGTGATATCAACACTTTTACCTTTTTCTTCCTTATCAAGTTTGGTAGCAGATGCCATTAGAGTTTTCATAGGGGTGGCTGATTCTAAGCCATACGTCTTAAGAAGATCTTTGATATATTTGGCTTGATTGATAAAATTTCTTTCTTTAGATTGCTTGAGTTGAAGTTCAAGGAAAGAGTTAAGCTCTGCCATCATACTCATCTCAAATTTATTCTACATTAACTTGGCAAATATTTCACAATTTTTCATCAGTAGAGCCAAATATGATATCATCAACATATATTTGAACTAATAGGATTTTATTCTTATGCTTCCTAAGGAATAGAGTTGTGTCAACTGTTCCTCTAGTAAATCCATTTTTAACAAGATAATTAGTGAATGTTTCATACCATACTCTAGGTGTTTGTTTCAAACCATATAGTGCTTTATCAAGTCTAAAGACATAATTTGGAAAAGTATGATTGATAAAACCTGTTGGTTGTTTGACATAGACTTCTTCTTGAAGTTCACCATTAAGAAATGCACTTTTGACATCCATTTGGAAAACTTTGAATCTCATGTGAGTTGCATAAGCTAGAAACATCCTGATGGCTTCCAATCTTACAACAGGTTCGAACGTTTATCATAATCAAATCCTTCTTCCTGTGAATATCCTTTTGCTACCAGCCTTGCCTTGTTCCTTTTGATCACACCAACTTCATCCATCTTATTCCTAAAGACCCATTTTTTGGTCTAAGAACCAGCCTCCAAACCCTGCTTCTTTCAAACTGATTTAGATCTTCTTGTATAACCTTGATCCAACTTGAGTCTTCTAGAGCTTCTTCAATCTTCTTTGGCTTAGTCTGAGAAAGAAAACTTAAATAAAAACATTTAATTTGAGTGGTTGATCTGGTCCTGACAAGTGCACTTGGATTTCCAATGATTAGATTTTGAGTGTGATCTTTTGCCCATCTAGATTCGGATGAAACGACAATCTTTGTGCCTTTTTATCGAAGTTCTTCAAGATTTGGTTCTTCTTCTGCATCTCCATTGGTTCGTAGAGTTTCAGTATTTGGATTATGAGACTCTACGATTTCTTTATTTTGTACTACGATCGTAGATCTGGAACATCTTCATTGATCGTAGGATTTTGTGAAGTTTGTGGTTCTAATTCCATGAATTCTTAATTTTAAGTTATCTTACTTGGTTCACCTTCATCAGATTCATCAAATGTGATATGGTAATTACTTTTATTATCAAGGTATTCTTACTGAAAACTCTACAGGCTTCCTTTTTCCATAGAGTATCCAAGAAAGATTCATTCATCTGATCTAGGTTAAAATTTGGTCAGATATCTTTTGCCATTGTTGAGAACATAACATGCTCACACAAAGGCACGGAAGTAGCTGATATTTGACTTTCTTCCTTTCCACAACTCGTAGAGCATCTTTTTGAGCATAACATGGATTAAGGATCTATTTTGAGTGTAAAACACAATGTTAAGAGTGTCTGCCCAGAAATATTTTGGTAATTTAGTTGCTGCCAGAAGTGTCCTTCCTACTTCAATCAGAGTTCTATTATTCCTTTCAATTACTCCATTTTGTTGTAGAGTTCAAGGTACTAAGAAATTATGTTGAATACCATTGTCTTCACAGAACTGATTTACTTCATAATAGTCGAAGTCCCTGTCATGATCACTCCTAATAGCTTTTATCTTTTTGTCATTCTCATTCTACACTACCTTAAAGAATCTGATCAGTTGAGTATTGGTTTCTTCTTTTGAACTTAAGAAGAATACTCATATAAACCTGGCAAAGTTGTCTACTAGTACCGGTGAGTATCATTAACCTCCAAGACTAGTTGCTGGAATAGGCCCAAAGAGATCCATATAAAGAATTTGTATTGGATTTTTGTTCAAGTTAGCCATCTTGATTTTAAATGAGCTCTTGGTCTTCTTTCCCATTTGACAGGCTTTGCAAGGTCTTTCCTTAATAAAGTTCTGTTTGATTAGACCTCTTAATAGGTCCTTTGATGCAAGCTTTGACATGTTCTTGAAATTTAGGTGAAATAGTCTCTTATGGCATAACCAGCTTATGTCTTTTAGAGTTTTTGAGAAGAAACAAGCTGATACTGAGGAAATCACTTTAGAGAGATTTATCACATAAACATTTCTTTCTCTTAATCCGCTTAGCTTTTACGTAATTGGTTTCGTGTCTCGAACTTGACACTTATTGTTGAGGAAGATGACTTGATAACCCTTGTCACACAGCTGACAGATGCTTAAAAAATTATGCTTTAATCCATCAGCATAAGTTACTTTAGTGAAGGAAAAAACTTTATTTTCGTTGGAACCATAGCCTCTGGTTTTACCAGAGTTGTTATCTCCAAAGGTAACAACTGGGCCATCTTTTTCCTTAAATTCTGATAAAAGAGCTTTATTTCCAGTCCCGTGCTTAGAGCACCCACTATGAAGATACCAAACGAATGTAGTTGACCTTGGTACTTGCATGGACAATCATTGTTTATTTTGGTACCCACACCCTTTTGGGTCCTTCAGTGTTAGTTATCTTGGGAACCCAGATTTATGCCCATATCTATGATATTTATAACAATATGTGTATTGTGTGTGTGGATTTCTTTTCATTTGAACCTTATATGTTTGATATACCTATCTTTCAGGTAGACCTCTTTGCCTCCATATAGCTTTATTATTTTGAAATTTCCTAGAGTAAGAACCAATTCTACGATTGTTTCAAGATTTACCCATAGAGTTATTTCTAATATCTTCGACTCTTCTACACATTTGTAGACTTGATCTTAATTTGCAATTTTGTAAAACCCAAACCAGTATGTGACTTGTTGTCTTTTGGAACAACTACTTGGTTAACAGAGATTGGTAGACAAGAAATACTTGGTTCAGTGTCTTCTTTGGATTTCACAAACACAATGTTTCCATGGGAAGAAAAAACATTGTTTTTGTTTATTTACAAATATTTTTCAATACTTATATTTGAGGAAGACAAGCTATCAAATCCTAATCCTGATCTGTCAGAAACAACCCTCCGACTCGTGATTAGTAAGTTCATAGATGAGGAAGATTGATTCCACATGGAGATTGTCTTTTCCAATTCCTTTATTTTAGAATTAAGACTAGATTCTCTCAGAGTGTTTGTTTCAATTATCTTTCTCAAAACCTTATTCTCTACTTCAAGCCTGGATAAAAAGGAAGTGCTTCGTAGAGAGGTTTCCAATTCTACTTGCACTTTCTCTTTCTCTTCTTGAGAAGAGAATAATTCTTTGATAGAACCCTGAATAACTTCATGTATCTATGTAATTCAGAAGTAATATTATGCAAGGCAGATCTAAGATCATCCATATTCAGGAGAGTTAAAATCAAATACCTCACTGATATTGATTTCTCATCTAATCCACGTTCAATACCAACTAGTATTGGTGACTCTTTTTATTTAACTTAATATTCAATTAAATACAATAAAAAGAACTCCCTGTTCAAATAAAGCTTTCCAATGAGATGGACACCTCTACCCCTTTTGCACCACTACAACTTTTCTCACCAGTGAGACCTTTGTACCTCTACAACCTTACAAGCTCCCTTTGAACATATCCTATCTACTACTAGATAGAGCAAACCAAACAAGACTTGAAATTTAAATATAATATAAGAAATTATAATATACTTCTTATTTTCCAGCCACACAGAATTAAAGACAGTACAATGGATAGCTGGAAATAAAAAATGAAAGCTCTCAATAGAATTCTTCTCTGAATAGCAATGTGAATTAGCTTCTTGTGTTTTGCACTGCTTTGCCATGAAATAAGACTGTATATAATGAGAGACCTGACGACTATAAAATAATTAATAATAAAATTTCTCAGATCAAGGATGTAATAAAGAATAATATCAGCAGTAATATATGTCCAAAATATATAATATATTCCTTAGAATCAGCTATCAAGGATATGATATTCAAATCAAACTGAAAGAGCATAAATAAAGGAATAAAAGAGATCAAATAAAGTTTGTTTCAATACAATAACTAATCAGTTTGAATATTAAGACTGTTACCTGTTTAGACTCCTTTTTAATTTATATTGCATATCGTTAATTCTAGATATGATATATTAAAGAAAATTTACCAGCAATAACATTGATTTGAATTTAAAAACATGTTGAGGACTATAAAGGAATCAAGAAAATATAAATAACTTAGATCCTGTATAAAGATTCTAATATACTCTAAATACACCCTATATCATATTAAACTAGCCCAAACAAAATAACCAAATCCATTACAAACAGATCTAACACAAATATTTTTTTCATCATTAAAATCACAAAAAGATATAAACTAACACTTCTTGTAGTATTTGTATTCTTTATTCTTGTCACGCTTTTGCTTGTCATTTTTAAGATCTTCTAGTAGAGGCTTGGTGCATTATGCTATAAAGTGACCAGACTTCATTTTCTTATTCTCTGCTGCTGCTTCTGTTTCTTGTTCTCTATTGCTTCTTCCTTTGTTGAAGTTTCTTCTTGGTCTCCAGTTTTTGCCTTTTCTCAAGAATTTTCTTAATCTTCTAGCAAGCATATCAACCTCATCATCATCACTATATGCACCTTCTTGATCATCTTCTCCAGTTTTAACTTATGCTTTTGATGTATTTTCAGATGCTTTGAGGGAAATACCTTTTTCTTTTCTTTTATTTCCAGTTAGTCTCTGCTCTTTGATTTAGTTCCAGCTCATAGGTAAGAAGATTGCCATAAAGCTTCTGCATAGTCATTTCGTGCATTTTTCTTTATTCTCGAACAGTTGTGGTCTTGGCATTCGACTTGATAGATAGGGCTCGCATGAATTTGATGTTCAGGTCTTTGTTTGGATATACATTGCAATATGACTTTAGAGCATTTAGGAGAATATTGAATTTTTCATATGTTGTTGTAATGTTTTCTCCATGAATGTGATTAAACATCTCGTACTGTTGAGTCAGGATGGATTGCTTGTTTTCTCTAACATCTTCTGTTCTCTCATGCATCATCAACAATGCCTCCTTTACTTCCTTGGCAGTGGTGCAGTTTATAACATTTTTGAAAAGTTCATCCTCCAAGGCCATGATTATAATATTCTTGGCCCTTTTATCTAGCTGCACATGCTTCTTCTCATTTTATGTCCATTCTTCACGTATTTTCACAACCGCCTTGTTGGGATTTTCCGTTGTGGGAGCGAGATTTGTAGGAATATATGGACTAGTGAGAACATCTTCAAACAAATCGTCACCGATTGCAACCATGTATGCCTGGATACACACTTTCTAGTTAGCAAATTTTTCTCTGTTTAGAAGAGGTGGCTTACTTCCACCACCAAGCTCAGAACCATTTTTATTTTATGCCATGGATCTACTCAAAGTGTAAGCTTTGTGTTCGTGAGAACTTGCTCTGATACCACTTGTTATTTCTCAATAACACTTATAGATCTAGAAGGGGGGTTGGATATATCTTTTAAAATTTCTTTTAATTAAAGGAGTATTACCAAATACTTGATATTTGATTTATTAAGCATAGGAGAATATGTCTTTTGGAAAACCTCTTGAAGATCTAAAAATAAATATTCGTTCTGACAGATTGAAAGATAAATAAATAAGAAAGTAAGAAACAAAAATCAGCACGCAAAGACGCATGCAATTTTAAGTGGTTCGGAGACTAAATAACTCATAATCCACTCTTCTAATCCTCGAGTAGTAAATCCACTAAAGTTTTAGTCTCATAGATAAGGACACTTTGCCCTTTTCAAGCCCAGCAGACTTGAATATTTAGTCACAAAGACAAGGACACTTAGCCTTCTTCAAGCCCCGCATACTTGTGTATTTAGTTACAAAGACAATGACTCTTAGCCCTCAGATGCTCTGATGATTGATGTTTGTTGTGAGGTGCTGCTAAGTTTGTGTTAAGATTTTCTTGTCAGGTACTTAGCAACTCGAATTGTATATTTAGGATCATTGAGTTTGTTCTTCGACTTTGACAGAGTTTATAGCTTTTTGATTAATGTTAGTCACTTTTTAAGTTGAATCCTTATAGCCTTTTATACTCTACTGAGAAATCTTTCCGTTGCAAAATGCTAGTTGGTGCATCTAATGCTCTGATATACTAGGATAGTTGATGTTTGACATTTTAAACCTAGAAGACAATTTCTTTTCCTTTCTTGTCACATCAATCTGCTTTCTCATCTTGTGACGCCCCCAAAATAGGTATACATCATCCATCTTGAGTCGCCAAATACATGGTACAAAATTCAAATACAACTTAATTATACAACAATCGTGTAAAATACAACAAAACATATGTTGTGAGTTTTAATACAAATATTGTCATCTAGACAATATCCACACTCAATTGAGTCCTCATTACATTTATTATCAAACTATTTAACAGAATAGTGAGGACTACTAATGCTATCTGGACCGTCACTCCGTTCCCCGACTAGTCCCTACTACGTTCTCATTTCTTGAAGAGAACAATAAAAGTAAAAGGGTGAGCTCAACTAGCCCAGTAAGAAATATTATAAGTAAGATAATACAAAATAAATTATCGTTAGCCTTCAACAGTGTTAAACTGATACAATATAACAAATATCAAGTTTAACTGCAGCAGAACAAGCAATCCATTAAAAGAGTCAAGTAGAGAATAAAATCTATTATCTTTTATGATTTAAAAAGGTTTTTCATCACTTTTATCGCTGAGACTCAGCTTAATAAATAATCCACATCATCCTTGCACTACGGCAAAGGATATTCATTAGTATCACGACCACAAATTATCCATGCACTACGGGCCAAAGATATTCGTGTATTCATCAATGGTCATGATCATGCCAACAACTGTCCATCAATGCACTACGGGCCAATGAGGACTTTTACCACATCATTTGTAACATTACGGTCATGATTATACCGAATAATCCCTGGTCATAAATAATACCAAGTCCATCTATGCACTACAGGCCACAGATGACTTTCAACATAATATAAACATGAGGATGATGACAATGATATAAGAATTCAATAAAACAAGTTCAAGAATTAATTTATTCAGGAACTAATAACGACGAAATTGTTAACATAATACTTCTGTGTAGAGTAAAATTCAAGAATGCTCAGAAGAATATTTCCATGAAAAGATACTGGATGAAGCGCAAATATCAAGGATATTCCACTAATTTCATGGAGTATAAAAGCCAAAACTCTAACCAACTGAGTATAATAAATAATGGAATAACAAAAGAAATCACCAGGCATGCGATAGACCGTACAGACAGGTTATTCCAACAGAATAATAAATAACGGAACTAGGTCATGCGTAAACGCATAGACAGGATATTCCAACAGAATAATAAATAACGGAACCAAAGTCGCAAGATTAAATGCAAGCGAGGATGTTCCAACATAATAATAAATAACGGAACCAGTCATGTAAACGCGCATACATACATGATGTTCCAACAGTAATAATAAAGAATGGAATTACGGAAGAATTTCACCATGTATGTGAACTTCAGATAGGCGGGTTATTCCAACATAATGATAAAGAATGGAATAATGTAAGAATTTCACCAAGTATAGGGTAGACCGCGTATACAGGTTATCCCAACAGAATAATAAATAATGGAATAACAGAAGTTCTCTTCATGAATACGAAAGAAATAATACCCCTTACGGGTACAACAAATAATATCCCTTACCTTAGAACAAACTAGATATAGGAGTAGTGAAGTAGCGAGAATACTTTTCTTCATTCTCTATAGTTTCTCTCTCAGAGTTTCAATTGAATTGTAAGAAATAATGAAGGAATGAGCTTCTATTTATAGGAGAATGGACCTGAATAGTAACTAATTCTGAACGGTCCAGAGATTGATTTACTTTTAAATGGACGGTCAGATTGGTTTACTATAAAATATTCTAATAAAAAAAATCTTTTAAATAAAATATAATATATTCTATTTATAATCTAATAAAATGAATAACTTTATAAAAGTATTACATTTTATATAAAAAGATTTTGTCTGCAAACACTATGCGAGCATTATGCAAATACTATGCATAATAAATATAATATATTCTAATTATTGTCTAATAAAACAAATAACTTTATAAAATTATTTTGTTTTATATAAAAAGATTATACTATGCAAAACACTATGCATAATAGAATATAATATATTCTATTTATAGTCTAATAAAACGAATAAATTTATAAAAGTATTCTGTTTTATATAAAAAGCTTTTCTGTTTTATTACATTAATAATAATAATAAAACAAAACTTCATCATCATTATTATAATTCACACTATTAATCGACCAGGTCGTTCCCAGGAAAGAGGGGGCTTTTCAATAAGGATTTCTCCTTATTGGCGGGCAATTAGATGATCAAACCTCTCTTTGACAGAACTTCTAGACATTGTAAATATTTCAATTTAATAATATGAATAACTTTGTTGTCTCAATTATTGATTTAATAATATAACATATTATGCAGATGATACTGTGACTATAATCGAATCAATAATATGAGAGATATGATGCAACAATTACTGTAGCAATAATTGAGTACAACTGAGTGATTTCTCACATAAGCATCAATAATCAATACCGTGTGCTACTATGCAACCACGCATATTACTGTACTTTTACTACCGGGTAGTTCAACAGTTTTAACGATAACACTTCCGCCGTTATTTTTATAAAATGATAATTCTGTTGTTTTCTTACTACGATAATACTTCCGTTGTGGGTTCACCAATGATTGTGCCGTCGTACGGATATCCCCTATTAAAATGAATAATCCCTGACCAATCGAATATTATATAACAACTTGCATACTTTTCAAAATTTATAAATATTACCCACAACTATAACATTATCTCAAATCCACACCATAATATTAAAAAAATATTTCGAGAAATTTAAATCTTTATTCATAAAATTTGGGGTCTTACACATCTAACACACTTGATGTGTCACTGTCACCAACTAGTTGGTATACACATAATCTGATATTCGATTTTCGCCAAGGTTATTTGGAGAGTGCATTGGGTCCTTCAATTTTCAACGCTCCAATGTCAGTCAGTTTGTCAGACTTGGCTGTTCTACGATCAAGTTCTCTTCTACGATCTATTGTGTAACTAGAAGATTTGCTTGTTTACTTTGAAAACTAAAGCAACTTTACGAATTAGAGTGAACTTTGCGATAGCTTCAAGTCGTCCAGCGATCCACATAATGTATTACGATCTCGTGCTCACTTTGCGATCTTGGATTCAAAGTAACATGGTAATCTTACGATCTTACAACATCCTATCAACTATACATCAATTTAGCTTCTTTAAGATCAACCTAACATTATTTGATCTTTCTATTCTAAGTCCTGTACAATTGAACGATTCTTTATAAGGACTATACAAATTATACTGGTACAAATATATATTAAGCTCATTCATTATGAAATTAAAATATGCAAACTCTAATATAATTGTATCCTACCATTAAATGACTCTTTTAGAATTATTGAATATTATAAGTGAACACTTTTTGTGGACAAGGAAGTAAGAGACGGCTTACGACTAAAAGCAACTATTGACAGTAGTCATAATCATTCACAAGTTAATACTGTAGCACAAGCTAGCACAACAGTCTGTTTGTCTAAGCCTAGCATGAAGCATCAAATGGTTCGATATATATAAATATACTGTATATTTTTCAACCCCTGTATATTTTGATAAAAGTTTGATTTGAATGGCTAATTACCATATTATGCATTACTATATATCTTTATATAGATCTCAAATATTTTAACCATAAAAGAACAAACTTAATATTTTGTTCTTCTAACGAAAAAGAGTCCTATTTGTTAAAATAAATTAGTAAATTAAAAGAGTAACATTTATATATATAGGCGATAGTGTTAATTGAATATAATATTCATAAAATTCAAGTCACAATTTTCATTATTATGTTATTACTATTAAACTAATCATTTAATTTTAGACACAAATATGATTTTTTTTTAGAAAAAAGATATATAATTTCACAAAAGGACTCTTTGTAGGGAGGAAGGAATTTTTTTTGTTAATTTATTTTAAGGGTCTATAGAAGTCTAATAATCTATGGAGTGTTGTGATAGACTGTAATACCCCATAATTTTAAACAATGGAATAAGAATTTTAATTGAGCAGTGAGTAATGATAATTGAGATTTTAAGGTAAACGGAAATGTCAAGGAGAAAAGTAAGCAAATTTAAGAAGGAAGGAAAGGAAAAGAAAATAGCGCACAAAAATATAAGAAGGAACTATACAGTTCAAAACTCAAAATTTGAGTCTGGAAGGGAATTTTGAGAAACGGACTTCACCGTTGAGACGAGAACGTCAAATATAGTAGGTGAAGAATGTGAACACGATATGGTGTCAAGGTTGCCTTTTTTGTCAAAGTTAACAATTAATTTTTATAAAGAAAGAGTCAAACTTGGAGTTCAGAGATAAATTTGAAGAAAAAGGCGTTGTCACGATGTTAGGGACGTCGAATTTAGTAGGAAACGACTGTAAACATGAAAATTTGACTATTCGGGTTAAAAAGTCAAAAAGTCAACTGAGAAAAAAATAAAAAAAATTCACAACCTACTTTAGATAACTATAAGCAACTAAAAAGAAAGAAAATCAGAAAAACATACTTCCATACACGGTTGAGAGGATAGAGAGAATCATGGCTGGAGAAGAGAAAATAAGAAGAATGAAAGAAGAAAAGCTAGGAGTAGTAGAAAAAAAAGAGGAAGAAAACCAAGTAAGGTCATTTAAAGGAAAAAATTATTGATGCGAATGACGTAAATGATGAACTACGAGCCAAGGTGGAAGATAATAGTCGAGTTAGAAGAGAAAAGTACAAGATTAAGTAAGGAAAAGAGAAATTTTGGAGCTTAAGATTTAGAAGATTAAAAAATCATGTAAAGGTTATAGAGTCAAGAGTGAGTGGTATCATTCGTATTTAAAAGTGATATAAGCAAATCATGGGGAGAGTATTGTAAGACAAATTTATGTCATTGATGAAATAATAATATAATTATTTTATAGTATTTACTTAGTTATATATGAAGTGATGTATTGTAGCGCACCAGGTCTCGGGTGGTGAGTGATCCGAATTCGGGGGCGTTACAGGGTGGTATCAGAGCTGAGGGTATCATAAATGTCGTTATAGAGAAATTAAGAAAATTTGAGTTATGAGAAACATAAGGCTTTTGATATCTGATAAGAATTATTGAAGGAAGTAAAAAATAAACTCATATAAAGTTTTAAGTTATTAATGATGAATTGAGGGGAATTATATTTAAGTGAATAAAAAGTTACATATATTTATGAGAATTAATACTACTATAAAAATAAGAATATTTGACATTACTTTATGACAATTTTTAAAAACAATCACAAAAAATAGTAATTTGTGATGAACTTTTTGAGAAATCACAAAATAATACTCCATCTGTCCCATATTAAACGTCCTAATTTTCTTTTTATGATGTTCCAAAATAAATGTCATATTTTTATATGAGTAACTATTTTTATCTTATTTTTTCACTTATACTCTCATAATCTTTTTAGTCAACTTTTGCTGGAAATTTAAGAAATGATAAAAGGTTTACATTGGAAAATGATGTATTGTTATACTTCTTTCTCTTTCATATTATTAGTATAACATGTCTTTTATTTAATGAATCTCTAACCTCTTTTTCTCTATAACATGGGAACTTGGAAGGAATAATTAATGTTGGGATCATAGAAAAGTGAATGGATACTTTAATTAATAAGTAATTTTGAAGGGAAATTAATTTAAGTAAAAAAAATTATTAATTAGCGTGTCGAAACCAATTAAGATGTTTAATACGTGACGAAGGGAGTAATATATATGATGACTCTTAGTGATTGCTAATTTTGTCATCGATGTATTATAATTGTGATGACCATGTCAATCACTAAATTTTTCACGCAAAATAAAAAATAAATTGACGCACTAAGTCATCACTTATGGATATACCCTTTTCGTGATTGCATTTAAGCTATTGCCAATATTTTAATGAAAAAAATAATCAAAATAACATTTTATGATGGTCACGACAAGCATTAAAAATTTAGATTTTTGTGACGACTTTTATTTACAATTACAAAACGAATGTATTTTGTAATGAAATGTTCAATTCATCACAAAATAATAAAATATATGATGACTCTCAGTGATGACTAATTTTACCATTATTATAAAGTATTTGTGACTGCCATTGCAATTACCAAATCTTATGTGGGACTAATTTTTTTAGTATGTCAGCACACAAATGTTTCCTTTTATATTTTGTTTTACAATTATAATCATTATATGGGTTTTGGTGTAGTGGTAATACTCATTATTTAGTTTGAAAATGGGGGGATGGTTCAAAACTTACAAGTATCATTGGATGCAATTAATATAGTGATATAAATTGTCTGTAAAATCGGATTCACGTTCTTACCATTAATCCCTAAAGTCATGTATTTTTTGTGCTGAGTTTTATAATCACAACAAATTACGTGTTAATATGATTGTATTAATCATCACAAAAGCACTAAATATTTGTGTGGTTGTCAAAACCATCACAAAAAGGCTTTCATGATGGTGGTCTACAAGACAACCTTCGTGATGGCTAAAGTCATTACAAGAACCTTTTGTGATGATTTTTTGAATTTATATGATGGATTTGAGCCATCACAAAAGGCCATTTTTTTGTAAGAAAAAGAACCCTGTAAGGGAATCTTAAAATAAATTGGAAGAAAATACAAGGAGAATCTGGAACACGATCATAAAGAAATGAAAGGAAGGAATCAGGAGATACATGATAAAGAAATGAAAGGAAGGAATCTGTACTACCTCGTCGCGTATCACGACGAACTGCTCCGGAGGGATATCCGTACTATCGGTGATGGCACTAGCTGCAGTGTCCTGAGCAAGCTGATGGAGGTGAGCACTGTCCACATGACGGTATATTGGATCTGAACCAAACTTCTCTAACACTGCCGCCATAAGCATCATCTAAGCTATCGCCCGTATATTATTGTCCCACGGTTGCTCTCGGACGCAGACGTTAGCTAGAGCCTACAAAAAATAAATATAACATGAATAATATTATATTTCACTTTATTCATAAACGAGAAATAAACTAAAATAGTATACCTCCAGGTAATGTAAATGCCGGTATCCTCGGTAACCCCAGCACTCGATACTGGACGGTAGTGCTACTAGGAGGATCCTGAGACGCGACCCAAAAAGCCATCTCATCATCCTGAGATAAGCTAATCTCGGGCGGAGGGATGCTTGAATCTAACGTGTCTGGATCGCCCCTAAGCGACAAGCAACTCAACTCGCCTATCTGTTGCCCCGTAGCTTCTCAAACCAATATTGTAATTTAATATATATGCATGTGAGTTAACTCGACGTCATCATATGATCCTAAATAACAATTATTATTGTAGATGTATTACCTGTATAGATAATGCTGCGAGAGACATCGTCGACGCCGAAGTCGATGCCTTCGGCGTATGGACTATATCCCAAAACTCAACCATAATAAGAGGTCAACTCAAGATACACCGTATGGCTTAAATCATATATTAATTAATATCACACTACCTTAATATAGATCCCAACAATATTAATTCTCACTAAATATAAATACATACCTACTTAACCTCCTGAAACGAGTAAGATCCAGAAGTATGTACAATCTGGAGCTCGCCTCGATTCTTCTTCATATGCTCAGACTTTATCTTGAAGGCAGTATCATCCTAGTACGTACACATGGCCACCCATGCTGCATTTGATACATTTGCCGGCTGATGATCTCATATAGTAGTCCTGGGCTAGACTTCAACTGCCCGAACTACCCTCTTCATATCTATAATATGTCTATAGAAAATCTATAACGTACGTATCAGTAAAAATTTGAACAATATGTAAATAACTAGGATCAACTTTTTGATTTGACATATGTAATTCAACTTACATGAAACTCAGGAAACACTGTCACCATAAAGGAAGCATCATACTGCGCGTACCGGCTAAATCACATCTAACCAGTTAGGAGATGCGTCAAGCATATAGCGTGTACGGTCGTCTTATATACAGGGTCCATAATACTATAATTCAAAAAGCTAATGGATTATTTTAATTGTAATATCATAATAATATCATTTTACTTGAACATGATATATTATAGTTGAACCTTACTACAACGAGATATGTTAGAAGCATATCCATATGGGAGCTTCAACGCACTAACCCACTTGCAAATGTCTTTAACATGTTGCTTCATAAGACAATATGGAGCTTTGGGTTTTGAGTTTTTAGGTCGAAAACACAATTCCTGCCTGGTGTTCATTGCCTCCAAGTCTTTACGTGCCTTATCATTATCCTTTATTTTACCACTCATATCTAGCACGGTGTAAAATAAGTTCTCAAATACATTCTTTTCTATATGCATGACATCTATACAATGACAAAGTGCAAGTGTGACCCAGTATGTCAACTCAAACCAAATGGGCGATTGTGTCCATTTATGAGTGTTCCCATACCTTATTGCTCTCAACTTACCATGATCCTTCCTTAGTGGTGGAAATGTCAGGTCATTTAGCCAGCCCAATAACTTGTTGCCCGACAAGCAACCAATAACCCTCTTCTTCTCTGTCTTTCTGTTGAACAGTGTAGACATCTTTCTATAACTCTGCTTAACATGAAAGAATCTATGAACAATTCAAAAGAAACTAGTTTTCTGCCCATGACGTAGCTATGTGCCTTGCACATCCCCCATACAGACTGGGCAAGACAACTTTCCATGAGTCGACCAACCAATGATCATACCAAGTGCCAGAAAGTCAATGATAGTCCACAACAAGGCTGCCTTCATCACAAAATTGTGCCCAATAACTTTTCAAAAGGCTGAACACCTGTTTCCCACAGCATCTTAAGTTCATCAACTAACGGCTTGAGGTACAAGTTGATGTCTTTTGTAGGAATCCTATCCCCTGGTATGAGTAAAGTCAAGAAAAGATAAGGATCCCTCATGCACATTGATGTTGGAAGATTGTAAGTTACCATGATTACTTTCCAAACAGAGTACGGCTGACTAAAACTATTAAATGGACAAAAGCTATGTGTAGCCATGCCAAGCCTGACATTCCTAACTTAGTCACCAAATTCTAGAAAATTGGCATCAAAATTGTTCCATTCATCTCCATCTGATGGGTGAGTCAGCTGACTAGGCATGACATCCCTTGTTTTATGCCAACTTGTATGCTCAGAAGTGTGCGAACACATGAATAACTGCTGCAACCTCGGCACAAGAGGAAAGTACTGTAAGATCTTCTTTGAAACATGTTTCTCCTTCCCCCCACACTTTGTCGTCTTGTATCGAGGCAAGTTGCAGATATCAGACTGCACCTTATCTTTGTCTTTCCCATAATATAACATGTAATCCTACTCAGAAGCATTGATCTTCTCATACCCGAGATTTAACCTTTTGTTGAGCACTGCTTGACGCATGCTCATTTTTAGCCTAGTCAATATTGGTAGGGCTATACACATCAACCAACATCTGCACAACATCATAATTATCTAATTGTGAATCCCCGTGAACTGGTTGGTCTACAGTATTGTCTGTCAATTCTCTCAACTCAGCTGATTCCTAGTGATGAATCCATACCGAATACCCATCCACAAACCCCCTTGAATATAAGTCAAATTTAATTTCGTCGATAGTCTTCCAGATCATGTTTTTACACTTGAGACACGGGCATCTCATCTTTCCATTCGGATCAACAACATGTTCTATTGCTTTGTTCATAAAATTACACACCCCCATCATGGTATGCATTAACTAATCCCTTCCCATCAATTCATATCCTATGGTACTATGGCACCCCTAAATTTGGGTACTTAAACCCCACAAATCTGGTGCTCACTGTCCAAAACAATCACATCTAACTACCCATAATAAAGGATAAATAATCTCATAAACTTAATAAACAATACTCCCATTAAAAGGTTAAATAATCCAAAATAAATCCCAAGCCATCTAACCTTTATCGCATCATTTGAGGAATAAAAACATAATAATAATTAAGTCTCGCTACATAAGCTTTATCAACTAAACATCTTCTATTTTTTCATCTTGCTCTTGCTCGTCGATGGCTCATCAGATTTCTCAATCTCAGTTGCAATGTTTTATGCAAGGGTGAGCAAACAAATTGCCTACAAGGATAACAACACAATAATAACATTTGAATAATCAATAAATAGATTTAACTGAAATCAATCAAAAATAATCAAGAACTAAAATCTCAATAGAAAACTCGGCTTTTGAATCAATAACAGATATTAAGATTAAAGAGTACAACTAAGGGTCATGAGACCATGAACTATGTCCTAGGTTATAAGGTATTTATGCCTTAACCTTCAACAGTCTTAAAGACTATGAACCATCTATGTCTTAGGTTATCAAGTATTCCTACTGTAACCTTTAACATTTAAGGCTATATGGACCAACCTTCTCGTATTCCAGGTGATCAGCCTTTTGTATCGTGTATTGTGCATGTTGGGATATTTCACATGAATCCCACATTGGATAAATTCAAGAGTTTAGATGGGTTAATAAGTATGGTAGAGCCTCAACCTAATAGGTTAACCTTTTAGGTAAGGAGGTGGTCTAACATACTTATTGGGTCAGTCTACACAAGTGTGCGTTGTATGGTGATGAATTAATATGGGATGGATCGTACAATTCCGCTACAAAATGGTATCAAAGCTCATGATTTGATGGGCCCAAGAATAACTCCATGGTGCCAGGGGAGTGCGAGGATAAATTCGCAGGCCTCGTGGGTGGAGAAAATAAAGTCCAAGTATCAACTCCAGGATATGAGGGGAGTACGAGGGTAAATTCACAGGCCTCATCGGTGGAGTAAATAGAGTTGAATTAGGTGGAGCACGGGATGATTTGAGTCGGGTGGAGCAGGCTTAGGATGGATCTAGGGAAGTTGCTAAGACACGTTTGCCCCGGGCATGGTGGAGTAATATTAGAGTCAAGCAAAGCTCTTGAAGGACTCAAAGGCGAAGTATTTGAATAAGGTGGAGCAGGGTTCAGGATGGCTCTAGGAAATTACTGAGACATGTTTAGGTCTGGCATGGTGGAGTAGTATTAGAGTCGAGCAGGCTCTTGAAAGGATTCAAAGAAGGTGTGCTTAATGGTGAATACTCTAGTATGATACTTGTAATGGGTATTCAAGTGAAAGGTGGAGATTGTTGGGATATTTCACATGAATCCCACATTGGATAAATTCAAGAGTGTAGATGGGTTAATAAGTATGGTAGAGCCTCAACCTAATAGGTTAACCTTTTAGGTAAGGAGGTGGTCCAACATACTTATTGGGTCAGTCTACACAGGTGTGCGCTGCATGGTGATGAATTAATGTGGGATGGATCATACAATTCCGCTACAATACAAAAACATAACATCGTTATTTCATAGCTCAGAATTATAATTTTTGATAACTCAATCCCCTATTATAGGGTTATTCTTCTCAGTCTTTAACACTAGAATCCGCACCAAAGGTAGTTCGGTTTGGAAACGCTTCAAATGAATTCTATATCAGTAAAACGTTCATCAATTATGGACTAGTTGAATTAATAAGGGTACGAATCTTTAGAATGCTCATCAACTATGGATTAGTTGAATCAATTAGGGTTCACTAGCCATTAAAAGATTAATACAATATTATAAGATTGTACAATGCTAATTATAATCAAGGGTTGAATAACAACGATTCAAAATTAAATAAACATCGTATGTCAAAGAAATGCTTTAGAAAGAATTTGGAAAGCTTAATTAGAAATCTTAAACTTAGAATAATTTAGGAACCTCGCTTGAAATAAGAAATCAAAGGTTAGAACTTTTACAATGTAAAAATAGAGTCAGGAAACTTACATTTTAATATTAAGTTAAGGATGAGAAACTTGCCTCGTGTGTAATCTATACAATTATAACTCACGTTCTCCAATAACCTACACATATCATTTAAGATCACAATACCCATTAATTACTTTAAAGCTAACCCTTTCGATTGTAGTCACCATCTTAGTTAAGTCTTATAATCTTAGCTAAAAATATGATTAACTTAATCACATAACGTGAATCTGAAATCCTTGTTAATATATAACATATGACTTAACATTTAAACAACATTACAAACTTTCATGGTCAACGATTAAAAGACTTTCATAACTTACAAGTCTATAACTTTTAATTCATACTTCATAATTAAAATATGATGTTATGCTTTATAACATGTTTTAAGCATTACTATAATCATCCAAAGAGATTATATAAACATCCCCCAACTGAACAATGGAAAATCAAATTCTGGGTGACTATTCTCGGGTGCGGTAGCGCCTATTTTGACCTTAAACACGACCTGATAACACCTTAATTAGCCTTTAAATATGGAGCAAAAATGCTTCCTTTGTTCATGGTTTAGGTGCGGTAGTTCCAGAACCCAAAATCAGTTTCTGGAGTTCCCGACACAGCTCTGTACTTACCCATAAACTCCCAATTTCTCCACCCAAACTCCAAATTACTCACACCCAAATATTACACACTTTATAAAATCAATTCTAAACATGTATTAAGTGACTCTAATAATATAAACCACTTAAATAACCAAACCAAAAGATTAAAACCAAGGTTCATGCTAGTTTTTCATATTTGAGCACAAGTAGCGAAAACAAACACCACGGATTCATTTCTTGACCAAATCTATTCATTCGACTTGCATTCTTTTCGTTTCTCAACATACTAACATAATCAATCATCAATTTTCATATATTATAACATGATTTAATCATCAATTTTGACTCCAAAATAAGCCATAATATATATATTTCAACAAAAACTCAAATCTTCATCTTTCAATATACTTTCATGAATTTGATTACTCTAAACCAATTATAGACAACCTAAAATAGATTAAAAATACCCACTGGCATGTATAACTAATTCCCCAAACAATCATACAACCAAAATTCATTACAGTGAAGTATTTTGAGAAAGCATAAACTAAGAAATTGAGAATTAGATTATTACCTTGATTCCTTCTGAGCTTAGTTAGATGATTAGAAAAGCTTTGATCAATCTTCCTTCTTCTCCTTTTATTTTCAGAGAATTTCTCTCAATTTCTCTCTTCTCTCTCTATATCTCAGCCTTTGCAAAAACAAGCTTATAAAATAACTGATAAACTAAGTTTTAACGTGATTTATCAGTTATACTAACCCAAGAGTCACAAGGCCATGTTTGGCTAGACTCCTTAAAACCCATTTTAAATTATTTTAATATTTCTCTTATCATATAGTACTCATGTCACACCTTTTAAACAATTAAATCATATTATTCATAATTCATTAACAAATCAAATTACACCTTTATCAATATAATTATAATTTTCCCTAACACATCATTAACCTTCTAATTTAATTGTTAAATTATAACATTTTCATTACACTATATTATAATTATTTAACAAATTATTAAATCTCTAATTTAATTATTAAATTAAATTAGAACATTACCATTACACAACATTATAATCATAGAACAATTCACTTATCCTTCAATTTAATTATTTAATTAAATTAGGATATTACAGTACCAACTTATTAACTTAATAAAATACGCTCAAATTATAAAATTATCTAACACCAATTTAATTAATATTAGGAAAATAAAACTTTTGACTTTAAATTTATGTTTCTATCGATGTTGATCAACATATTTCTTTTGTCGATCTTGAGCAGCTAACAACTTCGCTTTTATCACTTTGTCAATTTTTGTCGTCTGTTGCACTAATTCAGAACCTAGTAACTAACGTTCACCAACTTCATCTCATCACAAAGGAATTATGCACTTTCTATCGTATAATGTTTCGTAATGCGGTATGTCAATACTTGTGTGATAATTGTTATGGCAAACTCATTCAAAGGTAAATTATCGTCCCAATTCCCCTCAAAATCCATGACACAAGCTCTTAACATATCCTCTAACATCTGGATCGTACTTTCACTTTATCCGTCAGTTTAAGGATGATATGTGGTACTCATTTTCACTACATTTTCATGCGCTCTTGTAAACTTTTCCAAAAATAGTCTTTTGTTTAACTCCTTCAGATATTTCACCTCTATCTCCAACTTGGTCATTTCCGCGATGAGCTCCTCTTGAGCAGTTAACAATGATAACTTCTCCCGACCCTTTATAAGGCGTCTACAATCACATTTGTTATCCCTAAATGGTATAAAATTTCACAATCATAGTCCTTAATTCACTTCATCCATCACCTCTAACGTATACTTAGATCTTTATGTATAAAGACATACTTCAGACTCTTATAACTCGTATATATCTCACACTTCTCCCCATAGAGATATTGCCTCCAAAACTTTATGGCAAACACTACTATAGCTAATTCCAAATCATGAGTCAAACATCACTTTTAATAATCTTTTTAATTATTGTGACGTATACGTAATGACTTTGCCATTTTGCATAAGCACACAGCTTAGTCCCTTGTGTGATACGTTTCTACAACCATAAATTTTCCTGTATTATCTGGTAGAGATAACATAGGCGCAATACTTACCCTCTTCTTGAACTCTTCGAAACTATCCTTGCATTTTTTAGTCCATACAAATTTTACTGCCTTTCTCTTCAAGTTAGTCAACGGAGTGGCTATCTTGGAGAATTTTGAATAAATCTTCTGTAATAACCATCTAACACGAAGAAAATCCTCTCTATTGACTGTAATTTTGGCTAATACAAGTTCATCACAGGTTTAACTTTTTGATGGATCCACCGAAACTACATGCCCATGAAATTGCATATGCTCCAACCAAAATTCTCATTTTGAAAATTTTGCGTATAACTTCTCTCTTCTTAGTGGCTCTAACGTCACCCTCAATTGTTCCGTATGCTCTTCTTTGGCTTTGGAATATACCAAAATAACATTGATAAATACCACTACGAATTTATCTAAAAAATGGCTCAAACACTCTATTCATTAAGTCCATAAATAGCACACGTGCATTTTTTTAAACCAAATGACATTACCAGAAACTCTTAATGACCATACCGAGTTTTGAATTTCGTCTTCGGTTCATCCTTCTTTCCCACCTTCAACTAATGATATCCACACAAATCTACTTCCAAACAGTACTTCGCCCCCTTCCACTGATCAAACAAGTCATCAATCTTAGGCAACAGATACCTATTCTTAATCGCGACCTTGTTTAAATCTCTATAATTAATGCAACATTCTTCTTTTTGACAATACGCTCCCCCACGACTGGATATACTTCTTATCCAAAAACTCCTACAACTGCACCATCAATTACTTCATCTCAGGGCCTTCGATATAGGAGTAGTCCCTGGTGCTAACTCGATCACAAACTAAATTTCTCTATCTAGTGGAAGTCCTGGCAAATCATTCAGAAATACGTCCATGAAATCCCTAACAACCGGTATCTCCTCCAGTTTCGCGCCCACTCTTCGAGTATCGACTGTGTAGGCTAAATATCCTACACATTCTTGTCTTAAAAACTTCCTGACTTGCATCATCGTCAGACAATTCGCTTGTCTAGGCGACTTGCTGCCATAAAATACTAACTTTAACGGGGTCATAAGGTTTACACACTTCTTTTGGCATACCCGGATTAACATCCAATTCCCCAAGTTTAATCAAAATTAAATCTACTGTCATCAAATGACCCTTAATATCTACATGACAGTTCTTGTGTACCAACCTAACAGGAATCACTTCTATTCACAATTTCTATGTTCAAAGGGTAACCTAATTCTTCTTGAAGCAAATTCTAATTTTCTAGTACATTCATCGAATATAATTGAACAAGTAGTACCCAAACCGAATATTACGTAAGCATTAATATCATTGAATGGAATAATACTTGACACCACATCTTTTGACTGCATATCATCCTGCACCGTCATGTTGAACGTACAAATGGTTGATCGACTCGGCCGTGCAGGTCCCGTGATAGCCAACTTGTCATCATTGATGATCCCTCTTCCTCCGTTCAGCCTCGGGCCAAGTAATCTTTCGATCCACATGTGAAACATGCCTCCTTCATTGAACTATGACAGTTTGGTGCAATGTGGCTGTAAGACCCCAATTTTTTTGAATAAAGAATAATTTTTCTCGAAATATATTTTTGAATATTGTGGTGTGGATATGATATAATGTTATAGTTGTGGGTAATATTTGGAAAATTTTGCAAAGTAATCAAGTTGATATAAAATATTCGTTGTGTTAGTGAATATTCGATTGGTCGGGGAATATTCTTTTTAACAGGGAATATTCGTACGACGACACAATCATTGGTGGACCCCACAACGAAAGTATTGTCGTAGTTAGAAAATGACAGAAATATCTTTTTATAAAAATAACGGTGAAAGTTTTCTTTGTTAAACTATTGAACTACCGGTGGTAAAAGTATGCGATGTCTGGCGTGGTTGCATAGTAGCATGCAGTATTGATTATTGATGCTTACGTGAAAAGTCACTCGGTTATACTCAATTATTGCTACAATAATTGTTGCATAGTATCTCACATTATTTGATTCAATTATTGTTATCATCTACATAATATTTTATATTTTATAATTGAGACAACAAAGTTATTCATATTATTATTTTCAATATTGACAATGTCTAGAAGTTCTGTCAAGGAGAGGTTTGGTCACCTAATTGCCCGCCAATAAGGAGAAATCCTTATCGGAAAGCCCCCACTTTCCTAGGAATGACCTGGTTGTTAAATATTATGAGTTATAATATTAATGATGAATAATTGTTGAAGTATTAAGAATGTGTTTATTGAAAATAATTGATTTACAAAAGTTAAAGGGGAATAATGCAAACTTGGAAAACTTTAGGGGTACTAAAGTGTAATAAGTTAAATTAATTTGGACCATTGGTGGTGGTTTTAATAGTAAATTAATCTGGACCATTGATGGTGGTTTTAATAGTAAATCAATCTAGACCATTGATGGTAGTTTTAATAGTAAATCAATCTGGACCGTCGGTGGTGGTTTTAAAAGTAAATCAATCTGGACCGTCGGTGGTGGTTTTAAAAGTAAATCAATCTAGACCGTCGGTTGTGGTTTTAATAGTAATCAATATGTACCGTCCGTTCTAATAGTGAATTAATCTGGACCGTTCATGAATTAGTTACCATGTAGTCCATTCTCCTATAAATAGAAGCTTAATTCTTCTTTCATTCTCACCAATTCACTAAGATTCACAAGAGACACTATAGAGAGAGAAACTATAGAGAGAAGAAGAAGAGTATATTCGCTACTTCACTTTTACAAAGATCCGAATTTTCTACTAAGGTAAGGGGTATTATTTCTTTCGTATTCATAAGGAATACTATTTTTTGTATTCATCCTTTAGTATGTCGGAATAACCTGTCTACACGGATTACGTACCATATGATAGGTGAAAATCCATTTGCAATTTTTGTATGTTAATTCTTTTCATATTCTTAAATCTAAACTTACTATGGTAAGTATGTCTTCTATAATCCTTGACATTAGTAGAATATCCGTGAGTTTTGCGCTTCATCCAGTATCATTTTATTGGAATATTGATATGAACTTATTAAATATCAATATTTTCACAAAAATACTATTCACGAGTTACTATTCATGGGTTACTATTCACCTAATTATTATTCACTATAATATTATTCACTCGGGTATTCGGGGTACTATCACGAGTTAATATTCACGGGTTACTATTCACCCGATTATTAGTCACCCAAATATTGTTCACTCGGGTATTTGGGGCACTTTTTATGTCGGGTTACTATTCACAGGGTCTATTCTCGAAGTAATATTCATAGGGTACTATTCACCGAAAAATTTATTTCTTTTCTGTCTAAATTATTCTTGATCCATGGATATTATTCTTGAATTTTACTCTACAAAGCAGTATCATGTTAAAAATTTGGACATTATTGAATTCTGAATAAATTAAATTATAAATCTTTAAAAATTTATCCTTTACTTTCTTTTAATTGAATTCTTATATCATTGTCATCATCCTCATGCTTATATTATGATGAAAGTCATCTTTGGCTTACGTGCATAGATGGACTGTTGATTGGTATGATTTTGACCAGGGATAATTCGGTATAGTCATGATGATGATTACATGAATAATTCTTGGCCCGTAGTGCAAGAATAATTTGTGGACGTGAAACTAATGAATATCCTTGGCCCATAATGTAGGGATGATTCGATGATTTGATCTATTTATTAAGCTGAGTCCCAGCAATAAAGTTAATGATAAACTTTTTAAATCATAGAAGATAGTAGATATCATGCTCTACTTGACTCTTCTAATGGATTTCTTGTTCCGCTGCAGTTAAACTTGTTGTCTATTATATTCTATCAGTTTAACATTGTTGAAGGCTAATGATAACTTATTCTGCATTATCTTAGTCATAATATTTCTTATTGGGCTAGTTGAGCTCACCCTTTTACTTCCATTATTCTCTTCAGGAAATGAGAACGTAGCCGGAACTAGTCGGGGAACGGAGTGATGGCCTGAGATGGTGTTTTAGTAGTCCTCACTATTCTATAAAATAGTGTGATAATAAATGTAATGAGGACTCTATTTGAGTTTGGATATTGTCTAGATGACTGTACTATGTATTTGGCGACCCAAGATGGGTGATGTATACCTATTTTGGGGGTGTCACAGTGCCCCCCCAATCCACAATCAAAACATACCTTTTTTTCCTTTCAAGCAAATTCCTGTATGATTCTCTCCGCACTTATTACATGCCTCTACCTTCTTTTTCTGACTTCCTTGCTGACTCCCAGTGGTGCTATTATCGTTCCACTTCCTTTTCTGAGCATTGTCGTTATGTCTACCTCATGCCTTATTCTAACTTCCACCTTTCTTTTCCCTCTATTCTTGATTATATATCAGTGCATTACCTCCCCCTTCTACGTCAATCGTCCTCTCTATCCCTGTTGTGAACTAATTCAGTTAAAACATCGAGAGTTGACTATACAGCCAAGAATTCAGTTGATTCGCAAGTGCTCCCACTAGCAAACTTACCAACCACGACACTGGGTTAGCGTTAGCTTCATTATTGTTTATATAATCCTCGGGGGTTTGCTAACGTTATTATCTTCTTTTAGGCGGCATCTTACTGTTTAAAATATTCTTCATTAGATCATTACCCATTTAATTAAACATTTAAGATTTAGCTTAAACACTTGTAGATATCACTTAACATTTCACATAAACTCTAATATTTTATTCATTCACTAGTTTTTTTTAAACATAGCAAAGATAGCATCCCTACTATTTACATCAACTTTTTGGTACTAGTAAAGTTCCAGGATTAGATTATCATCATCTTATCCCCTTACTTATCTCAAAAACTGGGATTCACAATTTATTGAATTTCATAGTTATTTTCATAACATACTATTCTATTTATCATGACCTATAAGGACATTCCACGCCACACAACTTCATTTTGCTCATGCTCTAGGATACGGACATCGGCCTACGATACATCATGTACCACGGGAAATCCTCGAACTGAACTGGATAATAGAAGACTTGATCATGAGCTCTATCAACCGTTGTGGGAAAACATACTCCACCTCATCTATCTTTGCCTTCTTTGACCGTATCTCAACTTCAACAAGATCTGCGCATTTCGAATCCTTCAACCACGCATGCTAGGCTTTCGCCCGCTTAACTGACTCCTCTCTCAAGTCATCCTGAACATTTTCAATCTCAGCCACTAACTTTCCTCTTTGATACTCTAGTTGTACCAGCTTTTGCTCAAACTCCACAGTCCATACATTAAGATCTTGAATTGTGTCATCCTTTTACACTATAGCAGTTTCACGCCCTGCTGCCAACTCCTCTTACTCCTCGACCCTGACTTTTAACTCTATGTTATAGTCATATACTTCTTCATACCTCTCGGCTCCAATAGAGTTAAGTGGTAATTCTTCGGGATCCTCCTCTTCATCATCTTCTACTTTTATCTCCTCAGAATCTTCATCAGGACCAAACTCAGGCTCTACCCCAGCTCCTACAACTGTAACCAATAGGGGTGGTTCCCTTGGTACCTACATCCGCCATCCTGACCATAAAGTTTTTAAGTTTTAATCACTACTCTCACGAGCACATAGGTTTATTAACAAATAAGCACATAAATAATTTTATGATTTATCTTTAATGAATTTTTTTAATTCATTCCTTAGAACGCGATAAGATTTTATCACCAATATATTATTGTTCTTCTTATAGGATATAGCCTAAGGATCCCCACCTAAGGTTCATAACCTACATCTCTGATACCAACTTGTGACACCCCCAAATTTGGGTACTTAAATCCCACAGATCTGGTGCTCACTGTCCAAAATAATCACATCTAACTACCCATAATAAAGGATAAATAATATCAGAAACTTAATAAACAATACTCCCAATAAAGGGTTACATAAACCAAAATAAATCTCAGGTCATCTAACCTTTATCACATCATTTACAGAATAAAAACATAATAATAATTAAGTCTCGTTACATAAGCTTTGTAATACCTGCGAATTTTAATAAATTATAATATTACGAATAACGATTGTTTGCATATTTATTTGAATATATATAGTGTTGGCATGAGTTGTGGTAATTAAATTAATTGACTAAGCACGTGATAATTAAGCAATGTAACAGAAATAATGAGAAACTTAGTTTAAGCTTGTGGAATCATGCCTAGTGTGGCAAAGTGGTGAGATGAGAAAGTACTAATTTATTAACGATGAAATGGATTAAATTAATTAGTACTATTAATACATAAATAATGTCATTGACTATTTTTTATTCATTAATTATCATGAATAATAGCATGTAAGGAGAAATCATATATAATAAGGTTTTTCAAAAGATGAAGTGTGACATTAGAATTATTATATAAAACTATATGATAAAAGTAAGCTTAACTTATGTAATTTATTAAGTTGTGAGAAAAAGTCTTATGTGACATCAAGAGGTGAGTGGGATTAATTAAATGGGTATTTTAAACCTATGAGAGAAAATAACTTTGATTAAATAAATAATTAATAATAAGTGATTATTTTAATATCTATGTAGAATTGGAATAAGAAGTAATATTGGCACCTAATTAAATTATATCCTAGTCTAGGGTAAATATTATTTGAAATAAACCAATGTACATGGATTATATAATTCTGTGTAATTTAGGAGTGGGTGTACATGTATGCTTAATTGTGGACATATATCAAATAAACCTAAGTATGCTAAGTAATGGCTTACAAATGCTGAGTATTGGTAGTGTCCCAAATTGAGTATGACTCTATTTTCTTCTTCACGTAATAGGCCATTGGCCTAGTCCCTCATTACCAACCACATAGCTAGAAAATCATGAAGAGGGGAGTGGTCTACATAGTACTCTTCCACCAAATCCTTCATAACCATCAGCTTCTTCTCCATTCCAATGGTTTAATTCATTGAGTAAAGCCAAATTTGGTCACAAGCTTTCTTATAAATGGAGCCCTTTTCATTCACAGGCATGTTGTTAAATTCTCTATTAAAATTTCAAGTTGTGTGTGAGTGTGGTTGGGTTGAGCTTATACAATCTGCAAATTGAAGCTAGGGTAACAATTTAACTTCAGAGAAGGTAATATTCTTCTATATGTTCTTACATTCAAGTTTTGCAAAGTTCTTAGAAAAGTACAAAAAATACTTATTTTGAGTTGAAAGGTTTATGGTTGAAGCATGCTAGAATGTGTAAATTGATGCTAGACATTGTGATATGGTTGAATACAAAATCAACGAAAGTTAAACGAAGTAAATTGGTCAAGTAATGAATCCTTAGTGAAGAGAATCGCTCAATGTGTTAAACTTTGGAAAAATGCCAAAAATCTTGAATTGATCCTTGAATTTAATTGTTGGTATGTTTGGGATTGTTAGAAGCATGCTAGGGATGTTTTGTAACAAGTTTATATCAATTATACATTATTACATTGCTATTTGGATGGTTGTTGGGTTGAAAATTGCATAATAGCTCAAAGCTGTGGGAAGCTTTGTGTTCTTAAGGCGTGAGAATACTACGCTTGGGGGGGAGAGATGTTTAAAGAAGGCGGGCCTTGCGCCGTGGTGGGGTCCTAAAGCATAAATGCCCGCCACAACGGGGGGGGGGGGGTGATGTGCTAACTTAAAATTTTGTTTTTTTGATTGTTTCTACAAGAAGACTTAAACTAACTTCACTTAACTTCAAGAACATACATAATCCTTAAACATGTGTCAATGCATGTTGCAAGATGCTTTAGTAGGTTTGGAATTTGAATTATAACCTTTTTTAAAAGAGAAGATTAATAGATGAAAACAATGTTTATAAAACCTTACACCTTTTTGAATCTAACCTTTTGAGCATATGTTTATAGCTTAGTTAGTCTCATAAATACATATGAAATGTGGATTCAACGTACTTTGCATGTGTAGATTGTTAGTCATGACATCTTAATAATTGAAAACCAATTGAGTTGAAAACTCTACGACTTGTATTGTGAACTTTTGAACAAATATGATAAGATGCTTTATGCCTCTAGAGATAATCGACATGTTCGCACATATAGTTAGACATTTTATAAACTATGTAAGCATGTGTAGAAAGAAGTTGTTTGGCAATATTATGTGTTTTAATGAATACTATAGTTAGTAATTGATATAATGAGCTCTTTTAACTTTGAAAAATGAAAATGTATGAGTAACTTTAATAAAGGGCCAAAACTATCTCAAAGGTTCTTTTGATATGTGAAACAACTTAAAATACGTGAAGTAAGGAATATTTTGCAAATACAAATAAAAGATGAGCATATAGTACTAAAGATTTTCAAAAGTAAGAACAAATGTGAAATATACATCTATGAGTTTGAATGTGTATAGACTACATGAGTTTAAATATGTGTGATGAGTGTATGTCAAGGTGTGTGACTAATGAATACCTATACATACATAAATAGGATAACATAGTTCAGTGAGGTGATTTTACGCTATAAGTGGTAATCAACGCTAAAGGCAAGTCTCCTAACTCACACAACTTTAGATTTTGTGCGAGTTCTCTAACTTTATTTGATTCTTATACTGAATGCAAGTTTCTAAATTCTTTACATTGTATATATATAGTATAATCCAAATTGTTTCCATATCAACCATATTTATACCGAACAAATATTTATTACTATTCAAAAATCATTTATATACCTTTACATTATTGTGAGCATTCGACTTATTATTCATAAATGCATTATAAAAAGTGGTCTAAGCCTTTGATTCGGCTAGACTATAATCATGGGTTAAGAAAGCTATCCAAACCAATTGACTTGGTGCGGACTCTTGTAAATCTACTGAGATGAACAACCCTCTTAAAAGGGGGAAATTTTATATTGTCGGGACACCGACGTGCGCACATGAGTATGATTAAATGTTATGCATAACGTAGGGTACCTTAGGCTGATCACCTGATGTACTCGTTTATATTGGATTACAGTATAATACTGTTAATTCTAGTAAGAGTTCTTGGTCCTTAGTGACTGCTCAGTGTTCATTCTTATTAAACCTTGAAATGAATAAATCTTGAAATTCTGATGATATCCTTCAGTCTATAGTGACACCTATTGAATACTCATGATATTTCTTGGTATCCTTGAACTATCAATTATTGTTATATCTTTGAAGATTCAAATGCTATAACTGCTTATTCTTCTTGCTATATTACTTGATGGGCAAACTTGTTGCTCGTTCTTGCTTCCCTAAAAACATTACAGTTAAGGCAGAGCAAGGCGGTACATCGGGAAAGGACAATGGAAAGGGCAAGGCTACAGAATAACGTAGTCCTTTAAGTGTAGAAGTGTTATTATTATTGTTATGATTATTATGATGTATTTAAGGATGATTAAGTTATGTTTAAGTTTAATCACTGGATTGTTGTAGTATTGGTTGCGGTACCTTGGGACGCAAATATTTATATTATATCAATGTTAATTATTCTATTATCTCCGTTGTTGATGATTTTAGTATGATATTAGAGTTAGCACGTGACGAACCAAATTCGAGATATAGATACGAGTGTTTGAATTTGGCGGCGTCACAAGTTTTATCAACTAAAAATAAATTAAACATCTTCTATTTGTTCATCTTTCTCTTGCCCTTGTTCGTCGATGGGTCATCAAATTTCTCAATGTCAGTTGCAATGTTTTATGCAAGGGTGAGCAAACAAATTGCCCACGAGGATAACAACACAATAATAACATTTGAATAATCAATAAATAAATTTAACTAAAATAAGTCAATGATAATCAAGAACTAAAAGCTCAATTGAAAAATCGGCTTTTGAATCAATAACATAGATCAAGATTAAAGAGTAAAACTGAGGGTCACGAGACCAAGAACTATGTCCTAGGTTATAAGGTATTTCTGCCTTAACCTTTAACAGTCTTAAAGATTATAAACAATCTATGTCCTAGGTTATCAAGTATTCCTACTTTAACCTTTAATAGCCAAGGCTATATGGACCAACCTTCTCTTACACTAGGTGATCAGAATTTTGTACCGTGTATTGTGCATAAAAATAACATCATTGTTGCATAGATCAGAATTATAATTTCCAATAACTCAATCCCCTATTATAGGGTTGTTCTTCTCAGTCTTTAACACTAGAATTCGCACAAAAGATAGTTCAGTTTGGAAAAGCTTCAAAGGAATTCTAGATCATTAGAACGTTCATCAACTATGGACTAGTTGAATCAATAAGGGTTCAAATCTTTAGAACGTTCATCAACTATGGATTAGTTGAATCAATAAGGGTTCACTAGCCATTAAAAGATTGATACAATTGTACAAGATTGTATAATGATAATTATAATCAAGCATTAAATAACAACGATTCCTAATTGAATAAACATCGTATGTCAAAACAATGCTTTAGAAAGAATTTAGAAAGCTTAATTAGAAATTGTAAACTTAGAATAATTTAGGAACCTCGGTTGAAATAAGAAAACAAAGGTTAGAACTTGTACAATGTAAAAATAGAGTCAGGAAACTTATGTATTAATAATAATTTAAGGATAGGAAACTTGCCTCGTGCGTAAGCTATACAATTATAACTCACGTTCTCCAATAACCTACACATATCATTTAAGATCACAATACCCATTAATTACTTTAAAGCTAACCCTTTCGGTTTTAGTCACCATCTTAGTTAAATCTTATAATCTTAGCTAAAAATATGATTAACTTAATCACATAATGTGAATCTGAAATCCTTGTTAATACAGAACATAAGACTTAACACTTAAACAACATTATAAACTTTCACGGTCAACGATTAAAAGACTTCCATAATTTACAAGTCTACAACTTTTAATTCACACTTCATAATTACAATTTGATGTTATGATTTATAATATGTTTTAAGCTTTACTATAATCATCCAAAGAGATTATATAAACATTCCCCAACTGAACAAATGTAAATCAAATTTTGGTTTAACTATTCTCTGGCGCGGCAACGCCTATTTTGACCTTAAACACGGCACGACAACGCCCCAATTAGCCTTTGAACATAGTGCAGAATCGCTTCCTTTGTTCATGGTTTAGGTGCGGCAGCGTCGGAATCCAAAATCAGTTTCTGGAGTTCGCGACACAGCTCTACACTAACCCATAAACTCCCAATTTCTCCACCAAAACTCCAAATTACTCATACCCAAATATTACAAACTTTATAAAATTAATTATAAACATGTATTGAGTGACTCTTACAATATAAACCACTTAAACAACCAAACCAAAAGATTAAAATCAAGGTTCATGCTAGTTTTTCACATTTGAGCACAAGTAGTGAAAATAAACACCACGGATTGGTTTCTTGACCAAATCAATTCATTAAACTTGCATTCTTTTCGTTTCTCAACATACTAACATAATCAATCATCAATTTTCATATTATAACATGATATAATCATCAATTTTGACTCCAAAATAAGCCATAATATATATATATATATATATATTTCAACAAAAAACTCAAAACTTCATCTTTCAATATACTTTCATGAATTTGATTACTCTAAACCAATTATAGACAAACTAAGATAGATTAAACATACCCACTAACATGTATAGCCAATTCCTCAAACAATCATACAACAAAAATCAATTACAGTACTGAAGTATTTTGAGCAATCATAAACTAAGAAATTGAGAATTTAGATTTTTACCTTGATTCCTTCTAGCTTAGTTAGATGAGTAGAAAATCTTTGATCAGTCTTCCTTCTTCTCCTTTGATTTTTAGAGAATTTCTCTCAATTTCTTTCTTCTTTCTCTATATCTCAGCCTTCTCAAAAACTAGCATACAAAATAATTAATAAACTAATTTTTAACGTGTTTTATAAGCTAGACCAAAAAAATTATTAGTTATACTATCCCAAGAGTCACAAGGCCATGTTTGGCTAAACTCCCTAAAAGCCCGTTTAAATTATTTTAATATTTCTCTTATCATTTTATGAAATGAAAGTATTCAATTTTTTTATAATTATTATTTTATTTAGTAAATTGTTAAATTGATAAAATGATTAAAACTAGGGGTGATATATGAAAATTGTTGCAAAGTAAAGCAAGTTTTTATAAAATATTCGTTTGGTCAGGGAATATTCTTTTTGTCAGGGAATATTTGTACGACAACACAATCATTGGTGGACCCCACAAACAGAATTGTTGTCAGAGTTAGAAAATGACAAAATTATCTTTTTATAAAAATAACGGCGAAAGTTTTACCGTTAACTGTTGAAATACCCAGTAATAAAAGTACAGTAATACGCGTGGTTGCATAGTAGCACACGGTATTGATTATTGATGCTTACGTAAGAAGTCACTCAGTTATACTCAATTATTGCTACGGTAATATTGCTGCATAGTATTTCACGTTATTGATTCAATTATTGTCACAATATCATCTTCACAATATTTTATATTATTAAATCAATAATTGAGACGATAAAGTTATTCATATTATTATTTATATTATCGACGATTTCTAGAAAGTTCTGTAGAGGAAAGGGGTTTTGTCACCTAATTGCGCGCCAATAAGGAGAAGTCCTTATCAGAAAGCCCCCTCTTTCCTGGGAATGATCTGGTTGTTAAATATTGTGAGTTATAATATTAATGATGAATAATTGTTGAAAGATTAAATATGTGTTGATTGAAGATAAAATGATTTGTGGTAATATTTATTCAATCTTTGATATAAATAAGAAGTCCGTTATGAGACGTTTGTGGTAAGTTTGGTTTATTTTACGGGGGGCCCATATGTCATCATCTAAGATTCACTTTCGCCAATAGTAATTGCCTTTACAAGACGTCAAACCACTTGTCGTTTCATATTACAGGCGTCAAACCACTTGCCGTTTCATATTACAAGCGTCGAACGAATTGTCGTTTCACATTACAGGCGTCGAATCAATTGTCGTTTCACAATACAGGCGTCAAACCACTTATTATTTCACATTACAGGCGTCAAACCACTTGTTGTTTCACATTACAGGCCTCAAACCACTTTTCTTTTCACATCACCAGTTGTCAAGCCACTTGTCTTTTCACATTGCAAGAGCTAAGCTAGAAATCTTCTATAAATAGAAGCCTATTTCTTCATTATTTTTCACCAATTCATTCAAGCTATAGAGAGAGAAAGTATAGAGAGCATAAGAGAGAAAGAAGAAGAGTATTCTGTTACTACACTATTGTAGTATCCAATCTCCTACTAAGGTAAGGGGTATTATTTCTTTCGTATTCATGAAGAGAGTTATTTCTTTCAATACTCATAAGGGTTGTTATTCCATTCTTTAGCATTCTGTTGGAATAACCTGTCTACGCGGACTACTGCATGCATGGTGAAATCCTGTTGTTATTCTATTTTCTTTATCATTCTGTTGGAATAACCTGTCTACGCAGACTACCGCATGCATGGTGAAATCCTGTTGTTATTCCATTCTTTATTATTATGTGGGAATAACCTGTCTATGCAGACTACCGTATGTCTGGTGAATAACCCTTCGTATTCATTTAGTATTAAATTATGGAAAGGATCTGTCCACATGGACTAACGAATGACAGTTGAAAATCCATTTGCAGTTTCGTATATTGTTCATTTCAGATTCCTAACTCTAAACTTACTATAGTAAGTATTGCTTCTATAATTCTTGAAATGATCAAAAATTCTTTGATATTTGCGCTTTAACCAGTATCTTTTCATGGAAATATTATTCTCAGCAGTTTTAATAAGTTTTAACCTTTTCATACCTGGGTACTATTCATGACAAAAATTGATTTCTTTTATGTCTAAATCATTTTTGATACGATATTATTCTTGAATTTTACTCCACAAAGCAGTATCATGTTGACAATTTGGACTTTATTGAATTCTTATATCATTGTCATCATCCTCATGTTTATATGGTTATGAAAGTCATCTTTGGCCCGTAGTGCATAGATGGACTGTTGATTGGTATGGTTATGACCAGGAATCATTCGGTATAATCATGACCTGTAATGTTACAAATGATGTGGTAAAAGTCCTCATTGGCCCGTAGTGCCTTGATGGACAGTTGTTGAGATGAACATAACCAATTGTGATAATAATGAATATCATTGGCCCATAGTGCATGGATAATTCAGTGATGTGGATTATTTATTAAGCTGAGTCTCAGCGATAAAATTAATGATAAATCTTTTAATTCATAGAAGATAGTAGATATCATGCTCTACTTGACTCTTCTAATGGATTGCTTGTTCCGCTGCAGTTAAACTTGATGTTTATTATATTTATCAGTTTAACATTGTTGAAGGCTAACGATAATTTATTCTACATTATCTTAATCATAATATTTCTTACTGGACAAGTTGAGCTCACCCCTTTGCTTTCATTGTTCTCTTCAAAAAATGAGAATATAGCTGGGACTAGTCGGGGAACAGAGTGACGGTCCAGATGTTTGCATTAATAGTTCTCACTATTCTGTGAAATAGTGTGATAATAAATGTATTGAGGACTTATTTTGAGTTTGAATACTGTCTAGAAGACAATATTTGTATTAAAACTCACAGCTCATGCTATATATTTAAGTTTGTATTTGTATTCGGTACCATTATTTGGCGACTCGAATGGGTGATGTATACCCCTATTTTGGGGGCGTCATAGTTGGTATCAAAGCTTAGGGATATGATCCCTGACTAAGATGTGAGACTAGAACTAGGAGGGGAGAGGCGGGTAATTCCTTTGCTAGTATGACTTACCTAAGCTTATTTGTTATTTAATTGGTCGGTCAGAGTATAGGGATAATATGTGGCATGTCAATTAACCCTTATTTTGTGGCAGTGTTTGAAAATGACATCCGAGAATGTTGAGATAAGCAATGGAGCACAGAGACCGTTGAGTCACCAACGATCAATACCCAGGATAATGTGCAACAAGAAGGCAATAATCCTCAGGTAAACAATAATATCAATCAAATGACAAACGATGGGATGTTCAGAGGCTTTATGCAATTCATGCAACATCAGGCGAGAGCGGCTCCTGTTCATAATGCAGGTGGAAACACTGGCAACTCTCGGGTGGTCACCGTTAAGCAGTTCAAGGAATTGGGACCACCGGAGTTTATTGGAGAGCCAAAACAACTTAAGGCGGAGACGTGGATAAAGCAGATCACCAAGATATTTGATGTCTTGGGATGCTCCGAGAAGAAAAAGGTTCCCTTTGCCACTTTCACGTTGCAAGGAGAGGCAGATTACTGGTGGGAATCTGTAAAGCATACTCAACCTGCCACACTAAAAATGTCTTGGGATAAGTTCCAAGAACTGTTCAATGACAAGTACTTTCTCGAAAGTATTCATCACATGAAAGAGGTAGAGTTCATACTACTGGAGCAAAACAACATGACCGTGTTGCAGTACGAAGCCAAGTTTGCCGAGTTGTCCCAGTTTGCGTCCCACTTAGTTGATAACGAGGAGAGAATGACGCGGATGTTTCTAAGAGGTTTGAAACCCGAGATACGTCAATACCTTATCTCTCACAAGAACTGTTCAACGACAAGTACTTTCTCGAAAGTATTTATCACATGAAAGAGGTAGAGTTCATACTACTGGAGCAAAACAACATGACCGTGTTGCAGTACGAAGCCAAGTTTGCCGAGTTGTCCCAGTTTGCGTCCCACTTAGTTGATAACGAGGAGAGAATGACGCGGATGTTTCTAAGAGGTTTGAAACCCGAGATCGTCAATACCTTATCTCTCACAAACTGTGTTTGTATTCTGATGTTGTAAATAGGGCTCAGTTATTGGAGCGCGATAATGAGTCAACCCAACCGAGAGAGAGCAGCCAGCAAGTCGACAATACCAGTGATAGCAGTCATCAAAGCGGTGACAACAAACGTGAAGGGAATCAACATGCCAAAAATGGTAACCACTTCGGTGGTAATCATGGCCAAGATAATAGAAGTGGAAATTTCAAGAAGAGAAAGTTCAATAATGACGGAAAGACGTCGACAGCAGCACCAACACCCGTTTCAAAGGAAGAAGAACGACTACCAGTCATATGTTTCAAATGCGAACATGAGGGACACATCCGTCCAAACTGTACTCAGCAATCCAAAGCATGTTATAATTATGGAAGAGAATGTCACCTAGCCCAATTTTGTCATGCACCGAAGTCAAGTCCAGCTGGGATAGAGGCATCAAAGGCCGTCTCAGACAAGATAAAACCGGTAGTTCAAGGGAGAGGGTTTGTTGTAACCTCCCAAAAAGCGAGGAATTCGAACGAGGTGATCACGGGTAAGCTAATTATAAACTCTAGCGAAGTTTATACCTTATTTGATACCGTTTCTACCCATCTTTTATTTCTCCTAATTGCGCTCAACGTTTAAATTTGACTCCGGAGAAATTAGACTTTGACTTATCTATTGAAACTTTGTTGGGGGAAACCTTTATCATATCCACTGTTTATAAGTCTTGTTTGATTCAAATCGGCAACTGCACGTTACCTGTCGATCTTATCTCTTTGAAAATACTTGCATTCGATGTGATTTTAGGGATTGATTGGTTAACCACTCATCATGCTAAAATTAATTATTTTCGTAAGGTTGTTAGCTTTCATATTCTTAACCAACCTATTATGCGAATTCAAGCAAACAAACCATTAAAGTCAATCATTGTCATCTCAAGCCATAAAGCTATTCGTTAATTGAAAAACAGATGTCAAGCTTTCTTAGCTCATGTCATGGATTTAAATAAAAATACGTCAGTCTTGAATGATATTTTTACTGTTAATAAATTTCCTGACGTATTCCCTGAAGAATTCCCTAGCCTACCCTAGAGCATGAAATTGAATTTTGTATTGACCTTGAACCTGATACAAAACCCTCAAATATTTTGTTCACCTAAAATGAACGCATTATGCGCCAAAGAAGTTGGCTTGAGCTGTTGAAAGATTACGTATGACCATACCATTCAATACCATCCTGGAAAAGTGAACGTAGTAGCTGACGCATTGAGTAGAAGATCATATGCGGGTACGAGTACGATATTGTCAACGCTAAGTCCCATTTTATATGACCTGAAAAGGATGGAGATAGAAATAAAGACTTCAGGGACCCACGTGATGATTGCAAATATATGAGTAGAACTGACTTTAATCGATAAAGTTAAAGCTGCTCAAGTAACAGACTCAGAGTTGATGAATTTGAAGAAGAAGGTTCAAGAGGGTGTTATTCTAGAAGCAAGAATCGACGAAGAGAGGAAATCTCAACCCTCAATTTTATTGGCCTATTTTAAAATCCTCAATCAAGTAGGAACTGTGCCCTATAGACTCGCTTTACCGCCAAGTATGTCGCGTGTTCATAACATTTTTTTTATATATCTATGTTACGTAAATATGTGGAAGACCCGAACCACATTATTCAGTTAGAATCGGATGAAATAGCGGAAGATTTAACGTACGAAGAGGTTCCTATTAAAATCTTGGATAAGAAGAAACATATTCTATGCTCCAAGGTTATACCTTAAGTCAAAGTTTTGTGGAGAAACCACGATGTTGAGGAAATGACCTGGGAGTTAGAATCTGAAATGAAATCAAGGTATACTCACCTCTTCGACATACCAGGTACGTACCCTAATTTCGAGGGCAAAATTTTATAAGGAGGAGAGATTGTAAGACCCTGAATTTTATGAAATGAAAGTATTCAATTTTCTTATAATTATTATTTAATTTAGTAAATGGTTAAATTGATAAAAGGATTAAAACTAAGGGTGATATGTGAAATTTTTTGCAAAGCAAAGCAAGTTGTTATAAAATATTCGTTTGGTCGGGGAATATTTGGTTGGTTTGTTAATATTCTAACCTCTTTTTTTTTGGTGATGATAAAGGGGGAGACAAGATGTGATGGTTGGTGAAGGTTGTTGATGGTTGCTGGAAGACATTTGAATGTTTTTGTTTTTATGTTTTAATGTTTAAAACGATTTGGTTGGTACTAAGTGTTTAAGTTTTTGTTTGGATGGTATGTTTTAAAACAATATGGCTGGAGCCAGTACTAGATATTATAATTGCTTATGACTGCAATGCTATATTTTGTGATTATAGAATTTAATTCCAGCTAACAAATTTGCAGGATAAGTTATGCCTAAACAAAAGGCATGGTGGGAATTAGTTTGATTATGTTTGAATCTTCTGAAATTTTTGATATGCATGAATCCAGGGGGAGTTATAATTTTTTATGTTGTCATCATCAAAAAGGGGGAGAATGGTGGTTTGTTAATATTCTAACCTTTTTATTTTGATGATGACTTGATTATATGGACTAATTTGTTTATTGTAAAATTTTAGGAATTTGATGAAAGGATTATTGTCAAAAGGCTTTGAAGAATTGAGTCTTAAGAAAAATATGTAAGGTCATTGCAAATACTTAATTTTTCAATACAAGGCTCTACGACATGATATTTGTGCATTAAAATGTGGTTAAATATTTTGTGCATGCCTAAGCATTTTATATATTTCTAACTGTTATTAAGAGAACTGATTTTATATGGTTCATATTTATATATGCATGCATAAGATTTTTGTCTGAATTAATTAAATTTTTCCATGTGTACTGATGTTATAATATTTGTGTAACACGTATGTTGGAAATTTAAAAGTTGTTGGAGTTTGTTGGCAGAGATATGATTACTTTCAAATAGTGGGATAAGTTTCTTGGAAATATAAGGTAATCATTATCTTAAAAAAGTTGGTTCATATTCTTTCCTATATTAATGCTATATAAGTGGCGGCAGACTTTATTGTTTGTAATTGCTATAAGAATTTGATAAGTCTCAACAGAAGATATTACCTACTTGAAATTGTTTCTTTTTAAAAGAGTCCAACAAATCTTTGTAACAATCGAGGATAATTGGTTTTGTTATTACTTAGTCATTAACGGGAATAATATTGGAACGTTACTTATCTGTTGGATATAAAGGATCAAAATTGGCAACGGAAATAATTATTTACAACGGAAATATTTTTTTTGGCTATAAAAGAAAATAAGAACAGTGTTGAAAACACAACACTTGCAACACTAGAATTAATTATTGCACTCATATACTTGAAGAGCTATTAAATTATTTGTGGTGCAAAATTCTGAGATGCGGTGCAATTTATATTCACATTATTCTCAGCTATTTTCGTGAGCATAATATTGGTGATATCTTTCACTTTTCCTACTTGATCATTGCATTCATTAGTTGGGCCTTGCATTGTTAAATTGCTCATTCACTTTGATTATTAGACCTCTATATTTGTAATCTTATATTTTTAGACTAAGTGTTGTCTAAAAGAATTTAATCCAGGTGGATTAAGGTTTGTTTACAAACAGGTTCAAGAAAGCATAAGTGCTTAAGGAGTGCATTGGTGCACAAGGAGCAAGAGTGCTCAAGTGAATTATTGTAATTCAATTTTGAACAGAATCTGTTTTGTAATAAGAGTTATTTAAAGAAATAAAAGTGAGTCTCCAATACTAGTTGGTATTGGACGTGGACTAGGCTATTATTATAGAGGGTAATAGTTGAACCATGTAAAAAATCTTCGTGTTATTTTTATTACTTGATTTAACTTAATATCACTCAAAATAATTAATTTGCTCAATAAAACAGAATTTAATTATTTATTTCATTGTGAGATATTTAGTTAACATTAAATATTATATTTAACTTATAAAATCACCAAGATATTTTCTTAAATAAAAATTCAATTCGGTAGACCATATTCATTCAGCAAGCTGCATTCATTAATATAGTAGGCTATATTCAATAGTTTGGTTTAAAATTTAAATTAGTCATAGTTTGTATCTACACTTATTCAACCCCCCTTCTAAGTGTGCCTTATCTGAATTTCATATTCTTTTTATCGGGGAATATTTGTACGACGACACAATCATTGGTGGACCCCACAAACAGAATTATTTTCAGAGTTAGAAAACGACAAAATTATCTTTTTATAAAAATAACGGCGGAAATTTTACCGCTAATTGTTGAAATACCCGATAATAAAAGTACAGTAATACACGTGGTTGCATAGTAGCACACGGTATTGATTATTGATGCTTATGTAAGAAGTCACTCAGTTATACTCAATTATTGCTACAGTAATTACTGCATAGTATTTCACGTTATTGAATCAATTATTGTCACAATATCATCTTCACAATATTTTATATTATTAAATCAATAATTGAGACGATAAAGTTATTCATATTATTATTTATATTATTGACGATTTCTAGAAAGTTCTGTCGAGGAAAGGGGTTTTGTCACCTAATTCATGGCGCCTGATAAGGAGAAGTTCTTATCAGAAAGCCCCCTCTTTCCTGGGAATGATCTGGTTGTTAAATATTGTGAGTTATAATATTAATGATGAATAATTGTTGAAAGATTAAATATGTGTTGATTGAAGATAAAATAATTTGTGGTAATATTTATTCAATCTTTGATATAAATAAGAAGTCCGTTATGAGACGTTTGTGGTAAGTTTGGTTTATTTTACGGGGGCCCATATGTCATCATCTAAAATTCACTTTCGCTAATAGTAATTGCCTTTACCAGACGTCAAACCACTTGTCGTTTCATATTACAAGGGTCAAACCACTTGTCATTTCATATTACAGGCGTCGAACCACTTGTCGTTTCATATTACAAGCGTCGAACCAATTGTCGTTTCACATTACAGGCATCGAACCAATTGTCGTTTCACAATACAGGCGTCAAACCACTTATTGTTTCACATTACAGGCGTCAAACCACTTGTTATTTCACATTACAGACGTCAAACCACTTTTCTTTTCACATCACCAGTTGTCAAGCCACTTGCCTTTTCACATTGCAAGAGCTAAGCTAGAAATCTTCTATAAATAGAAGCCTATTTCTTCATTATTTTTCACCAATTCATTCAAGCTATAGAGAGAGAAAGTATAGAGAGAATAAGAGAGAAAGAAGAAGAGTATTCTGTTACTACACTATTGTAGTATCCAATCTCCTACTAAGGTAAGGGGTATTATTTCTTTTGTATTCATGAAGAGAGTTATTTCTTTCAATACTCGTAAGGGTTGTTATTCCATTCTTTATCATTCTGTTGGAATAACCTGTCTATGCGGACTACCGCATACATGGTGAAATCCTGTTGTTATTCCATTCTTTATCATTCTGTTGGAATAACTTATCTACGCAGACTACCGCATGCATGGTGAAATCCTATTGTTATTTCATTCTTTATTATTTTGTGGGAATATCCTGTCTACGCGGACTACCGCATGCCTGGTGAATAACCCTTCGTATTCATTTGGTAATAAATTATGGAATGGATCTGTTTACGTGGACTACCGCATGACAGTTGAAATCCATTTGCAGTTTCGTATATTGTTCATTTCAGATTCCTAACTCTAAACTTACTATGGTAAGTATTGCTTCTATAATTCCTAAAATGATCAGAAATTCATTGATATTTGCGCTTCATCCAGTATCTTTTCATGGAAATATTATTCTGAGTAGTCTTGATAAGTTTTAACCTTTTCATACTGGGGTACTATTCATGACAAAAATTAATTTCTTTTATGTCCAAATCATTTTTGATACGATATTATTCTTGAATTTTACTCCACAAAGCAGTATCATGTTGACAATTTGGACTTTATTGAATTCTTATATCATTGTCATCATCCTCATGTTTATATGGTTATGAAAGTCATCTTTGGCCCGTAGTGGATAGATGGACTGTTGATTGGTATGGTTATGACCAGGAATCATTCGGTATAATCATGACCTGTAATGTTACAAATAATGTGGTAAAAGTCCTCATTGGCCCGTAGTACATTGATGGACAGTTGTTGAGATGAACATGACCAATTGTGATAATAATGAATATCCTTGGCCCGTAGTGCATAGATAATTCAGTGATGTGGATTATTTATTAAGCTGAGTCTCAGCGATAAAATTGATGATAAATCTTTAAATCATAGAAGATAGTAGATATCATGCTCTACTTGACTCTTCTAATAGATTGTTTGTTCCGCTGTAGTTAAACTTGATGTTTATTATATTTTATCAGTTTAACATTGTTGGAGGCTAACGATAATTTATTCTACATTATCTTAGTCATAATATTTCTTACTGGACAAGTTGAGCTCACCCCTTTGCTTTCATTGTTCTCTTCAAAAAATGAGAATATAGCTGGGACTAGTCGGGGAATAGAGTGACGGTCCAGATGTTTGCATTAATAGTTCTCACTATTCTGTGAAATAGTGTGATAATAAATGTATTGAGGACTTATTTTAAGTTTGAATACTGTCTAGAAGACAATATTTGTATTAAAACTCACAGCTCATGCTGTATATTTAAGTTTGTATTTGTATTTTGTACCATGTATTTGGCGACTCAGAATGGGTGATGTATACCTATTTTGGGGGCATCACAATATAATACTCACGTCACAGTACCTTTTAAACAATTAAATCATATTATTCTTAATTCATTATCAAATCAAATTACACCTTTATGAATATAATTATAATTTTCCCTAACACACCATTAACCTTCTAATTTAATTATTAAATTAGAACATTTTCATTACACTATATTATAATTATTTAACAAATTATTAAATCTCAAATTTAATTATTAAATTAAATTAGAACATTACCATTACACAACATTGTAATTATATAACAATTCACTTATCCTTCAATTTAATTATTTAATTAAATTAGGACATTACAGTGAGTTACTGATGCGAGGACTACAACGAGGACTACTACGGGAGATTCACCTTTCAGGTTGGTTTATGGTATTGATGCCATAGTCCCTGTTGAAATCAGATCTACCAGTCTTCAAGTTAGTCAGTTTAAAGAGATCTACAATGATGAAGGGTTGAAGATCAACATGGATTTGCTGGAAGAAGTCAGAGAGGTAGCTTTGATAAAGCTGGCAGCCTATCAATGAAGAGTAGCTAAGCATTACAATAAAGGGGTAAAGCTTCAAAGATTTGAAGTAGGAGATTTCTTCCTCAGAGAAGTCGAAGCATGTATGCCTCAGAATTTGGGAAAATTGATGCCGAATTGGGAAGGTCCTTATGAAGTCATTAAAGTACCAAAGTCAGGGACCTATCGGTTAAAGGCATTGGACGGGTCTGAAATCAAGAATACTTGGCATGCTGGTAGGCTTTGGAAGTATTTTCAGTAAAGATAGTGTCAGTATACCAAAGTCTATCAATATTTAAATCATCATCAATAAAAGATTCTTTTTCCAATTTGATCTTCTCTTCATTGGTACAAATTTCATGGTTGAAAGGAGGTTCGGGTGGACTCGTTGACCATTCGATGGTAGCCTTTTCGGCAGGTGGTACTTATGAATTTGTTAGGCCCCGAATGGTAAACAAATTTCATGGTTGAAAAGGAGGTTCGGGTGGACTCACTGACCATTCAATGGTAGCCTTTTCGGCAGGTGGTCCTTATGAATTTTTTAGGCCCCGAGTGGTAAACAAATTTCATGGTTAAAAGGAGGTTCGGGTAGACTCGCTAACCATTCGATGGTAGCCCTTTCGGTAGGTGGCCCTTTTGAATTTGTTAGGCCCCGAGTGGTAAACAAATTTCATGGTTGAAAGGAGGTTCGGGTGGACTTGCTGACTATTCGATGGTAGTCTTTTCGGCGGGTGGTCCTTATAAATTTGTTAAAACCCTGTGTGGTAAACAAATCCCAAATGATGCAAAGAGGATCAGCTGGATTAAATTTGTACATGATATCTCTCACACTTTGATAACGATAAGTATGAATTACTTTATTTTGTTCAAGTGTTGAGTTCGGATTATCTTATTATTATTCTTAACTGTCATATGATTTACTTGCTTATTGATTAAAATTTAAGTTTAAAAGGAACTTGTACATTTTTCAAGTTGATTGATACTGAATTATTGACAAAAGTAAATTACACAGAAGTTATAAAGAATGAAGTTGATATTTCATTAAATACTTAAAAGATTTACATAAAAGAGATGGAAATTTTTACAAAAGTTCCTAGCAATCCTAAAGAAGGCAGAGGCCATTATCAAACATCATCTTCTTCACCTTCCGATGAGTCGAGGAGGGACGGATCTATCTTAGCTTCAACAAGTTTGGCCTTGCTTTTGCTTTGGCATTCTTCGTACCCTTCAGAAAACTTCTGAACTATTTCTTCATTCAGCTCAGCTGACTTTTTGTAGTTCATTTGGATGTCCTTTCAGAGCTCTTCGGTCAGAGGAGGACCCAAGGCTCTAAGGGCATGAAGCTCCCGGACCTCATCATCAACCTTCTGGCGTTCCTTTAGATGATGAAGCTCTCTGGTCTAGAACTCATTTACCTGGAGAGCTAGGCTTTTTGTTGGTTTTCACCAGGGTTTCATTCTTTTGAACGAGGATTTTGTTCCTTTGAACCAAATCTACATTCATGTCAGTAATCACCCGGTAATCTGCCTTTATTTACTCCATCTGTTCTTTGGTCTGAGCCAGGTCTTTCCGAAGGCATTCATTATTGAACTGGGCGATATTGAGATCACCTCTTTCCTTTGCCAACGCAGAGTTCAAAATAACATTTTCTCTTCGAGTAGCATCCTCCTCAGCCTCAGCTTCTATATATTTGGGACGGAGACGCCTGAAGACAGCATTTTCCTATATATATTCAGTATTAATCTCTCAGTTGTAGATAAAATAGTAGAAGGATAAGTACAAATATCAGAAAATCACTTACTTTGGCTTGATATTTCATGCCTTCATCAATCAGGTCCGAGATTGAGCTGTTGCCAAATCTATGATCGTTTGTATCATGGACAAAGGAATTATAGAGCTGGAAGGGGAAATGTTCATTCAATTCTGGCCAGAGGGTAAGGGAAGCCACGGTTTTCGGCCTGGCTTCAGAAGAAGATGGCCTTGACGGCGACGATGGGGGTTGTTCGGGAGGTGGTGGTGGCTGAGTATATGCAGTTTTGGGTGGTGACGGTTGGGCATATACAACTTCAATTATCGGTTCAAATTGGTCACTTGAAGAGTGTTTTCTTTTGCGAGTTAAAGAGGGAATAGGATCTGCTTGCTCTTCTATTTCCTCTTTAGAAGCGACAATCTCCACGGGTATGACTGGGGGAAGATTGGCTTTAGTAGAAGGCACTTTGAGTTCTTCGGCAGTGAGCGGGGTTATTTTAGTCCTCCTCTTTTTGGTACAGATGACTCGACTCTATTCATCCAGAGGAAGGTCAAGTAGACTCTCACTAAAAGTTGATGGAGGTGTGGGCTTGGCTTTTCGGACTGCTCTCTTTTTTCGGTGAACAGGAGCAGGGTCAGTTGTGGAAGGAGTTTCGATTGACTGAGGGTCGATTGTTAGAATTTCAGCCATTGGAGGCTCTTCGGTAGGAGGTTCAGCAGTGGAGGGTTTACCGGGGGATTCTGAATCGTTCTTAGACAAGAACTCTTCAAGATCTTTCATGTCTGAAGAGGTTGGTTTGATCAGAGACACTCAATGCTTACGTTTGTGGTTGTATAACCATGCTTGTTTGGTAAGAAGTCCGTAGCTCCATTCCTTCTTCGGGAAGTAGTCATATCCAGGATAGAAGTTATCTCTAGTCCTTTGACAAAGAACCATTTTTCGTGCTATCCCCTGTTAGTCAAAGGAGTATTTATCAAAGATCGCCTCTCGAAGTTCTCACCGGGTTTCGAAGATTGTTTACTTAGAGATTTAAACCCCTTTTCACGAGATTTACTGGTATAATAAGCAGAAAAAAAAAGGTTCAAGGTAGGTGTAACCCCTACCTCGTGGCAGAAGGCGATAAAGGCTAGAATGTGGATATATGAGTTCGGGACAAGTTGGGCAAAACCGACACCAATAAACCCTAAGATAGTAATCAGAAAGGGATGCAGAGGAAAACGGACCCCCTTCTCCAGAATGGTAAATAGAATGGCGGTCCAACCATCTGGCCTTTGATAAATCTTCTCAGAGGAAGAGGGCACTCTCAGTTGGTGAGTATCCGGAATTTGGTACCGTATCCAAATGTTGCGTAACTCGACCACGGTAATTTTGGAGGGGGTGTTGGCATGAAAAAAATGCTATATGTTCTTAAAGAATTCAGAAGGTGGAGGAATGGGTTTTGGAATTGGATTTTTGCTGGTAGTAGTGGTTGATTTGGGATTGGATCCCGAACCCCCTTTGGTAGGGCTTGTACTAGGGGGAATGAAAGTGATGGGGGTTACCTTGAGAGGATTCTCTCGACCAGATTCCTTGGAAGCCATTGTGTGAGACCCCAAATTTTATGAATAAAGATTTAAATTTCTAGAAATATTTTTTTTAATATTATGGTGTGAATTTGATATAATGTTATAGTTGTAGGTAATATTTATAAATTTTGAAAAGTATGCAAGTTGTTGTAAAATATTCGATTAGTCGGGGAATATTCTTTTTGTCGGGGAATATCCGTACGACAGTACAATCATTTGTGGACCCCACAACGGAATTATTATCGGATTGAGAAAACGACAAAAATATTTTTTTATGAAAATAACGACGGAAGTTTTACAATTTAAAGCTGTTGAACTACTCGATAGTAAAAAATACGATGTACGTGTGGTTGCGTAGAAGAAGCACACGCGGTATTGATTATTGATGCTTACGTGAGAAGTCACTTAGTTATACTCAATTATTGCTACAGTAATTGTTGCATCATATCTCTCATATTATTGATTCGATTATTGTCACAATATCATCTGCATAATATGATATATTATTAAATCAATAATTGAGATGGCAAAGTTATTCATATTATTAAATTGCAATATTTATAATGTCAGAAGTTACATCGAGGAGAGGTTTGGTCATCTAATTGCTTCTTGATAAGGAGAAATCCTTATCAGAAAGCCCCCTCTTTCCTGAGAACGACATGGTTGTTAAATATTGTGAGTTATAATATTAATGATGAATGTTATTAAAAATCGAATTTGAGTTCGAAGTTGAATTTGGAGACGCGGACGTGATATTTGAGTTTGGAACGATGAAATTAGTAGAAATAGACTATAAACACAAAAGTTGTCGGGGTTGACTTTTTGGTAAAAAAAAAGTCAGCAGTTGACATTTTTGGAAAAAGTCAAACTTCAAAATTTCAAAAAATAAAATTTATGAGAAAAATATTTCCATTGTGTTGGGATTGTTAGTGTTAGTGGAAATCGACATTTATTTTGATATTAATTGATGTCTGGAAGTTATATTGACCAGTCGGGTAATTAATCGGATAAATGAGCAATTAATTGTTATTAATTCACATGATTATAACTATTTGTTCAAATGTGTGTACTATTGATTCACATTCTTGTACTATTAGGGAAGTTGGTGCAAGATTGATAATACTTGCATGACTAAGTTAAAAATGGAGGTATAGATGGAGGTATTATACTGTAATTCGTATTTTCACATGATTATAACTATTGATTCACATGATTGAACTATTGATTCACATTATTTACTATTAGGGGAGGTGGTGCAAGTTTGATAATACTTACAGGACTAAATTAAAAGTGAAAGAAAAGTTGGAGGTATTATACTGTAATATTTTGAGCCCAAAAACGTGCAATTATCGAAACTATATTTTTCTATAAATAGAAACTCATTCTTCCTTCATTTCTCACCAATTCACTAAAGCTTTAGAGCAATTATTATAGAGAGAAAGAAAAAGAGAAGTCTGCTACGTCACTATTCCAATATCCAGTCTTCTTTTGAGGTAAGGGGTATTATTTCTTTCGTATTCATGAAGAGAGCTATTGTTATTCCATTCCTTATTATTACATTGGAATAACTTTGTATACGTGTGACTCACTAGTATATATGGTGAAATTCTTACATTATTCCATTCTTTATTATTATATTGGAATAACTTTGTCATGCGCAAGTACCGCATACATGGTGAAATTCTTCTATTTTTCCATTCTTTATTATTCTCGGAATGGAATATGTCAATGCGTGCGTACGCGTGACTGGTTCCATTATTTATTATTCCGTCCGAATATATCACATACGTCGCGTTCTACGCATGACACTGGTTCCATTATTTATTATTTTGTTGGAATAACTCACATGCATGCGATTCTATCGATGCTTGGTGAATTCTTACATTATTTCATTCCTTATTTTTCTGTTTGAATAACCTGTCTATGTGGATTACCATATGCATGGTGAATGATCCTTTGTATTCATTCCTTATTAAATTGTGAAAATGATCTGTCTACGTGGATTACCGCATGGTGGGTGAAAATCCATTTGCAGTTTCGTAATTTTTCTGACCCTCAAAAATTCTGGAAAAATTTGAAATGATAATTTAATGAGTTTTCTATATTGTATCCAAAGATGGCGATTTTTGGATGTATAGATTAAGAGTTATGGATTTTATGGGAAAATACTATTTTAAAAGTAAACCCTTATAACTCTTTGTGGTTAACTCCAAAATTGATAAAATATTTATTGGGAGTATATGTATATAACAGGAGTATACCCTGTAAATTTCGGAATTTTTGGACAAAGGTCCAATTTATGATAAATGTCTAAATATTCGGTGGTTTTGGCCATATGAAAAATAGTAAATGAATTTTAAAAATTTTGAGAAAAATATATGTTCAATATGGGATTATATTCTGCTAAATCCCAGAAAAGAAACATTTTTTGGGACTGATTTGGTATTTTTCATGAAAATGAACTAGTTATGAGTAAATGAATTAAATATGTTATGTGAAGTAACAAAATTGGAATATGGATTGAGAATCCTATATAGGGTATATGCAGATTTTTGATGAGGGATTTGATCATTGGTGATGAAATCTTAGGAGTATGGCATTTTGAGTGATTAAATGCATTATGTGGTAAAGTGTAAACAATTGAAATAAATTATTTATAAGTTTAAGAAGTGATTAAAATATTGTTATAATATTAATAATATTAGATTATGAGTTTATTAAGTGGTTGATAATATTTGGATAAATTTAAAGCCTTTAATATTTATCCTTGTTTTCATTTGATTACTTATATCATTGTCATCATCCTCATGCTTATATGGTGATGAAAGTTATCTTTGGCTTACGTGCAAAGATGGACTGTTGATTATTGAATTGTATATCTTTGGCTTACGTGCAAAGATAGACTGTTGATTATTGATTTTATAGTTGTATATCTTTGGCTTACGCGCAGAGATGGACTTGGTATGATTATGACCAGGGATCATTCGGTATAATCATGACCTGTAATGTTATAAACGATGTGGTAAAAGTCCTCGGTGGGTCTGTAAGTGCATTGATGGGACGCTTTTGGTATGATTATGATCAGGGATTATTCGGTATAGACATGACCATTGATGATTGAATGAATATCCTTGGCCCGTAGTGCAGGGATGATTCGATGATGTGGTTTATTTATTTAGCTGAGTCTCAGCGATAAAAATTGATTAAAACATTTTAAATTATAGAAGATAGTATATATCATGCTCTACTTGACTCTTCTAATGGATTGCTTTTCTGCTGCAGTTAAACTTGATATCTATTGTATTTTATCAGTTTAACATTGTTGAAGACTAATGATAATTTATTCTGCATTATCTTAGTCATAATATATTTCTTCTTGGGCTAGTTGAGCTCACCTTTTGCTTTCATTGTTCTCTTGAGGAAATGAGAGCGTGGTAGGGACTAGTTGGGGAACGGAGTGATGGTCCGAGATGGTGTCATAGTAGTCCTCACTATTCTATAAAATAGTGTGATAATAAATGTAATGAGGACTCCATTGAGTGTGGATATTGTCTAGATGACAATATTTGTATTAAAACTCACAGCATATGTTTTGTCGTATTTTACACGACAGTTGTATAATTAAGTTTTTATTTATATTTTGTACTATGTATTTGGCGACTCAAGATGGGTGATGTATACCTATTTTGGGGGCGTCACACATTGTTGAAGATTTACAGAGAGAAAGAGAGTTCGAGAAAGAGGGGAAGAGCTCAAAAGACTGAAAATTTGAAATGTCAGGTAAAATTGTCAAAATTGGGGGGAAAAGGTTTTTATAGCAGTTGTCTCTTCAATTGTTCATGGGGCACGAGGGAGGCGCATTAATTGGCGTCCATGATGGTGAATTTGTATGGATGACGTCCAAGTTAAGTCTCATAAATTAACCGAGTTGGGCCTCTTATTTGGACTTTCGGTCTTATCTTGTTTTAAATGTTTGGACTTCACCAAATGGGCCTCGACATTTTTGTTCTACATTTTACTTAATCACATACTGATTCTTTTAAACATTAGGGACCATTTACAGTTTTCTATTAAACAGTATGTTTAATAAAAAACTGGGGGGCAATGTTGGGTTGTGATATTTTATGTATTGGGCCGAACGGATTGGGCCGAATTATTTGGTTAGTCCATTGGGTCATATTTATTGGGCCCGACCAGTTGGGCCCAGCCAGTTGGGTCAAGACAATGAGTTATCTTTATTGGGACTTTAAAGTATTGGGCCGAGTCAATGGGCTGACCCATCAAATGATTAAATATCTGCATTTTTGGGCTTTGACCGGTAATGATGAATAAGATAATGGCTGACTGTTGTCCTGCAATGCATTAATGAGGATTGGACAGAATCGGTCGGTGATGGGCAAAGGTGATGGGATCAGCAGGTAACACTACAAGAAAAAAGCTTAATTTCGACGGAATATTCCGTCGGACCTAAGCCTATTCAGTCGAAAATATATTATTTCCGACGAAATATCTGTCAGAAATTCGATCATATATATTCGCGTCGAAAATAAGATCCGTCAAGAATTTCGTCGGATATTTATTATCGTCGATGGAAGTATCTCCGACGGATTTTCGTCGAACATAAACTATCTTCGACAGAATATATAGGACAAAACTTTTCGTCGAATATAATATACCCTATTTCTGACGGACTTATTCCCTCGAAATTATCCTATTTCTGACTAAAAACTAAAGTGATCTGATATTTATTAAAATTGACTGATCAGTACCGTCGACGAAATTTGCGTCGGAGATACCATAGTTACGACTGATATGTTCCGTCGAAGTTAATGTATTTCCGACTGAAAATTAGAATATTTCGACATTTATTAAAAATTGGTTATTTGTTAACTCCGAGGGAAGTTCCGTCGAGAATACCCTATTCCGTCGGAATTAACTATTTTTTTTAAATACAGATTTTAAAAAGTTCGCTTTTGTGTTTAAACCCATTAATGTACCAACTTTGTCACAACCCAAATACGATAATATAAACTGTATCTCACATTCAAATATGCAACGTAGCACTAAAACGTAATCTTCAACTCAATTATCATTCACATTCACATTCAAATATCCACCAAAACGTATTATAAGCTAACCAATTACAAATATAAGCTAATGTTCCATAAATGTTAAACAATATAATTTACAATACTTGTACAGACATTTAATTAGACAATACAATATATACAAAAGTTCTACAATAACATGAATATATACAAATGAAATATAAACTAGTAAAAAGTATCATCATCAAGTGAGGAGGTGAATGACGTTGCTCGGTGTATGGAAATCGGTATTGTCGTTCTCCTCTCATCATCGCATTAGCTTCGCTTGCCGCCATCGCCACCCCTGTTGATAGAATCAAAAATATAAATCATTAGTCCGTATATATATAAATATATATATATATATATATATATATATATATATGTGATAATTAACAAGTTAGCCTTAATTGAAAAAAACATAAACAATAAGAATACCTGAGTAGGTGGGGGCGGACAAAAAGCTTCCTCTAAGAGGGTAATCACCATCCGGAGCATCTCGGAGCTCCAAGCGTCGAACTGCTCCCGTGGTAATCTCATACTCTCTGCAGAGGCCCCTGCTATAATATCCTGAGCAATATGGTGAAGATGAGAACTGGAAGGCAACTGCTGACGCCGAAAGACCGGATCGGTACAAAACCTATCCGACACGGCCCCTATTAGCCACCAGAAGATATCGTCATCCAAGCCAGCTCCCGTATTAGATGGTCCGACATGTGCTCTCGGACGCTGGCGCTGGCTGGAGCCTATAAAGAGATACAAATTCGATTACTAATAATAATTTATGTAATGTGATAAATTCGGATAATTTTGTGAAACATAAAAAAATATTACCTCTAGGAAGTGTATATGCGGGTATCCTCGGCAGACCCAACACTTGATATCCGCTTTCATTGCTAGTAGGGGATCACGAGATCGACCCATAGTCTCAGCTCCTCATCCCGATTTAATAAAATATCGGGAAGAGGGGTGGCGGAATCTAACGGCTTAGAACCCCTCCTAATAGTCTCCAGCTCAGCTATACACTCGTCCAAAGCCTCTAAAATTGGTCCTGTAATGTATTCCATATATGTATGTTAATTATATCATTTTATTTACGATTGAATATTATTAAAAGCTAAATAGTAAGATGAGTTTTACCCGTATAGCTAAAGCTGCCTGAGACAAAGCACGCTCGTCCTTAAGCGTGTGGGCTCGATCCCAAAACTCTGGAATGGTAGGATCTCGGCCTAAGGTCCTCCCCAATACCTAATAAAAACATTCATAAAATAGGTCTTAAGTATTTGTGTGAGAACTTGACACATAAATAACTAAATACAATGCACTTATCGTCTTCACCTCCTCGAATGACTGAGAACCAGTGGTGTGTACTATCCGGAGCTGACCACAGTTTTTCTTCGCTTGCTCAGACTTTTTCTTGAAGTCATCAGCCTCCCAGTGCGCACACATAGCCTCCAAGGCAGCAACGGTGACCATGAATAGCCTTGGTTGGGGCTTGTTATGGGCTTTCAGTCAAGGTGTTGGTGTTGCTACATGTTTCCCAGTTGATGATAGTTTGTTTGTAATAAGGGCAACATCTTTGTGTTGCTAAACAATTGTGGTAAGTAATAAAATAGCTGGATTTTTGCAAGGGGCAAGGCTACGCGCCATTAGCTCTGACGATTAGCTAATCGCAAATAAAGATGGAAGGCTACCTTCTGATAGTGGAGGTGTGTCATGGCTAGAAGACAACTACGGTCATGGCTGTCTTAACAAGCCATCTTAACTTGGTATTTAAATCTTAAGTAACTCAACTAAGTGGTTGTTGTGTTAACGAAATTTTGTGAACCTTATTGCTGCAGTCTTTCTTTAGTTTATTATAGAATGCAAGTAGGCTAATTACTCTTAAACAAGGGTCCTTTGTAACTAAAGTAATATTTTAAAAGCTAACTCTATAGTAGGCAAAAAGGGGATTAAGAGTTGATGTCCAAGCAAAGCAGATGAGCTCGAGGGACGATGAGCGGGGGCTCTTTATAGGCTTCCAGTCAGTGCACATATGATGCCTTGGATGCCCAGTTGCGGTGATACCATTAAAAGGGTATGTATTATCCTTAGATTAGTAAAGGGTCATGATATAGGTTAGTAAACTCTAAAATAAATCTAGCATAGAAGAACATCTAATATTGGATGTATTAAAAACCAAATTGGGACTATTTTAACTTCAAAAGGGCTGTTTTGGCATAATGTAGAAAAATAGAGATAATTAATGCATTAGTATGGAAATAAAAGCTATAAATCATAGGATAAACAAAAGTTGACCATGCTAATTGGAAATACCTTCAAAAACATAAAATAAGCTACAAAAGCACCTTGTATGCTAGAATTTCTATAAACAAGGCATGAAACACTCATGTGTTAAAATCCTAATAGGATGTAAATTGTATATATGCTATGTTTGCATGTCATGATCCTGCTAGACCCCATTAAAGAGAAAAATGACTATTATAAAAACATGGATGAGATATTTGAAAAATGTATAAAATATCTCAAATATAGGAATCTAACTACAACCATGATCATTGAAACTACGTGACATATGAACTTACAAACTATGTAACTTGGCTATGTAGCTAATATAATTGTTAATGTAAATAACTGTGTAGGATCTATGAGAACACTTCAATTAAGCTGAAATCTTAACAATAGACTACAAGCGAGGCAAGTTTCTAACTCTTTATTGAGAAAGTATTCTAAAATGGACAGGTTCTCTAATTTCTGAACTGTCTCTCATTATTTATGAATAATATAAGGCTAAATAACCTTTTTATTCCAATCAGCTTCAAGAGAATAGTATATCGAACTTCTCTCTCATAAATAAGTTTATATTGAAAGTATGTCAATGCCATTATTTCGGTTAGACAACTGTTGAGATACATTGATATTATTCATGAAAATCTCATTTAATATTTTTCAAACCATTTTGTTGTGTTGCGGATCCTTATATGATGTTATGAATGAACAAACCTTCTATAGGGGCATATTGTACCAGACATATGATTCCGAAGGACATGTAAAGTGTCATTAGACTGTTATGTTGTGCACAATATAGGGTACTTAGGTTGATCCCCTAAAGTACAAGTCTAGGATATAGAACAGCTTCAATAACAGTTTGTATCCATGGATTGCAGTATTAGTATTGTCAATTCTAGTACAGAGTTCACTGGTCATTTGACCCTACAGCATGCTAAAGCCTCATTTTCAGACTCAACACTTTTAAAGAATTATCTTGTTCGGTATCTATTGAATTGTATCCTCATTGTTATAATATTTCTATTCCATTATATTTAACTGCTTATTTCCTTATTGAGCAAGTTGTTGCTTACCCTTGCGTTAAATATAATGTTTTTAGTTAAAACTGGGGGTGCTGGACCATCCGGGAAAGACAAAGGAAAAGGCAAAATTGTTGAATAATCCTTTATTAAGCGACTGTGCTTATTTGAACTTAAGTAGTGAATGTAATAAATACTTTGAGTATTATTTTTTGTAATGATATTTGGTTTGTAAGAAATGTAAAGGTCTATAGAACCTGGGATTTAAGTATGATATTTATGTAATATAAGACATGTTTATGATAGTATGAATGGGTATATTAGTATCGTGAGCACCAAACCCGAGTTAAAGATAACCCGGATTTAGGGACGTCACATTGACTTTCACAGTTTATAGTATGTAACATGTAATTCAACATATTCTTAAAGATTTCATACAATAACCAATTCATATAATCACAATGAAATTGGAAGACTTGCCTGGTTCGATGATTATTGATACAAACTTTAGTTTAACTTCACTTCACAAATCCTACACAGTTATGTTCACATGTATGCATACATTAGTCATACATTCATATCCCATAACATGTATAGCTAATAAATACTCATATATATAAACTATATCATTATTTGATATTCTTATTTCCAAGAAACATCCAATTCCTTTAGAATATTTTAGGTTTAGGCTTAATATAGCCATACATTCTCAAAAAGTTCCAACACGGCTTTTAAAATGTCAATTCATTATATTTACAATTTATAACTCTTTTATAATGAATTTACAGGCTTAATATATATATATATATATATATATATATATATATATATATATATTTGTAAATTTATTGTCGTATAGTGCACAATTACAACTTAAAGTAACTTTTCTAAGTAATTTAAACCCTATTTCGCATGTACAGTATCTTATCATGCTCAACACATTCACTTCACAGTACTTTTCACATTTCATGTCCATATGAGATATATATGCTTTCTGCATATATACCTCACTCATAATGCAAACCTTGCCTTATTTGCACTGCTCGTAGGTAGACATATGCTATTTGCATATCTTATACTTCCATGTAGCTTACTTATGTCAAACATTGAGTTTTCAACTCTGTTTGCACAAACTTTGCTTTAATTATATTTCGAGAACTGTTTAGTTTCAAGTACAATTTTAAAATAACTTGCACACTGTCCACGTAATTTTGATATACGTATGTACGTATTATCCATATATATGTAAACTTATGTTTACATATCGCTTTTAAAGTTTTTAGAATGCTCCGAATGCATATACGCGTCATATGGTTGCTAGACTGCGTTTTATATCTGCTTTGTTGTATCGGGACATGCTTAACTTCCTTTCACGACTCCTAATAACTATATTCACGTACAAAAATGTATGAGTTACGCGTCCATATCATAAAACTTGTATAGTTATATATTACATATCTATATTGACCACATCATCAACTTTCAATCTTGTTTTTGAAAAATTCTTATATTCATTTCAAAAACATTTATTCTTTTAGTCACGATAGTCATTTATCGCCTTAATAGACTTTGTCGTGATTTTAATTCATGAATACCTCACATTCTTAGTTTATAACTCTCTTGTAACTTAATACATCGGTATTCCATACCTTTATACATTACTTAGGTGTACAAAACAAATTCATGTCATAACTTATGTATTGAGTGTAATTATAACTTGTATATGTAAATTATAGCTTCCGTAATAATTTATAATTTCATTTCCGTGAACAAACGCGTTAAATACTATCACGTTACCACACAATGCCAAAACTGCTCCTTCTTGATAAAGTGTGACTAGCAGCCCTTTTTGTTGCACTATCGACTCCATAGCACTGCCTAGTTTGGCTTAGCAACCCCCCATAACTAGCCATGCCGGCATCCAAGCTTTACTTGGCTCTGTGGGGCTTAGCCGAGCTTGATGTGACCACACTTGGCCTCGCGGCCCCAACTATAACATAACAGCCTTTAATCTGGCTAAATCCCTTCTCACCAATTGCCATCTTTTATATAACCCATTTAGTTGAGTTGCGGATTTGTTATACATTCTACATATACTTGACTATTTAGGAGTTAAACATTAGGCTTTATGAGTAATTTGAAAGGAAACATTAAGCTATCCCCTGCTACCTACTACTCCCATTAGGCAGCAACCCTTGCTCCCTTTCCTTGTGTAATCTCTTTTATTCCCCATATCTTTATCTTGCTTGTTTTGAATTCTAGTCATTAAATAGGTGATACGCTAAGCTATTACTGAAACACATGAGTTGAGCATCTTGATCAACTCAAAGGGGTTGACTGAGAGCCAAGGAAGCCCCCAGCCATCGCCCAACATGGCCACTGCTGCTGCCATGGGAAGTAGCCATGCTCCTTGCTTTGATTAAGCTTTAACTTCCCAACTACTAATTTTTGCTACAATGAACTCTTGATAGGCTACAGGTGATGCAACCACTTGCTAACATATAACATATATGGCAATAAACAAATAAACTACGCGAAATACATCTGCTTGCCAAAACCGCCAAACTGGCCCTGCAGCGCAACGCAGCACAGCGCTGGGCGCTGGCTGCTGCTGCCTGCAACAGGCCTGGCCTAGAGCAGCCATCTCCCAGGCCTTCTTTGCGATACCCCATCTCTTAATTCATATGTGCATTAACTCCCATACCTTTATATGTTACAGATGCTATAAAAGGCTAAAAAAAGATTATTAGCTATCCCCATTTTAATATCTTTGGGCTGCTCAAACAATGGCCAAGGATGGCTTGACACATAAATTTCAATAGAATTGTTCTTTGTTTTAATCTAGTACCCCCAATCTCTTTAATTATCATCATATAAGATAGGCGTACCTCGCCTTAACCCCGAATTTATTTATCACATGGTTTTTAATAAAACAATCCATATAGGACTTTTGACAAACAATCCATATACTACCATGACTAGTATACTGTTTTAATTTATACAAAGCCACCTCATGCTTGGTATATCACTAACTTAACTGTATAAAATACTACAGCCACACAATACAAATATATAATAATTACATTCCCTCATTTTTCTTTCTTTAAAATTGTTCTTATACCATTTATTTGATAATAATATAATACTCATTTAAATCAAATAAATACAAAATTTTCATTATTTGATTTATTTACCTTCTCTATTCAAATTTCTTTTGATCAATTTTATTCAGACACAGTGAATATATAAATATTATTATATTTATATTTACCACAAATATACACACCACCGTGCACATGTACATTTATGCAAACAAATAATATCAAAATAAAAAACTTATTTCATCAAATTCTTATTTTGATAGTTTCTGAAATTTGGATTGTCACTAACCTTTTTTTTCTCTATAACCTCTTTTTCTCTATAACATGAGAACTTGGAAGGAATAATTAATGTTGAGGTCATAGAAAAATGAATGGATACTTCATTTAATAAGTAATTTAGAAGGAAAATTTAAGTAAAAAAAATATTATTAATTAGCGTGCCGAAACCAATTAGAACGTTTAATACGGGACGGAGGGAGTAGTATATATGATGACTTTTAGTGATGACTAATTTTGTCATCAATGTATTATAATTGTGATGACTATGTCAATCACTAAATTTTTTTACCGAAAATAAATTTTCTTTTTGTGACGCACTAACCAGCCATCACTTATGAATATACCCTTTTCGTGATTGTATTTAAGCTATCACCAATATTTTAATGAAAAAAATAATCAAAACAATATTTTATGACTATCACGACAATCAATAAAAAAATTAGATTTTTGTGACGACTTTTATTTGCAATTACAAAAAGAATGTATTATGTGATCGAATTTTTAATCCATCACAAAATAATAAAATATGATAGCTATCAGTGATGACTAATTTTACCATCTATTTGTGACTGTCATTGCAATCACCAAATCTTATGTGGGACTAATTTTTTTAGTATGTCAATTCACATATGTTTCCTTTTATAGTTTGTTTTAAAATTATAATCATCATATGAGCTTTGGTGTAGTGGTAATACTTGTTATTTAATTTGCAAATGGGGGAAGGGTTTGAATCCTACAAGTATCATTTGATGCAATTAATATAGGGAAATAAATTGTCTGTATTTTTGTGTGATGACTTTTAAACGTTCGCGTGATTATCAAAACCATCACAAAAATGCTTTTATGATGGGGGTATACAAGACGACCTTCGTGATAGCTAAAGTCATCACAAGAATCTTTTGTGACGATTTTTTGAATTTATATGATAGATTTGACCAATAACAAAAGACTATATTTTTTTAGGAAAAAGAACTTTGTAAGGGAATCTTAAGAAAAATTGGACGAAAATACAAGGAGAATCTGGAAGAGGATCTTGAAGAGATGAAAAAGAAATGAAAGGAAAAGGAATCAGGAGATACCTGATATTGATAGGAATAGATGATAATATTGTATGTGAAAGGAAAATGAAGTTAAGATGTATTTGATGGAACGGTTGTGAGGAAGGATTCCGTGAAAGAATCCTAAACAGATTGTGAAAAGCATGTGTAAAGAAAGATGTAAAGGTATGTACAAACTCGACTCATTTAGTAAACGAGTCAAGCTCAAGTTCAAGTCGATCCTAAGCGAGTTAAGCTCAAATTTAAGTCTGAATATTTAATTTTATATTTTATTATTATTTTCTTTCCATTTTTTATCTTTTCTTTTGGAAAAAAAATGTAAAATCAAATTAAATTCATCAACAATCGTAATTTAGCAATAGTCTTATAGTTATGATATATTATGTTTCTTAAAATATGTCCATAAATGAGTTTTATTAAACTCAAATAAGATAAATAATAAAAGTATAAAATAAAGTGCAATATATAACACAAACAAGTCAAATACATTGAGATTGATTGTCACGCATATGAGGTTTGTCTCGTTTTATCTCTAAACTTTAACTCTTAACTTTTTTTTAATTAAAAATCAAACTCCCAGACGATTTTGTGACTTTTACAACTTAAGTTGTTTTCCGCATAATTACATTGAGTTTGAGGAGGGATATTGATATATTATAGTATTTATTATGGTAAATAACTCAATTAGGGTTTACACGGTTTTTATACCGTGTTGATCTAATCAAGTCGGTGCAAAAAGTTTATATATACATGTTCTCTTTAGAAATGCATACAAGTTATTTACAAACAGTGCACACATAGCTCTACTTTTATACTAGTTTTCCTTTTGTGTAACTTCTTTAACGATGGTCGTAATGAAATAACATACATATGTCTCTCTTGTTTCTATCACCGTCTACACTCACTTCATTTTTCATATTGCTCACATCGTCTCAATTATATTTTTAGGATTTTATCTTAAAATATGATGAAACCGACTGCAATTGGTATGTCTCTATTTATTTGCATGTGTGTGTGTTTGTGTCTACTTTTATATATATATTCATCTCGATATCTCTACTTTTGAATTTCTTGATATCTCGATTTTTTAGATACCTATATATATATATATATATAAATCTCTTGATCTCTTATACTTGATCTCCCAATCTCTAGATCTCTCAATCTAGCGATCTACTGATTTAACCATTTGGTGATCTATTGATTTTTCGATCTACTGATATACCAATCTTTCAATTTCTCGATCTACCGATCTCTCGAACTATAGATTTACCGATCTACCATTCTACCAATTTACCGATCTATCCATTCTACCGATTTACCGATCTACTATTGATTTTTCGATCTACCGATATACCAATATTTCAATTTCTCGATCTACCGATATCTCGAACTATATATTTACCGACCTACCATACCGATTTATCGATCTACTCATTCTACCGATATACCGATATACCGATATACCGATAAACCAATCTATCTAATCTACCGATCTATCCCATCTATTGATCTATCAATCTATCAACTACTGATAAACCGATCTATCCATTCTATGGATTTATCAATTGTATATACGGATAAACCATTCTACCCATTCTACCGATTTACCGATCTATCCATTCTACCGATTTACCTATCTACCCATTCTACCAATATACGGATATACCGATAAACAGATCTATCTATGTTACCGATTTCTTGTTTATGACTTCACTATGAACTTTGTAGAGCTGTGGATTTAATATTCTCTTCCTAAATATTAAACATTGATTTTGTAGTTTAGTATCTTTTGTTTTTGTGTACTTGGCTATGCAGGTTCCTATATTGGCTATTATTTGCGATTAATTCTACAAACACCACAACAAGAAAGCTGTTGATGGCATATCAATGTTTTATTTTCGGGTAAGTAGTCACTTTCTATATTTTTCAACAATGTATATATATATATGTGTGTGTGTGTGTGTGTAATGACAAAAATAATTATATATTTATTTCAAGAAATCTATTTGTTTATTCAAGAAAGTGTATTCAATACAACACTTAAATTTTAATTATATGGTTGGTTCCTGCTCCATGATATAGTAATGCCTGCGTCTCAACTTTTTTAATAAACCATGAATGCTTGGTAATATCAACTTCTTAGACTTTTTACTCATTAATTAAAGAAGGTAAAATATTCAATGTTATTTTATAGATAGCCAGTCAATTAAATGTTAGTCAACATATGTGTCCTCACCCATTAACATGTTTCATGTTTTCATTCTTGTACACAACTTAGCCCTCCTTCTTTGAAAGTTTGGCCTCCCTTATTGACTTCCTCTCCCCTCCATTTTGCTATAAAAGGGCAGCCAAACTTGAGGAATCAAACACACCAAAAACTCTCTTAAATTTTATTCTAGAGCAATCTAAGAGTTGGAAGAAATAGAGAGTGAGAGAAAGAAGTTTTTGTGAAGCTTTAGAAAAATAGAGAGAGAAAGATAGTTCAAATAAGAGGGTATTTTATTTGGGTTCCATCACATAGTTATTGTGGTGAAGTAATTTGGGTTTGTACTCAAATTAAGATATCTTTGTATTCTCTCATATTGTTCTAGTGAATTCTTCGGAGTTTGTCCCGTGATTTTTACCTCTTAGTTTTAGAGGGTTTTTCACGTAAAAATCTGTGTCTTGTGGTTGGATATTTTTTACTCATTATTTCTTGTATTATTATTATTTTGGTGAAACAACAAATTTATTCTGTTTGGCATGTGCTGATATTTTATTTGTCTAATTGATCAAAAGACAACAGTATTTGAGAGGTAATTTTTCCCAACATTAAATACTCATATAAATTAAGTTATTATATTGTCTGAACATGTAATCTGTAGTCAATAGATGACAACTTTTGGCTTAATATTTTTGCTGTAAGAAAAGGTAAAAGATCTATTTCTCAACTCAACTTCTTTTCTTAAGAAAAACTTAAAGTAAGATAAATGATCATAACTTAGTGGTAAATATTATTTTTTTAAATAAAATAACTTAAAAAAATTTAAAATTCAAAATTGACATGAATTCATTTAATTTCAATTAACACAATGATGAATATTGTATGTTATTGAAAAAGTATTGTTCATTGTAATTAGGCTTCACAAAATATAGTTATGGGTTGGTTTTGGTTTTCAAAATATGGTTATGGTTCCATTTAAGAACTAAAACTATATTAACCATTTTTAATATGGATAATGTGGGTTAGAACCATATGGTTATGGTTAAAAACCATATTAACCATATTAACCATTTTAATATTTTTATGAATTATGAGTTTCATGAATACCTGATTTGACACTAATATTATGTGATTATGTATATACCCCCTATCCCCACCCCACCCCACCCCACCCCACCCCCCACTACCACTAAAAAAATAATATTATGTGATTATGTATATACCCCTTACCCCCACTCCTACCCCACCCCACCCCACCCACACACCTACACCTACCACTCACCCACCCCACCCAACCCCTTACCCCACCCCACCACCCCTCACTACCACAAAAAAATATTATGTGATTATGTATATAGCCCTTACCCCCACCCTACCCCACCCCACCCAAGAATAATAATATTATGTGATTATGTATATACCCCCACCCCATTCCAAAGATTTCCACCCCACCCCCATCCCCACCCCACCCCATTCCCACCCACCCCATCCCACCCCACCCCACCCCACCCCACCCCACCTCACCTACCAACCCCCACCCCCACCCCCACCCCCACCCCACCCCACCTATTCATTCACCCCACCCACCCCACCCATCGCCACCCCACCCCACCCCCACCCCACCCCCACATACTTACCCACCCCACCCCACCCCCACCCCAGATCCCCCCACCCCCCCCACCCACTCACCCCCCACCCACCCCACCCCCACCCACTCCACCCCACCACACCCCCACCACCCCCACCCCACCTCACCTCATCCCACCCACCCACCCCCACCCACGCACCCCACACCCACCCACCCACCCCCACGCACTCCACACCACTCCCTCCCACCCACCCACCCCACCCCACTCCACCCCACCCACGCAACCTCCCTCCCAAAAAATGATATTAAGCGATTATGTATGCCCCCACCCCACCCCCCACGCCCACCCCACTCCCACCCCACTCCCCACCCCCACCCCACACCCCCACTCTCTCCCAAAATAAATTAATATTAAGTGATTATGTATACATCACCCACCCTCTACCCCACCCACCCACCCACCCACCCAAAAAAAAAATAATCATGTTTAGTGCGATTCATTGAGAGAGAGGAGTGCAATTGAATAGAATATGGGTTAAAAATGGTTAATCAGTTAATTAACTATATTTGTTTGAAAAATATGGGTTCAAACTTTAACCAACCTGAATAAATAAAAATGGTTAACCGACCCATTTGGTTCCAGTTAATATGGTTTGACCCAACAGTTAACTACTTATATTGTCAAGTCTAATTGTAATATTTATTGCTTCAAAGTTTTATGAATCTTCTCAATTTTGATTTTAAAAATGTCTCAAATTAGCATTTCAATAGGACATAGTGGTCTTATAATTTAGAATGGAGGTAGTACAAAATACTCTTAAGGAAATAGCATAGTTTACTACATTATTGAAGAAATTATTTTCTGATGAGTTAATTATCCACAAATAATTGGGCATCTTGGTTTAAAAATTTCGAGGACAATTAGTCATAAAGAAAGAGGGAGTGAATATGCTGGTTTGAAATTGACAAAATTTGTCCAATGCGATCATAGAGATAGTATGTGAAGAAATTATCTTCAAATCCCCCATATTTTATACTATCTGTCTATTTATTTATTTATTGTTTTAAACAATTTCTATTACTATGGTTTTTAAATAAATTATATGATAATTTTTGCAAACCAGATTTAATATGAGCTCTAATTAAGCAATTCTGATTCAATATGAAACTCGAATCCAGTTGCATAATTCTAATTTCGTTAGTTGGATCGATAATATCCAGGCACAAGCAAATGCTCTTCTCTTCATCTCGAATTTTTTCGGGATGACCTTCCTCCTTATATACCTGGACTCTATCCGCTCCATTAAACGATCTGGTAACACAACTACCTTAATTTTATTTATTAATCACATGTAATTAATTCTCACAATTAATTTTTGATTTGATCTGAACTTTTTTTTAGTTGTATTCTGATCATTCCTTTTTGAATCGATTGGCCATACTGTTTATTTGGTAACCAGCGTAATCAGATCGATTTTCACTAAAAAATGGACTGTGTCTTTTAGCGGTGGACACCACGAAGAGGAGAAGACCGGTGATGAAGAGGAGAAGCCCAAGATTTTGGATCTTTTTCACTAGCTAGGGTTAGCTAATTAATTAGATGCTTGATATCCGAAATTAAATGTGAAATTGAGAAGGGAAAGTTTGTAGTGGAGAAATGGAGGAAGAGTTCATCCATGAAAGATGGTGAAATCTAACCAATTTGTATCCTTCGTAATTTTGAATGTATGCACACCTAGACGGGGAGGTGAATAGGTGTATGTTAGATGGAGGGTTTATGTTGCTTAACATGGTATCAGAGTTTTGGGTGTGCAAGATCTTGGGTTCAAATCTTCCCAACTGCAAAATTATCTTTCTATTAATTTAATAGTGCAAATTCACTTTAATTTCTCCCTTCTCTATAACAAAAAAGTTGCATTTGAGGGAGAGTGTTAGAATGATATACACCCTTCATCTAACAGCTTAAGCTTTTGGATGAGTTGGTTGCTTAACAGTGTATATGTTCGAATTGATTAACAATGATAACTTTTAAATTTTCTTCTACATGATTAAATCAGATAGGATTAAATCAGACAGGCAAGAAATGTGTTGTGACAACCGTAATTTTGTAATTTAATTTTAATATTTATTTGATTGAATAAATATTTTTCGATGAATTAATTATTAAATTAAATAATTAATTGATGAAGTTGTAATAGATTAATTTAATTATATGTGTTACATTTATTAATTTAATGTGGAGAATTTTTATTATTCAAAGTATGTGATTATGTGAGCTTATTGAATTAAAAAAATATTTAATAAGCTTTATGTTATTTTAATTAATTTAATTATTAATTAGAGATTTAATAATTTGACATTATTAATCAAAGAGAATTTGAATTATGTGACTATGTGTATTAATGAGAAATTATTATATTTTAAGTAAATTAAATAAGATATTAGATTTATTTTATATGGATGTGACATTATTTAAACTATATGATAATGATTTATTAAATAAAATGATTTTAAACCCCATTCTTGCTAGCCAAACATGGCACTAAGAGAGGTTGGGAGCGATTACCCATGATAGATGGCCACCTCCATCACGCGCTTGATTTACCTTATGTATTAGTATACGCCTTCTTTTCTTTTCCTTATTATTTCTAAGTCCGACAAAGTTTAATGAGAGAGAGTTTGAGAGAAAGTTTGAGAGAGATTGGGAGAAACTCTCGTGATTGAAGTAGAGAGATTTGTCATTTTATTTAATCTACGCTTTGGGTAATTCTCTTCAACCCAAATTCTTATTTTACATCTTTTAAGTTTTCATAAAAATGGCTTTCATACTTCTGTGAGTCTCTGTATTTGGGAAATTCTGTTGTTATGAGAATATATGTAATAATTCGAGTTGTATGACATGTTTTATATATATATGGTGTGTTTTCATATCATCAATTTCATAAGATTACAACGTATGATTATGGCTTGTTATTTTAAAATTTTACAGAGTACGTGATATGGCCATATGGCCTTATACGTGATTTTTATATGTCAAATATAATTTATTTTGCAAAATTCACACATTGATATGATTATGCATGTTAAAATGAACAAAATAAAATTTGAATGGTTGGATTTGACTTTATAACGACTCCGCAGCATTAAAATCCATGTTTTTGTTCAAGAACATCAAGAACAGTCCAATTTGCATGATTTAATTATGTAGTTATGTGTTTTAATGGGTTAAATCGCTCTATAAATGTTGGGTAATGATAATGTATGAATTATAACATGTGGGTATGTGTAATTTGATGAAATTAGTGTTCAAGACGTGTTTATTTATTTGAATTCGTGTTCTTCGTGAACTGAAATTGTAGTCACGGGGTTTCATGGCACTTTCAACTCCAGTTCATTTTTTTCATTGCTGGCCATCGCTGCCATGCAATGTTGCACACCAAAGTCATGCAGCCATTAAGACCTAGATATAAAAGTGGAAATAAGCATGCCACACTTAGCGAAATGTAGAAAATATTTTTTTTAAAGTGTTCAAGTATAGGAATGTGTTGGTAACTTAGTCTAATGAATATAAAGACTTGTTAGACCTATAATGAGATGTTAAAATAAATTCTTAATATGTCCATAACACAATTACGTGTGAACTGAATAATCAAATGCATAGTTACCTTATTGTTTGTGAAGTCTTAATTTTTGACAATAAGTGTAGTAATTGACTAAGTATAGTCATGAACTCGAGTTAGACAAAGAATAAACTTGTGATGTTTATTACGTGATAATTGATTGGTGTTGTGAACATGAATGATATGTAGGATTTAATTCAAAGAACGAGTTTGTTTAAGTGTAATCTACGCACGAGGCAAGTTTCTAAACATTATCTTGTTACATTGAGCAAGTTTTCTAACTCTACATTTACGTTGAGCAAGTTTCTTACCCTAAACTTTCGTTGAAAAAGTTTCCTAACCCTACTTGTTATCGTTATATAAGTTGATTAATTCATCTTTTGATATTGAGCAAATTCTTATTATTATTGATCAAGCCTGTCTTGTATATTAAAGTTTATAAATCTTCAAGCATGATGTTGTTATACAATAATTATTCTATTGTATACTTTTGAGATTTTATCCAAGTTAAATTATCTGTTATTGTTAAACCTTGTTAGACTAGCGAACCCTTATTGATTCGACTAGTCCATAGTTGATGAGCGTTCTAAATTTCAGAACCCCTTGGTGAATTATCCAAACCAAACTTCTTTTGGTGCGGACTCGAATGTCAAAACTGAGATGAACAACCCTGTATAGGGGATTATTACGCTTTAGCATTAAGATATTGTGCACAATATGGTACTAAGGGTTGATCCCCCTAAGTACGAGAAGAAGAGTCCATAGTCTTATGATTGTTAAAGGTTTCAAGTACAAACACTTGACAACCTAGGACATAGTTCAAGGTCTTATGACCCTCAGAATTTCTTTTGATTCTTGTTATCCATTCTTGATTCAAAAGTTGAGCTTTATATCAGAAGTTATTATTTCTCTCGCATGTTATTATTCATTGTTATATTGTTATACTTATGGGCAATCGTGCTCACTCTTGCGTAATAATAACATTGCAGTTAAGAGCGAAAGAGCAGATGAACCTTCCACTAGTAAGGGCAAGGGCAAGCTTAGCAAGTAATGAAGACTGTGTTATTATTGTGGTTATGTGATGTAATTAGAATTGATGTTACTAAGACTTATTTGCTTTTGTTTTCCGCACAGATGTTTTAAGGTTAGAGTAACCTGGGATTTATTATTATTCAGTTGTTGTATCCCCATAATGGGAGAGATTTATTATTTATTTATTCTATTGTATGGTTTGCATTTTATTTACGGGTAGATAGATAGATGATGTTTATCAGAATGAACACCAAATCTCGTGGAAATGGAAGCACTAGGATTTGGGGGTGTCATGAGTTAGTATCAAAGCTATAAGGTTATGAACCTTAGGTGGGGGGGAACAACCCTCAGGTAGTAGCCTTGTAGGAGATCGAGAACATAGTAGTGGTAAACTCTTATCGAGTTCTAAGAAATGAATTTCTAAATTCATTAAAGATAATAAAAGACTTTATGTGGTTATGTGTTAATCTATGTGTTCGCTAGCACGGATTAGTAACTAAAACTTAAAATTTTATTGTCAGGATGTCGAATGTTGGAGGATCTAGTCGAGCTGGGGAGGAGGAACCCCGATTACCTATAGAGGAGGAGCCCCGAGACATTCATGTCGTCAGGGAACAACTTGTACAGAGAGAGCCATCTCCATTGATCACTGTTGATGGTCAGGAGCATGAGCCGGAGACTGATCCAGAGGAGGATCTTGGGGAAGAGGAAGAAGAGGAGTTCCCACCGAACTCTATTGATGCATAGATGTATGATGCACTCTATGATCGTAATGTAGAGTTGCAGGATACAGTTCGAGATCTGTTGAGCGAAAGGTTAGTTAGCGATTACTATTGAGGAGGGATAGAGAGTTTGTGACTCTTCACACGTTTAGGAAGCGTGGAGTGGGATCAGTTCACGAGAAGGGTCGAATGAGGATAAGTCCGCAGAAATAGAAGTTAAAGAAGGATTTGAAGGAGAGCTCGGAGAGGCTTGCCATAAAGAAAGGAGGGTTTGGTACGAGTCAAGTTGTCTTTGATCGATCGTGCGGGAAGATGATCGCCGATAAGAAGGCTAAACTTGAGGAGACGTACTTACACTACAAAATGCAATGTATGCGGTCCAAGATCGAGTCAGGAAGTATCCAATCCAGTTTGAGGATCTACCATCATATATGCTAGATCACAGAACGATGTGCCGCATCATGTAGGAGGAACGTAGCAAGGCCATCCAGCGCCTTAACAGACAGTGATAGTATTAGTTTAAATATGTGAAAATTATTTGATAGTTAATGATGTAAATTCCGATGTGATTATAAATAAAGGAATATGTTGATGTTTTAAATCCTGTAGATTCCTTATCTCGGGATAGTTGATGTAAATAGCAGTGACGCTATCTTATCATGTTAAAACTTTAGAATTTAATGAGAATGTCAAAGTTTATTTGAATTGATGTGTTAAGTGAGTTATGATTAAACGTTTTAGTTAAGTCTTAAATGTTTAAGAGATTGAGTAAAGACCTAATAAGCATATATTCTTAACAGAAATATGCCGCCTAGAAGACAAAATCGTCAGCAAGCCCAGGAAGGGTCAACAAACAATAACAACAATGTCAATGCTAACCCCGTTCAGCAATTGGTGAACCTTTTAGCTGGAGCACTTAATAATCAACCACAAGCTCCACCAAACACCTCGTTTAAGGACTTCAAGGCGGTGGGACCGCCAGAGTTTAAGGGTTCCATAAACCCAATCGAGGCTCAGACCTGGGTTATAGAGATGGAGAAGGTGTTCAATATTGCTAAAGTAAGGGAAGACCAGAAAATCGCGTTTGCGACGTTCATGCTGAAGTCCGAAGCCAGCTATTGGTGGCAGGAAAATAAAGTACGGGGAGGTGAAGGTGTAATAACCTGGGAGAGATTCAAAGAGATGTTCTTCGAGATTTATTTTTCGGCTAGTTCACAAAATCAGATGGAAGTTCAGTTTCTAGAGTTGAAACAAGGGAGTATGTCAGTAGCTGATTACGCGACAAGGTTTAACGAGTTGGCTAGGTTCGCCACATACCAAGTGCACACTGACGAGAGGAAGGCAAGACGATTCGAACAGGGACTGAAGCCCTGGTTGTATAGCAAGGTGTCAATGTTTCAATTGAACACTTTTGCTGGAGTGTTAGAGAAGGCCATACTCGCTGAGGGTGGAAGCGATGCAGTAACTAAGTACAATCAGGATAAGAAGAAGAAGAATAGTGAGAATGAAGGCAACAACAAAACTGGTGGGAGTAGTACTGGAGGTAATCATATTCAGAAGAGGAAGTGGTCTGATAATTCGTCGGATGGAGGTCAACAGGGAGGGCAGAAGAAGAAGATAGAAGCGTGTCCAACCTGCGGAAAAAACTCACTTGGGAGTTTGCATGAAAGGGAAGCGAGTGTGCTATAATTGTGGTCAGGAAGGCCACATAGCACCAAACTGTTCGAACCCAAAGATGTTTCACATGTGGCTCAAAGGACCATCTTGCAAGAGATTGTCCTAAAAAGGGATCGGGAGGGACGAGTTTAGGAGGAAATAGAGGAAATACTAATGGAAGCACTCTGACAATCGCAGCACCAACCACAACCAACCTAACCGAACGCCCGAACATTCAACACACGGACAAAGAAGACGACGGTGCGTCTCGCGATGTGGTGTCAGGTATCATTCCGATCAATAAAGTTAATGCTTATGTGTTATTTGATTCGGGTGCTACTTGTTCATTTATATCCGATGACTTTGCTAAGAACTTAGAATTGCTTAAGGACGAGTTAGAATACCTCATGAACATAGAAATTGCGAATAGAGAAATTATCCTTGTTAAGTATGTGCACAAGAACTGTAGAGTAGATATTAAGGGTAATATCATGAACATAGATCTTATCCCTATTCAACTTGGAAAATTTGATGTTATTTTCGGTATGGATTGGTTATCCAATTATGGGGCGGTAATTGACTGCCAGAAGAAGCGTATTAACCTTATGACTCCGTCAAAGGTTGTGTTTTATGGTAGCAAGTCGCCTAGACAAGCGAGTTAATTCGATGATGATGCGAGCGAGAGATTGTTAAGACAAGGCTGTGTAGGATATCTAGCTTACATAGTCCATAGTCGTAAAGAGAATCCGAAAATTGATGAGATTCCAATAGTGAGAGATTTTGCAGACGTATTTTCGGATGATTTGTCGGGACTTCCTCCGGATAGAAGCAATTTGAATTCGATTATCGATTTGGCTCGTGAGCGACCCCAATATCGAAGGCACCGTCTTAGGAATGGCACCTAGAGAGATGAAAGAACCGATGGTCCAACTACAAGAATTCTTTGGACAAAAGTATATTCAACCAAGCGTATCACCTTGGGGAGCGCCGGTTTTATTTGTGAAAAAGAAGGATGGGACGATGTGGCTCTACATCGACTATAGAGAACTGAATAAGGTCACGATTAAGAATAGGTATCCATTACCGTGAATCGACGACTTGTTCGATCAGTTAAAGGGAGCAAAATATTTTTCAAAGATAGATTTGAGAAGTGGTTATCATCAACTGAAGGTGAGACTAGAGGATGTACCGAAGACAGCGTTTAGAACACGATACGGTCACTACGAATTTCTGGTAATGTCATTTGGTCTAACGAATGCTCCTGGAGCATTTATGGGCTTAATGAATGGAGTGTTCAACCCGTTTTTGGACAAATTCGTAGTAGTATTTATAGATGACATTTTTGGTATATTCAAAAACCAAGGAAGAACACGAAGAGCATTTGAGGTTGACATTAGAGACATTGAGAAGAGAGAAGTTGTATGCTAAGTTTTCAAAATGTGAATCCTAGATTGAAAGAGTACAATTTCTTGGACATGTGATTGATAGAGACGGAATTTCAGTGGATCCCTCCAAAGTCAAGTGTGATTAATCGGGATCACCAAGACGCTGGCATTTAAGTAAGAAGTTTTCTTGGATTGGCGGGTTATTATAGAAGATTTATTCAGGATTTTTCCAAGATCGCAACTCCGCTGACGAATTTGACTAGGAAATCGGTGAAATTTGATTGGACGGAGAAGTATGAGAAAATTTTTCAAGAATTAAAGAGGAGGTTGAGTTCAACACCTGTGTTATCTCTTCCAGATGACACAGGAAATTTAGAACCTTGTTAGATGTTGTTGTTGCTGCTGCTAAACACTGGCCTGTATGTAAACTAGATGTTAATAATGCCTTCTTGCATGGAATATTTGCTGTTCACTTGGGAGTATTCTTCTATTTCTGATATATCACTTTAGAGTAGAGTACAATCATATATATATAAATACAAAACACAGGAATTTTTGGAACCTATTCTGGGCTATACACATTTTGTGGCTAAGATTATGAATGGCCCTTGAAGTATGGGAATTACATCAAAACAGATTTCTATAATTAATCTAATTAGACAGCTCACGCCAACACTCTCCCTCAAGTTGGTGCATAGATATCTCTTATGCCCAACTTGTCAAGTGAGTTATAGAAGTTCCTTGCAGACACAGCTTTTATGAGTATATCAGCCAACTGGTCTTCTAATTTAACAAATGGAAGCTGAATAATCTTCTCTTCAAGGTTCTGTTTGATGAAGTTCTAATCCACCTCAACGTGCTTAGTGAGATAATGTTGGACCGGATTATGAGAGATAACATTAGTTGCTTTGTTATCACAGAACAAGTTCATTTCAGAGCTGGGAGCAACGCCGATCTCAGCTAGCAGCTTTTTCAGCCAAAGAAGCTCACATATTCCTTTGACCTTTCCCCGAAATTCAGCTTCAGCACTAGACAATGAAACTACCTTTTGTTTCTTGCTCCTCCATGTAACCAGGTTGCCTCCCACAAAAGTAAAGTACCCTGAAGTAGATTTCCTGTCCGTGATGTTTCCTGCCCAGTTAGCATATGTGTAGCCAGCAACATTCAAACGACCATTCTTTGAGAACATAAGTCCTTTCCCAGGAGAGGACTTCAAATAACGAAGGATCCGTATTATGACATACATATGGTCTTCACTCGGGCAGTGCATAAACTGACTCACTACACTCACAGCATAAGTAATATCTGGCCGAGTATGAGATAAATAGATGAGTTTACCCACTAACCGTTGATACCTCTGTTTGTCCGCTGACACTTGGTCTACATATTCTCCAAGTTTATGATTTTGGACAATTGGAATATCAGTAGGCTTACACTATAGTAATCCTACCTCTACCAACAAGTCTAGTATATATTTCCTTTGGGAAAGAAATATGCCTTGTCTTGACCTTGCTACTTCAATGCCTAAAAAATACTTAAGCCCTCCTAAGTTCTTCATCTCAAACTCAGTTGACAATTGCTCTTGAAGTTTGGAGATTTCTTCTACGTCACCCCCTGTAATGATCATGTCGTCTACATAGACTATGAGGGCTGTTATTTTTCCCACTCGATGTTTTAGGAAGAGTGTATGGTCCGAATTGCTTTGTTGAAACCCATATTTCCTCATTGCCGAACTAAACCTACCAAACCATGCTCGAGGTGATTACTTTAGTCCATACAATGCTCGTTGTAACCTACATGCGATCTTTGCCTCTGAGCTAGCAGTATAACCTGGTGGAATATCCATGTAAATTTCCTCTTCAAGATCACCATGGAGGAAGGCATTTTTCACGTATAGTTGGTGCAATGGCCAATCTAAGTTTGGTGCAAGAGATAACAAAACTCTAATAGTTTTAGTTTGGCTACAGGTGAGAAAGTTTCCTGATAATCTATACCATATTTTTGTGTATAATCCTTCGCTACCAACCTCGCCTTGTATCGATCAATAGACCCATTTGCTTTATATTTAATGGAGAAAATCCACTTTCACCCCCACTGTCTTCCTTCCTTCAGGCAACACACTTACAAATCATGTGTTATTTTTCTGCAATGCCTCCAATTCTTCTTTAATAGCTTGGGCCCATTTCGGATCTGATAAAGCTTCTTCAACACTACTCAGAATCTGAGATGAGGAGAGTGTATGTGCAAAAGCCCTTAGAGGTTCAGACATTCTTTGAGTAGACACATAATTGGCTATCTAATACTTAGATCGTCGTTCTTCTATGTCTGGGGAGTATAGATTTGGTGGTTTACCTCGATTGTGTCTAAAAGGTAGAACATAACCCACAGATGTATCTATAGAATTAGTTTGTAAAGGTGTGGTGGAAGAGCTTACCTTAGGGATATTCTCAGGAGGAGGGTCGTCGGGTAGTAAAGAGTTAAAGGATTCCTCAGATTCTGCATCTTCTAGTGATTCAGGTACAAGTTCAGCTTCAATTCTTGGAGGTTCAAACATGTGTTCAACCATGTCGTTGCCATCATTCGGATGTGCTAGATTGTCACTAACATCCAACACTTCATCCGGATGTGCTAGACTGTCACTAACATCGACACTTCAACATCCAACCAATTCCGTTCTTCACCATGGATCTCCCCCTGAAGAGGGGAATTGGATACCGGTGATGGAAAAAATTTAGATTCTAGGAAAGTGACATCCATGGTAATGTAGGTTTTTTTGGAAACGAGGTCGTAGCACCTATATCCCTTTTTATGTACTCCATACCCCCAAAATATACACCAAACAGCACATGGATCCAACTTAGTTCGTTGATTCTTATGGAGGTGAAAAAAACCAATATAACCAAAAATGCGGGGAGGAATCATTAAAACAGTAGGTAATGAGACATGATCGGAAAACACCTTTAATGGAGTCTGAAATTGTAAGACTTTGGTGGGCATACAGTTCAGTAGATGCACGTTTGTGGCAACAACATCACTCCAGTATCTATTCGGTACATATGCATTGATCAATAGAGCACGAGCAGTTTCTGAGATATGCTTATTCTTCTTTTCAGCAATACCATTCTGTTGTGGTGTTTGTGATCATAAGGTTTTGTGGAGAATACCATGACTGTTGAAGTATGTCTGTAATGGTTGATTATCATATTCCCTTCCATTGTTAGAATAAAGAATCTTAATTTTTACAGAAAATTATGTTTGAATCATATTATGAAATGATTGAAAAATAGCAAACACTTCAGATTTGTGTTTTAAGAGGTAAAGCCATGTAATTCTTGTGCAATCATTAACAAAAATTATAAACCAACGATGACCAGAAGTTGTAGTTATTGGGGAAGGTCCCCATACATCAGAATGTATTAAATCAAAAGGAATCATACTTTTATTCATACTCAGGGGATAAGAAGCCCTATGACTTTTGACTAAGATACAAGTATCACATTTATAATTTAAGTGTGTTACATTGGAAAATAAATCTGACAGTAAGTGTTTCAAATACCCAAATGATGGATGCCCAAGTCGATGGTGCCATAACTAAATCTGTTTTTCCTTGTTACTAACTGTGTGGTGCATATGATTTGCTCTTCCCAAACTGAGGTCATTCACATAGTATAATCCCCCCCCCCCTCTTAGTACCACGCCCAATGATCTCCTTGGTGAGAATATCCTGAAGAAGGCAAAAGGTAGAATACATCAATACCACACAATTAAGATCTACAGTAACTTGACTTACAGACATCAATCTATTTGAAATAGAAGGTACAAGTAATGTATTAGATAATGAAAGGGAAGGAGATAAAGTCACTGTTCCAGCCCCTGTAACCGAATAAGTGACCCCATTGGCATTTGCAACACAGCTCCATCTCGGCTGAGTTGTATCAGAGAAATCATTTGAATCAAATGTCATGTGGTCTGTAGCTCCAGAGTTGAGAATCCAGTCATTAACATCACTGTCAGTAGAGATATGAAGTGCCTTACTAGAAGTACCTTGATCATGTGGATATTTTACTTGAGGGATGAGGGTTAATGTAGGATCACACGTAACCACAACAGCTCTCCTAGTGTGGCCATCAGTAGTAGAGGTTTTTCAATTTTTTCATGCTTAAAAGTCGTTTCACCAATCTGGATAACCATATAGTTTGAAGCAGGTGTCACGGGTATGTTTGGAGTTACCACAATGTGCACACTTCATGCCATCAGATGGTCTTTTGGTTTTGGATTTTCCACTGCTCAAAGAAAGAGCCCTTGGTTTCGCTGGTGTCTGGTTGTGACTTCCTTTGATCCCTTTGGATGCCATAAATGCTCCAAGAGTGTTATCTACACCCGAGATCATCACAGTCTGCCTGACCTCTTCCCTTCGAACAAAAGCGTAACCTTGTTCCACCGTAGGGAAAGGTTTTAATTGGAGCACATCACTCCAAGTTTTATCTAGTCTGTCATCTAATCCATCAAGGAAAGTATACACCCAATCTTCCTGTAGAATTAAGTTGTATTTCTATATGTCAATGGCACACCCCATCGGGTTAGGACGATAAAAATCAATTTCTCTCCACAACCCTTAAAGATTGTTGTAGTATTTTTTAATGAATTCACCAGCCTGCTTTTTATGAGTAACATGATGCCGAAGATCATAGACTTGAGGCGTGTTTGTCCCATCAAAATAGGTTGTAGCAGCAGAATCCCAAACCTGTTTTCAGTTCTCCATCGAATTGAATTGATCAACCATCCTTTGACAATGGCGTTTTCAGTTCTCCATCTCCTGAATGAAGGATTGATTTTTGGAGGCTGAGGGGAATCTCCATTGATATATCCCAACTTGTCTTTGCCAGAGATGTACATCTCGATAACCTAGGACCATAAGGCATAGTTGGATCCTTCCAACTTGATACCAATCGGAGCAATAGAAGAATCGGTAAGTAGTGGTTGAGGAGAGGTCTGGGCTCTAGTCAAGACCTCCGTCATTTTTGTCGTTAGATCGTTAAGGATGGAATTGGTCTGGGGAATAAGAGTTTTTGGTTAGGTCTCCGGATTCTGCCATGGATTCTATCACGTTTGGATTTTTTTGGTCACACGATGGTTTGAGTAGAGGTCCTACGAACCTTGCTTTGATACCATGTTAACTTGGGAGTATTCTTCTATTTCTGATATATCACTTTAGAGTAGAGTACAATCATATATATAAATACAAAACAGAATAATTTTTGGAACCTATTCTGGCCTATACACATTTTATGGCTAAGATTATGGATGGCCCTTGAAGTATGGGAATTACATCAAAACAGATTTCTATAATTAATCTAATTAGTTAGCTCACACCAACATTTGCCAAAGGGTTATCCAACTACAGGAAAATCTAATTTGGTTTGCAAGCTAGTCAAAAATTTATATGGTTTAAAACAGGCTAGCAAACAATGGTTTTCTAAATTGTCTACCTTCTTGCTTAAAGCTGGTTATATACAGTCACATTCAGACTATTCTCTTTTGACATTCCATAAGGATGGTCAATTTACTGCTGTGCTGATTTATACTTATGATATTCTCATCACAGGCAATGACAATTCCAATATTTCTTTTCTTAAAACCTCTTTGGATCAAACTTTTATAATTAAGGATTTGGGGGAAATAAAGTTCATCCTTGGTCTTGAGGGTTCCATTTCTCAGTCTAGTATATTTGTTCATCAAAGGAAGTTTGTTCTTGACTTATTATCTGATGTTGGATTTTAGAAGTCAAGCCTCTAACCATTCTTTTAGAACAAAACGTGAGACTTAAATCTGAAGATAGGTTGTTGTTCTTGAAGACCCTTCTTAGTACAGGAAGATAATATTGCAGCACAAACTACCACAATAGTTAGTTTGTAATGCAGGAAAATCTGAGTCTGATGATGCCGAGTTGTCAGATAATACATTGATGGCATTAAAATACCATGAGTTAGTGGATCGGCGTAAGGATGGCGGTCGTTGATGTATTTGGGGACATTTGTGTCTTCGGGGTCGGGAGTTCAGGTTCAGATTCTTTCAAGAGTTGTCTTTGGGTTCGGATTCTTTCTGGAGTCGTCTTTGAGTTTGGCTTCGGGATTTATTATTTTTATGTATTCTTATTTTTACATTATGTTTCATCCTTTTATGGTAGTTTTTTTTAGGAAGTGAATCTTTTCTGATATTATGTAATTAATTAAGATGTAATTATATATTAGGAGTTTGTTACCTATTGGGAGTTTATTACCATAGTTATAGGAATTCTGTTACATTTTGATAAGGAAGCCTTTTAGCTATAAAATTCAGCTTGTGGGATGAATTATAGGCAGCTTTTGTTTTGATAATAATAATTTAAACATTAGAGAAGTTTCTCTATGTTTTGGGAAATTCTCTCGTTTTCTTGCCTGTGAATTTTTTTTAATCAGTCCGCCGAATAATCACTATTATGTCCGACGTCAGTTGATATCAGAGCTCAACATCTTCTTAGGGTTCAATGGTTGGTGGTCATGGTCGTGGTCGTCGTGGGCAGGTTTCGATTGAGGAAGTCCCGCATTGTGATCGTAACATTTAGGACTTGATGATTGAGGATTTACAAAGACAAGTTCGGGCATTAACCCGACTTTTAGGGGCGTAAAATCTCGGTAATCGTAACGAGGATGATTAGGATTCCGAGTTAATTTTTGAAAATCCTTATCATAATAGGGATCAATTCCGAAACGACGTGGTCGAGATGATTGTCATCGAGATCTGGGCTTTAAGGTGGAGCTACCAGAGTTTTTTGGTACATTGCAAGCTGAGGGATTCACCGATTGAATGAAAGAAGTTGAACGTATCTTTGAATACAAAGAAGTTCCATATAGCATTAAGGTGAAACTGGTTTCCATCAAACTCAAAGGTAGGGCATTTGCTTGGTGGGAGCAGTTAAAGTGCTCATGGGAGAGGCAGTGATAAACTCCATAGCACGCTTGCGTGAGGTGGTCATCACCCCGATCATTTCTTGCAAGTTATAAAGGTGGAACGCTCACAACACATTAACCCAACGTCTGTAAAAAGACGAGAACCTTGGTACAATTGCTTTGCGCTATGAAGTTTGGGTTCAATGGAGCACCAACGACACCTTGACCCAATGTCTAAAGAGACAAGATTCAAAATTACAATCGATGATTGATGCATGGTAGAAGACGCCACACACAACTATGTATTGTTGTATGATAAGTTAATACTGAATCTCAAGAAAACTAAGAACTAGTCCAAGAATTCTTAAAGAACCAAAAGATGAAAAGAATTCTCACAAATTAATTTTATTAATCAAAAAGTCTCTCTCTATTACATAAACCATATATTGTATTTATACTAGAAATAAGAAATCATAATTCTATAAGGAATCAATAATTTGAATGGAAATCTAAATCTTAGTTAACAAATCCATATAGAAATCAAATATTATCTAATAAATTTCCTAGATACATTAGAATTATAAAGAGATCTGAAAATCCCTCGAAATAAGGAAGAAATTTGGTCAAAACGCGTCCATGAAAACTGTGCCACGTGTAAGACCCCAAATTTTATGAATAAAGATTAAGTTTTTTTGAAATATTTTTTTTATATTAAGGTGGATTTGATATAATTTTATAGTTGTGGGTAGTAATTACAAATTTTTCAAAGTATGGAAGTTGTCATAAAATATTCGATTGGTCGGTGAATATTCGTTTTATCAGGGAATATTCGTATGATGGCACAATCATTGGTGGATCCCACAACAGAATTACTGTCGGAGTGAATAAACGACAGAAATATCTTTTTATAAAAATAACTGCGAAAGTTTTACTGTTAACTGTTGAAATACCCGGTGATAAAAAAATGCGATACGTGTGGTTGCATAGTAAAGACACTTGATTGATTATTGATGCTTACGTGAGAAGTCACTCAGTTTTATTCAATTATTACCACATTAATTATTGCATAGTATCTCACGTTATTGATTCAATTATTGCACAATATTTTATATTATTAAATTAATAAGTGAGATGACAAAGTTATTTATATTATTATTTGCATTATTGACGATGTCTAAAAAGTTCTGTCAAGGAAAGGGGTTTGGTCACCTAATTGCGCGTCAATAGGAAGAAATCCTTATCAGAAAGCCCCCTCTTTCCGAGGAATGATCTGGTTGTTAAATATTGCGAGTTATAATAATGATAATAAATGTTGTTAAAAATGTGTTTTGTGAAGCCAAGTGAGTTGAGATAAATATAAGGTATTTATATAGTATTTGTTGTTATGCCCCCAAAACAGGTATACATAACCCATTCTGAGTCTCCAAATACATGGTATTGAATATAAATACAAACATAATTATACAACTGTAGTGCAAAATACGACAACACAATAGCTGAGTTTTTACACGAATATTGTTTTCTAGACAGTATTCAAACTCAAATGGAGTCCTCATTATAATTATTATCACACTATTTTATAGAATAGTGAGGACTACTATAGCAACCATCTCAGACCGTCACTCCATTCCTTGACTAGTCCCAACTATATTCTCATTTTCTGAAGAGAATAGTGAAAGAAAAGGGTGAGCTCAACTAGCCAAGTAAGAAATATTATGACTAAGATAATGCAGAATAAATTATCCTTAGCTTTCAACAGTATAAAACTGATAGAATATAATAGACAACAAGTTTTAGATCAACAACTGCAGCGGAACAAATAATCCATTAGAAGAGTCAAGCAGAGCATGATATCTACTATCTTTTATGATTTAAAAGTTTATCATCAATTTTATCATTGAGACTCAGCTTTAATAAATAATCCACATCACTGAATTATCCATGCACTGTGGGCCAAGGATATTCATTAGTATCACGACGACCACGAATTATACATGCACTACGGCCAAGGATATTCGTGTTTTCACCAATGGTCATGAACATGCCAAATAACAATTCATCTTTGCACCATTGGCCGAAGAGAACGCATGGCCATGATCATACCAACAACTATTCACCAATGCAATACGGGTCAATGAGGACTTTTACCACATCATTTGTAACATTACGGGTCATAATTATATCGAATAATCCATGGTCATAATCATACCAATCAACAGTCCATCTATGCACTACGGCCAAAGATGACTTTCAGCTTAATATAAGCATGAGGATGATGACAATGATATAACAATTCAATTAAATGAGAGTAAGAATAAATTTTAAAGATTTATAAATTCAATTTATCCAGAATTTAATAATGTCCAAATTGTCAATAGATACTACTTTGTGGAGTAAAATTCAAGAATAATATTGTATAAAAAGTGTTTTGGACCGAAAATAAATCAATTTTTATCATGAATAATACCTCAGGTGAATAGTACCTGAGTGAATAGTACCCCATGAATAGTACATAAGGAAAAGTACCCCAAAAATAGTAATTTGTGAATAGCACCTTGTGAATAGTATCGTATTTATGAATAGTGCCCATGAATAGTAATTTGTGAATAGTATTGTATTTATGAATAGTACCGTACGCATGAATAGTGTCGTACTTATGAATAGTGCCGTATAAATGAATTGTACCCATGAATAATAACCCGACATGAAAAGCTTAAAGTTTAACAAGAATGTTCAGAAAAATATCCTTGTGAAACGATACTAAATGAAGCACAAATTTCAAGGATATTCTACAAATTTCACGGAGTATAAAAGCAATACTTCAACAACATGAGTGTAGAATTAGGGATACAAAGCGAAATAATATTACTTACATACTACAGAGTATGGAAGAAAATATTATTTCATACGAATATTGAACAAAAATAATATCCCTTACGAATAAGAAATAAATAATATCCCTTACCTTAGTAGAAGACTGAATACTGCAATAGTGAAATAGCAGAATACTCTTCTTCTTCTTCACTATAGTTTCTCTCTCTATAGTTGCTCTTGTGAGTCTTAGTGAATTGGTGAGAATGAAAGAATAATGAGCTTCTATTTATAGGAAAACATAGTTTCGATAATTGCATGTTTAGGGGCTCGAACTATTACAGTATTGTACATTCATCATTACCTCCATTTTTAATTTAGTCCTTCAAATATTATCAAACTTGCACAACCTCCCCTAATAGTACATGCATGTGAACCAATAGTTTCATGCATGTGAATCAACAATAATTTGCATGTGAACTAATGGCAATTAATTGCTCATTTATCTGATTAATTGCCTGATTGGTCAATAAAACCAACTAATCATAGAAATACCTCCTTTGAGGGTAATTGGGTCACGGAAGAATTAAAAAAAACTAAATGAACAAACATCTTTGATCAACACGAAATTATTCATCATTAATATTGTAACTCACAATATTTAACAACTAGATCATTCCCAGGAAAGATGGGGCTTTCTGATAAGGACTTCTCCTTATTGACGCGCAATTAGGTGACCAAACCTCTTTCCTCGACAGAACTTTCTAGACATCGTCAATAATGTAAATAATAATATGAATAACTTTGTCATCTCAATTATTGATTTAATAATATAAAATAGTGTGCAGATGATACTGTGACAATAATTGAATCAATAATATGAGAGATATTATGCAGCAATTACTTTGGCAATAATTCAATAAAACTGAGTGACTTCTCACGTAAGCATCAATAATCAAAGATACTATACAATACCGTGTGCTACTATGCAACCACGCGTATTAATGTACTTTTACCACCTGATATTTCAGCAGTTAATGGTAAAACCTTTGTCGTTACTTTTATACAAGTTATTTCATCTTTTCTCACTCTAACAAGAATTCGCGTTGTAGGGTCCACTAATGATTCAGGCCGCATTTAATATTCCCTGATAAAATGAATATTCCCCGACCAATCTAATATTTTATAACAACTTGTTTAATTTGCAAAATTTTCATATATCACCCTTAACTTTAACTTTTGATCAATTTAACCATATACTAAATAAAATAATAATTATAAGAAAATTGAATACTTTCATTTCATAAAATTCGGGGTCTTACATTTGTTGTAAATTTTGATTATTATATGGACCCCAACTTACCAATTTTTCAAAATAGTCGAAAGAAAGTTATCTCGGTTTTGTTTTATATATATATATAAAGTTAATGATTAAGGGGAGGGGGAGGGGGGGGGGGGGAGGGAGGGTGGGGGTAGGAGAAACCGAACACGGGAGGAGTACTATTTTTGTTATTATATATATATTATAATAAGTTTTTTTAATATGAAAAATAGAATATATTATATTTTATTATGCATAGTACTTGCATAGTTTCTGCATAGTGTTTGCATAGTAAAATCAAAAAAAAAATTCCTTCGCCCGTGATTTCATATAAAATCACTATGTAGTCCGTGATTATTTTTCCAAAATAGTATCCAGCCATTCTCCTATAAATAGGATGTTCACTTTAGAATTAAAAATCACACCAGAATCAGAGAATTCTTCTTCTATAATATTGAGCGTATTTTTTTAGAGTTTAAGGAAGCTTTGAGTGTAGAAAATAGTGAAATTTTTCTTCAAGAATATATCCGTTATACCAGTCAGAATTGCTCTCTTTTTGAGGTAAGATGTATTATTTATTTCATATTCACTTACGATATTATTTTTCATATTCGTAAGAAATTTTATTTCATTCAATATTATCAAGAAATATTATTAAGAAATATTATTTTCGTTTAATATTCGTAAGTAATATTATCTTCGTTCAATATTCGTAAGGAATATTATTTTCGTTCAACAGTTGTAAGGGATATTATTTTTGTTCAATATTCATAAGAAATAATATTTTCTTCCATACTCTGTAGTATATAAGTAATATTATTTCATTTCAGATTCTGAATTATACACTCATTTTGTTAAAGTATTGCTTATATACTCCGTAAAATTAGTAGAATATCCTTGAAATTTGCGCTTCATCTAGTATCTTTTCACAAAAATATTATTCTGAACATTCTTGATAATTTTTTAAGCTTTTCATGTCGTATTACTATTTATGGGTACTATTCATTTATACGACACTATTCATACGTACGACACTATTCATACGTACAGTACTATTCATGAAGTACTATTCATGGGGTACTATTCACTCGGGTACTATTAACCTGGAGTACTATTCATGATAAAAATTGATTTTTTTCTGTCCAAATCATTTTTGATACAATATTATTCTTGAATTTTACTCCACACAAGCAGTATCATGTTGACAATTTAGACATTTTTAAACTCTGGATAAATTTAAAGTCTTTAATATTTATCCTTTATTTCGTTTGATTAATGCATATATCATTGTCATCATCCTCATGCTTATATTGTGACAAAATTCATCTTTGGCCCGTAGTGCATAGATGGAATGTTGATTGGTATAATTATGATCAGGAATTATTCGGTGTAATATGACATGTAATGTTACAAATGATGTGGTAAAAGTCCTCATTAGCCCGTAGTGCATTGATGGACTGTTATTGGTATGATAATGACCATGGGTTCTCTTTGGCCAAGGGTGCAAAGATGAATTATTTTTTGGCATGATCATGATAATTGGTGATAACACAAATATCCTTAGCCTGTAGTGTAAGACCCTGACAAGTCAAAATCGGTGGTTCAAGTGAGAGCGCTTTTCATAACTTCCCAAAAAGTAAAGAACCGAATGAAGTTATCACATGTAAGCTAATCATAAACTCTTGTGAAGTCTTTACCTTATTTGATACCAGTTCTACCCACTCTTTTATTTCTCCTACTTGCGCTCAACGTTTAAACTCGACTCCGGAGAAATTAGACTTTGACTTATCTGTTGAAACTCCGTTGGGAGAAACCTTCATTACATCCACTGTTTATAAATCTTGTTCGATTCAAGTCGGCACCCTCACATTACCTGTCGATCTCATATCTTTGAAAATACTTGCATTTGATGTGATTTTAGGAATCGACTGGTTAACTACTTATTATGCTAAAATTGATTATTTTCTTAAGGTTGTTAGCTTTTCTAACCAACTTGTTATGTGAATTCAAGCAACCAAACCACTAAAGTCAATCACTGTCATATCAAGCCATAAGTAAAGAGGCCCGAGCCTTTCGCTGGTGACTTCCTTGTGTGGGATGCACCGAAGCCAGACTTTTCTTATGGGACGCCATGAATAATGGTGGCAAGTTGATAGGTATCAATTTGAGGTGATATCCAAGTCTTGGATGAGAGTCACATTTTTGAATGATATTTCTATCGTTAATAAATTTCCTGACTTATTCCCCGAAGAACTTCCTAGCCTACCCCGAGAGCGTGAAATCGAATTTTGTATCGACCGTGAACCCGATACAAAGCCCTCAAATATTTTTTCACCCAAAACGAACGTAACATGCGCCAAAGACGTTGGCTCGAGCTGTTGAAAGATTACAGCCATAACATTCAATACCATCCTGGAAAAGCGAACGTGGTAGCTGACGCGTTGAGTAGAAGATCGTATGCGGTTACGAGTGCGACGTTATTAACACAATGACCCATTTCGTACGACTTACAAAAGATGGATATAGAGTTAAAGACTCCAAGAACCTACGTGAAGATAGCGAATATACGATTAGAACCGACTTTAATCGATAAAGTTAAAGTCGCTCAAACTACAGACTCAGAGCTGATGAATGCGAAGAAGAAGGTGCAAGAAGGCGTTATTCTAAATGCAAGAATCGACGAAGAGAGGAAATCTCAACCCTCGATTTTATTGGTTTATTTGAAATCCTCGATCGAGTAGGAACTGTGGCCTATAGACTCACCTTACCACTAAGTATGTCGCATGTTCATAACTTTTTTCACGTATCGATGTTAAGTAAATATGTGGACGACCCGAACCACATTATTGATTTAGAACCGGACGAGATAGCGGAAGATTTAATGTATGAAGAGGTACCTATTAAAATCTTGAATAAGAAGGAATATATTCTACGCTCAAAGGTTATACCTCAAGAATTAGAATCTGAAATGAAAACAAGGTATCCTCACCTCTTCGATATACCAGGTATGTACGTCAATTTTGAGGACGAAATTTCATTAGAAGGGGAGGTTGTAAGACCCCAAATTTTTTGAATAAAGGTTAATTTTTCTCGAAATATTTTTTTTATATTAAGGTGTAGATTTGATATAATGTTATAGTTGTGGGTAGTAATTACAAATTTTACAAAGTATGAAAGTTGTCATAAAATATTCGATTGGTCGGGGAATATTCGTTTTATCAAGAAATATTCGTACGACGGCACAATCATTAGTGGACCCCACAACAGAATTATTGTCGGAGTGAGAAAATGACAAAAATAACTTTTTATAAAAATAACGACGAAAGTTTTACCGTTAACTGTTGAAATACCTAGTGATAAAAGTACAGTAATACGTGTGGTTGAATAGTAGCACACGGTATTGATTATTGATGCTTACGTGAGAAGTCACTCAGTTTTATTCAATTATTGCCACAGTAATTGCTGCATAGCATCTCACGTTATTGATTCAATTATTGCACAATATTTTATATTATTAAATCAATAATTGAGACGACAAAGTTATTATATTATTATTTGCATTATTGACGATGTCTAGAAAGTTCTGTCGAGAAAAGGGGTTTGGTCACCTAATTGTGCGCCAATAGGGAGAAATTCTTATCGGAAAGCTCCCTCTTTCCTGAGAATAATCTGGTTGTTAAATATTACAAGTTATAATAATAATGATAAATGTTGTTAAAAATGTGTTTTGTGAAGCCAAGTGAGTTGAGATAAATAGTGGGGATTTTTATGAAGTATTTGTTGTAAATTTTGTTTATTATATGGACCCCCACTTACTTATTTTTCAAAATAGTCGGGAGAAAGTTATCTCAATTTTGTTTATATATATATATATAATATATATATATATATATATAATAAGTTTTGTTTTATATGAAAAATAGAATATATTATATTTTATTATGCATAGTGTCTGCATAGTATTTGTATAATAAAATAAACAAAAAAAAATCCTTCGCCCGTGATTTCGTATGAAATCACTGTGCAGTCTGTGATTATTTTTCCTAAATAGTATCCAGCCATTCTCCTATAAATAGGATGTTCAGTTTAGAATTGAAAATCACACCAGAATCAGAGAATTCTTCTTCTATAATATTGAGCGCCTTTCTTTAGAGTTTAAGGAAGCTTTGAGTATAGAAAATAGTGAAAGTTTTCTTCAAGAATATATCTGCTATACCAGTCGGAATTGCTCTCTTTTTGAGGTAAGGGGTATTATTTATTTCATATTCGTTTACGATATTATTTTTTGTATTCGTAAGAAGTTTTATTTCGTTCAATATTCGCAAGAAATATTATTTTTGTTTAATATTCATAAGGAATATTATCTTCGTTCAATATTCATAAGGAATAATATTTTCGTTCAACAGCTGTAAGGGATATTATTTTTGTTCAATATTCATAAGAAATAATATTTTCTTCCATACTTTGTAGTATGTAAGTAATATTATTTCGTTTTAGATTCCGAATTCTACACTCATTTTGTTAAAGTATTGCTTCTATACTCTGTGAAATTAGTAGAATATCCTTGAAATTTTCGCTTCATCTAATATCATTTCACGAAAATATTATTCTGAACATTCTTGATAATTTGTTAAGCTTTTCATACCGGAGTACTATTCATGGGTACTATTCAATTATACGGCACTATTCATATGTACGACACTATTCATATGTATGGTACTATTCATACGTACGGGTACTATTCACGAAATAATATTCACGGGGTATTATTCACTCAGGTACTATTTACCTAGAGTATTATTCATGAAAAAAATTAATTTTTTTTCTGTCCAAATCATTTTTGATACAATATTATTCTTGAATTTTACTCCACAAAGCAGTATCATGTTGATAATTTAGACATTTTTAAACTCTGGATAAATTTAAAGTCTTTAATATTTATCCTTGATTTCGTTTGATTAATGCTTATATCATTGTCATCATCCTCATGCTTATATTGTGATAAAAGTCATCTTTGGCCCGTAGTCCATAAATGGACTATTGATTGGTATGATTATGACCAGGGATTATTTGGTGTAATCATGACCTGTAATGTTAAAAATGATGTGGTAAAAGTCCTCATTGGCCCGTAGTGCATTGATGGACAGTTATTGGTATGATCATGACCATGGGTTCTCTTCAGCCAAGGGTGCAAATATAAATTGTTGTTTGGCATGATCATGACCATTGGTGATAACATGAATATCATTGGCCCGTAGTGCATGAATAATTTGTGGATGTGATACTAATGAATATCATTGGCCCATAGTGCATGGATAATTCAGTGATGTGGATTATTTATTAAGCTGATTCTCATCGATAAAATTGATGATAAACTTTTAAATCATAGAAGATAGTAGATATCATGCTCTATTTGACTCTTCTAATAGATTGCTTGTTCCACTGCAGTTGTTGATCTAAAACTTGTTGTCTATTGTATTTTATCAGTTGTTATACTGTTGAAGGCTAACGATAATTTATTCTGCATTATCTTAGTCATAATATTCTTTACTGGGCTAGTTGAGCTCACCCTTTTCTTTTATTGTTCACTTCAGGAAATGAGAATATAGCTGGGACTAGTCAGGGAATGGAGTGATGGTTCAAGATGATAGCTATAGTAGTCCTCACTATTATATAAGAATAGTGTGATAATAATTGTAATGAGGACTTATTTTGAGTTTGGATATTGTCTAGGAGACAATATTTTTATTAAAACTCACAGCTTATGTTTTTTCGTATTCTGCACGACACTTAACAGTTGTATAAATTAAGTTTGTATTTGGATTATGTACCATGTATTTGAAAACTCAGAATGGGTGATGTATAACTGTGTTGGGGGCGTCACACCACGTGCCTGGCGTGGCAGTGCCACAAAGTGGTCGAGCTTCGACACGACAGCGTCGTCCCTCCAAACTAGGCAAAATCCCTAGATACATGGCGCGGTAGCGCCATGTTCTTTAATAAATTCGGCTCGGTAGCTCTGATTAACCAGAGTTGATTCCTTCGTTGCTTTCGATGCTTTTAAGTTCCAAACTTGATCATCTTCCCATCTCTTCTCCTCTCCACCAAACTTGAAGTTTTGTATGAACCAAATGAATGAACATAGAATCAAATCCAAAGATGAACGCTTTTCCATGTAGGGTGAATCTTTCTACAATGTAAGCAACCTTGAATTATTTTCAGTCAAATTAATGAAGATTATTTTTTGAATCCTTTGAGCTTGAATCGAAAGATTGTCCAAAAATTTTGACCCCCTCATGCTTGTGTCAGGCAGGGTAGGTCTAAAATCACGAATTGGGAGAAGATGAAGAAGAAGATGCAAAGCCACTTTCTTTCTTTTGGTTACACTCAATCTTTGTTTAACCAACTAAACCTACTAAGGCAAGGCACCAAATCAGTTGATGACCATACAGAGGAGTTCTATCAATTGGTAGCACATAATGATTTGTTCGAGATAGAGGAACAGTTGGTAGCAGGGTATGTGGGCGGATTACAGAAATCCTTGTAGAATGTTCTCAGTCTTCATTCGTTGTGGACTATTTCTAAAGCATACCAACGTGCCCGTGATGTAGAGCAACAACAAAATAAGCGACCGATAATAAGAAACAGTCAAAGTAGTAGACCAGTAAACCCTCAGGAAGCTCGTTCTACTTAACAACAACCACAAAACATCATAGACCTTACCATTAGATGTTTCAAATGTGCTGAACATGGACACAAAGCGACCGAGTGCAGGAAACCTGCTAGTCAAAAGGGCAAAAACCTCCTGAGTAAAGAAGACATGGAGAAGAAGGAGAGGAAACTGAAAAACCTATGTATGATGAGTATGAAGATGAAGATGTGTTTTATGGAGATTGCCATGAGACTTTGGTCGTTCGCAAGAGTCTACTGACTCTTAAAGGCGATTTAGGGAATGATTGGTTGAGAACTAACATTTTCATACGACGTGCACAGTAGCAGATAAATTCTGCAAGTTGATCAGTGGTAGTTGTGAAAACGTAGTCTCTGAAGAGGTTCTCTAGAAGTTACGATTAAAAATAGATCGGCATCCTAAACCATATAAGCTTTTATGGTTGAATAAAGGCAATGAGGTAAAAGTTGATAGAAAATATTTAGTATCTTTTTCAATCGGTAAGAAATACTTTGATAATGTTTGGTGCGATGTGGTGTCTATGAATGCATGTTATGTGTTGTTGGGTCGACCTTGGAAATATGACTAAAGTGTCATTTATGATGGTCGGAGAATACATACTCTCTTAGTATAAAATGAAAGAAGGTTGTGTTAGTACCTCGGCGGGAAGAAATAAGTTCAGCTCAGGCAATCGGAAACCCGGACCTATTGTCCATGTTTAGATTCCTAATGGAGGTCGATCATGAAGGTGTGATAGGAACACAAAAGTACTAGTCGATCTGCAGAAGTTACTATCAGAGTTTAATAATCTGATGTCCAAAGACCTTCCACCTGAAATACCATTGATGAGGGACATTCAACACCAGATAGATCTTGTTCTAGGGTCGAGTTTACCAAATAGACTAACATATAGACTCAACCCCAAGGAGTCCAAAGAGCTATAGAGACATGTAGTAGAATTGATGGAGAAGGGCTACATCCGTGAAAGCATGATTCCATGTGCAGTACCAGATCTGTTAGTACCAAATAAGGATGGATCTTGGTGAATTTGTATTGACAGCAGAGAAATTGATGAGAATAAAACATGTTATATTTTTATCACTTAATGTTTAATCTTTTGTATTTAATTTATGCCTAAATACACTCATTATTCTTATATTTTTATTTAAGGTGCAATTAAAGGATTCCATGACTTTGGAAGTTCTTTGGAGACAAATTGAGCATTATTTGGATTTAAAGTAAAAGGAGGGGCAAAGTTGCAATACACGAGCACATGATTTCAATAAAGTTAATATTTTGGTGATCAAGCAATATTTAATACTCCTATTCATAGAAGGAAAGAAATAAGAAGAAACCTACAAGGAAAAGGAAGGAGGTGAAACAATCTTGGTGAGCAAGTCAAATCCAATGAAGGAAAGAAAAATTCATCTATAAGATTTTTTAGATGGAAGTTGATTGTCACTAGGAAGTTGAAACCTACATGGAAAAGAATTAATTTCTTATGCCTAAAAATAGAGGATTACCGAGAGATATTGGAAGACTTATATACAAACTTCTCTCTCTATTATTCTTTAGTATTTTTTTCGTGGCCGTGTATGGCTAAACTTCTAGTCTTGGTTTAAGGAGACGAAAACCTCAGATTATTACAATGTGAGATCTAATTGATTTTAATTATTCAATTTATATTTTGAGTATTGATTATTCTTCAATGCTTAAATTTTATGATCGATATGTTTAAATGTTAGGATGCATACTATTTTATTATTCGTTGAAATCTACTGCTAAATTAGATATCAAATCAGTAATTATTTGGTCACTCTAATTTGTGAAGAAACTAAGATTAATAATTAATTACAGATCACGAGATTGTTATATCTTAGGAAGAATACTCAATTAAATTAAATACAACCGCTTGTGCTTGTATTGTTTAGCTTCATCGATTTTTCTAATTTTTAAAGCTGCTAATAATTAAACTTTCAGCTCTTGTCTAAAGTTGTTTAATAGTTAGGGTTATTTAGATCACTAGTTTCTATCTAACTAAAATTAAGGAAAGACAAGAAAGTAATTCCAATGGTGAATATTCAAGTTATTAATTGTTTATGCTTGCATCAATGATAAGTGTGAATTTCTGAAGGTGGAAGTTGACTTAATCCAACGCTCGTTTTCCTGATTTATTTCGTTAGATTATTTTGCGTTATTTAATTATTAGTTTACTTTATAACTAACAACACTCAAAACCCCCCTTTTGGTGCACAAAGCATAATAATTAAACAAATCATTCTCTGTGGGATCAACTCTTACTTACACTACTATATAAATATTGTTCGCAGTAAGAATTTATTTTTGGTTATCTGCGACAGCACACCAACAATCAACAAAATTAAAGTGAAATACATATTTTCGATACCTCGAATGGACGATATATTAGATCAGTTACCCGGAACAAAAGTCTTCTCAAAGATTGATCTGAAGAGTGGATATCATCAGATAAGGATAAGACCTGGAGATGAATAGAAGACGACATTCAAAACTCAGCATAGGTTATATGATTGGAAGGTTACTCCCTTTGGTCTTTCCAATGCTCCCGGTACGTTTATGAGGTACATGCACCAAGTATTACGACCTTTCATGAGGAAGTGTGTGGTAGTTTACTTCGATGATATCTTGATCTACAGTCCTAATTAGGAGTTACACCATGAGCACCTCCGAGCTGTTTTTGATGTATTAAGGAACGAATGTCTATTTATCAATCAAAAGAAGAGTTCTTAGTTCACAACTTCGATAATTTTTCTTGGCTTCGTTGTTTCTACCTAAGGTGTTCATGTCGATTAGTCAAAGATCAATGCAGTCTTAGCCTGCCCTACGCCAAAGACCTTACATGATGTCAGAAGTTTTCATAGATTGACTTCTTTCTATCGTCGATTAATCAGGAACTTCAGTACCTTAATTGCGCTGATCACAGAGTGTCTTAAAGAAAATTTGTTCTAGTGGTCCATGGAGGCCGAAGCTAGTTTTCAACTGATTAAGAAGAAGATGACCGAAGCACCCGTATTGGCCCTTCCTAACTTTGAGAAAATCTTTGAAGTAAATTTTGATGCATCAGGCGTCAGTATTAGTGGTTTTCTCAGTCAAGAAGAACAGCCAGTGGCTTTCTTTAGTGAGAAGTTATCAAGGTCGAAGAAAAACTACTCTACTTATGACTTGGAATTCTATGTCATTGTTCAATCTCTAAAGCATTGGTGTCACTACCTAATAAAAATGGAGTTCTTACTAATGTAAGATTGTACACTCCCTTACCTGTTCCTGAAACCCTCTGGTGTTATGTTATCATGGATTTTATGTTGGGTTTACCCCGGACCTAGCGAGCTACGGATTCTATTATGATTGTGGTTGATCGGTTCTCTAAGATGACTCATTTTGTCGTTTGTCGAAAGAAAATGGATGCTAATCGGATCGCCCACCTCTACTTTCGGGAGATTGTATGTTTGCATGATGCTCCCCAAACTATTAATTCTGATCGTGACACTAAGTTCATGAGCAACTTCTGGAAGAGTTTATGGGAGAAGCTTGGAACACATTTGAATTTCAGCAGTGCCTACCATCCCCAGATAGATGATCAGACCGATGTGGTGAACCGAAGTTTGGGTAATTTTCTATAGTGTAAGCAATGGGATATGGAACTTCCTGAAGCAGAGTTTGATTACAACTGTTTGAAAAATAAAACTACCGACATGAGTCCTTTTGAGGTTGTCTATGGTCGGAATCCTTTTGGGGTCTTAGATTTAACTCTTATTCCACGAATTGGCTGAGTAAACCCTAAAGCAGATGAAATGGTAGATCATCTTCGAAATATCCATGACCAGGTGCGCCAATATATTCAAGAGAATAATGCAAAGTATAAGGATAGGGTTGACATTCATTGTCGTCAGGTACTTTTTGAAGTTGGTGATTTCGTTTGGGTATTGTTGACTCGTGGCCGATTTTCTGTTGATGAATATAATAAGTTTAAGGATCAAAAGATTGGGCCCTGTGAGATTCTGAGGAAAATCAATGATAATGCCTATAAATTGCGTCTCTCCAGTCATTTGCGGACTTTAGATGTTTTCAATGTGAAACACTTGAGTCCTTGTTTTGTGGAGTCCGATGACAATGATGTGAACTTGAGTACGAGTTCTTTTTAACCCGGGGTGACTGATGTAGGAGAATCTGAGTCCGATAATGTCGAGATGTCAAATAATACGTTGATGGCATTAAAATACCACGAGTTAGTCGATCGGCTTAAGAATGGTGATCATTGATGTCTTCGGGGACATTGGTGTCTTCGAGATCGGGAGTTCAGGTTCAGATTCTTTCATTAGTCGTCTTCGGGTCTGACTTCGGGATTTATTATTTTTAGTTATTCTTATTTTTACATTATGTTTCGTCCTTTTATGGTAGTGTTTTTTTATTTTTAAGAAGTGAATCTTTTTTGATATTACGTAATTAATTAAGGTGTAATTATTAGAAGTTTGTTACCTATTGGGAGTTTATTACCATAGTTATAGGAATTATGTTACATTTTTATAATAAAACATTTTAGCTATAAAACTTGACTTGTGGGTTGAATTATAGACAACTTTTGCTTTGATAATAATAATTTAACTATTAGAGAAGTTTCTCTGTGTTTTGGGTAATTCTCTCGTTTTCTTGCCTGTGAATTTCTGTTAACTAGCCCGCAGAATAATCGTTATTCTGCCCGATGTCAGTTTGTCTAAGGGGTTGTTTGATAGCTCCTGAATGGATCTGAATGGCCCAAAACTGATTCGGTAAGTGATTTAGTGTGTTTGTTTGAATCAATTACACTCTGAATGGAACCAAATTGCTTCTGACCGAACCGACCCAATTTTCCTGGATGTTTCGCTCAGTTGGCTACTGAATGAGCCTTTTACTTAAATGTCCTCTCACTTTTGAACAGTTGTTTACCATATCCAACATTTCTTTCTTGATCCCATCTCCCAAATTTGATTTGTAATCTCCCATTAATTTTGTAGATGAGAAATTGAATGGAAGACTTGGGTTTCACCTTCTAAATTTGTCAGAATCCAGCTATCAAAGAAATGGAAATTACAACGTCTAAGCCAAAGAATAATCCAAATCAAAGCCTTCCCTCAAAAAGAGGGCAGATCAAGATGAAGATATTAAGCAAATTGCTCAAATCGATTGTTTCATGGATCAAAAGAAAAGGAAAATGAAATGCCTCTTAGCTCAACTTCCACTACTCCACAGGAAACATCAAGTGAGTATAACTTAGATGACCATTATGATGGATGGAGGAGGGATGAGAGAGAAAATGAATAGAGAGAAAATGAATAGATTGACGAAAGTGGGTGAGTAATTTGTGTTTTCATTAATTTAACTTGAAAGTAGAAAGTTTTTGTGTTGAAAACTAATTTTTGCATTTTAGTATTTTTTTTTTTTTAGAGATTTGAGTTTTACTTTATTTGATTTTATCAAATATTTAGTAGGATTGAAGGATCAAAAAGTACCAAAATAGATCCAAAATTTTATTATTCAGATATTCTATATATATCAATCGATTTTCAAACAATACAGCATGATAATATTATAATTATTAATATTAAATAATTTTTTATATATTACTAATTTTTAAAAATTAAGAAATCATTAACTATTAATAATAATTAATATATAAAATAAAACTACAAAACATTATTAATATATAAAAAAATTAATAAAACTACTATTATATAGAAATTATTAATATATAAAAAAATTATTTAAATATAAAATTACAAAACATTAACTATTAATTATTAAATTATTAAATTTTATTAAACACCGAATTCAAAAAAATCATTCTGTTAAAAGTATTATGAAGAATCAGATGGTTCAATGTATACAGATGACAACAGGAGCATCACAAGCAATGCAACTCATGTACACCTGATAGTTTAGTTAATAGGCAGGCAGTTAGTTTGTTAGGACAATTGTTAAATAGATAGATTCATATTTATGTATGTAAAGTAATTAGGTGGTGTTTGATAAAAATTAAATGAATGAAATAAATTATTTAATAATTAATATGTTTAAAATATCTGAATGACAAAATTTTATTATTTTACCCCTCTAAAAAAATTCAAAATTATTATAAATTTATTTAATATTATTTAATATAATAGTTAATATTTTTTTAAATAATTTTTTTAATTTTTTTTACTTTATTCAGTTGCTCATTCAGCAAAAAAAATTTGACTTAGCCATTTAGTTCAATCATCTGACTGATTCAACCATTGAGACGATTTTTTTCCAAAACAAACGCACTTAATGGCTGACAGATTCAGCCATTCAGATATATTCAGTCCTAAACAAACAGCCCCTTAGTTATATTTCATGGCCATATTATATAGTTATACATGTACTGATTGTATTGAAGGATATACATTGTAATGAATCTGATTCATTTCTTCTTCTTTCAAGATATCTGAGTTTATCAGTTTATGAAAAGTTGACAGCAAACCACACCCCAGTACAGGGATAACTTGCTTGAGGTTGGAAAAATTGTCCCCCCTGATGAAAATCCAGCTAGGCAGCCGGAAGAGAAGTCCTGCTAAAAGAGCCCAACAAACAAATCGATTTCAATTTGTACCTAATTAAGGAACCATGTAGCATGATCCTGCTAAACATAAATATTGGAGTAGGTCAGCTGCTTCCAAACCTCTGATTTGATGAGTTCTTTAGAATTTGAAATAAAAATAAATACTAAAAATGTAATAACCAAAAATGATTCAATACTTTTATTCCTCTGGAAAATTTACGAGAGTGGTAGCATTTAAGTTACCGTATTGTTCATCACATGTTCAGAGAGGGACATACCTTCATAATTCAGGATGTTAACACCTTTTTCCTGTTATTTCTGCCTTGACCTGCTTTGTTTGTACTGACCATTCAAATGCATATACAAAAAGAACACAATCTTGACCAGTACATGATTCAGGTACATTCTTCTTCCCAGAAAAAAAAAATCTTGTCATCGAAAAGCACTAATATCTCCTCCACTGAGAACTTCCTTGCAGGATTTATCTAATATACAATGTCAAGACCTATGCTTCATAAGTTCATCCAACTCCTTAGAATACAAGACCACAAACACAAACTCGATCAAGAGCAAGTATATGATCTTTTACTATTTTTCGTTAAATTGATCTTCTTTTTCATGGAATTATCACACGCTTGTACAACTTATCACCACCTTCCTCGGGAGAATATTTCAAACTCATCGGCCTCATCATATGATCCACCCCACCATCAAATGCCATAACTGCCTTAGCGTTGCAATACCAAGGGTGAACATGAGGTGAAGAAATGGACGGAGAACGCAAAGACTGATGTAGTATAACTGATCCCCAATCTCGAGCTCCAAGCTTTGCTTCCTTCAACCTTCTCCTAATTAACAAGCTTCCCACGTCTTCCCTTTTCATTTCTGACATGCTTCTGAGTATTGAAATGCATAGAAGAAGCACAAAGGCTGCATCTTCCTCGGGGAGAAATTCTACAAACAATAGCTTCCAGTCTAGAAGAGCAGTAGCTTTCCCATCTGGATTTTCTTCGGAGTACCGAACAAGTGTCACAAATCCGTCGTCTTCATCATCTTCTTCTTCCTTTTCTGTGTTACTTTCTGTGTTTTCTGTCACTTCTTTTTAATCTCTAGAGTTTTGTTTTTGATATTGCATTTGTCGCCCGTTCAATATCCTCAACTGCATGATAAGTGGTTTTAATTTATCTTAATAAAATGGTCAAAGACTCGAAGCATATAAATTGTCTTTGGAAGTGTAAATGGTTGTTTACACCTTACCCATGAAGTAGTAGATGTTTGACTTTTCAGATCAAAACACAAGCCTGGTATGGATGCTGATGATCCCCACTTTATTAGCAGTTCATCACCTGTTGAAAAACTCCATGAAGCTTGCCAACCTTCAGGCGGTACTTTTGGTATTGCAGTCCCTACCACTTTCTCTGCACTAGATGACAAATGCAACCCAATAAAATTGACAACATGTGGGGTTAAGAGAACAACAAACTAACTGAAAAGGAAATACCATCTTAACAGATAAGTTCAACGGCACATATGGAAGATGCAAATGAAACTCTGTCCAATAAGTCGTGGTGACCTCAATGAAATGATTTAATCAATGATTCTAACAAGCATCTCCTCATTCAAGAGTTATGACGACCATAATACTTAAGAAAGAAACAAGGACTTTTGAATCGGAGTTAATGTAACACCGTAAGATTGACTAGAAAGAAACAAGGACTTTTGAATAGGATTGGAATATATGGTGTTCCAGGCTACAGAAAATGGAAAATCCAATCATATGAGATGAGGAAGATTGTTAAGGTACTACATGTGGTACTTGAATGAATAATAGAGGACTTATCTAAAACAGGATAATCAAGGTTAATTTAATATTTTTTTTAGTTGCAACAACAAAATTAAACAGAGAATGTAGAACCTAATTCGATTTCTATTTATCTTTCTTCTCAGAACCATTGTGACTAGAATATAAGCTTCCAAGTCAGTTAAAAATATGAAGGTTCAACTACATACCAGGAGCTCTACCAATTGAACCAGCTACATAAGACCAAGAACCTTCTCGTATCTCTATAATTCTGTCCTCCCATTTCACAGTTGAAGGTGCTTCCCCGCCTCTCCTCCAAATTCCTCCTGCGACTCTGTCATTTGTATTCAAAAGTTTTGTTGAGAAAAGGTCCGACCAGAGCCATCAAAAATATAAAATTAACAAAACAGTATTCGTACAATACATCAAAGTTACAGGATTGAAACTTAACCTCATTCAAACAATGAAACACTCTCTCCCTGCATGATCCAGAACAGTGCGGGAAAACCACCGACCTTCTTGAGGCCAATATTGGTTCATTCTCAGAATAACATCGGATATCATTTCCCCTGAATCATCTGTCACCCGGTCCGGGACACATTTTAACAAGTAGGATGCTTGAATAGGTGGAGTAATTGAAGCAACCACCCTTACTTTTTGTTTAATTTCTCTTCCAAGATTGAGTGAGGGTGCACGAAGTAGATCGTTCCAAGAAAATGTTAAGGTATCTAGCAAAGTACTTCATTTGAAACAGTGTCCACCATGGTGACGCAGTTCAAGGAGAACCCCTCTGGTACCAAACTCACAGTAGAGATGACAAGCTTTTTCCCATGAATCACAGGTCAAGCTGGATAATGGTTGATTTATTTTAAGCTCCCTGTGACACCTTTGCATACGAAAACGTAGAAACTCATTTGAAGTTCCTGTTTGCATTATATTTGTCTTTGGATTTAACTTCACAATTACAAAGACCTGCATAACATTGAAAAGTAAATGTCGTTTTAGCCCTTTGGAGAATTTCACTGCATATATGCTATTCTTCGTTGAAGTTGTACCATTTATACATAAACAGTACAAACCCAGACTGAATCAGTATACTAGTTCTAATTATTGGGTATGGTAGTAGGTGCAATCCATTTGATCAAACTTGGTTTCAGGTATATGTAGTCTACATGCCATGTTCAGCATATAACTAGCACTAGAATGAAGTAATTTTACAGTAATTGTTATCTGAAAACGTTACATACAAGAAAGAGATCGGAAAGAAATACAACCAAACATCTTGGGTTACCATCGTAGTGAGTTCTATTAATAAAGCTCAATTTGTGTTCACAAAAAAAATTCTCTAACAGATAATATTCATCCAAAATTTTTGCTTGTTTTAGCTGTTATTACTCTTAACTCATTACCCTTTTCTCGTGTTGTTCTTCTTCACTGTATCTCTCTATAGCATTTATATATTTTAGACACATGGATAGAAGTGGCAAGTCTAGTACAAATGCCTTCAGTACCAACTGACCTCAAGTAGGAACCTAGGTAACATTGATTTGTATTTGGTGTTGACATCAATATCAGTGACCTCGCAGTACATCGGTGGTTTCACCTTACGAACTCGTCCAATGGCCTCGTATCCAGCTTTATCGTAAGGTTCATCAAAAGTTCGTTCCCATAGCTTCTTTGTCTCTTCTACATCTTCTTTCTTCACAGCTTCCCATGCTCCAACCACCTTCCCCATAATCCCCTCCATCTCTTTCACATCCAATGCATATACCGTGGGATAACTCTAATTCATTAATCAATAAACAAAAGTTACATTGGAAAGGTTCAACAACATAGTCGCCAGAAAGTACGTATGCTTACTAGCATAGAGTCATTAATATATGATAGGCTATTGCTATGGAGAATTTAAGCATTTGTTACTACGGTGAAAGTTCAACTATTTGGCAAGCTGCCGAATATTAAATTTAACAGTTATTTGTTCATTTTAGTTGCTCCAAATTTTGCAATTTGTTCATTGTACAAGAATAAACTCATATTCTTATCAGGTAATAGTTTAATTTTTTATTATTTTGTAATGCTGAATGAGAACAGATATATATGTATTACACATGAATTATATAGTAGCAAATCAGAAAGAGAACAACTAACCTGATGGGTCAGCCACATTAGTAAAATATCTGGAGTGGGTACCAAACGAGAACACCCATCTCCAAATCTCTGCATCATATACAAAAATCCCTTAAACCTTCGTTTTGCTGCAATTAAATAGACAAGTTCTGACATATATGGTTCAGAAAAGTTGGAGTATAGACATCTTTGCCTTGATACTTCGTCCAAAACTTCTTCGTTACAAACAACAAGGTCTTTCAGATTAGAATCAACTTCATTCTCAAAAGGCTCAGATGGATATCTACGGATCCAAATTTCTCTACATCTATTGAATGCGTAATCTTCGTTCTCTTTATTGAAGATGGCTGGTTTTCCAATGAGCTTTGAAAACCTTGACTCACAATATTGCCTGTAGCTAACCTGAAATGCAGGATGAGATTTAAACTTTTATACCATTTAAAAGATTTCAGCTTACTGTTTGGTTCCTAGGAAAGAAACTAAATATTGCAAGGACTCTTAATGATAACTTTTCAATGATTTATTTATTTATTTATTTTGTGTCCAGAATTTAGCTCAATCAACAGTCTTTAAATGACTGCACTAAACTAAAATGAGTGCAAATTTCTTCTTTCCCTTTCATATTCTTTGTTTTGTCCATACATACTCAATAATTTATAATTGTCAGAAACAAGAGTTAAATCAGTCAAGTCTTTAATCACTTTCTCCTACATTTCTTGAAGTACTGTTCACTTTCTCAACAGCCAAAAAGTGCTGTATTTCAAGCTAATTTTGTTCAAAGTTTTGACTTTAGGAATCAATAAACCCAGATATAGTCTCTCCCAAATTGCATAAAGTTCAATTACAAACACAAACCCAAAATACTTTTCTAGACCCACTTAACTGAAATTTTTTATCTTTCACTTGTTATACAAATAATAGTAGTAAAAATTAAAAAATTATATCATTTAGCATCTTTTCTTATCAAACAGTGAAAATATGAGGGTAGGTGGTGGTGGGGGTTGGGGGGGATAGATAAACATTGAGAATATGAAAAACAACCATACATACTGGATTTAAAGTGTGACAGTACCAAACCCATTCAATATCAAGAGGAGGAAGAATCATTGGAGGAGTAGAACCCACCATCAGATCAGAAATCAAAGGCATCCACAGCTCCTCATACCTACAAAATCAAAAACCCAGCAAAAATTTCACCACCTAAATCTGAAAATCACCAATATTACCCAAAAATGAAGCAAATGTTTTTTCTATAAAAATAAAAATTCATACCTTCTAATAGCTTCAAAAATAGTGGGTTTTTGGTGGAGCCAATGAGACTCGGCAATTAGTCTCAAAAACCCAATATTTCTTTTAGCAGCAGCTACCAGATCCACACCAATTCTTATCATGAACTCCTCCTCTGATATCTCGCTGAAGCTTCTAGTCGACATGCCCTCTGAAACTGACATTGTTGAGCTCTTTAGAGAGTAGAGGAGAGAAACCTCAAAACAAGGAGAAAAGTAGGCAATTTATTATGTACACTGCTGACTAAGAAAGATGGCTGCTTATATGAAGGAAAGGGACACGTGGCAGGTGGATTCAACTTTAGTTTTAGGTGGAGGGTTTGATTATGAACTAGTAACAATTTGGAATTTTTAATGCATTGTAGTGAAATGGTGATGTGTTATTGGGTGGTGGAATAATCTTTCTTTAGTAATATCATTATGGACAGGACCATTTTTTAAAGTTTGTTGTTTGTTCTCTCTGCTGTCACTAGCATTTTTTTTTTATGAGAGTGAGTAATATAAAATTAATTTTATATTATATTGTCGACCTTAGAAGATAATCTTTTTCTCTGCGTATCAGTACTATATTGATTAATTAACCAATTTATTATAAAATTAACTTTATGCCAAAGGGATCTATTTTTTATGATACCAAACACTTGCAAGTGTTTTGTGAATTAGTACTATTCAAGGTTTGGGTTGTGGATTTAGTTTAAGCTTGTTAATATTGGTTAATTATTGTCATTTTTAAGTTTGTACTATGTAAGGAGGATTATATCAAAGTACTAATGTTACGTTTGGTTTGAAGGAATAGAATAAAGTAGAGAATAGAATAGATGAGGGAATAGAATAAGAAAGGGAATGAAATAATTTTTTAATATTCCATGTACATGTTTGGTTGATGTTAGGAATACATCTAAGAATAAAATAAATAATTAGAAAGTGACCTAAATACCCCCAAATGTTCAACTTTAACTTAAATTCAATTTATATTAAAAATTTAACACATATTTCTCTACATTTTTTTTATATTTATATTCTTCTTCTTTTTTTTTACTATACTAGTAATAGTCAACATATAACGGTTTTCACGGTATTGCAATAGTAATGTGTTTATATAGTAATGTGTTCAATTTATGTTTTCTTTTTTTTATTAGGTTTTTTTTATATAATAGTAATGTATTCTTCTTTTTTTTCTTTTTTTGTTTGGTTGATTTTTTTTTTTTAATTATAATATGTGTTCATATTATGTTTTAACGGTTTTTTTTTTATATTATGTTTGTTTTCGGTATTTTTTTTTATTTTCTATGTTTTTTTAATAGTAATGTGTGTTGCCTAATAGCATGCTGCCTAATGTATGAGCTTTAATTCTTAATTCTTACTACTAGTAATAGTGAAGAATTGCCGTGATTTTTAAGGGGCATATTTATCAATTACTTAAAAATAATAGATGAAATAAGTTATTTCTGACCCCCCTTTCAGGAATAAAAATTATAATTTTAAGTTAACACTTATTCCACTATGAATATATTATTTCGTTGGAATAAACAAATTAAATAATATTTTTATCATTCCAATGAAATAATTCATTCCATTCTCCCTCTTATTCCATCGATCCAAGCATAACTGTTTGTTTCTCATATCAAAAGCATGATTGAAGTGACATACCTAAAATAATATATAGCAAGATTGAGGTGATGCATAGATGAATAAAGGTGAAAATAACATTAACCTTTGTTTTAATTTCGATCTCAGCCTAGTTAAGATCTGATTTAGTTACGATCTGACCTAAAAATCTCAAAAACCACATTTTTGACCCCTTGGTCCAGCGTAACTCAATCTGAAAAAAACCATTAAATTTTAAAATTATACTTTATAATTTGTCTTTATTTGAATATCAGCATAAGCTACAACAATTTATAAAATTATAAATAGTTTTAGTTTATAATTGTCTTCTTTTCAATCTTCATTTGACTATCAGTAGCGTAGAAGACACTGTCCTATACTTCTTTGTCATCAAGGTAACATTAAATATATTTGTTATTATTTATTATTGTTTATTCATTATTTTTACTTTATATATTTTAAGACATATTTATTAATTTATTTGTAATTTTTAAGTTTAAAATTTTAATTATTTATTCTTCTAATATATTAGTTTTAATTAATACATCAATAAAGTTTAAAATTTTAATTATTTATTCTTCAAAATTATAATATATTAGCTTTAATTAATACATTAACGAGTTTAAATTTTTTATTTTCACAATTTTATATATTTTATTAGTTTACAGTTTTTTTAGTTTTGTATTTTAATATTTAAAAATAAAAGTTCTAGTAGACTTTTCACGCATATTAAGAAGATGAATGAAATGACAAAATTAGTCATAATAATATATCATTAATCATTTTCAATATAGGTGAGAGTGATTTTCTAACTTTTCAATTTAAAATATTTTGAGCACATAACTAATTATACTTATTGAATATGGAGAGAGAATTAGAATAAGAAAAATATAAGATATTTAATGATAAGGGTATAATAGAAAAAATTGTGTAAAAGTTTAGTTATTAAAGGAAAGTTGACATTTAACATGGGACTACCCAAAATAATAATAAAGACTTTTATCATGGGATGGAGGGAATATTACATTTTAATTTTAAGGACATCAGGGTTATGAGAGAAATTATGAATAAACTTATTGATAGGGTTTATTTAGTCACTAGTGTTTGCAATTTTTACAATAATAACATTTAGTACGTTTAGATATTCAAAACATTAAATATGAGTCTTTCTAGGGAGATATTTTTTTGGGACATTTCTAACGACATTTTTTTTTGTTTTTTTTTTTGTAGTACCTCTCAAAAAATATATAATATTTATTCCAATTGAAATTTTTATAAAAAACAGTGTTTTAGGTATAATTTGGATACATACAAGAAACAGGATTAAAAAGAAGGATTAAATGCTTTCTAAATCATTGTATTTTATGTCAACTTACAAATGGGTCACTGAACTTTTTTTTCTTACAGTCAACTCATTGTACTTGACTTTTCTATCACAAAGTTAAAAAAATTGTTAAAAGCTTTGACTTTAACGGAAAAAGACTAAACTAGCAAAAATTTGAGTTATACATTAAAAAAGGCGATGTGGCGTCCTGTGTGACGTGGCAGTAATTATGTGGATTTGAAGGAAAATTTTTATTAAAAAAATGAAAAAAAATATTTTAAAGTATAATATAAATTTAAAAAGTGTGCCAAAAAATAAAAAAATAAAAAATAAATATATTTAATTATTTTTGTAATTAATATCAAATAAAATTTTATTTATAATTAAGCCACTTATAAAATACAAAATCCAAAAATATGCTAATTAAAATTAAGGGAATGTGAAATATAATTAAGGGAAATAAAAGAAAATTATAATAAAATCGGAAAATTTAGCAAAAAAATACATGGTAGAAATAAAAAAAAAAAAAATTATTTAGTTATTTATGTAATTAATAGAAAATGTTTTTTTATATAATTAATAACAAATATAATTGAGGAAATTATAAAATTAAAAATATTTTAAAATTTTAAAATCTTTTCAAATTCGGACATTAAAATTATAATTGAGTCAATTTAGTGATAATTTTTTTATGGAAATATCATTTCCCTAATTTTAATACTTTTTATAAAAAACTAATAAAATTGTGAACAACAAAAAATATAAAAGAACACCACGCGGGTCCTCAAAAATTTCAAAACTCAAAATCTGAAATTCATTTCCCTCCCAACCTCACTCCGCTCTTCTCCATACCAAAAGCAAAACCCACAATCTACTTTGCGCTTCTTCTCTTTCCAATCTCCAAACCCTTTAAATCCTCTAGGAACACCACAAATCAATCAATTAAACACACATACAAAAATGTCAACCTCATTAGTTCGCCGGATTAATGAACGCGGCGGCGGCGGAGGCATAGTCAAGGCCGGCGCTGTAAGACCCCAACTTATTATAAATAAAATTAAATTTTTATATTTATTATTTTGAAATAGTAAGGGGTTAATTTGATTAATGTGGTTAGTTATTGGTAAAATGCGCAAATATTTTAAATAAGCAAGTGACTATAAAATACTCATTGTTTTCGGGGAATATTCGTTTGGTCGTGGAATATTCTTGCTATCTCGGGAATATTAACGTGCTGCCAAGTATAAGCCTTTGTGTGAGCCCCATGTGAAAGCGATTGGATGAAGAAAGCGACAAATATAGTTGTTTATAAATAGCGGCGTAGTTGTTACCATTAATACTATTGGAATACTAAATGGTTAAAACACAAGTAGCATTACCAGATTGCACCAATTATTGATTCTTACGTGAAGGCACTACTCAATAATTATTACGATAATTCTTATTCAATATTTTATTTTATTGATTCAATAATTGCTACGTTGATATTTTATATTATTGTTGTTTCAATAATTGTCACGGTACAGTATTTTCCATGATCAGATTAATAATTTATATTATTTGAATAATATTATTAGATAGTATTATTGGCAATGTCTAGAAAGTTCTGTTTAAGGAGAGGTTTGATCACCTAATTGCGCGCCAGTAAGGAGAAATCCTTATTGGAAAACCTTCTTCTCGAAACGACACGATTATCGATGATTGTGATTCTGTAATATTATTTGTGGATAATTAATTATTGATTTATATGATAAGGAAAATATTCATTTTATTTGAATATAGATGGAGAAAATTTTTAATGTGACAATTGTTAAAAATTGATATTTTATCTTTTTTGATAAAATAATTCATTTATATATATTATTATATTATAATAATATGATAATGGTGATATTTTATAATGAATGTATGATATATGAATAAATGAGGAGGAAAAGTATTTTTGTTACAAAAAATGTTTAACACATGTTTTGTGTGTTGGTGGACCCTATTTTTGACTGAAATTTGATAATAGTCTGCAAAATCGTCCGTATGTGAATTTCAGTCAATTTCTGTTTGGAATTTGGAAAAACTTTCTTCTGTAAAGTTGTAGAGAATTAAATTTCATATGGAATGGACATAAGATTTGAATTTTTCTGGTAAAAGGGCTATTTATTATGAATTATTGAAGTTCCAGAATATGAATTGATTTTGTTACAAAAAATTGTTTAAAATATGTTTTTCATGTTGGCGGACCCCACTAGCATGTGTAAGATGCTGAAATTCAGATTTCAAATTGTGCATATAATATTTTTATAAATATTTTTATTTTATTTAATTTTCTGCATTGGTGTTCTAAGTATTTTCCTATAAATAGGGTGCTTAGGTTAGAATTAAAAATCACACCAGAAACTGAAGTTTTCTCTCTCTATATTATCGGGGTGTAGAGTGATGGTTCAAGATATTTGTTTTAGTAGTCCTCACTATTCTGTAAAATAGTGTATCAATAATTGTAATGAGGACTTTATTTGGGTGTGGATATTGTCTAGAAGACAATATTTGTATTTAAACTCACACCATAAGTGTTATCGTATTTTGCACGACAATTGTAATAATGAAGTTGTAGTTATTTCTGTACCATGTATTTGGCGACTCAGAATAGGTTGGGTGGATTGAACCTATTTTGGGGCGCCACAGCGCCTTTCACCTTGACCACCGCATGATAAAATCATATATCTGGATCGATAACCCCAGATTTGAGATAGATCGACCAATGCATGATTTAAGATTCTTTCAAAAGGTCAACCGGATTTCACATCTATCTCATTTTCTCCGCTGAAAACCCTATCCTCTATACACACCTATCTCCTTTTCTGTACCATGTACTTATGAGTATTTTGATACTTTGAGTGTTGCTATATGGTGCAAGTTCTTTCAAATATTATATCGATATTCCAACCGAAGTACTATTCTTTTGAGGTAAGGGATGTTATTTTTTTAAAATGATATTATTTCTTTTAATATCATTATCTTTGGAATATTGGTAAGATTTTTCTTGTGAAATTCTTATCTTTTCATATCGGGGTTACTTATTCACGAGTTACTATTCACGATTCTTATTCACGAAGCATGATAATTTTTCTTGTGGACTTTACATCTTTTAGTGTCGGAAATTCTTATTCACGATATCTGGTCTATTATTCATGTATCTGAAACTATTCACACGAATCGACACTATTCACGGAAAAATTAAATTTTCTTTTTGTGTCCAAGATTATGCATTATGGTTCCTATCTTTGATTGGATCTATGTTTTGATCTTCGTTTTTGAATTACGCTCCACGATAGTTTATTATGGAGTATTTTTGAACATGGATAAACCAAAGTACGAATCCTTAATATTTGTTCTTTTGTCTCATTGGATTCGCTTTTCTTTTAAAATATATTTTCATCATCCTCATCCTAAATGATGATATTCTTGAATATCTTTGGCTTTGTAGTGCAAAGATGAATGATTTTTTGATGAATATCTTTGGCCCGTAGTAAAAAGATGAGCAGTGTTGAGATGAACATGACCGATTGATTAATATCTTTGCTTTGTAGTGCAAAGATGACTATTTGATTCAAGATGTATATTGATTGATGTTCTGAGGATAAAATATCGATGATGGACTTTTAAATTCATAGATGATAGTAGATTTCATTCTCTACTTAACTCTTCTAATGAATTATTGTTTCCGCTGCAATTGTTGATCTAATACTTGTTGTCTATTGTATTCTATTAGATTTTTCCCTATTGAAGACTAAGGATAATTTGTTGTACATTATCTTACTCATAATATTCTTTACTGGGCTAGTTGAGCTCACCCTTTTCCTTTTTGTTCCATTTTTCTTCTCAGGAGACGAGAATATAGCGGGAACTAGTCGGGGTGTAGAGTGATGGTTCAAGATAGTTGTTTTAGTAGTCCTCACTATTCTGTAAAATAGTGTATCAATAATTGTAATGAGGACTTTATTTGGGTGTGGATATTGTCTAAAAAACAATATTTGTATTTAAACTCACAGCATAAGTGGTGTCGTATTTTGCACGACAATTGTAATAATGAAGTTGTAGTTATTTCTGTACCATGTATTTGGCGACTCAGAATAGGTTGGGTGGATTGGACCTATTTTGGGGCGTCCACAGCGCTTGACCTTGACCACCATGCAAAGAAAATCATATATCTGAGATCGATAACTTGATTTGAGATAGATCGACCAAAGTAATGCGACGGAGATTCTTTCAAAAGGTCAACCGGATTTCACATCTATCTCATTTTCCCCGCTGAAAACCCTATCATCTATACACACCTATTGATTCCACTTCTTCATCTTGCTGCTGGAAACCCTAATTTCCACATACAAGACCCCCTCTATTCAACCTCTTATTCTTTTCTGGCTGGAAATCCTTTTATACCAAACCCTAATTAGCATCATCGGTTCTATTAGAGACGGCATGCCTCTGCTCTCTGATTTGGTCCCTATTTGCTGATAAATGTTTCAATTTTTGTGGCGATTCTGATGGACGATTATGGTGACGTTGGCCCTAAGAAGATGTCTATGTAGCGATTCCCGGTGATACTTTGGTGCTCCTTCCCCTACACAAGTGGAGTAGGGAACAGAGGAGAAAGAAAGAGAGAGAGAGAGGGAGCAGTTTGTTTTTTTTTTCATTCTCTTTTTAATAAAAATGATTATTTCTTAAATTTGATTAAATTAAATTATAAAAATTAAATTTTGTATAATTTTAAAATAAAAATTATTTGATAAAATTATAATTACAATAAAAATTATTTGATAAAATTAAAATAAAAATTATTTGATAAAAATTATTTGCATATAAAAGTAAAAATTTATTTATCCTAGTTAGAAAAGAAAAAAATTTATTTATTATATATTTAAATTTATAATTATTAATAATTAATAATTAATTTAATTTATTATATTTTTAATTATTAATTATTAATTATATTTTTAAATTACAAATTTATTTATCTATTTTTAAAATTATAATTATTATATTTATCCTAATACGTATTTGAAAAGATTTTAAATTTTATAATTTTTATAATTTCCTCAATTATATTTGTTATTAATTATATAAAAATACATTTTCTATTAATTACAAAAATAACTAAATTACTCTTTTATTTTTTAATTTCTACCATGTATTTTTTTTGCTAAATTTTCCAATTTTATTATAATTTTCTTTCATTTCCCTAAATATATTTCACATTCCCTTAATTTTAATTAGCATATTTTTGGATTTTATATTTTATAAATGGCTTAATTATAAATAAAATTTTATTTGATATTAATTACAAAAATAATTAAATATATTTTATTTTATTTTTTTATTTTTTGGCACATTTTTAAATTTATATTATACTTTAAAATATTTTTTCATAAAAATTTTCTTCCAAATCCACATAATCACTGTCACGTCACACAAGGACGCCACATCAACTTTTTAACGAATAACTCAGCTGCCTAACTGTCTTTTTCCGTTAAAATCAAAGCTTTTAACGGGTTTTTTAACTTTGTGTTAGAAAAGTCGAGTATAGTGAGTTGACTGTAAGAAAAAAAAGTTCAGTGATCCATTTGTAAGTTGACATAAAGTATAGTGACTTAAAAAATATTTAACCCTTAAAAAGAAAGAGTAAAATATTAGGATGTTTAATAAAAATTTTAAAATTTAGATTGAAAAATACTATCTTCGTTTCAAAATTAAAGACACATTTTGAATTTTTAAAGTCACTTCGTGAAATCTTAAAATTCAAAATTGATATAAAATTATTTAGTTTTAATACAACAAATATATCAATTATAAATTAACTATAAAACACCACCAATTATTATCTTTGTTATTTTCAAAACTTGAATGAACTTATATCAATTTGAGTTTTAGGATTTTGCGAATTGATTTTAAAAAGTTAGAATATATTTCTAATTTTGGAATAGAGGTAGTATTAAATTCTTCAAAGTTCATATCCTATACTACATTGGTCACTATATACTCTCTGCCTATCCGATTTTCATCTAGCCGCTTGAACTAATTCTTCCCACTGGTTCGCCTTTAGAAAAAAATTGATATGTTGTATTTTTTTTATTTATAATTTCACAAATTAAGCAATTGTTTTGAGATTTTTTTGTAATTGTTTGAGAATTTTTGTAATTAATAAAAATGAGACTATGTGTAAGACCCCAACTTTTTAATAAAGATGATTTTTCTATAAATATTATTTTTAAATATTATGGAATGAATTTGATATAATATTATAGTTGTGGGTAATATTTATAAATTTTACAAAGTACGCAAGTTGTTATAAAATATTCGTTTGGTCGGGGAATATTCTTTTGTTGGGGAATATTAAATGCGACGACACAATCATTAGTGGACCCCTAGCAGAATAATTATCGTCTGAGTTAGAAAGCGACAAAAATATTTTTTATGAAAATAACTACGAAAGTGTTCACAATTAACATTGTTGAAATACACAGTGGTTAAAATACAAGAATATCGCGTTGTTGTTGATAGCATACGGTATTGCTTACGATATTTTTTGAATTATTGATTCTTACGTAAGAAGGCACTACTCAATAATTGTTACAGTAATTACTGTTTAATATTTTATTGATTCAATAATTGCTACGTTGATATTTTTGATTCAATAATTGTCATTACACAATATTTCAAATTATCAAATCAATAATTCATTTAAATATATTATTATAATATTATATTATAGTAGTATGATGTGATTATATGATAGTATGTTTTTTTTATAATTTGAATGGTAACATTATTATAGTAAATTCATGGTATAAAAGTAAAATGAGGTGGAAGAGAACAATTTGAATTTGAATTCTGATGATGTAAGCGATGAACGATGAGGTAAGCAATAATGTCATCGGAAGGATGATGTAAGCAATGATATCATTTGATCGATGATGTAAGCGATGATATCATAAATTATGGCGAAAAGACTATTTTACCCTTACTCTACCAAGCTTATAAATAGAAGCTCATTCCTTCATTATTTTTCATGAATTCACTAAAGCTATAGACCGAGAAAGAATAGAGAGAATAAGAGAGAAAGAAGAAGAATCTTCTGTTACTACAATATTGTAGTATCCAATTTTCTACTAAGGTAAGGGGTATTATTTCTTTCTTATTCATGAAGAGAACTTCTGTTATTCCATTCTTTATTATCCTGTTGGAATAACATGTATACGTGGGCTACCCTATACTTGGTGAAATTCTTCTGTTATTCCATTGTTATTATTACATTGGAACATCACAGCCGATTGGCATGTTACGCATGACATTGGTTAGATTATTTATTATTCATTTGGAACATCACATGCATGCGTTTACGCGTGACACGGTTCCATGATTTATTATTATGTTAGAATATCTTGTGCATGCGTTTTGCGCATGACCGTTTAGATTATTTATTATTACATTGGAATAACTTGTATGCGTATGCCTATCTCATGCCTGGTGATTTCTTTTGTTATCCCATTCTTTATGACAAAACTAATGATTTGGCCATCAAAGTTGGCACATTTTACTGTATACCCGATTGAACTTTTAATTTTTTAAATTAAGTCACTGAACTAATTCTTATTTTCAAATTGGGTCATTATTTAAAAAAAGTTGGTAGCGTTAATTTTTTGTCTACATTGGTACGACGTGGAAAAAAATAAAAATATTTCTTATGTGGCAAAAAAAAATTAAAAAGCAGATTTTTAAAAATAAAAAAGTAACATTATAAAGTTTTAAAAATAACAAAAACATTATAAAATAATACAAAAATATAGATTTTAAAAAAAGCAGATTTTTTAAAAAAATATTTAAAAAAACGATTTTTTAAAAAGGTAATTTTTTAAAAAAGCATTTTTTTAAAAACATTTATTTTAAAAAAGTTTTTTGAAAAAATAGATTTAAAAAAATAGATTTTTAAAAAAATAGATTTTTTTAAAATAGATTTTTTAAACAAAAGCATTTTTTAAAAAAATAGGTTTTTAAAAAAGCGATTTTTTAAAAAAATAGTTTTTTAATAAAAAACATATTTTAAAAAAACATATTTTTTTTTAAAAAACATGCTTTTTTTAAAACACATATTTTTAAGTTTTTTTTTTTAAAAATAGTTTTTTTAAAAAAATCTGTATTATTTTGTTTTATTTTATTATGTTTTTGTTATTTTTAAAACTTTAAAATGTTACTTTTTTATTTTTAAAATCTGTTTTTGATTTTTTTTGCCACATAAGTAATAATTTTTTTTGCCACATCAGCGCCACGTAGACAAAAAATTAACGTCTATCAATTTTTTTTAACGGAATGACCCAATTTGAAAACAAAAATTAATTCAGTGACGTAATTTGAAAAATTAAAAGTTCAAACGGGTATTCAGTAAAACGTGCCAACTTTGGTGGCCAAATCATTAGTTTTGCCCATTCTTTATTATACTCAGTTGGTTAAAGTTTTGACTTCTATACTCCATGAAATTAGTGGAATATCCTTGATATTTGCGCTTCATCCAGTATCTTTTCATGAAAATATTCTTCTGAGCATTCTTGAGTTTTACTCTACAAAGAAGTATCATGTTTACAATTTGAACGTTATTAGTTCCTGAATAAATTAATTCTTGAACTTGTTTTATTGAATTCTTATATCATTGTCATCATCCTCATGTTTATATTATGTTGAAAGTCATTTGTGGCCTGTAGTGCATAGATGGACTTGGTATGATTATGACCAGGGATTATTCGGTGTAATCATGACCGTAATGTTACAAATGATGTGGAAAAAGTCCTCATTGGTCCGTAGTGCATTGATGGACAGTTGTTGGCATGATCATGACCATTGATGAATACACGAATATCCTTGGCCGTAGTGGATGGATAATTTATGGTTGTGATACTAATGAATATCCTTGGCCGTAGTGCAGGGATGATGTGAATTATTTATTAAGCTGAGTCTCGGCGATAAAAGTGATGAAAAAACCTTTTAAATCATAAAAGATAGTAGATTTTATTCTCTACTTGACTCTTTTAATGGATTGCTTGTTCATTATGATTAAACTTGATGTTTGTTATATTTTATCAGTTTAACATTGTTGAAGGCTAATGATAATTTATTCTGCATTATCTTAGTCATAATATTTCTTATTGGGCTAGTTGAGCTCACCCTTTCTTTCACTGTTCTCTTCAGGAAATGAGAATGTAGCCGGGACTAGTCGGGGGGGAGAGTACAGTCAGATGATGATATTTGTAGTCCTCACTATTCTGTTAAATAGTATGAAAATAAATGTAAAGAGGACTCTTTTGAGTGTGGATATTGTCTAGATGACAATATTCTTATTAAACTCTTAGTTTACGTTTTGTCGTATTTTACACGGCAAGTTGTATTATTAAGTTGTATTTAAATTTTGTACCATGTATTTGGCGACTCAAGATGGGTGATGTATACCTATTTTGGGGGCGTCACAATTGGTATCAAAGCTTAGGGATATGATCCCTGGCTAAGATGTGAGACAAGAACTAGGAGGGGAAGGACGGGGAATTCCTTCGCTAGTATGACCTAAGTTTATTTGGTATTTAATTGGTGGGTCAGAGTATAGGGATAATATGTGATATGTTAATTAACCCTTGTTTTGTGGCAGTATTTAAAAATGACATCCGATAATGTTGAGAACATCAATGGAGCTTAGGAGACCGTTGAGTCTCCACAGATCAATAATCAGGATAATGTGCATCAGGAAGGCGACAATCCTCAGGCAAACAACAACACGGACCAGATGATGAACGATGGAATGTTCAGAGGCTTTATGCAATTCATGCAACATCGAGGCAAGAGCGCTCCTCTGTCCAAAATGCGGTGGAAACTTTGGAAACTCTCCTTGACGGTCACCATTAAGCGATTCAAGAGCTGGGACCACCAGGAGTTTTTGAGAGCCAAAACCACTTAAGGAGAGCGTGGATAAAGCGAGATCAACAAGATATTTGATGTATTGGGATGCTCGAGGAGCAAAAGGTTACCTTTGCCACCTTTATGTTTGCGAGGCGAGGCGATTCTTGGTGGGAATCAGAAGCGTACTCAACCCGCCGCTTTGAAGATGTCTTGGGAGAAGTTCCAAGAACTATTCAACGACAAGTACTTTCCCGAAAGTATTCATCACATGAAAGAGTTAGAGTTCATCAAGCTGGAGCAAAACAACATGACCGTGTCGCAGTACGAAGCCAAGTTTGCCGAGTTGTCCCGGTTTGCGTCTCATTTGGTTGATAATGAGGAGAGAATGAAGCGAATGTTTCTAAGAGGTTTGAAACCCGAGATACGTCAATATCTTATCTCTCATAAATTGTGTTTGTATTCAGATGTTGTTAATAGGGCTCAGTTATTGGAGCGCGATAATGAGTCATCCCAACCAAAAGAGAGCAGCCGACAAAATGATAATACTAGTGATAACAGTCATCGAAGCGGTGATAATAAGCGTGGATGGAATCAACATGTCAGAAATGGTAACCACTTCGGTGGTAATCATGGCCAAAATAATTAGAATGGACATTTCAAGAAGAGGAGATTCAACAATGATGGAAAGGCGTCGAAGATCAATTGCTGTCGTTAAGGAAGGAGAACGACCACCTATCATATGCTTCAAATGTGGAGGAGAGGGACACATCAGTCCAAACTGCGCGATGCCATCCAAAGCATGTTATAATTATGGAAGAGAAGGTCACCTGGCCAGATTTTGTCGTGCACCGAAGACAAGTCCAGCTGGGATGGAGGCATCAAAGGTCGTCCCAGACAAGACAAAACCGGTAGTTCAAGGGAGAGCGTTTGTCGTGACCTCCCAGAAAGCAAGGAACCTAACGAGGTCATCACGGGTAAGCTTATCATAAACTCTAGCGAAGTATATACCTTATTTGATACCGGTTCTACCCATTCTTTTATTTCTCCTACATGCGCTCAACATTTAAATTTGACTCCGGAGAAATTGGACCTTGACTTATCTGTTCAAACTCCATTGGGAGAAACCTTCATTACATCCACCGTTTATAAGTCTTGTTTGGTTCAAATCGGTACCCACACATTACCTGTCGATCTTATTTCATTGAAAATACTTGCATTTGACGTAATTCTAGGGATTGATTGGTTAACTACTCATCATGCAAAAATTGATTATTTTCATAAGGTTGTTAGCTTTCATATTCCTAACCAACCTATTATGCGAATTCAAGCAACCAAACCATTAAAATCAATCTTCGTCATCTCAAGCCATAAAGCTATTCGTTTATTAAAAAGCGGATGTCAAGCTTTCTTAGCTCATGTCACGGATCTAAACAAAAATACGTCGGTTTTGAATGATATTTCTATTGTTAATAAATTTCTGGCGTATTCCACGAAGAAGAACTTTACGCCTACCCCAGGCGTGAAATTGAATTTTGTATCGACCTTGAACGGTACAAAACCCATTTCCAAAGCCCCATATCGAATGGCTCTATTAAACTTGAGGAGTTAAAGACCCAAGCTGCAGGAATTGTTAGACATTGGCTTTATTCGTCCTAGTACTTCTCCTTGGGGTGCTCTGTTCTATTCGTGAAAAAAAGAAAGATGGGAGTATGTGACTTTGTATTGATTATCGGGAGTTGAATCATGTCACCATCAAAAAATAGGTACCCATTGCCACGTATTGATGACTGTTTGACGATTACAAGGAGCCAAATTCTTTTCAAAGATTGATCTTCGATTACGGATATCACCAATTGAAGATTAGAGCAGATGACATTCAAAGATGGCTTTTCGAACTCGGTATGGGCATTATGAATTCTAGTCGGTCTTTTGGATTGACTAATGCTCCTTTGCTTTCATGGATATGATGAACCGAGTATTCAAGGAATATTTGGATCACTTTGTGGTCGTCTTTATTGATGACATCCTTATTTATTCCAAAAGCCGTGAAGATCATGAGCAACACTTGAGGTTGATACTCCAAAAGCTTCGTGAATATAAGCTTTATGCCAAGTTGAAGAAATGTGAGTTCTGGCTTGAGGAAGTAGCATTCCTTGGGCACGTAGTATCAAGCCATGGAATATATGTTGACCCAGCAAAGATTAAAGCTATTCAAAGCTGGGAGCAACCTAAATCAGTGACCGAAGTACGTAGCTTTCTCGGCTTAGTTGATTATTATCAGAGATTCGTAAAAGTGTTTTCTCGAATCGCTACTCCATTAACTCAGCTGACTCAGAAAGATACAAAATTTGGTTGGAACGAGGAATTTGAGAAGAGTTTTCAAGAACTCAAGAGAAGACTCATTTCAAATTTTGTTACGACAATACCATCGGCTCGGAGGATTTTTTCATCTACTGGTGATGCTTTGGGCAAAGGGTTAGGATGTGTTCTCATGCAACATGGGAAAGTCATAGCCTTTATGCCTCTCGACAACTCAAAGAATATGAGAGGAATTATCCTACTCATGATCTAGAGTTGGCGGTTTGTTGTTCGCACTTAAAATTTGGAGGCATTACTTGTATGGGGAGAAAGTGGAGATCTTTTACGGATCATAAAAAGCCTCAAATATTTCTTCACTTAAAAGGAACTCGACATGCGACAACGACGTTGGCTTAAACTATTAAAAGATTATGATCATACCATCAATACCATCACGGAAAAGCGAGCGTGGTAGGTGACACATTGAGTAGAAGATCATATCGACGAGTACGAGTGCGATATTGATTGACATATAAAGACCCATTTTGTGTTACTTGCAAAGGATGGAGATAGAGTTAAAAACTCAAGAACCCATGTGATGATGGCGAATATCTGAGTAGAGCAGACTTTAATTGATAAAGTTAAAATTTGCTTCAGATTCTGAGATCCGGAGTGGCGTCGTATGAGGAAGAAAGTGCAAGAAGGTGTTATGCAAAAGCAAGAATCGATGAAGAAGGAATACTTGAGTCAACTCCGGACTTTGTGTTTAGTGAAATAACGACCCTTATTTAAAGTATAAAATCATGATGGAGGCGCACAACACACCGTTTTCAATCCATCCTAGGAGTACCAAAATATATCGTGATCTTCGTCATACATTTTGGTGGAGCAATATGAATAGAGAGATAATTTGTTTATCTCAAGGTGTCTAACTTGTCAACGAGTCAAGTGAGACATCAAGTACCAAAAGGTCCATTGCAACCACTTGAAATTTCGAGAATGGAAGTGGGAGCACATTACCATGGATTTTGTTACTGGTCTTCCCAAGGTTTCTCAAGGCATAGATTCAATTTTGGTCATTATTGATAGATTGACCAAGTCTACTCATTTCTTACCAATACGAGAAACTTATACACTTGAACATCTTGCTCGTATGTACATAAGCGAGATTGTAAAGGCTGCATGGTATGCGGTATCCATAGTTTCGATCGAGACCCAAGATTCACTTCATAATTTTGGGTTAGTTTGCAAAAAGCTATGTAAGCACGGACTTTACGATTTAGTTAGGAATATCATCCTCGGATGGGACGGAAAATCAGAGAGGACTATTCAAACTCTTGAAGATTTATTAAGACTCTGTGTCCTTGACTTCAAGGGAAGTTGGGACAAGTTCTTACAGATTAGTGGAGTTTTCATACAACAACGGTTATCAAGCAAAGTATTGGCATGGCTCCATTCGAGCGTTGTATGGAAGAAAGTGTCGATTCTTGATTATCTTTGGGATGAGGTGGGTGAAGCAATGTTGTTGGGACCAGAGTTGAATACGTATGACTACGAAAAAGATTCAAACGATCAAACAACGTATAAAAACCTCACAAGATCGACAAAAGAGTTATCTTTGATCTTCATCGAAAGGGCGTGGAATTTGATATTGGAGATCATGTTTTGTTACGTGTTGCTCCATGGAAAGGAATTCTGAGATTTGGAAAGAGAGGAAAGCTCAATCCTCAATTCATTGGCCCATTTTAATCCTCGATCGAATAGGGCGTAGGCGTATAGACTCGCTTTTCTGCCAAGTATGTTTTGTGTTCATAACGTTTTCACATATCCATGTTACATAAACATGTGGAAGACCCGAACCACATTATTGAGTTAGAACCGGACGAAATAGCGGAAGATTTGACGTATGAAGAGGTTCCTGTTCAAATCTTGGATAAGAAGGATCATATTCTACGCTCCAAGGTTATACCTCAAGTCAAAGTTTTGTGGAGAAACCACGATGTTGAGGAAATGACATGGGAGTGAGAATCTGAAATGAAATCAAGATATCCTTAACTTTTCGACATACCAGGTACGTACCCTAATTTCGAAGGCAAAATTTCATAAGAAGGGGAGGTTGTAAGACCCCAACTTTTTAATAAAGATGATTTTTCTATAAATATTATTTTTAAATATTATGGAATGAATTTGATATAATGTTATAGTTGTGGTAATATTTATAAATTTTGCAAAGTACGCAAGTTGTTATAAAATATTCGTTTGGTCGGGGAATATTCTTTTTGTCGGGGAATATTCATACGATGACACAATCATTGGTGGACCCCACAACGGAATTATTGTCGGAGTTAGAAAACGACAAAAATATTTTTATGAAAATAACGGCGAAAGTGTTACAGATTAACCTTTGTTGGAATACAGTGGTTAAAATCTGATAACTGCAGCGTTGTTCTTGCGATGATAGCATCTGGTATTTGCGGTATTTGTTGAATTATTGATTAACTACGTGAAGGCACTTACTCGATAATTGTTACGGTAATTCTTTGTTTAATATTTTATTGATTCAATAATTGCTACGTTGATATTTTTGATTCAATAATTGTCATTTACGATATTTCAAATTATCAAATCAATAATTCATTTAAATATATTATTATAATATTATATTATAGTAGTATGATGTGATTATATGATAGTATGTTTTTTTATAATTTGAATGGTAACATTATTATAGTAAATTCATGGTATAAAAGTAAAATGAGGTGGAAGAGAACAATTTGAATTTGAATTACGATGATGTAGCGATGATGTCATCGAAGCGATGAGGTAAGCAATAATAATGTCGGAAGGATGATGTAAGCAATGATATCATTTGATCGATGATGTAAGCGATGATATCATAAATTATGGCGAAAAGACTATTTTACCCTTACTCTACCAAGCTTATAAATAGAAGCTCATTCCTTCATTATTTTTCATGAATTCACTAAAGCTATAGAGCGAGAAAGAATAGAGAGAATAAGAGAGAAAGAAGAAGAATCTTCTGTTACTACAATATTGTAGTATCCAATTTCCTACTAAGGTAAGGGGTATTATTTCTTTCTTATTTATGAAGAGAACTTCTGTTATTCCATTCTTTATTATCCTGTTGGAATAACTTTGTGTATCGTGGGCTACCCTATACTTGGTGAAATTCTTACATTATTCCATTGTTATTATTACATTTGGAACATCACAGCCGATTGCGTTACGCATGACACGGTTCCGTTATTTATTATTACTGTTGGAACACATCACATGCATGCGTGCGTTTACGCATGACACAGTTCCATGATTTATTATTATGTTAGAATATCTTATGCGTATGCGTTTTGCATGACTGTTCCGATTATTTATTATTACATTGGAATAACATACGTGCGGTCTATCTCATTTACCGGTGATTTCTTTTGTTATCCCATTCTTTATTATACTTAGTTGGTTAAAGTTTTGACTTCTATACTCCATGAAATTAGTGGAATATCCTTAATATTTGCGCTTCATCCAGTATCTTTTTATGCAAATATTCTTTTGAGCATTCTTGAGTTTTACTCTACAAAGAAGTATCATGTTGACAATTTGGACGTTATTAGTTCCTGGATAAATTAATTCTTGAACTTGTTTTATTGAATTCTTATATCATTGTCATCATCCATATGTTTATATTATGTTGAAAGTCATCATGACTGTAGTGCATAGATGGACTTGGTATGATTATGACCGAGGATTATTGATTGTAAATCATGATAGTAATGTTACAAATGATATGGAAAAAGTCTTCATTGGCCCGTAGTACATTGATGGACAGTTGTTGGCATGATCATGACCATTGATGAATACACGAATATCATTGGCCATAGTGCATGGATAATTTGTGGTTGTGATACTAATGAATATCCTGGGTAGTAGTGCGGGGATGATGTGGATTATTTATTAAAATTTGAGTCTAGAGATAAAAGTGATGAAAAAACCTTTTAAATCATAAAAGATAGTAGATTTTATTCTCTCTTGACTCTTTTAATGGATTGCTTGTTCACGCGCAGATTAAACTTGATGTTTGTTATATTTTATCGGTTTAACATTGTTGAAGGCTAATGATAATTTATTACGCATTATCTTAGTCATAATATTTCTTCTTTGGGCTAGTTGAGCTCACCCTTTCTTTCCTTTGTTCTCTTGAGAAATGAGAAGCGTGGTCGGGACTAGTCGGGGAGCGGAGTGACGGTTGAGATGATAATATTAGTAGTGCTCACTATTCTGTTAAATAGTGTGAATATAAATGTAAAGAGGACTCTTTTGAGTGTGGATATTGTCTAGATTATAATATTCTTATTAAACTCTCAGTTTACGTTTTGTCGTATTTTACACGACAGCTGTATTATTAAGTTGTATTTGAATTTTGTATCATGTATTTGGCGACTCAAGATGGGTGATGTAAACTTATTTTGGGGGTGTCATACTATCATACAACAATTTTAAGTAATGAAGTCTCAAAAAATATTACAAAAAAAATATTTGGGCATTATTTTGTTTTGTAACTTATTTTACTATATTTTTATTTTTTTAAGAATTTATTTATTTTAAATTTTACCTCACTGATTTAAGAGGCTGGATCCGCTCCTGTTTGAAATAAACTATTTCTAAGCAAACATGAATTTAAAATGCATATTAACTTTCAAAAACACTTAACGTAGCAAAGGTAGTAAACTTTTTTTCCCCGGATTGAAATTTAACTTTCTTGCCTTTAACAAGAATGGATTCCAAACTTTCATGCACCCAAATTTTATGAATAATTTTTTTATTATTGAGTTGGTGCATAAGGTTTGGGATTCATTATTGCCAAATACAAAATATTAAATTTTAGTCGAATATAGCAAAAAAAGAAAAGAAAAAATAAAGTGGTAAACACGCTTTAACTAAACAAGTTTCTATTATGCAACTTGCTTAAATAAAGTACTACTAGTCTATTACTAATTTATATTGATAATTTTTAAAAATTAATATTTTTATGAATAAAAATAATATTTTTTATAATTTTTTTACATAATTAGCAAATAAATCCATCCTCAAATAAGAGAAGAATTTGAGAAACTACATTTTTATTTGTCAAAATATCTCTTAATTTTAACGAGTCCTTTTACGCAGACAGGCGTATTGGACAGGAAAATGGGATATTTTTCAATTTTTTTAATTTTTTTAATTTTTTTATTGTGAATCTCAAAAAATATATAATATTTATTCCAACAGATATTTTTATAAAATATAGTGTTTTAGGTGTAATTTATACAAAAACAGGGTTATACAACAATTTTAACACGTTAGTTCAATAGTAAGAAGCTTTTAGAAACAATAGTACTAATTGGCATATGGCTTATGTAAGACCCCGACTTTTATGAATAAAAATGAATTTTCTATAAATATCATTTTTGAATATTATGAAATGAATTTGTTATAATGTTATAGTTGTGGGTAATATTTATAAAATTTTCAAAGTACGTAAGTTGTTATATAATATTCGATTGGTCGGGGAATATTCGTTTTAACAGAAAATATTTGTACGACGACATAATCATTGGTGGACCCCACAACAGAATTATTTTCGGATTGAGAAAACGACAAAAATATTTTATTAAAAATAACGGCGGAAGTTTTACCGTTGATTTTGTTGAACTACTCGGTAGTAAAAAAATAACGATGTCTGGCGTGGTTGCATAGTAGCGCATTACGGTATTGATTATTAATGCTTATGTGAGAAGTCACTTAGTTTTATTCAATTATTGTCAATATTTTGTATGTTATTAAATCAATAATTGAGATGACGAAGTTGTTAATATTATTATTTGCATTATTAATGATGTCTAGAATTTTTGTCGAGGAGAGGTTTGGTCACCTAATTCTTGCATGATAAGGGAGAAATTCTTATTGAAAGCCCCTCTTTCTCAGGAACGATCTGGTCGATTAATATTGTGAATTATAATAATGATGATAAATGTTGTTAAAAATATTGAGGGAATTTTTATGACGTATTAAAATTTTGCTTATTTTATGGACCCCCATTTATCCATTTTTTAAAATAATCGGTAGAAAGTTTTCATTATAAGAGGTGGAGCCCATATGTGATGATGACATATGGGGCCCACATGTTTATGACTTTGGGGGAGGTTGGCTGAGAATTTGATTCACGGGTTGTTGGATTATATATATATGTTATATTAATTTTGTTTTATATATATATTATATTTTATTTAAAAGATTTTACTTTAAATATGGACCGTCCGATTAAAAGTAAATCAATCTGGACCGTTCATGAATTAGTTACTATGCATTCCATTATTCTATAAATAGAAGCTCATTCCTTCATTATTTCTTACGAATTCACTGAAACTCTAGAGAGAGAAACTATAGAGAGAAAGAAGAAAAGTGTTCTGCTACTTCACAATTTCTATATCAAGTTTCTTTTATGGTAATGAGTATTATTTCTTTTGTATTCATGAAGAGAACTTTTGTTATTCCATTCTTCATTATTACATTGGAACATCCACATGCATGCATTTTACATGGGACTGGTTTAAAATCTGTATTATTCTATTGGAATATATCTTGTGCATGCGTTTTATGCTTGGGACTGATTAGATTATTTATTATTTTGTTGAATAACTTTGTCTATGCAAAAGTACCGCATGCATGGTGATTTCTTTTGTTATTCCATTCTTTATTATACTCGGTTGGTTAAAGTTTTGACTTTATACTCCATGAAATTAGTGGAATATCCTTGATATTTGTGCTTTATCCGAGATCTTTTCGTGAAAATATTCTTACGAGCATTCTTGAATTTTACTCTACAAAGAAGTATCATGTTGACAATTTGGACGTTATTAGTTCTGAATAAATTAATTCTTGAACTTGTTTTATTGAATTCTTATATCATTGTCATCATCCTCATATTTATATTTTGTTGAAAGTCATCCGTGTGGCTGTGGTGCATAGATGGACTTGGTATGATTATGACTAGGGATTATTCGGTGTAATCATGACCGTAATGTTACAAATGAAGTGATAAAAGTCCTCATTGGCCCGTAGTGAATTGATGGAAAGTTGTTGGCATGATCATGACCATTGATGAATACACGAATATCCTTGGCCCGTAGTGCATGGATAATTTGTGGTTGTGATACTTATGAATATCCTTGGTCGTAGTGCAGGGATGAGGTGGATTATTTATTAAGCTGAGTCCCAGTGATAAAAGTGATGAAAAACCTTTTAAATCATAAAAGATAGTAGATTTTATTCTCTACTTGACTCTTTTAATGGATTGAATGTTCCGCTGCAGTTAAACTTGATGTCTATTGTATTTTATCAGTTTAACACTGTTGGAGACTAATGATAATTTATTCTGCATTATCTTAGTCATAATATTTCTTACTGGGCTAGTTGAGCTCACCCTTTCTTTCACTGTTATCTTTAGGAAATGAGAACGTAGCCGGGGCTAGTCGGGAAACGGAGTGATGGTCCGAGATGGTGTCTTAGTAGTCCTCAATATTCTGTTAGATAGTGTGTTAATAAATGTAATGAGGACTAAATTGAGTGTGGATATTGTCTAGATGACAATATTTGTATTAAAACTCACAGCATGTATTTTGTCGTATTTTACACGACTATTGTATAATTAAGTTGTATTTGAATTTTGTACCATGTATTTGGCGACTCAAGGTGGGTGATGTATACCTATTTTGGGGGAGTCACAACTTAAATATAATTTACTACCCTAAACTATAGCCCATATTCCACTTCGGTGATTCACGGGTAAGCTTATCATAAACGGGTAATGTGGGTGATGTATACCATAGTGCAAGGGATGTATACCATATAAGGTGGGTGATGTATACCATAGTGCAAGGGAGAGCGTTTGTCGTGATCTCCCAGAAAGCAAGGAACCCGAATGAGGTCATCACGGGTAAGCTTATCATAAACTCTAGCAAAGTATATACCTTATTTGATACCGGTTCTACCCATTCCTTTATTTCTCCTACTTGAGCTCAACGTTTAATTTGACTCCGGAGAAATTGGACTTTGACTTATCTGTTGAAACTCCGTTGGGAGAAACCTTCATTACATCCACTGTTTATAAGTCTTGTTTGGTTTAAATAGGTACCCTCACATTACCTGTCGATCTTATTTCATTGAAAATACTTGCATTTGACGTAATTCTAGGGATTGATTGGTTAACCACTTATCATGCAAAAATTGATTATTTTCGTAAGGTTATTAGCTTTCATATTCCTAATCAACCTATAATGCGAATTCAAGCAACCAAACCATTAAAATCAATCACTGTCATCTCAAGCCATAAAGCTATTCGTTTATTGAAAAACGGATGTCAAGCTTTCTTAGCTCATGTCACGGATCTAAACAAAAATAAATCGGTTTTGAATGATATTTCTATTGTTAATGAATTTTCGACGTATTCATTTGAATAACTTCTGGCCTACCCCAGGCGTGAAATTGAATTTTGTATTGACCTTGAACCTGGTACAAAACCTATTTCCAAAGCCCCATATCGAATGACTCCTATTGAACTTCAGGAGTTAAAGACCCAATTGCAGGAATTGTTAGACATCGGTTTCATTTGTCCTAGTACTTCTCCTTGGGGTGCTCCATTACATTCGTGAAAAGAAAGATGGGAGTATACGACTTTGTATTGATTATCGGGAGTTGAACCATGTCACCATAAAAAATAAGTACCCATTGCCACGTATTGACGACCTGTTTGACCAGTTGTAAGGTGCCAAATTCTTTTCAAAGATTGATCTTCGTTCAGGATATCACCAATTGAAGATTAGAGCCGATGAAATTCAAAGAAGGCTTTGAGAACTTCGATGCGGGCATTATGAATTCCTAGTCATGTCTTTTGGATTGACTAATGCTCCTGCTGCCTTCATGGATATGATGAACCAAGTATTCAAGGAATATTTGGATCACTTTGTGGTCGTCTTTATTGATGACATCCTTATTTATTCAAAAGCCGTGAAGATCATGAGCAACACTTGAAGGTCGATACTCCAAAAGCTTCGTGAATATAAGCTTTATGCCAAGTTAAAGAAATGCGAGTTTCGGCTTGAGGAACTAGCATTCCTTGGGCACGCGATGGTATCAAGTCATGGAATATCATTGACCCAACAAAGATTGAAGCTATTCAAAGTGGGAGTAACCTAAATCGGTGATCGAAAATCGTAGCTTTCTCGGCTTAATTGGTTATTATCGGAGATTAGTAGAAGGGTTTTCTCGAATCGCTACTCTACTAACTCTTCGGTGACTCGGAAAGATACAAAATTCGGATGGAGCGAGGAATGTGAGAAGAGTTTTCAAGAACTCAAGAAAAGACTCATTTCAAAGACTGTTACGACAATACCATCCGGCTCGAGAGGATTTGTCATCTCTTGTGATGCTTGGGCAAAGGGTTAGGATGTGTTCTCATGCGGCATGGGAAAGTCATAGCCTATGCCTCTCGACAAATCAAAGAATATGAGAGGAATTATCCTACTCATGATCTAGAGTTGGCAGCTGTTGTCTTCGCACTTAAAATTTAGAGGCATTACTTGTATGGGGAGAAAGTGGAGATCTTTACGGATCATAAAAGCCTCAAATATTTCTTCACTCAAAAGGAACTAAACATGCGACAACGACGTTGGCTTGAACTGTTGAAAGATTATGATCATACCATCCAATACCATCTTGGAAAAGCGAACGTGGTAGCTGACGCATTGAGTAGAAGATCATATGGGGGTACAAGTGCGATATTGTCAACGCAAATGCCCATTTTGTATGACTTGCAAAGGATGAAGATAGAGATAAAGACTCCAGGGACCCAAGTGATGATGGTGTATATATGATTAGAACCGACTTTAATCGATAAAGTTAAAGCTGCTCAAGCTACAGACCTGGAGCTGATGCATATGAGGAAAAAAGTACAAGAAGGTGCTATACCGGAAGCAAGAATCAATGAAGAAGGAATACTTCGAGTCAACTCCAGACTTTGTGTTCCTAACGACCCTGATTTAAAGTATAAAATCATGATGGAGGCGCACAACACACCGTTTTCAATCCATCCTGGGAGTACCAAAATGTATCATGATCTTCGACATACATTTTGGTGGGGCAATATGACGAGGGAGATAGCACTGTTTATCTCAAGGTGTTTACTTGTCAACGAGTCAAGGCAGAGCATCAAGTACCAAAAGGTCCATTGCAACCACTTGAAATTCTAGAATGGAAGTGGAAACACATCACCATGGATTTCGTTACTAGTCTTCCCAAGGTTTCTCAGGGTATATATGCAATTTAGGTCATTGTTGATAGATTGACCAAGTCTGCTCATTTCTTACCTATACGAGAAATTTATACACTTGAACGTCTTGCTCGTATGTACATAAACGAGATTGTAAGACTGCATGGTATGCCAGTATCCATAGTTTCTGATCGAGACCCAAGATTCACTTCACGATTTTGGGTTAGTTTGCAAAAAGCTATGGGCACGGATTTACGATTTCGTTCGGCATATCATCCTCAGACGAACAGAAAATCAGAGAGGACTATTCAAACTCTTGAAGATTTATTAAGACTCTGTGTCCTTGACTTCAAGGGAAGTTGGGACAAGTTCTTACTGTTGGTGGAGTTTTCCTACAATAACAGTTATCAAGCAAGTATTGGCATGGCTCCATTCGAAGCGTTGTATGGAAGAAAGTGTCATTCTCCGATTATCTTTGGGATGAGGTGGGTGAAACAACGTTGTTGGGACGAGTTGATACGTATGACTACGGAAAAGATTCAAACGATCGACAACGTATAAAAACCTCCAAGACAAACCAAAAAGAGTTATGTTGTTCTTCATCTAAAGGACGTGGAATTCGATATTGGAGATCATGTTTTGTTACGTGTTGCTCCATGGAAAGGAGTTACGAGATTTGGAAAGAGAGGAAAGCTCAATCCTCGATCGAGTAGGGACTATAGCCTATAGACTCGCTTTACCGCCAAGTATGTCTCGTGTTCATAACGTTTTTCATATATTCATGTTACGTAAATATGTGAAAGACCCAAACCACATTATTGAGTTAAAATCGGACGAAATAGCGGTAGATTTAACGTATGAAGAGGTTCCTGTTCAAATCTTGGATAAGAAGAAATATATTCTACGCTCCAAGGTTATACCTCAAGTCAAAGTGTTATGGAGGAACCACGATGTTGAGGAAATGACCTGGGAGTTAGAATCTGAAATGAAATCAAGGTATCCTTACCTCTTCGACATACCAGGTACGTACCCTAATTTCGAGGGTGGAATTTCATAAGAAGGGAAGATTATAAGACCCCAACTTTTATGCATAAAAATGAGTTTTCTATAAATATCATTTTTGAATATTATGAAATGAATTTGTTATAATGTTATAGTTGTGGGTAATATTTATAAATTTTTCAAAGTACGCAAGTTGTTATATAGTATTCGATTGGTCGGGGAATATTCTTTTTGTGGGGAATATTCATACGATGACATAATCATTAGTGGACCCCCAAATGTAAATTATCATCGGATCGAGAAAGCGACAAAAATATTTTATTGAAAATAACTTGGCGGAAGTTTTCTGGTTGATCTTTGTTGAACTACTCGGTAGTAGTAAAAGTACAATAATACTGGCGTGGTTGCGTAGTAGCTTGCGGTATTGATTATTAATGCTTATGTGAGAAGTCACTTAGTTTTATTCAATTATTGTCAATATTTTGTATGTTATTAAATCTATAATTGAGATGATGAAGTTGTTAATATTATTATTTACATTATTAACGATGTCTAGAAGTTCTGCCAAGGAGAGGTTTGGTCACCTAATTGCGCGCCAATAAGGAGAAATCCTTATTGGAAAGCCCCTTCTTTCCGGGGAACGACCTGGTCGATTAATATTGTGAATTATAATAATGATGATAAATGTTGTTAAAAATATTGTGGGGATTTTTATGACGTATTAAAATTTTGCTTATTTTATGGACCCCATTTACCCATTTTTCAAAATAATCGGTAGAAAGTTTTCATTATAATAGGTGGAGCCCATATGTGATGATGACATATGGGGCCCACATGTTTATGACTTTGGGGGAGGTTGGCTGAGAATTTGATTCACGAGTTGTTGGATTATATATATATATGTTATATTTATTTTGTTTTCTTATATATATATATATATATATATTTTGAAAGGTTGGCAAGTGGATTCACGGGAGGCATCCTGTGATTTTCTTAAATATATATAATATAATATATATTATTTTATTTAAAAGATTTTACTTTAAATATGGACCGTCCGATTAAAAGTAAATCAATCTGGACCGTTCATGAATTAGTTACTATGCATTCCATTATTCTGTAAATAGAAGCTCATTCCTTCATTATTTCTTACGAATTCACTGAAACTCTAGAGAGAGAAACTATAGAGAGAAAGAAGAAAAGTGTTCTGCTACTTCACCACTTCTATATCAAGTTTCTTTTACGGTAAGGGGTATTATTTCTTTTGTGTTCATGAAGAGAACTTTTATTATTCCATTTTTCATTATTCTATTGGAACATCCTGTTTGTGCGTTTCTGTGGGATTCGATTCCGTCTTTATTATTCTCGTTGGAATATATCCATGCATGCGTTTCACGCGGACACGAATTCCGTCTGTATTATTACATTGGAATATCACATACATGCATTTTATGCTGGGACTGATTCCGTTATTTATTATTACATTGGAATAACATGTCATCTGCAATACGCATGCATAGTGATTTCTTTTGTTATTCCATTCTTTATTATACTCGGTTGGTTAAAGTTTTGACTTCTAAACTCCATGAAATTAGTGGAATATCCTTGATATTTGCGCTTCATCCGATATCTTTTCGTGGAAATATTCTTACGAGCATTCTTGAATTTTACTCTACAAAGAAAGTATCATGTTGACAATTTGGGCGTTATTAGTTCTGAATAAATTAATTCTTGAACTTGTTTTATTGAATTCTTATATCATTGTCATCATCCTCATATTTATATTTTGTTGAAAGTCATCTATGGCTTTTGTAGTGCATAGATGGACTTAGTATGATTATGACACTGGGATTATTGATTGTAATCATGACCGTAATGTTACAAATGAAGTGATAAAAGTCCTCATTGGCCCGTAGTGCATTGATGGAAAGTTGTTGGCATGATCATGACCATTGATGAATACACGAATATCCTTGGCCCGTAGTGCATGGATAATTTGTGGTTGTGATACTTATGAATATCCTTGGTCGTAGTGCAGGGATGTGGTGGATTATTTATTAAGCTGAGTCCTAGTGATAAAAGTGAGGAAAAACCTATTAAATCATAAAAGATAGTAGATTTTATTATCTACTTGACTCTTTTAATGGATTGCATGTTCCGCTGCAGTTAAACTTGATGTCTATTGTATTTTATCAGTTTAACACTGGTGGAGACTAATGATAATTTATTCTGCATTATTTTAGTCATAATATTTCTTACAGGGCTTGTTGAGCTCACCCTTTCTTTCACTGTTCTCTTCAGGAAATGAGAACGTAGCCGGGGCTAGTCGGGGACGGAGTGATGGTCCGAGATGGTGTCTTAGTAGTCCTCACTATTCTGTTAGATAGTGTGTTAATAAATGTAATGAGGACTAAATTGAGTGTGGATATTGTCTAGATGACAATATTTGTATTAAAACTCACATCATGTATTTTATCGTATTTCACACGACTGTTGTATAATTAAGTTGTATTTAAATTTTGTACCATGTATTTAGCGACTCAAGGTGGGTGATGTAGACCTATTTTGGGGGTGTCACATCTTAAATATAATTTACTACCCTAAACTATAGCCCATATTCCACTTCGGTGATTCACCTTTCAATTTTGTCAATTAGATGATTGAACTATTAATTTTTTTTCAATTCCAACAAATTGAGTCTGCCACGTCAGAAATTGCTGACGTGGCAATCTGAGTAGGCCATACATAAGCTTATGTGTAAATAAAAAAATATATTTTAATATCTATTTACATATTTATTTTACTTTAAGGGCAAATTGGTCAAATCACTTTTATATCAAACATTAAAACTAAATAAAAACAACAAACATAAATCCAAATCATTTTCCTTTTTTTCTAATTGAATCAACCGTAAAAATCATCATCATGAAAGATCCATATTATCATATAAATCCAAATAATCATTATCATCAGATAAATCCAAATCATTCTTCTTATTCTTCATCAATGATCCATATTCTAACTCTAACCCTAACAAATCATCATCATCGTCTTCCTCTTCACTTCCCCCTCTACCCATCTTCTATGATAACCCTATCTTCTCCTCATCTCTAATCTCTGATCGGCAAGCAATACCGTGTTGAGACCTAGGCCAATTAAACAGTTCACCGATCAATCACTTCATCGACTTTGGAGAATCAATGACCTCTTCAGTACTCTGCAGGGTGCAGGGAGTTCGATGTCGCGTCGGCGATGACAGGACTTTAAGTGACTCCTTGGCAACAAAACGTGGTTAAGTCTTCTCTCTCACTCTCGCTCTCTATTTGGGTATTTCCCCTAAAACCCCACACTCTACAGACACACAGGTCACAACTCTCTATTTCTCTATCCGAGTCCTAAATATATGTACATAGTGATAGATTTAGAGAGAGAAATCTAACTGGTATATAGTGAATTCAAACACGATTTTGTGAGATCCGGAGATCTAATGAGTCCTAAGTTGAAATTGTGGCGAGTTTTGATTTGGTGGATGGATAATGGAGTACCTAGACAATTTTTTAGGCAATGGATCCGATGCGGTCGGAGAAGATGACTTTTGTTCAAATTTTATCATTCCCGTCAGAGTCGCTTTCGCCGAGGCATCACTTACCTCTATGAACTTGATGCGATGAAATCCTTGAGCTTGATCGATGTTCATTTTTCTTACGTGTTAATTTTATCTTGAGTTTTGATCCGGAAAGGGACAAAAGATTCTTATGTTTTGATAATGTTGATGTTTTTCTTATGTTTTGATAATTTTCTGATAATCAATTAGAAATGTTAATTTAGGTTTTGACTGTTTTGCCCTTTGTTTATTTAATAATTAAAAAATAATTTTTTTGCCATATAAGCTTCTTAAGGTCCCACATAATAAGTCACGTTAGCAATTTCTGACGTGGCATGTTCAATTTGGTCCAATTAAAAAAAATTGATAGTTTAATCATCTAATTGACAAAATTAAAAGATGAATCACCGAAGTGAAATATGACCTATATATTAGGGTACTAATTCACATTTAAGCCTTGGCGTATTGATAACTTCTAGTAAGTTATTATTAAGAATCAACACCTTGTTCGCTGTCTGGCTTAAAATAATTATTTGGTGAATTTAAAAAAATAAAAAATACTATCAAACAAATAAAGTGTACTAATTACATGTATACATGAAATATGATTTATTTAAATTAGAAAATTATTATAACTAATAGTAATTGACAAATTTATATTAAATTTAAAAATTTTATTGAAGAAAATTTAAAATTATTTTTTGAGAATTGATATTTTTATAAATAAAAATAAAAAATAAATTTTTTATATCCTTCTCATGTGAATAATAAGTGGGTTGACCAAAATTTTGTGAAAATAATAATTTCTAACTTTTTTATATATTAAAAAGGGAAGTAATTAGCATGTCAACACGCAGATCAAAAGATAATATCTATTTTTATGTGTTAATATTGTATTCGTTAATTGACCAACTTAACATAGAATTAATTACGGGATCCATTAAAAAGTTTTAAAGGCTCAGGGTCAATAATGGAAATACAACGATAAACCCTAACCCTACCCATTCCTCTATCTTTATTTAAACGACAACTCCTCTTCGGCAGAGCCTCCACCGTTATAAGCCCTGCAGTCAATCTAGCGATCGTCTGCTTGCTCTTCTCAATTCCCTTCTTACATAAATTTCATATGGATACCCAATTCATATGATTCCTTTTAATTTTTCACCCAATTGCTATATATGAATATTTATGTGTGTGAATTCGAGTGCTTGATTGTTGATAAAGCCCAGAATGAAAAAGGGTTTGATGCGATGATGATAATGTGTTAATCCCAGCTCATTATGAGGCCTTCTTTTGTAGAAGGTCAGGGAATTTACTCCTTTCGAACATTTATCTGAGCTTCCTCCCATTTATTTCTTCTTTTTTCTTAGTTTTTCGATTTAATTTGAGTATTTTTTTAATAAAAATTAATTTATTTTTTTATGTTCCCTGTGATGTTTATAGATCTGACCATGCTAATTCTGAAAATTCATGATTGATATTATAATCTCTATATCAGTTTTCTGAGGGAACATAATTTTTCAATCCAATTTTGTTTTCAAAGTTTTCCTAACTATAGTTACTATTTTTTTTTAAAATATAAAAGGATTTTCTCTATATCTTTTTTTGTTTTTTCAATATTACCGACTTTCATCTCTATTTGACACAATAGAACACATTAGAGAAATGTTATATATTTAAGTGGATTTTTCCGCCTTCAAATGCAGCTGTGCAGGTAGCATTTTGAATTCTGGAAATCAACCTACAATTGAAATGGCTATCTTTAAAAGAATTAAAGAAAAATAAAATAAAGTATAAAAAATAAAAGAAAATCGCTTTTTCTTTTTTGTTTAAAAGCAAAATCTCTCTCTCTCTCTCTATATATATATGTATATTTATTTCTTCCCAAAACAGTTTTGACTTTTTTTTGTATTTAGATAAATTAACTAAAGTGGAAGGTAAATATATTGTTTAATAGGGTCTATTAGTAAAAAAAATATTTATTATTTTATATAATTTTGTGGGGTTAATTGGGATAAATTTAAATATTATTTTATATAATTTGTGGAATTATTTGAGATAAATTTTAAATTTTTTTTTTTCTTATACCTTCATTCCGGAATATTTTTCTGTTGGGAAACTCTGGGCAGGTGGAGAAATGCTTGAGAAGAGAGTATAATTTTTTTATTTTCACATATCCTCTCTCACTTGTTATACACCATCATTCTAAAATGCACCCAATTCAATTTCTGACCATTCATTCTCTACTTTACAAACAATCCCATTTGGATTTAATTGATGCAGAAAATTGTTTCATTTGGTCATCAATTCATCATGTCGTAAATAAAACAAAAAAATTGTCATTGGATTAGAAAATTTAACAATGAGATGGGCTCCATTTAATGTATTTGTTGAAAATCGATAATTAACAAGGCAAATAAATATGCAAGAGATTGTTAAATATACATGCTTAAGAATTGTGTAACATTATATAAATGTCAGTAGTCAATTACAACATATATAATGAAGTTGTTGTAAACGATATATGAGAAAAAAAAGGAACAAACAATTTGCCAACTAAATCAAGAAACAATCATTCTAGGCTGATCGGCAATTAGCCAATTAGCCAATTCTGTAAAAATTCAATCTCAATATGTTTGGTGCGTTACGAAAAACATAATTGTGAGCAATTTTTACGGCACTATATTTATCACAATGAACGATAGTACTAGATTAGTGAACAACACCCATATCGTCAAACAATAAGTCTTGGTGACCGATTTGCACCGACCGGCCGGATTATTTATTTTGTTTTTGTTTTTGACACCCAAATAATTAATGTGATTTATTTGAAGTGAGATTTTTATAAAATGTAGTTATTTATGTATCATTTAGATATATGTTAAAAATAAGGTTGTACATTCTGTGCAACTTTGTTTTTTACATGTATCCAAACGACTATGGGTGCTCATCGGTAAAAAACCGAACCGGTACTGAAAATACAAAATCGGTACCGATCCAAAATTACCGAAAAAGCAAGAACCGGAATCGGTGTCGAATTACCAGTTCGGTACAAAATTGATATCGGTTTTTTTGGTTCGATTTTCGGTTATTGATAGACACAAAATTCATACATTTAATTATCCCTAATTTTGTCCTTTTAATTATATTAGTTTATTAAATTAATATGTTTTATTTTATTTTGTAAGATTTAATATTTGTTGCAATAAAGTCAAAATCTTGGTGATCAAGCGATATTTAATGCTCTTATTCATGTAAGGAATATCCAAGAAGAATCCGACAAGGAGAAAGAAAGATGTTGAACAATCTTAGTGTGCAAGTCAAATCTGACAAGGAGAAAGGAAAGTCAATCCAGAAGATTTCTTTATCTAGAAGATCTTTTTGAAAAGTTGATTGACACTAGGAAATTGAAATCTACATGAAAAGGGAACAAAAATGTCCAAGTTCAGTGAATCTAAATTAGGGTTCAAAGTTATTTTTCCTATAAATAGGTCTCTTGTTTTAGAGAGAAGAAAGAGGTATTGTATTACTTTAGGTTAGGAGTAGGAGTAAATTAAATTTCATTGTACGCTTGTTGGAGGATCGTGAATAAAGGGAGTTTTCTTATTTATTTTCAATCTTCTAATTTTTCTTTATTTTAGTTAGTTTAATTATTTTTCATGTCTAGTTAATTTTTTATATCTAGGATGAAGATGAAATTAAATAATTATTCGTGATAATATTTTTCATCTCTTCTATTATATATGCTTTTATGCTTAATTAATTTCGCCTTCATGTTTCGTTATTGAAATGCCTTCGTTTTATAGTTCTTATGTGATTTTAAATTAATTAACAGGTTTTGATAGATTATTGTTAAAATATGAGTTTTTCATAATCCATGCTTGCTCAAAGAAGTTTTGATGGGTTATAGTTAATCCTTAAATTTTCATAGTCTATGCTTGCCCACATTAATTGTAAATTACAAAATTAAAGGGAAGGGAGATCAAAATCATTATTTGAGTTATAAAAATAGAAGAGATTGAATTATATGTTATGTTTATTATTTAGTGGATTCAGATTCCTAGATTATTTCCTCATTATTTGTTTTCACATTCTAGTTAATTAATTCTCAATCTTTATTTCTAATTCGCCTAAAATAGATATTAAGGAAATATTAAAATTAATCTAGTCTCTGTGGATTCAACTTTGTATTTGCAGATTCTTGATTCGATAATTTGTGCACTTGCAATACATATTTTAACACATTAAGGGCATAACCTGTAACAAGATAAGGTGGGGATTTCATCACCCTTCCTTGGCCCACAAATAACTCAATTTATATTTTGCATAACCATGACCTAATAAAATCAAGTAGACGTTGGCCCCTAGGACTCTCGAGCTCAATTAGGACAAGAAACTCCAAGAGGAAATTTGAATTTTAAATTAATCAAACTCATGGTGTCTAGGCAAGTGGTTCAAAAGGTAAACGCCTAAAGATTGTGTGGTTATTTAATTAGTCACCGTATCTACGGAGAGACTCCCACCTTTCTTACACTTACCTGGCTAGTGGTGTGATTAATTTCGAATTTGGTGGACTTTGTGGTGTAACATGGAATAGTTAGGAGCTGTCTAAATTTTATTTAGGTTAACCGTAGAATTAAGATTTTTATTATTATTTTTTTTTGTGTGTGACTTTCGTGGTTAGTTGTTTATTTGTTTTGGGATTTATGGGAAAATGGATTCCTATTATAGTTGGAATAATAATTTTACTTGGAATCAAGAACCATATGAAAATTTTAATGCACACCAAGTAAATCAATTTTTTTCAATTTATGAAAATCCTTATCTAAATCCATATCCATATCCATATCCATATCCATATCCATATTCGGATCCAGAACCTCAATATCCACAAGAATTATCAAATGAAGAAGAGGAAAGACTTAGTGCCCTGGGGAAAACTACGGAAGTTTTAATGGAAAATATATCTCGTCTAGAAATTCAAATGAGTCGATTAGCCACCATAATAAATGAACAAGAGGTGGATGAATTTTCTAGTAACTCTGAGGTTAATTTTGAAAATCTTGATGGTTGTGAAAATGATGAGGAAAGTGAAAATTTTATATTCAATTCTGCACAATTTGAGTCAAACGTATTTGAGGAGTCTTCAAATTATGAGTCTATGCCTAAAATTGATTACGTTGCATTTGATGAGTCTGTTGAAAAAGTCTATAAGCCTAAAACTCCATACCCTGAAAGACTTATTCCTAAAAAACCACCTAGTATTTTTTTGGACCAACCCAATAAAGTAAACATGATCCAAGAGTTGTCAATGACCCAAGAAATAATTGAAAATAGACTCTTGATTGAAAAAGATCCAATTGATTTTTTTTTAAATCACCTTGACCAAAATTGGAATGAATCTGAATATTTAGATAAGGTCAATGAGTTGTTGAGATCCACTACAAATAATTCAACTAAACTAGAACATGTATTTGAACCAATTCTTCCATCATTTGAACATGTTAGTGAAAGTTTTCTTGAGGTAAATTTTAAGCATAACTATGATGAAAATTCTGACTATTTTCAATTTCCTAGACCTACTGAAACTAATGAAAAGTTCACACTCACTTATCCATGTGTAACATTCATTTTTAGTCACATAATTTTTAGGATATATAAAATTCGTAGATATGTACATTTGTTTTCTTTCTCACCACATCTTCTTGCAGAACAAATGCCCCGCATACAAGGTACAATTCTTTCACATCTTTGTTCTCTTTTCTTCATTTGTATACATTGATGACAATATTGCATGATTTAGGTATGGGGGAGTTTGTTTGTATTAGATTTTTTTTTCTTTTTACAAAAAATAAAAAAAAACACAATTTTTTTAAAAAAAATTAAAAAATTAAAAATTTTGTTTGACTTTTTATGAATTGAGTTAATTCTAATAAGTGTTTGTGGAGCAAAACACATGAGTGAGATTGAAAGATTTAGAACTCTTGAATTTTTGATAAGATACGAAATCTTAGTTCAAAACACCATTTGAATTTAAAATTGATTTCACAAGCATTTTTGCACTTCACGTTTGTACTAATTCTTAGTTGTGGGGTATAAACCATGATTCGAGTAATTTCAAAAAAAAAAAAGAAGAAGAAAAGAAAAGAAAAGAAAAGAAGAAAGAATGAAAAAAATGAAGTTGAGAAAAGTTGAAAAAAAAGAAAAGAAAAAGAATAAATAACTGCTTCAATGTCCATTAAACGAAATAACTGGGTATCCAAGCCTCGGGAAGCATCGATATTCACGCTAAAAAGTGTGATGGATAAAAACAGCTTGACTAGTCTAATTTTGTGGCCTTTGTTACTCGAGTTAGTAAATCCTTATGGGTGTCTCTACACCTAGTGCCCTAAAGCCATCTGGTTTGGGAGTCATTGGTCCAACGCTCGCTCTACATGGGTAACTCTGAAAAGCCTAAGAAAATGAGACATTGCACAAGTCAAGAATCAAAATTGAAAAAAAATAAAAAAAAAAAGAAAAAAAAGGAGAAAAAAATGAGTTTGCTTGATTTTCATGGTAAAAATCCCTACTAAGAGTTACATCACATACGCATGCATGCATCACATGAAATTGATTTAATGAAGGATGGTGTCTAAAATGAAGATCGAGTATTTTTGATAAGGTGAAAATGTGATTTTGAATTTGATCTTGCTTAGGTATAATGCCCATGGATATTTAAAAGTTTTCTTTCAATTTCATAATTTGTTGAACCCAAAAATATTTTTGAATTTTGTGGGTATATTCACTGCAAACCCTCATGAGACACAACTCGTCCACTTGGGGTAACCTTGGGGTTTAAAGGCTTGTTACACATGCTAAGTGCAATCGCGTGTCCTACGAAAATGGGGTAGTGTGATTTTTATTTTGTTTTAATTTTAATTTTAATTTTATTTTACTCGAGGACGAGCAGAAGCTAGGTATGGGGGTATTTGATAGACATGAAATTCATACATTTAATTATCCCTAATTTTGTCCTTTTAATTATATTAGTTTATTAAATTAATATGTTTTATTTTATTTTGTAGGATTTAATATTTGTTGCAATAGAGTCAAAATCTTGGTGATCAAGCGATATTTAATGCTCTTATTCATGTAAGGAATATCCAAGAAGAATCCGACAAGGAGAAAGAAAGAGGTTGAACAATCTTAGTGTGCAAGTCAAATCCGACAAGGAGAAAGGAACGTCAATCTAGAAGATCTCTTTATCTAGAAGATCTCTTTATCTAGAAGATCTTTTTGAGAAGTTGATTGACACTAGGAAATTAAAATCTACATGGAAAGGGAACAAAAGTGTCCAAGTTCAGTGAATCTAAATTAGGGTTCAAAGTTATTTTTCCTATAAATAGGTCTCTTGTTTTAGAGAGAAGGAGGAGGTATTGTATTACTTTAGGTTAGGAGTAGGAGTAAATTAAATTTTATTGTACGCTTGTTGGATGATCATGAATAAAGGGAGTTTTCCTATTTATTTTCAATCTTCTACTTTTTCTTTATTTTAGTTAGTTTAATTATTTTTCATGTCTAGTTAATTTTTTATATCTAGGATGAAGATGAAATTAAATAATTATTCGTGATAATATTTTTCATCTCTTCTATTATTTATGTTTTTATGCTTAATTAATTTTGCCTTCATGTTTCGTTATTGAAATACCTTCGTTTTATAGTTCTTATATGATTTTAAATTAATTAAGAGGTTTTGATAGATTATTGTTAAAATATGAGTTTTTCATAATCCATGCTTGCTCAAAGAAGTTTTGATGGGTTATAGTTAATCCTTAAATTTTCATAGTCTATGCTTGCCCACATTAATTGTAAATTACGAAATTAAAGGGAAGGGAGATCAAAATCATTATTTGAGTTATAAAAATAGAAGAGATTGAATTATATATCATGTTTATTATTTAGTGGATTCAGATTCCTAGATTATTTCCTCATTATTTGTTTTCATATTCTAGTTAATTAATTCTCAATCTTTATTTCTAATTCGCCTAAAATAGATATTAAGGAAATATTAAAATTAATCTAGTCTCTCGTGGATTCAATTGCACTTTTTGCCAGTTCTTCAATTCGACATCATGCATTTTGCAGTACATATTTTAACACATCAGATTATCTTAGCATGGTAATATATATAATTATTAATAATAATTAAATAATTTTTTTATATATTAACAATTTTTTTAAAACTAAGAAATCATTAACTATTAATAATAATTAATATATAAAATAAAACTTCAAAACATTATTAATATATATAAAACAAATTAATAAAACTACTATTATATAGAAATTATTAATATATAAAAAAATTATTTAATATATAAAACTATAAAACATTAACCATTAATTATTAAATTATTAAATTTTTGTTTTTTTGGTTTTTCGGTCTTTTACCGAATTCAAAAAGTTCCTTACCGCTACTGCTAGATGCAAGAAATGTGTAAAAAAAATTAAAAAAAAGCAGATGCAGATAAAATCGATACCTTAGGTTTCAAGTACCAATAGGTTCGGTAAAAAGCGAATTTTTGAGCACCCAACAAATGACACCTAAATCACTGCATTTTGTAAAAATGTCACTTCCAATAAATCACATTAATTACTTGGGAATCAAAAGCAAAAAAATAATATTTAAAATTAATGCCGCCATACAATTTGCAAATTAAACTTAGAAGGACTCATCGTCAAAATGGAGCCAAAGAAGTTCTTGTGTGGTGTCAACAAGTGCTCGGTATTCTGACTCGGTGCTAGATCTGACAGTCACAGTCTGTTTCTTACTTTTCCAAGAGATAAGAGAATTGTTAGTTGTGCTTCAAAATCTTAGTTTTAGTAAAAGTCCCACATTGTTCATTTTAGGAACCTTTCTTTGGTATATTAGTAAATTCTTGTGTTAGGCTTAGTAACTTGGTTAAGGAAAAAAGGATGGGTAAGTGCATATGAGGATGACTAAAGAATTGGGCTGGGCTAAGTTTTGATTTTGGACTTCTGGCCAAATAACTTTTTAGGACAGTAGGTTTATTCATCACCAGATAAGTTGTTCCAATTTTATTGTTCCTTTGTCTTGTTAATACTGTTGCAATTTCCAACAATCTAAAAAGTGATTTAGTTTATTAACAAGATGAAACCTGCTTTAGACCTTTCTAATCTGTTGCACTACCTGTCTAATTCACTGTTTGATATTTATTATCCGTATAAAAGTGCTAAGAAGATTTAGGATGCTTTAAAATCTAAATATGCTATTGAAAACTATGGCCTTAAGAAATATGTTGCTGGGAAATTTCTATACTTTGAGATGCAAGATGGAAAATCTCTTATAAAGCAAGTTCATAAATATCAAACTATTGTGGGGGAAGTTATTGGGGGAAGGAATGAAAATGTGTGAGACTTTTCAAGCTGCTGCACTTATCGAAAAATTACCACCCTAATGGAAAGATTATAAGATGAACCTTAAACATGAAACTAAATATTTTACTATGCAGGAACTAGTGACACACATACATATTGAAGAACAAAACAGGGTTAAAGAGAGAGGAGACATACAGTTCAAAATCATACTGTTAAGGCTAATCTCATAGAACAAAGGCCAGAATGGAAGACCCAAAATTATTCAAATCAACATCAGTCCAAAAACTACAAAGGGAAAAATCAATAAATCAATGGGAAAAAAAGATAATAGGTTCAAGAATCCCAACCAAATTCAGAAACCTTTCGTTAAATGTCCTTGCTTCGTATGCGGCAAACCTGGCCATATTGCTATGAAATGTCACTTTCGCAAGGGTAGTAGATACTGGTGTAACTAGACATATTTGCGCGAATAGAGACATAATTCTTAATTACGAAAAGACTAATGGAGAAAAGGTTTTTATAGGGGATTCTCAAGCTACCAATGTTGCAGGAAAAGGGAAAGTCTTACTAAAATTAACTTCAGGAAAAATAATTGCTTTATAAGATATGCTTCATGTGCCCGATATTCGTAGAAATCTTGTGTCTGGATCCTTGTTGAAAAAAGTTGGCATTAAACTTGTGTTTGAGTCTGATAAACTTGTACTTACTCGTAATGGAGAATTTGTTGGAAAAGGCTTTTGTAATGGGGGTTTATTTGTTCTTGATGCTTCTGCTGAATTGAATAATAAGAATGCTTCTTTTGCTTCTATTGTTGAATCTTTGGATATGTGGCATGCTAGATTAGGTCATGTGAATGTAGCATCTATTAAAAAATTGATAAAACTTGAGCTTATACCTAATCTTGCAAATACCGAGTTTAACAAATGCGAAATTTGTGTGGAAGCAAAACATGCTAAAAAACCTTTTAAAAGTGTTGAAAGACAAACTGAATTTCTTGAGTTAATTCACAGTGATCTAGGTGATTTTAAAAATACTACGAGTAGAGGCGGTAAGAAATATTATATTTCTTTTGTGGATGATATGTCTAAATATACTCGAATTTATCTCTTTTCCTCTAAAGATGAAGCGAAAGAAATGTTTATTAAATATAAAGCAGAAGTTGAAAATCAGTTAGAAAGAAAAATTAAAAGTCTTAGATCCGATCGTGGAGGTGAATATGATTCTGGAAGTCTTAAAAAATTTTGTGAACTAAATGGAATTATACATAAAACTTCTCCTCCTTATTCTCCACAGTCTAATGGAGCCGCGGAAAGAAAAAATAGAACACTTCAAGATATTATGAATGTTATGTTAATTAGTTCTGGTTTACCATCTAATATGTGGGGAGAAGCTTATCTTTTTGCCAATCATATTTTAAATAGAGTTCCACATAAAAGGATATATTCTACACCATATCATTTGTGGAAGAAACATGCACCTAATTTGGGGTATCTTAAAGTTTGGGGGTGTCTAGCTAAAGTAGCTATACCAGAATTTAAAAGGAATAAAATTTGACCTAAAATAATGGATTATATTTTTATTGGGTATGCTTCTAATAGTGCTGCTTACATATTTTTGGTAATTAAAGATGTGACTAATAATTATCAAAACAATTTTATTTTGGAAACAAAGGATGCACAATTTTTTGAAAATATATTTTCGATGAAAATAAGAGATGTGGGCAGTCCTTTTACAAATGAACATCTTAAAAGGAAAGATAAAGAACCTGTACTTACATCTACTAGAAGTAAAAGGCAATGTTTTAAGAAAACCTTTGGCCCAAATTTTATAACTGCTTTTATAACTGAAGATGACCCTAAAACTTATGAAGAAGAAATGAAATCAATTGATGCAACTTTTTGGAAAGATGCTATTAATAGTGAAAAATCCATTATGTCTAACCATACATGGGAACTAGCTTTAATTTTCCTAGAGGATGTAAACCTATTAGGTGTTAAAGAGTGTTTAAAAAGAAGTTAAAAGATGATGGGTCTATTGATAAATTTAAGGCAAGACTTGTGGCTAAAGGGTTTAATCAAAAAGAAGGGTTTGACTATTTTGATACTTACTCACCAGTGACTAAAATGGCAACCATAAGAATTTTAATTGCTTTGGAATCTATTCATAAAATGATAATCCACCAAATGGATGTTAAAACTACCTTTTTGAATGGAGAGTTAAATGAAGAAATATATATGTGTCAACCTGAAGGATTTGTAGTTCCGGGAGAAGAACAAAAAGTGTGTAGACTTGTAAAATCCTTGTATGGTTTAAAATAAGAGCCAAAACAGTGGAATGATAAATTTAATAAAACTCTCTTGTCTAATGATTTTGTGACAAATGAATCTTATAGTTGTGTCTATAGTAGATTCAATGAAAATTGTAGTGTGATTATCTATTTATATATGGATGACTTGCTAATATTTGGTACTGATGAGAAAGTTGTGAAAACTATTAAAGAATTTTATCTTCTAAATTTGACATGAAAGATTTAGGAGAAGCGAATTTGATTCTTGGCATGGAAATAAATAAACATACAAATGGTTTAGTTTTATAACAGTCTCATTATATGAAAAATATTCTTAAGAAATTCAATTTCTTTAATGAAGAGCCATTAGGAACACCTTAGGACTTTAGTGTGCATTTAAAGAAAAATAAAGGGAATGGTATTGCACAAATTGAATATGCTAGAATCATTGGTAGTGTAATGCATTTAATAAACTGTACTCAACCTGATATTGCATATGCTATTAATAGACTTAGCAACTATACACATAATCCTTCACAAGATCATTGGAATGCATTGTCATGACTAATGAGGTATTTAAAAGGAACAGTTAATGTAGGTGTGTACATTTTACTGGTCATCCTAATGTTCTGAAAGGATATTGTGATGCTAATTGTGTGACGCCCCCAAAATTAGGTATACATCACCCATCTTGAGTCGCCAGATACATGGTACAAAATACAAATACAACTTAATTATACAAACGTCATGTAAAAATACGACAAAACATAGCTGAGAGTTTTAATAAGAATATTGTCATCTAGACAATATCCACACTTAAAGGAGTCCTCATTACATTTATTGTCACACTATTTAACAGAATAGTGAGGACTACTAATGATATCATCTGGACCGTCACTCCGTTCCCCGACTCGTCCCAGCTATATTCTCATTTCCTGAAGAGAACAATAAAAGAAAGGGTGAGCTTAACTAGCCAGTAAGAAATATTATGACTAAGATAATGAAGAATAAATTATCATTAATCTTTAACAATGTTAAACTGATAAAATACAATAGCCATCAAGTTTAACTGCAGTGGAACAAGCAATCCATTAGAAGAGTCAAATAGAGCATAAAATCTACTATCTTCTATGATTTAAAAAGATTTTCATAAACTTTATCGCTGAGACTCAGCTTAATAAATAAACCACATCATCCCTGCACCACGACCAAGGATATTCATGTAATCATCAATGGTCATGATTATACCGAATAATCCCTAGTCATAATCATACCAATAACTGTCCACCAATGAACTACAGGCCAATGAGGACTTTTACCACATCATTCGTTACATTACAGTCATAATTATACCAAATAACCCCTGGTCATAATCATACCAAGTCCATCTCTGCACGTAAGCCAAAGATGACTTTCATCACAATATAAGCATGAAGATGATGAAAATAATATAAACATTAATCAAACGAAAACAAGGATAAATATTAAAAACTTTAAATTTATCCAAATATTATCCATCACTTAAATAACTCATAATCTAATATTGTTAATATTATAACAATATTTTAATCACTTCTTAAACTTATAAACAATTTAATTTAATTGTTTACACTTTACCAAATAATGCATTTAATCATTCAAAATGCCATACTCATAAGATTTCATCACCAATGATCAAATCACTCATCAAAAAATCAGATATACCTTATATAGGGTTTTCAAGCCCTAAAATCCTATTTACCAATTCTTGACTTCACATAACATATTTAACTCATATGTTTGAAACTAAACCATTTTCATGAAAAATTACCAAATCAACTTATTATTTTCTATCCTTTGTCCAAACATATATACATATATTTCATACACAACAAGTATTTTTTATAATTTTTTAACTCTCTTAAGTATTTTCAAAATCAATTTCTAATTAATTCCTTAAGAAATTAGCTACCTCAAGTTTAACTCCAAAATTCCCAAATCTTGGCGAGGATCTTACACATTTTAACGTGAGCTTCGGTTTAAATTTCATGGTCATCGAGTTATAGAACTCCGGTTATAGCATTTTTCGTTGAAAAAATCTAAATATTAAAATAGTCATAACTTGCTCATTTTAAGTCGGAATGAGCTCATTTTTGGATAGGAGGTACTTTATACCATATATTTCCATGTCCCAAAAGGCCGGAATTTTATCACAAATTAAGTGGCCAAAAATGCCCTTTTAAATTTATGGGCAGTAGCTTTTTTAGTACTTTGCAGTTTTTGACTCCTTTGCAAAAATCAGTCCACACGAAAATCTACAACACCTTTTCCAGTGATTCCACTTGGATAAGTTAGAAAACTCATAGATCTAACTATAGAACTTGACCACACTCAAAAATTTGAAATATAACAGGAGATATGGTTAATTGAATTTCATGTTCTATTTTTATAAAAAATCTGATTTTCAACTCTTTGTGATTTCTAAGAAACTTTCATGTTTTCACATAATAATCAATATAACTCATCATAACACTTACTAATACTACATATACCCGTGATTTTCACCAGTCCAATGCTTTTATTATAACTTTCATCATAATCAACAATCCAATGCTTATAGTATGACTTTTATCATAATCCACGTAAACAGATCATTTCCACAATTTAATAAGGAATGAATACAAAGGATCATTCACCATGCATGTGGTAATCCACATAGATTGGTTATTCCAACAGAATAATAAAGAATATAATAACTGAAGAATTGACCATGCATCTTTGTGTGCCAGATGTGAGCAAAGTTATTCTCAGCAGAATAATAAAGAATGGAATAATGAAGAATTCACCATGCATCATGCGGTGCCGCGATAGACGAGTTATTCCCAGCGAGAATAATAAATAATGGAACGGGTCGTAAGAAGCGCTTGCATGAGGATATTAAGCGAGAATAATAAAGAAGCGGAACCGAAGTCGGCAAAATTGCACGCAATGAGGATATTCCAGCAGAATAATAAAGAATGGAATAACAACAAGAAATCACTATGCATGCGATATACCGCACAAACAAACAAAGTTATTCAACAGAATACTAATTAATGGAACCAGTCAAAGCGTAATACGCGCGGCTGCGTGGGATATTCAACGAGAATGATAAAGAATGGAATAATGAAGAATTTCACCATGTATGCGGTGCCAGCATGTACATGTTATTCCAACATAATAATAAAGAATGGAATAACAAAAGTTCTCTTCATGAATACGAAATAAATAATACCCCTTACGAGTACAACAAATAATATCCCTTACCTTATAAAGAAAAGTACTTTGACGGGTAGGGCAGGGATATACTTGAAAAAAATTTGCACTACGCTCAAAGCTTCTTAAAACTCTAAAGAAATACGCTCAAGATTATAGAAGAGAATTCTCTGAATTTCTAGTGTGATTTTAATTCTAACTAAGCATCCTATTTATAGGAAAATAGAAAGGATACTATGCAATATAATAATATATATATATATATATATATATATATATATTTATATATTTTATTTAAAATCTAGTAAAATAATTAACTTTATAAAAGTATTCTATTTTATATAAAAAGATTTTACTATGCAAACATATACGCAGTATTATGCAAACACTATGCATAATAAAATATATTATATTCTAATTATTATCTAATAAAGCAAATAACTTTATAAAAGTATTACATTTTATATATAAAAGATTTTACTATGCAAAATACTATGCATAATAAAATATATTATATTCTAATTATTATCTAATAAAACAAATAACTTTATAAAAATATTCTGTTTTATATAAAAAGCTTTTCTATTTTATTACATTAATAATACTAATAAAACAAAATTTATATATATATATATATATAAACTTCCGTGACTTCATAAAAAGACACCTCAATATATTTAACAATATTTATCATCATTATTATAATTCACAATATTAATCGACCAGGTCGTTCCTAGGAAAGAGGGGGCTTTCCAATAAAAATTTTTCCCTATTGGCGCGCAATTAGGTGACCAAACCTCTCCTTGGCAGAACTTCTAGACATTGTTAATATTGCAAATAATAATATTAATAACTTCGTCGTCTCAATTATTGATTTAATAATATACAAAATATCGACAATAATTGAATCAAATAACGTGAGATACTATGCAACAATTACTGTAGCAATAATTGAACAAAACTGAGTGACTTCTCACGTAAGCATCAATAATCAATACTGAGTGTGCTACTATGCAACCACGCCAGACATTCTTGTACTTTTACTACCGAGTAGTTCAACAATTTTAACGGTAAAACTTTCGCCATTATTTTCATAAAATATTTTTGTCGTTTTCTTAATTCGACAATAATTCTGTTATGGGGTCCACCAATGATTGTCTGTCGGTAAATACGGATATTCCCAAACAAAAGAATATTCCCAGAACCAATCGAATATTATATAACAACTTGCATACTTTGCAAAATTTTTAAATACTACCCACAACTATAACATTATCTCAAATCCACACCATAATATTAAAAAAATATTTTGAGAAAATTAAATCTTTATTCGTAAAATTTGGGGTTTTACAAATTGGGTATTTGATAATGATGAGAAAAACTCCACTAGTAGTTATGTGATTACTTTAGGTGGAGGAGCTGTCTCTTGGAAATCTGCTAAAAAAACTTGTACTGCGAGATCTACTATAGAATCTAAATTTATTGCTTAAGAATTGGCAGGTACAAAAGCAGAGTGGCTAAGGAATTTATTGGTAGACATACCGTTGTGTTGTAAACCAATTCCTTATATTTCTCTGCATTGTGATTCTCAAGCAGCTATTCGTCGGGCAATAAACCATGTTTATAATAGAAAACAGAGATATATTCGCTCGAGACATAATATTGTATGAGGACTGATCACTAATAGTGTTATTTCCATGGAATTTGTGAGGTCTGAAAAGAACCTAGCTGATCCGCTCACAAAGGGATTGACTAAAAAGATTGTTCAAGAAGCATCTAGGGGGATGGGACTATTGCCAACATCTTAAGTAAGTAATATGTGATGAAAACTCAACCCATGTGATTGGAGATCCCATGAATTGGGTTCAATGGGTAACAACAAGTCATATAACTATTTCATTATAGCACTACAATTATTAATATCTCTCCCTGTGTGCATGTGGTGCTTACTGACAAATAGTGATAGGATGAATTATTTAGATTCTTAATGAAACTCATAGCCCTAAATGGTGGTGTATGTTAGTTTACACTTAATGGGTTCACATATGTAAACGTGGAAGTGTGAGTTGCTTCCTATAAGAGCCTATGGCAAACTCTCTAGAGCCTTTATGAAAATCTGGAATATAGCGCATGGCCTTGAATGCACCCAACCGCGGACTTATATGGATTCAGGATTTTTGGGTATGTGTGCAAGTTCAATTGTTTGTATCAAAGAGAATGGATTCAAGAATATATCTCACCTATAATCTACAATCATGAGCTTGTTACACTAAGTGTCGATTCAAACCCACAAGGTATCGACGTTATGTATCTAAAATCCATTTCCCTTCTTACTTCTTTTTAATCTTTCTCTCTTTGATAATTTTGAATCATGTGGGGCATTGTTAGTTGTGCTTCAAAATCTTAGTTTTAGCAAAAGTCCCACATTGTTTATTTTAGGAACCTTTCTTTGGTATATTAATAAACTCTTGTGTTGGGCTTAGTAAATTGGTTGAGGAAAAAAGGATGGGCTCGCGCACATGATGATGGCTAAGGATATGGGCTGGGACAAGCTTGGATATTGGGCTTTTGGCCAGAAAACCTTAGTGCGCGTGTAACCCACTATTTTGCTAAAACTTCTAACTTTGTTTTGCCTTGCCTTATTTCTAGGGCACGATCCTATTTCCTTTTTGATTAGGTCACAACAGAGTCGTAACGTTCTTCTGCAATGTTCTCTATACGCCGCAACAAACGCTTCAATGTTTGTCTTATTCAGCACCGTTCCTTGTTAACGTTCTAATTTTTCCTCTATAAATAACGAACTGATCATAGGTGGCTATTTACTACTTCCCGTATAAATAACTTTTGTTCTTTATATACTCTGCCTCTAGTCATTATATACACTTCATCTATTTTTCCAATTGGGTAATCCACCAAGACAAGTCCGAAACCTTTTTCTGTGAGTACACACAATTGGAGGTTTCGCTGTTGAATCCTAGAAGGTGACCGCCGACAGCCCATTTGTACCTGAGGTTATTACCAGTGGGGGCAAAATCAGTTTTTAAGACAATAGCTTCGCTACGCCTCAGTTTCATTCATACACCAGATAAGTTATTCCAATTTTATTATTTGTTTGTCTTGTTAATACTGCTGCAATTTCTAACAAGAATCACAAAGAAAGAAACAAAATCCCATAGTAGAACATCTATCACAAGGATCACCATCCCAATCGGTGTCTGAATTTTCAAATAACTCAAGAGAGAAGAAGTATTAGAAAAATGTAGCCCATAAAATATAGTAACTTTCACATATCGAAGAATACGAAAAACAAACTCTACAAGAAAAGTACTTATGGTCGAGGGAATTATTTTCGACGGAATGTATTCCATTGACATTAATGTTATTTAGATGAAATATTCCGTCGAGACCAACTCCGTCAAAATTATTATAATTTCGACATAATACATTTCGTCAGAATAAAGCTAGCCCCAAGGACGCCAACATTTTGCGCCAACACGAATCATAATTTTGACGGAAAAGATTTAGTTTTGACGAAACTTCTGTCAAAAATATCTTAATCTTGAGGGAACTATTGTCGACAGAATTCTTTCAAAAATAAATGATTTTAATTAGGGATCAGACCTGTTTCATCCTTTCATTTCTTTCTCTCCATATTCTCTCTCCAGCAGTGGCGACGAACCTTCCTATTCTCATTCCTCTTTTTGAAACCTCCTTCTTTTGTCGCTCCCTCCCTCGCTGGAGACCTCTTTTCTCTCTCTTATAGTAGATTGATAAGGCTGAAACCCTAATCCCTATAGTTCAAATCTCCTCTCTCTGTCATAGTATATTTTGGATTTTTGGCAATGTCGTGGGTAGGGGCGGCAACTGGTGGCAAAATTTTCTCTCTCTAGCATTCAAATTAAGTAAGGTACATGCTTAATTTAGGGTATAATTTTTTTTTTTGTATGAAACTATTATTAAGGCTGAAGTTTAATTTGGGTTTGATATTTAGTGTACTGTACCCTTCAAAGTAGTGTTTGATTTGTGCAATTACATATATAATGTCCATAATCTGATATTGAGGAGATGAATATATATAGACATGTACGGGAGCTTGGGCCAACGTCATACCATGACCGAGTTTTGGGATAGAGCCCACACGCCTAAGGACTCTGTTATGTCTCCTGCAGCAGTAGTTATACGGGTAAAACTAATCTCAATTTTTAGATATTATTAATTTAGGTAGTTAATAAAATGAAATAATTAACTCATATATACAAAATAAATTGCAGGACTGATTTCAGACGCTTCGGGACCATCGTGTAGTTGAGTTGCGGGCTACTAGGGGGGATTCTGAGCCGTTAGATTCTGCCATCACTCTGCCCGAGTTTAAATTATCCTGGGATGAGGAGTTAAGACTATGGGTTGCATTTCAGGATCCCCATAATAGTAGTACCAGTAGGTATCGTGTGTCAGGGTTGCCGAGGATACCCGTTTATACCCTACTTAAAGGTAATAATATATATTTCTTATGTTTCTCGCTATATCTTAATTTATAAAAATGATATAAATTAATATGTAGTACGTAATTTTATATTTATTTTCACAAGATTTAGCCAATGCAAGCGTTCGAGAGCACCTGTTGGACCATCTCATACGGGCGTTGGCTTGGATGATGAACTATTCTAGAGGGTCATAGCAGTGGTGTCGGAGATGTTTCGTATGGATTCAATTATCCGTTGTTAGGATTTGCATAGCCGTGCTCGCCTTCACTAGCTAGCTCAGGATATTGCATCAGGGGAATCGTCGAGAGTATGAGATTACCGCAGGAGTAGTTCGTCGCGTTAAGCGACGAAGTGCTCCGAATGGTGGTTACGCTACTATTGGAGGATTTTGGTCTGATGGGGAGTCATCCCCTGCCTACTAAGGTATTATGCATGTAATATTTTTATTTAGCATCTCTTTAATTCTCTCATACAAACTAATGGTTTTTATTATAACAAGGTGGCAATATGATGAGTGGGTTTTATACCCGCAAATCGGGTGCTTTAATCCTTGAGAATTTGTATGTTCGTCATGTTTTATGTTGCTTTTAAGGTGTTTTGTTATTATTTTGCATAAAAATACATTATAAGGGCTTTTAGGTCATTTCCAGGTTTGAAGGGCAAAATAGTCATTTCTTCAGTGCCGGCGCAGCAACGCTGACTTTGCTTTTAATTTTGGTGCCACAATGCCTGATGCCCTAAGTTTAATGTGGGTATTTATAGGATATTGGAAAATGGAATATAAAATTTAGACATAATTATAATTCCACATGTTATGTCCATTCTTCTTAGGATTGAATGTATAATTTTCCCATAGAATAGGAATACATCTATTTGTCATGTGTAGTTTGTGAGAATCTAATCTTAATGACTCCTAGCCCAATTTATTTCACCATAGGAATATACTAATTTATTTAGATAGGGGATATTCATAACTTTTCGAAAAAGGATTATGTATACCTAAAATTCTTGGTTAACCATTCTAGTGATTTATTGGTTAAAGGGAGATATGAGATTAAATGAAGTATTGAGGGAATTGTAATCTTAGTTTATCTTACTTGATATAAATAGTTGATCGTAATTTATCTTGTTAATTAAATTTCACCGTATAATCTATTCTAAATCAATTTTAGATAAGATTACCTTGATATGATTTTAGTACTTGAATAGCTCTGATAGTAATTCCCCGTGGGTTCGACCCTCGACTTATCATTATATTAATTGTTGATCGTGTATACTTGCGCGTGTTTTATTGATTGCGAAATCAACCAACAAGTTTTTGGCGCCGTTGTCAGGGAACTTATTTATCTAATTCTTTTCAATATTAATACCAAATCAAGATGATCTTTATTTAGACGTGTTTTTCTGTTTCAATTTTGTAAGTACTCTTGATCTTGTAGATATGCAACCTCGTCAAGATGCGAATTTAATCCCTCTTGATCCTGAGGTGGAAAGAACTTTTTGAAGACTAAGAAGGGAAAGAGCTCGGGGTGTACTCAATCAAGATACCATGGCTGAAGAAGTGCAAAAAACTTTGCGGGAATATGTTATGCCATGTGTCACAGAGATTCAAGGAAGTATACAAAGACTCGCTATTCAAGCCAACAACTTTGAAATTAAGCCGGGCACGATTCAAATGATCAAAAATTATATGCGATTCGGAGAGATGCTAAATGACGACCAAAATGATTATTTGAAGAACTTTATGGAAATCTATGATACATTTAGGTAAAATAGAGTTACCGAAGATGCTATTAGACTCCGATTATTCTCGTTCACTCTTTGGGACAAGGCAAAGAGTTAGTTGCATTTTCTTCCATTGCGCTACATTACTACGTGGGCTGATTTGGCTCAAAAATTCATGGTAAAGTTCTTTCCGCCAATGAAAACTGCAAGACTCACACACGACATCACATCCTTCTCACAACTGGACTCCGAGTCTCTTTACGAAGCTTGAGAGCGATTCAAGGATCTACTAAGATGATGTCCACACCATGACTTACCCAATTGGCTACAAGTTCAGACATTCTATAATGGGGTAGTTGGTTCCACTCTATCGAGTATTAATATCGCGGCTGTTGGAGCATTAATGGGGAAGAAGTATGATGAAGCCTATGATTTGTTGGAGACCATGGCTGTAAATAATTATCATTGGCCATTTGAGAGGCAAGCACCGCGAAAAGTGGCAAGGGTATATGAGGTTGATACAGTGACTGCAATATTTGTACAGGTCGCTGCCCTTGCTAACAAAATTGATGCTATGGGGGTGCAATTGGTGCAAAGTGTGGTTGTGCCATGTGAATTGTGTGCTGGGAATCACCCTACTGAGCAGTGTGCGATTAGATCTTAATAAATTCAATATGTCTCCAACTACGATCTACAACAAAATAATAATATTCCCACACATACCATCTTGGTTTGAGGAATCACCCGAATTTCTCACAGAGCAACAACAACCACTAAGCAAATTTTTTTTCTCCAAAACCAGCTTACCTCCAGGTTTTTAAACTTAGGCTCAACACCTCAAGGTTCATACCAACCCCCACCTATACAAGAAAAAAAGTCTAACTTGGAAGAGCTTCTTTCCAGATATATAGCATAAAATGAGACAAGAATAAACAACCAAGACGTATCAATCCGGAACCTAGAGAACCAAATGGGACAGTTGGACAATGCCTTAAATGCCCGACCCTAAGTCACCTTGCCAAGTGACACTGAAGTAAACCCCAAGAGGGAAGGCAAGGAGAAATGCAAGGCAGTTACACTCTAGAGTTGTCGGGATTTAGATGAAATTGATAGAGAAACCTCAATAGGGCCACCAGAAGGCATTGAAAAAGAAGGCAGTGTTGAGAGTTATAGTAACAAGGATGGGGGTCAGGAAAGTAGAACAACGAAAATCAAAATACCAACTCCTAATGGTAGTAAGAAAGGTCCTTTGATACCCACTTTACCATTTCCACAACGCATTCAGAAAAAAAAAAACTGGACAAGCAGTTCTCTAAATTTTTGGACATTTTCAAGAAGCTTTATATCAACATATCATTCGTTGAGGCATTGAAATAAATGCCCAGTTACGTTAAATTTATGAAGGACATTATGCCCAAGAAGAAAAAACTAGGCGATTATGAGATTGTGACGCTTACACAGTAGTGTAGCGCCATACCTCAGAATAAGCTACCACCTAAGCTTCAGGATACAGGAAGCTTCACGATCCCGTATACCATTGGTAATCAGTTTACTGGTAGAGCTTTATGTGATTTAGGGGCGAGCATTAATTTAATGTCACTCTTAATTTATCAGAAGCTCGGTTTGAAAGAAACCATACCCACTAGTATCACTTTGCAACTGGTAGACATGTCATTAACTTACCTGAAGGGAATAGTGGAAGACATATTGGTCAAGGTGGATAAGCTTATTTTCCTTGCAGATTTTATAGTTCTCAACTTTGAAGAAGATAAGGAGGTGCTTATTATTCTTGGGCGTTCTTTCCTAGAAAATGGGAGGACGCTCATAGATGTTCATAAGGGAGAACTCATTATGAGGGTGCAAGACCAAGAAGTCACTTTCAATGTATTAAAGGCTATGAATTTCCCAAGTGATGCCGAGGATTGTTATCGGGTTGACATGGTTGAAAAGGCCAGAAATTATGTATTCTTGGAAAATTACATTTTCGACCCACTTGAGGCTGTGCTTGTTAATCCCTATGATTTAGAACATCCCACTAATCTCGAGTATGTTAAATGACTAGGTGCTTCTCCTCGGTCTAATCATTTCAAGGATCAATTTGAATCTTTAGATAAACAAGGAATGACTACTTATCAATCATAGTCATCATTGAAAGAAACGCCCATATTGGAACTAAAACCATTGCCGAGTCATTTGCGGTATGATTTTCTAGGCGAGTCATCTAACTTGCCAGTTATTGTTTCTACATCATTGGATGAAGCATAAGAAATTAAACTCTTGCATGTTCTAAAGAAATATAAGACAGCCTTGGGATGGACTATTGCAGATATTAAGGGAATCAATCCCTCCATTTGTATGCATAAAATCCTCCTTGAGGATGGTTTTAAGCCTTCCATTGAGCATCAAAGGCAATTGAACCTCATTATGAAAGAGTTGGTTAGGAAAGAAATCTTCAAATGGCTTGATGTGGGTATCATCTACCCAATCTCTGATAGTCCTTGGGTAAGTCTAGTTCAGTGTGTGCCGAAAAAAGGAGGTATGGCAGTAGTATCCAATAAGAATAACAAATTGATTCTGACACAAACTGTTATAGGATGGCGTGTTTGCATGGACTATAGGAAACTCAATAAGGCCACTTTTAAAGATCATTTTTCTCTATCATTCATTGATCAAATGCTCGATAGACTTATTGGGCATGAGTTTTATTATCTTTTGGATGGTTATTTGGGTTATAATCAAATCACCATAGCACCCGAAGATCAAAAGAAAACAACCTTCACATGTCCGTATGGAACCTTTGCCTTTAGGATAAAATGTCATTCGGGGTATACAATGCACCTGTAACATTTTCAGAGATGCATGATGTCCATCTTTTTTGATATTGTGGAACAAACTCTTGAAGTTTTCATGTATAACTTCTCTGTGTTAGGTAATTCTTTTGATTCGTGTCTACAAAATTTGACTTTAGTGTTGGAAAGATGCGTGGGGACAAATTTTGTGACGCCCCCAAAATAGGTATACATCACCCATTTTGAGTCGCCAAATACATAGTACAGAATACAAATACAACTTAATAATACAGCTGTCGTTTAAAATACGACAAAATATAAATTGAGAGTTTTAATAAGAATATTGTCATCTAGACAATATCCACACTCAAAGGAGTTCTCATTACATTTATTGTCACACTATTTAACAGAATAGTGAGGACTACTAATGCTATCATCTGGACTGTCACTCCGTTCCCCGACTCATCCCAGCTAAATTCTCATTTCCTGAAGAGAACAGTGAAAGAAAGGGTGAGCTCAACTAGCTCAGTATGAAATATTATGACTAAGATAATGTAGAACAAATTATCATTAGCCTTCAACAATGTTAAACTGATAAAATACAAAAGACATCAAGTTTAACTACAACGGAACAAGCAATCCATTAAAAGAGTCAAGTAGAGAATAAAATCTACTATCTTTTATGATTTAAAAGGTTTTTCACCACCTTTATTGCTAAGACTCATCTTAATAAATAAACCACATCATCCCTGCACTACGGCCAATGATATTCATTAGTATCACAACCATAAATTATCCATACACTACGGGCCAAGGATATTTGTGTATTCATCAATGGTCATGATCATGCCAACAACTGTCCATCCATGCACTACAGGCCAATGAGGACTTTTACGACATCATTTGTAACATTGCGGTCATGATTATACCGAATAATCCCTAATCATAATCATACCAAGTCCATCTATGCACAACAGGCCACAGATGACTTTCAACACAATATAAGCATGAGGATGATGACAATGATATACGAATTCAATAAAACAAGTTCAAAAATTAATTTATCCAAGAACCAATAACGTCCAAATTGTCAACATGATACTTCTTTGTGGAGTAAAATTCAAGAATGCTCAGAAGAATATTTTCATGAAAAGATACTAGATGAAGCGCAAATATCAAAGATATTCCACTAATTTCATGGAGTATAGAAGTCAAAGCTTTAACCAACTGAGTATAAGAGAATATATGAAACTGCAAATGGATTTTCGTCCGCCGTATGCAAAGAATCCACTTAGATGATTATTTCCACAAATTAATAAGGAATGAATACAAAGGATCATTCACCATGCATGTGATAATCTACATAGATAGGTTATTAAACGAGAATAATAAAGAATGGAATAACTGAAGAATTCACCATGCATGCGGTACTTCACATAGACAGGTTATTCCCAACATAATAATAAATAATGGAACCAGGTTATGCGTAAGAACGCATTGCATGACGAGGATATTCGGCGTAATAATAAAGAAGCGAAACTAGGTCGACGAAATTGCACAAGCTGAGGATAGTCCAATGAGAATAATAAAGAATGGAATAACAATGAAATCACCATGCATGCGAAAGACCGCATACAGACGAGTTATTCCAGCAGAATAATAAATAATGGAACCGGGTAATGCGTAAATGCATGCATAGGATGATGTTCAACAAAATAATAAAGAATGGAATAATAGAAGAATTTCACCATGTATGCGGTACTTCGTATAGACAAGTTATTCCAACAAAATAATAAAGAATGGAATAACAACAGAAATCACCATGCATGCGATAGAAGCGCATGATAAAGGTTATTCAAACAGAATAATAAATAATGGAACGGTCATGCGTAAACGCATGATGAGGATGTTCCAATGAGAATAATAAAGAATGGAATAATGTAAGAATTTCACCATGTATGCGGTGCCAGATAGATAGGTTATTCCAACAGAATAATAAGAAATGGAATAACAAAAGTTCTCTTCATGAATACGAAAGAAATAATACCCTTACCTTAGAAGAAAGCTGGATATAGGAGTAGTGAAGTAGCGTAATACTTTTCTTCTTTCTCTCTATAGTTTATCTCTAGAGTTTCAATGAATTCGTAAGAAATAATGAAGGAATGAGCTTCTATTTATAGAGAGAATGGTGAATAGTGACTAATTCATGAACGATCCAGATTGATTTACTTTTAAAGCAGACGGTCCATATTGATTTACTATGCAAATTATTAATAAAATATTCTAATAAAATAAAATCTTTTAAATAAAATATAATATATTCTATTTATAGTCTAATAAAACAAATAACTTTATAAAAGTATTACATTTTTTATATAAAAAGATTTTACTATGTAAAAACACTATCTGAGCACTATGCCTAATAAAATATAATATATTCTAATTATTGTCTAATAAAACAAATAACTTTATAAAATATTCTATTTTATATAAAAAGATTTTACTATGCAAAATACTATGCGCAGTGCATTATGCAAATAAGGTATAATAAAATATAATATATTCTAATTATTGTCTAATAAAATAAATAACATTATAAAAGTATTCTATTTTATATAAAAATATTTTACTATGTAAAACACTATGCATAATAGAATATAATATATTATATTTATAGTTTAATAAAACAAATAACTTTATAAAAGTGTTACATTCTATATAAAACGATTTTACTGCTTTTATTACATTAATAACACTAATAAAACAAAATTTATATATATATATATATATATATATATATATATATATATGTATAAACTTAGTGACTTCATAAAAAGACACCTCAATATATTTAACAACATTTATCATCATTATTATAATTCACAATATTAATCGACCCGTGTCGTTCCCGAGGAAGAGGGGCTTTCAATAAGGATTTTCTCCCTATTGGTAGCGCAATTAGGTGACCAAACCTCTCCTTGGCGAGAACTTCTAGACATCGTTAATATTGCAAATAATAATATTAATAACTACTCTGTCATCTCAATTATTAATTTAATAATATATAAAAATATCGACAATAATTGAATCAAATAACGTGAGATACTATGCAATAATTACTAAAGCAATAATTGAACAAAAAGCGAGTGACTTCTCACGTAAGCATCAATAATCAATACTGGTGTGCTACTATGCAACCACGCAGCGTATTCATTGTACTTTTACTAGGAGTAGTGCAGCAGCTTTTTAACGGTAAAACTTCCGCCGTTATTTTCATAAAAATATTTTTGTCGTTTTCTCAATCAAATGCAATAATTCCGTTATGGAGTCCACCAATGATTGTCTTGATAAATCACGAATATTCCCGACCAATCGAATATTATATAACAACTTGCATACTTTGTAAAATTTATAAATATTACCCACAACTATAACATTATATCAAATCTACACCATAATTTTGAAAAGAAATATTTCGAGAAATTTAAATCTTTATTTATAAAATTTGGGGTCTCACAATCTCCCCTCCTTATGAAATTTTGCCCTCAAAATTTATGTACGTACCTGGTATGCCGAAGAGGTGAGGATACCTTGACTTAATTTCAGATTCTAACCCTTGAGGTATAACCTTTGAGTGTTGAATACGATCCTTCGTATCTCCTCATACGTTAAATCTTCTGCTATCTCGTCTAGTTCTAATTTAATAACGTGGTTCGGGTCATCCACATATTTACGTAACAACGATATGTGAAAAACGTTATGAACACGCGACATACTTGGCGGTAAAACGAGTCTATAGGCCACTGTTCCTACTCGATCAAGGATTTCAAATGGGCCAATAAAATCGAGGGTTGAGATTTCCTCTCTCCATCGACTCTTGCTTCCAGAATAACGCCCTCTTGAACCTTCTTCTTCACATTCATCATGTGAGACCCCAGATTTTATAAATAAAGATTTAAATTTCTCAAAATATTTTTTTGAATATTATGGTGCGGATTTGATATAATGTTATAGTTGTGGGTAGTATTTATAAATTTTGCAAAGTATGCAAGTTTTTGTATTATATTCGATTGGTCAGGGAATATTCTTTGTGTCAATGAATATTCATACGACGGCACAATCATTGGTGGACCCCATAACGAAATTATTGTCGGATTGAGAAAACGACAAAAATATTTTATTGAAAATAATGGCGAAAGTTTTACGGTTAATCTTGTTGAACTACCTTCGGTAGTAAAAGTAATAAAGAACATGCATGTGGTTGCATAGTAGCACACCTGTGATTGATTATTAATGCTTACGTGAGAAGTCACTCGCTTTTGTTCAATTATTGCTATAGTAATTGTTGCATAAGATCTCACATTATTTGATTCAATTATTGTCAATATTTTGTATATTATTAAATCAATAATTGAGACGACGGGTTATTAATATTATTATTTGCAATATTAACAATGTCTAGAAGTTCCGCAAGGAGAGGTTTGGTCACCTAATCATGCGCGCCAATAGGAGAAATCCTTATCGAAAGCCCTCTTTCCGGAACGACTGGTCGATTAATATTGTGAATTGTAATAAAGATGATAAATGTTGTTAAAATTATTAAGGTGATTTTTTTATGAAGTCTGCTTATTTTATGGATTCCTATTTACCCATTTATCAAAATAATCGGTAGAAAATTTTTAAAGGTGGGGCCCACATGTGGGGGCCACATGCGGGTCCCATATATGTTGGGAAAATAATTTTGGAAATGGAAGAGTATACGTATGGAAGTATATGTGTGTATTGAGTATATGGTGGGAGAAAATGAGATGTGAAAGTGATGGGTGTGTGATGGGTGTGTGTGTGGAAAATGGTGGAAAAGTGGTAGTGTGATAGTGATGTGTAAGAGTGTAGTGAATTTGATTATTGGGTGGGTGGGGGATAGATGTTGGTTATGGGGAGAAAAATTAAGTGGTGTATATATAATATTGATATATATATATATATATATATATATATATATATATATATATATATATATATAAGTTGAAAACATATGTTTATATATATGTATTATATTTTAATTTTTGTTGTGATTTTATTGGTTTGTTGATTGAATTTATTGTATTTGGTTGAAGAAATAAATCATGCAGTAATTATTTTTCCTGCACAAGATACTTCCATTCTCCTATAAATAGAAGCTCATTCCTTCATTATTTCTTACAAATTCACTGAAACTCCAGAGAGAGAAATTATAGAGAAACTATAGAAAAGTATTCTGCTACTTCCCTACTCTTATATCCAGTTCTTTTACGATAAGGGATATTATTCTTTTGTATTCAAGAAGAGAACTTATGTTATTCCATTTCTTTATTGTTCTGTTGGAATAACTTGTATATGCGGGCTACCCTATACTTGGTGACATTCTTCTATTATTCGCATTTTTATTATACATTTGGAATATCACTGCCTCATCTTATATCGTCTGGACTGGTTCCGCTTTTAATTATTCGATTATTCATTTGGAATATCCATGCTCATGCTTTTATTATTTGGACCCTGGTTCCGTCTTTATTATTCTGTCTTTATTATTCTGTTGGAATATCCTGTCATGCGTGTGTTTACACCCGGACTGGTTCCATTATTTATTATTTCGTCTTTATTATTCTCGTTGAATATCCCTGCCTCATGTGTTTTACACTGCACTGGTTCCATTAATTATTATTCGCACTTATTATTACGTTGGAACATCCACGCTTGATTGTGAATTTCACGACTCGGTTCCGTTATTATTATTCTATTGGAATAACCTGTCTATGCAAAGTACCGCATGCATGGTGATTTTTTTTGTTATTCCATTCGTTATTATACTCAGTTGGTTAAAATTTTGACTTCTATACTCCATGAAATTAGTGGAATATCCTTGATATTTGCGCTTTATCCAGTATTTTTTATGAAAATATTCTTCTGAGCATTCTTGAATTTTACTCTACAAAGCAAAGATCATGTTGACAATTTGGACGTTATTAGTTCTGAATAAATTAATTCGTGAACTTGTTTTATTGAATTCTTATATCATTGTCATCATCCTCATGTTTATATTTTTTTTAAAGTCATCTATGGCCTGTAGAGCATGGATGGACTTGGTATGATTATGACCAGGGATTATTCGGTATAATCATGACCGTAATGTTACAAATGATGCGATAAAAGTCCTCATTGGCCCGTAGTGCATTGATGGACAGTTGTTGGCATGATCATGACCATTGATGAATACACGAATATCCTTGGCCCGTAGTGCATGGACAATTTGTGGTCGTGACCCTAATGAATAGCCTTGGCCGTAGTGCATGGATGATGTGGCATGATTATGACCATTGATGAATACACAAATATCCTTGGCCCGTAGTGCATGGAATTTGTGGTCGTGACCCTAATGAATATCCTTGGTCAGTAGTGCGTGGATGATGTGGATTATTTATTGTCGAGTCTCTCGGTGATAAAAGTGATGAAAACCTTTTAAAACATAAAAGATAGTAGATTTTATTCTCTACTTGACTCTTTTAATGGATTTCTTGATCTGCTGCAGTTAAACTTGATGTCTATTGTATTTTATCAGTTTAACTTTGTTGAAGGCTAATGATAATTTATTCTGCATTATCTTAGTCATAATATTTCTTGCTGGGCTAGTTGAGCTCACCCTTTCTTTCACTTTTCTCTTCAGGAAATGAGAACGTAGCTGGGACTAGTCGGGGAATGGAGTGATGGTCTGAGATGGTGTCTTAGTAGTCCTCACTATTCTGTAAAATAGTGTGATAATAAATGTAACGAGGACTCTATTTGAGAATGGATATTGTCTAGAAGACAATATTTGTATTTAAAGTCACAGCATATGTTTTGTCGTATTTTACACGACTGCTGTATTATTAGTTTGTATTTGAATTTTGTACCATGTATTTGGCGACTCAAGATGGGTGATGTATACCTATTTTGGGGGCGTCACACATCAGCTCTGAGTATGTAGCTTGAGCGGCTTTAACTTTATCGATTAAAGTCGATTCTAGTCGTATATTTTCTATCTTCACGTTGGTCCCTAGAGTCTTTAACTCTATCTTCATCATTTGTAAGTTATACGAAATGGGTCTTTGTGTTAACAATATCGCACTCGTAAACGCATATGATCTTCTACTCAACGCGTCAGCTACCACGTTCTCTCTTCCATAATGATATTGAATGGTATGATCGTAATCTTCAACAGCTCGAGCCAACGTCTTTGGCGCATTATACGTTCGCTTTGATTGAAGAAATATTTAAGGGTTTTAGAAATGGGGTTTGTACTGGGGTCAATACAAAATTCGATTTCACGTTCTAGGGGTAGGCTAAGAAGTCTTCAAGAATACGTCAAGAAATTTATTAACAATAGACATATCGTTTAAAAGCTGTGACTCTCATCCAAGATTGGATAGTACGTCACATTGATACCTATCAACTTGCCATCGTCATTCACGACGTCGCCTACAGAATGTCTGGCTTCAGTGCATTCTACACAAGGAGGTCAACAACGAAAGGATCGGGGCTCTTTACTTATGGCTTGATATGATAATGAATTACTTTAGTGGTTTGGTTGATTGAATTCACATAACAGTTAGGAATATGAAAGCTAACAACCTTGCGAAAAGCATGATAAGTAGTTAACCAATCGATTCCTAAAATCACATCAAAGGCAAGTATTTTCAAAGAGATATGATCGACAGGTAACGTTAAAGTGTCGATTTGAATTAAACAAGATTTATAAATAGTGGAGGTAACGAAGGTTTTTACTAAGGAAGTTTCAATTAATAAGTAAAAGTCTAACTTCTCTAGAGTCAAATTTAAACATTGAGCGCAAGAAAGAGAGATAAATGAATAGGTAGCACCGGTATCGAATAAGGTATATGTAAGACCCCGAATTTTATGAAATAAAAGTATTCAATTTTTCTTATAATTACTATTCAGTAAATGGTTAAATTGATAAAAGTTAAGTTAAGGGTGATATATAATTTTTTTCAAAATACACATGTGGTTATAAAATATTCATTGTTATCGGGAATATTCGTTTGGTCGTGGAATATTCTTTCCGTTGTGGGAATATTAAATTTAATTTGCCGCAAATGACCATTTGTGGGCCCCATAATGTAATAACCGCTATCCGGATGAAGAAAACGACAAGTTTGAGATTTTACCGTTAACACTGTTGGAATACCTGGTGGTTAAAATACAATAATACGCGTTGTTGCACAGTAGCACACGGTAATGCACAGTATTTTTAAATTATTGATTCTTACATAAGAAGGCACTACTCAATAATTTTTACAGTTGTTACTGTTCAATATTTTATTTTATTGATTCAATAATTGTTGCGTTGATAGTTTATATTATTGTTGTTGGAATAATTATCACTGCACAGTATTTTCCATTATCAGATCAATAATTCATATTATTTGAATAATATTATTAGATAACATTATTGGCAATGTCTAGAAAGTTCTGTCAAGGAGAGGTTTAGTCACCTAATTGCGCGCCAGTAAGGAGAAATCCTTATTGGAAAGCCCCCTCTTTATTGGGAATCACCTGGTTGTCATTATTGCGATTCTGTAATATTATTTGTGAATAATTAGTTATTGATTTATGTGATAAGAAAATATTTATTTGATGTGGATATAGATGATGGATTTATTTATGTGGAATTACTGTTGAAGTGTTTTATCAGTATTTTGTCGGATTGGAGGTATTAAAAACTCAAATCGGTGTTCTTAAAGCTTTACTGTGTGAGTTATAATTTTAATCCGACCGTTGGATCGTTGTGATTTTTAGATATGTTATACATATATAAGTAGAGTATATGTCCACAAATTTTGAACCGTTAAAATCGAACGTATAATTTGTTATGAATTTTAAAAGGTGTTGAAACGGTGTTTAAAATAATCCTTTTGTGGATTTCGGATAATTTCTGTTTGGAATTTGGAAAAAGTTTCTTCTGCAAAGTTGTAGAGAATTGAAATTCCTATAAAAAAAGCGAGATTCGAATTTTCTGATAAAAGGGCTATTTATTGTGAATTATGAAGTTAGGAGTTCAAATAATTAATTTTGAAAGTTTTAATTATTTTATTTAAGAAAAACGTTTTTGTGGTTGTTGGCACATGGGTGGCTGATGGCTTTCAAAATTGGTTGGTGAAGGTTGGTGTGGAATAAGAAAAATAAATAATATCTTTTATTATTTTAGTCTCCTTTCATGCTCTAAGCATTTTCCTATAAATAGAAGCTTAAGTTAGAATTGAAAATTAAACCGTAAACCCAAGTTTTCTCTATTTGTCTCTCTATATTATCAAGTGTATTCTTGTATCTTGAGTGTTGCTATACGATTGCAAGTTCGTTCGTTATTCCAAATGTAAATCCGCTTCTTTTGAGGTAAGGGATTTTAAGGGTTGTGATGTTTTTCATGTTTCGTAACATTTCAGACCTTCAAAAATTCTGGAAAAATTTGAAATGATACTTTGATGAGTTTTATTGATTGTGTCCAAAAATGGTGATTTTTGGATTTATAGATTAGGAGTTATGGATTTTATGGGAAAAGACTATTTTAAAAGTAACCGCTTATAACTCCTTGTGGTTAACTCCAAAATTGATGAAATTTTTATTGGGAGTACATATATATAACATGAGCATATTCTGTAAATTTCAGAATTTTTGGATAAAAGTACAATTTATGATAAATGTTTAAATATTCGGTGGTTTTGGCCATGTGAAAAATAGTAAATGACTTTTAAAAATTCTGAGAAAAATATATGTTTAATATGAGACTATATTCTGCTAAATCTCAGAAAAGAAATATTTTTGGAACTGATTTGGTATTTTTCATGAAAATGGACTAGTTATGAGTAAATGAATTAAATATGTCGTGTGAAATAAGAAAATTGGAAAATAAGATTTTATGGCTTGAGAATCCTACATGAGGTATATGCAGATTTTTGATGAGGATTTTGGTTATTGGTGATGAAATCTTATGAGTTTGGCATTTTAGAATGATTAAATGCATTATTTAGTAAAGTGTAAACAATTAAAATAAATTGTTTATAAGCTTAAAAAAAATATATTATTCTTTCAATATCATTATACCGAAAAATTGGTATGGATTTTATTGTGGAATTTCTACCTTTTTGAGTCGGGTTTACTATTAATGAGATACTATTCACGAGTTACTATTCATGAGTTACTATTCACGAAGTTACTATTCATGACAAAATTGGTTTCTTTTTCTATCCAAATTATAGTTGATTTATGAATATTACTCTGGAGATTAAAACTATATATTGATTATATTGATTTTATTATCATATATAACATTTTTATAACCACGATGTTGAAATTCTCTTTCACTTTGGAGTGCAAAGATGGATAGATTATTGGTATGATCATGACTAGGGTTCTCTTTGGGAGAAGAGTGAAAAGTTGAATTGTGGATGGTATGATCATGACCATTGAATTTATAATTGAATATCTTTAGCTTAAGTGCAAAGGTGAATTAATCAACATGGTTATAATTATTGTTTATATAAATTACGAAATGATTATATATTTCTTTGAGATATTAATATATTTGGCTGTAATGCAAAGATGACTTGTTGTTGAATATCTTTGGCATGTAGTGCAAAGATGAATCATTGATGAATATCTTTGGCTGTAGTGCAAAGATGAATCTGTTGATGAATATCTTTGGCCCGTAGTGCAAAGATGAATTTATTAGTTTGATTATGAACATGAATCGTGATTTGGTATAACCATGATCTTTGATGTTTTGGTGATGAAAATTATCTTTGTCCGGATGAGAAAAGGAATTTAGAACAACAATTACAATTATGAGTTATTCATATGATTGTGGACATGAATTGTTGATTGATGTTACGGTGAATAAAACATTGTTGGTGGACTTTTAACATGAAGAAGGTAATAGACTTTATAGTCTATTTGACTCTTCTAATGGATTGCTTCATTCCAACGCAACTATGGTTGAAAAGTTTTATCATCTACCATATGTTCTAAATCTCTAATTTATTACTGATGAAGACTATTGATAATTTATTTATCTTTAGTCATAATATTCTTTACTGAGCTAGTTGTGCTCACCCTTTTGCTTTACAATTCCTTTAAGGTAATAAGAATGTAATTTGGGTCGAAATGGGGGTAACAGGGGAATAGAACGGTGGTCATCGTTTAGTAGTTATATTTGGTGAATCTAATAGGGTGAGGCAAACCCAACGTTGGAAGGGTGTTTTGTCACTATCATACAAGATGTCTAATGACATACAACCACGTATCATCATAAGATAGGGATGTGCTCATCTACTTGCTAAGTATATATACGAGCACTACGTATATAATCTTGGTGTTTGTTTGAAGTATAATTCTCAATTTGAGATAGTGGAGATAATGATAAATCAAGAGAAGACTCACCATTGGGAAGAATATGATAGTAATCTTCTCGTTTTTCTTTGGGGTCTATTAGGTCAACCAAGGATAATTCTCTGGACATATGATATCTATCATAACCTAGACGCATGGCCTCCCATGTACGAAGGTTTCCTTGAGCACTTCCCAAAGATTTTAGTTTCTAAAACAGTCTTTGACTATACCTTTATGTAAGGTGTCACTGTGAGGTGTTGTCCACGGTTGGGACATGTGTCACATTTGGTATATATTTGTATCCAAACTCACAGTATATGTGTTGTTGTATTTTGCACGACAATTGTTGTAATAAAGTTGTAGTTGTATTCTGTACCATGTATTTGGCGACTCAGAATGGGTTGGATTGAATGGACCTATTTTGGGGTTGTTACAGTATAGACTTCGTAAGCGTTTATGACTAACTTACCCGTGATAACTTCGTTTGGGTTCCTCGACAAACGCTCTCACTTAAACTACCGGCTTTGACTTGTCTGAGACATCCTTTGGCATCATTATCCCAGTTGAACTTGACTTCACTACACGACAAAATCGAGCTAGGTGACCCTCTCTTCTGCAATTGAAACACGCTTTGGATTGCTACGTACAGTTTGGACGAATGTGTCCCTCCTGTCCGCATTTGAAACATACGACCGGTGGTCGTTCTCCTTCCTTAACAACAGGTGCTGGTGCTGACGTCTTTCCATCATCGTTAAATCTTCTCTTCTTGAAATTTCCACTCCTATTATCTTGGCCATGATTACCACCGAAGTGGTTACCATTCTTGGCATGATAATTTCCCCCACGATGGTTATCATTGTTCGATGGTCGTTACACCTTGCAGACGATTATTATCGTGTTGTTGGTTGTTGCCTTTTGGTTGTGCTGATTCATTATCGCGCTCCAATAACTGAGCCTATTTACATCATCTGAATATAAACAAATTTTGTGAGAAATGAGGTATTGACGTATTTCGGGTTTCAAACCTCGCAGAAACATTCACGTCATTCTCTCCTCATTATCTACCAAATGGGATACAAACCGGGATAACTCCGCAAACTTAGCCTCGTACTGCGACACGGTCATATTGTTTTGCTCCAGCTTGATGAATTCCACCTCCTTCATGTGACGAATACTTTCAGGAAAGTACTTGTTGTTGAACAATTCTTGAAACTTCTCCCAAGACATCTTGAGTGCGTCAGGCTGGGTACGTTTTACAGATTCCCACCAATGATCTGCTTCTTCACGCAATATAAAGGTGGCGAATGGACCCTTTTGCTTCTCTGAGCATTCCAAGATATCAAATATCTTGGTGATCTGCTTTATCCACGTCTCTGCCTTAAGTGGTTCTGGCTTTCCCAAAACTTCGTTGGTCGACTCCTTGAATCGCTTAGCGGTGACCGAATCGTGGGTTGCCATTATTTCCACCTATATTTTGAACAGAGTCTCTTCTTTACGATGTTGCATGAATTGCATAAAGCCTCTGAACATTCCATCGTTCATCATTTGGTCAGTGTTGTTGTTTGCATGAGGATTGTCGCCTTCCTGATGCACATTATCCTGATTATTGATCTGTGGAGACTCAACGGTCTCCTCTGCTCCATTGCTATTCTCAACATTCTCGGATGCCATTTTCAAATATTACCACAAAACAAGGGTTAATTAACATATCACATATTATCCCTATACTCTGACCGATCAATTAAATACCAAATAAACTTAGGTAGGTCATACTAGCGAAGGAATTCCCGTCTCTCCCTCCTAGTTCTTGTCTCACATCTCACCAGGATCATATCCCTAAGCTTTGATACTAATCATGACGCCCCCAAAATAGGTATACATCACCCATTTTGAGTCGCCAAATACATGGTACATGTAATACAAATACAACTTAATAATACGGTTGCCGTGGTAAAAAAACGACAAAACATAAATTGAGAGTTTTAATAAGAATATTGTCATCTAGACAATATCCACACTCAAAGGAGTCCTCATTACATTTATTGTCACAATATTTAACAGAATAATGAGGACTACTAATGCTATCATCTGAACTGTAACTCCGTTCCCCGACTCGTCCCACCTAAATTCTCATTTCCTGAAAAGAATAGTGAAAGAAAGGGTGAGCTCAACTAGCCCAGTAAGAAATATTATGACTAAGATAATGCAGAATAAATTATTATTAGCCTTCAACAATGTTAAACTGATAAAATACAAAAGACATCAAGTTTAACTACAGCGGAACAAACAATCCATTAAAAGAGTCAAGTAGAGAATAAAATCTACTATCTTTTATGATTTAAAAGGTTTTTCATCACCTTTATTGCTAAGACTCAGCTTAATAAATAAACCACATCATCCCTGAACTACGACCAAAGATATTCATTAGTATCACAACCACAAATTATCTATGCACTATGGCCCAAGGATATTTGTGTATTCATCAATGGTCATGATCATGCCAACAACTGTCCATCAATGCACTACGGGCCAATGAGGACTTTTACCACATCATTTGTAATATTACGGTCATGATTATACCGAATAATCCCTGGTCATAATCATACCAAGTCCATCTATGCACAATAGGCCATAGATGACTTTCAACATAATATAAGCAAGAGGATGATGACAATGATATAAGAATTCAATAAAACAAGTTCAAGAATTAATTTATCCAAGAACCAATAACTTCCAAATTGTCAACATGATACTTCTTTGTGGAGTAAAATTCAAGAATGCTCAGAAGAATATTTCCATGAAAAGATACTGGATGAAGCGCAAATATCAAGGATATTACACTAATTTCATGGAGTATATAAGTCAAAGCTTTAACCAACTAAGTATAAGAGAATATATGAAACTGCAAATGGATTTTCGTCCGCCATGTGGTAATCCACTTAGACAGATAATTTCCACAAATTAATAAGGAATGAATACAAAGGATCATTCACCATGCATGTGATAATCCACATAGACAGGTTATTTCAACAGAATAATAAAGAATGGAATAACTGAAGAATTCACCATGCATGCGGATTAAGATGTAAAAAAGTTATTCCCAACAGAATAATAAATAATGGAACCGGGTTATGCGTAAACGTTACACGTATGGGATATTACGACGTAATAATAAAGAACGGAACCAGTCGGAGAAATTAAGACATGCGACATGATATTCCAATGTAATAATAATGAATGGAATAACAACAGAAATCACCATACATGCGATAGAGCCTTGCGATGACATGAGTTATTCTAACGTAATAATAAATAATGGAACAAAGTCATGCGTAAAACGCATACGATAGGATGTTCCAATGTAATAATAAAGAATGGAATAATAGAAGAATTTCACCATGTATGCGGATTGCGATGTACAACGAGTTATTCTAACAGAATAATAAAGAATGAAATAACAATGTAAATCACCATGCATTCGATAGATCAGCATGCATGCAAGTTATTCCAACAGAATAATAAATAATGGAACCAGGTCATGCGTAAACGCACAGACATGATGTTCCAACAGAATAATAAAGGATGGAATAACAGAAGAATTTCACCATTTATGCGGTACTTCACATAGATAGGTTATTCCAACAGAATAATAAGGAATGGAATAACAGAAGTTCTCTTCATGAATACGAAAGAAATAATACCCCTTACCTTAGAAGAAACTAGATATAGGAGTAGTGAAGTAGCAGAATACTTTTCTTCTTTCTCTCTATTGTTTCTCTCTCTAGAGTTTCAGTGAATTCGTAAGAAATAATGAAGGAATGAACTTCTATTTATAGGAGAATGGACTGAATAGTAACTAATTCATGAACGATCCATATTGATTTACTATGCAGTATTAATAAAATATTCTAATAAAACAAAATCTTTTAAATAAAATATAATATATTCTATTTATAGTCTAATAAAATAAATAACTTTATAAAAGTATTCTGTTTTATATAAAAAGATTTTACTATGTAAAACACTATACATGCACTATGCATAATAAAATATAATATATTCTAATTATTGTCTAATAAAACAAATAACTTTATAAAAGTATTCTGCTTTTATATAAAAAGATTTTACTATGCAAATACTATGCGAGAGCACTATGCAAATACTATGCATAATAAAATATAATATATTCTAATTATTATCTAATAAAACAAATAACATTATAAAAGTATTACATTTTATATAAAAAGATTTTACTATGCAAAATACTATGCATAATAGAATATAATATATTTTATTTATAGTCTAATAAAACAAATAACTTTATAAAAGTATTTTATTTTATATATAAAAGCTTTTACATTTTATTACATTAATAATACTAATAAAATAAATATATATATATATATATATATATATATATATATATATATATATATATATAAACTCCCATGACTTCATAAAAGACACCTCAATATATTTAAATATATTTATCATCATTATTATAATTCACAATATTAATCGACTGTGTCGTTTCAGAAAGAGGGGCTTTCCAATAAGGATTTCTTCCTATCATGCGCAATTAGGTGACCAAACCTCTCCTCGCAGAACTTATAGACATCGTTAATATTGCAAATAATAATATTAATAACTTTGTAATCTCAATTATTGATTTAATAATATATAAAATATCGACAATAATTGAATCAAATAATGTGAGATACTATGTAACAATTACTAAAGCAATAATTGAACAAAACTGAGTGACTTCTCGCGTAAGCATCAATAATCAATACCGTGTGCTACTATGCAACCACGCCAGATTATTATACTTTTACTAATGAGTAGTTAAACAGGTTTTAACGGTAAAACTTCCGCCGTTATTTTCATAAAAATATTTTTTCGTTTTCTCAATCCGATAATAATTCTGTTGTGGGGTCCACCAATAATTGTGCCGTCGTACGAATATTCCCTGTTAAAATGAATATTCCCCGACCAATCAAATATTATATAACAAGTTGCATACTTTACCCACAACTATAACATTATATCAAATCCACACCATAATTTTGAAAAAATATTTCGAGAAATTTAAATCTTTATTCATAAAATTTGGGATCTCACAAATTTAGTATTAAACTGGGAGAAGTGTCAATTCATGGTTCAAGAGGGAATTATCTTGGGGCATAGAGTTTTTGCTATGGGAATTGAGGTGGATAAGGCTAAAAGTGAAGCTATTGACAATCTTCCACCTCTATCATCTATAAAAGGGGTAAGAAGTTTTCTTGGCCATGCCGGGTTCTATAGGTGATTTATAAAGTATTTCTCAAAAATCACCAAACCTCTTTACAGCCTTTTGCAAAAAGATGTGTCTTTCAAGGCTGATAAATCATGCCTAGAGGCGTTTGAGGTGCTTAAGAAGAGGCTTGTCTCTGCTCCCATTGTAGTTGTTACTGACTTGAAATTATCGTTTGAGTTTATGTGCGGTGCTAGTGAATTCGCTATTGGTGCGGTCTTGGGTCAACGAAAAGATAAAGTATTTTATACCATATATTATGACAATAAGACTTTGACAGATGCTCAACTCAATTATACTACCACCGAGAAAGAGCTGTTCGCAGTTGTATATACATTTGACAAATTCCACTCATATCTCATCGTACGAAGGTCATTGTATACATTGATCACTCGGCCATCAAATATCTTATTTCTAAGAAAGATGCCAAGCTATGGTTGATCAGATGGGTCCTTCTTTTTCTTCAGAAATTTGATTTAGAAATCCATAATAAAAAAGGGATCGAAAACCAAGTGGCGGATCATCTCTCGAGGTTAGAAAATATAGGCCAATTGGGACAAGCTGACAAGGTGATCAATGAATTCTTCCCATATGAGCAATTATTTGTTATACACAGTAAAGCACCATGGTATGCTGATTATGCACAGAGGCTGGAATTTTTTTTTTTTGGGTAGTGCACGTCAAGTGCTCGATAAATTGCCCAAGTGAGCAGTTAGTTTGGTTTCGGCCTGTGGTTAACATTCTAAGCTTAGCTTTTGTTGAAGATTTTGATATGGCTCCTAAGAGGCAATGAGTTGGTATTTCTTAGGCCGCGTCACAGTGGGACAATACACGTTTTGTTAGCATGGAGGCATTAGACAAGTAACACCAAGTATTAGCTAACAAGAGTTTAGTGCCAGAGAGGGGCCTTAGGCCTGATTTGAGGCAAGATGGGGGGATGGATGCTATGATTACTGAGCGGAAGTGGGTCCATTTCACAAGACAACCAGAGTCCGTGGTCATTTCTATGCTCAAAGAATTCTATGCCAATGTTAGTACTCATGACGAGTTGGTGGTTCAGGTTCGAGGTCAGGCAGTTCTTGTGGCCATTATTTACTCGTCTGGTGGAGCTGCATTCGAGCCTATGCCATTCTAGTTCCCAGCAGCTCATGTTTTCCCACCATATCCACCACCTACTCCCGGCATGGATGAGAGCCGTGACGACGAAGACATAGGCTGATCATACTTTAGGGAAGCCCTCTATTTTGATTTCTTCATATTAGTCAATGAGGGCATTGTCTATCTCAAGTTTGGGGGTGTCAGTCTTATCTATCTTTTGTCATAAGTATTGTATGATGCCTTATTAGTATGGTATCTTTTAACTTTATTAGCAATTTGGATATTGCAATAGATTATATAGGCTATATATAGGCTAGTATGTTTGATTGTAACCATTGATGCTATTTTGATGATATCTGTCTTTTTGGACCATGATATGACTTTAGTAGACCTTATCATGAATTGTTATATTATTGTGATGGTTTATATAAATTATTATGTTTTGATTGTGGCAAATGATGAGTATTTGGTTACTTCTAATTCAGAGAAAAGTGATATACTTATGTTGTTTCACTCTTTCTTTTAACTTAATTATTAGTTTGAGACTGCTTGTTAATCTTTTCTTTCTTATTGAGCACATACCAACTTTTGTGGCTAGCTAGGATGCAGAAAAAGCTTATATGGTTAATTGCTTTTGAAATTTTTCGCGTTAACTCTATTTAACTTAAGTGAGTCACGATGCTAAGTGGGCTAGTGATGCTGAGCATGGTGGCGATGCTGATGGCGAGCAGGGGGATAACGATGATGATTTCATGCACCAGAGCATTATCGTAGTCCACCCCCGCCTGATGATCCTCCTCATACTTATTTTAGTTAGTTTTATAGATCATTTGTATAGATTTTATTCATTTAATTGTAGATCATTTGTATAGATTTTATTCATTTAATTGTAGATCATTTGTATATATTGTAAAAAATTATAGTTTAGTTGAGTTGTACGAGTTTTGTAAATCATATTATATAATTTATGGAACATTGACTTATATTTGTTATTGTTGATGAGTTAATTCATATTGACATTTGTTAGATTAGTGTATGTACATGTTTGATGAGATAAAACATGTTTTTATAGTAATGTTGTATGTGAAATATATTACTGTATGTGTTGTTGGGATAAAACAGGTTATAGATAGAAAAATGGGGTTTAAAAACCTGGAAAACTGCAAAAACAAAAATATTATTGAAAACAATGATATTTTCAATTGAATAAGGTAAAACCGACGAAATTTTCGTCGAAAATAAGACATTTAATTTATTTTAAAAAATCATATATTCAACGGAATATTACTTATTTCTGGCGGATATTCCGTCAGAATTAGTACTTACCCGAGCTGACACGTGTCCCCATTTATTATCGATGAAAGAAGTCCATCAAGGATAATCCTCAACAATAATCTAATTTCGGCGAACAATCTGTCGACATTAATTTCATCAATCATATTTAGTTTCGAAGGAATTATCGACGGAATAAAGCCCGACGACCTTTATTACAACGAAATAAACTTATTTTCGACAGAATATTCTTATATCCGACATAATAGTTCGTCACAATTAGGCCTTTTTATTGTAGTGAAATAATGAGGAGTTGGAGGAGCAGACATAAACCAACTAACTATGTGAATAACATAAGCAACATCAGGACGGGTGACTGTAAGATAGATCAAACTGCCAACTAACTGACACTATAACGTAGGATTACTAAGAAGAATACCATTAACAGAATTTAGTTTGATATCAGATTCCATCGGAGTAGGAGCAAACTTGTTAACTGTTATTTCGAATCGAAAGATAAGATTAGAAACATATATACTTAACATGTGTTAGATGATAGCCAGAGGAAACAGATGAAACCTCAAGGCCCAAGAAATAATTGAGTAAGCCGAGATCTTTTATTTCAAATTGCTGACTAAGAGATTTTTTAATATCAGAAAAGCCATATAAATCATCTCTAGTAGTAATCATATCATCAACATAATGAAGAAGAACTATCCCTTTATTAGATTTGCAAACAAATAAAACATAATCATAAGAACTAGATAAAAAACCTAATTCTTGGATAACAATACTTAGTTTTGCAAACCAAGCCCGTGAAGTCTGCTTGAGACCATAAAGAGCTTTATGAGAGTATCCCGGAGGGGGTTTCATGTAAACTTCTTCTAGGTTGCCATTAAGAAACACATGTTTAACATCTATTTGCCAGAATTTCCAGTGTCTAGTTGCAACTATACCAAGAAAACTCTGAATTGATGTAATGCGAGCAACATGAGCAAAAGTTTCCTCATAATCAATGTTATATTCTTGAGAAAAACTTCTTACGATGAGATGAGCTTTATATCTATCCACCATTCTGTCAAAGTTTATTTTATTCTTATATATCCATCGACAACTAATAGTTGTTTTATTAGAAGGTAAGTCAACCATATCCCATGTATGAGTTTTTTACAAACCTTATAATTTTTCTTCTATTGCTTTCTACCAAACAGGGTTATCACCAGTGGCGAAGTCAGAAACATTTGTCAGTGGGGTTAAAATTATTACTTAGCTATAAATAATTTGGCGGAGGTTCGAGGGCAACATCCACGAGCTAATTTTTTTAATACTTTTTTCTTTCAGATCACACACACACACACACACACACACACACATATATATATATATATATATACACTATATTATAATGAAAATAGAATAAATAATAATATATTGTATATATACACTATATTGACTCGTAATAGACTTTTTTAATCACAACTGTTCATAAGTAATTCAATATTTATTTTTAAAAGTAATATAAATTAGATTATTATTTAGTTTAAAATATTATAGAGACATACATATATTGAGAGGATGAGTCATATGTGGTTAAAATTTGATTGACAAAGTTATAGATTTTCAATTTGACCCCGTATAATAGAAAATTTTAAAAATTTTAGTGGGGTCAATTTATATATAATACTTAATTTTTTTTAAAGTTACCTTATTTGTGAATCCTGAAATTATGAAATGAAAGTATTCAATTTTCTTATAATTATTATTTTATTTAGTAAATGATTAAATTGAAAAAGGGTTAAAGTTAAGGGTGATATTTGAATATTTTACAAAGTAAGCAAGTTGTTATTCGTTGTGTCGGGGAATATTCGTTTACATAAGGAATATTCGTACGACGGCATAATCATTGGTGGACCCCACAACGGAAGTATTGTCGTATTTAGAAAATGACAAAATTATTTTTTTATAAAAATAACGGCGAAAGTTTTACCGTTAAAACTGTTGAACTACTCCGGTAATAAAATTACGATGAATATTGTGTATGCATAGTAAGACAAGGTATTGATTATTGATGCTTACATAAGAAGTCACTCGCTTATACTAAATTATCACACAAAGAATCTTTCGATATATCTCTCATATTATTGATTCAATTATTGTCACAGTATCATCTACATAATATTATTAAATCAATAATTGAGACAATAAAGTTATTCATATTATTATTTGCAATATTGACAATGTCTAGAAGTTATGTCAAGGAGAGGTTTTGTGAGATCCCAAAATTATGAAATGAAAGTATTTAAATTTCTTATAATTATTATGTTTAGTAAATGGTTAAATTGAGAAAAGGTTAAAGTTAAGGGTGATATGTGAAAATTTTGCAAAGTATGCAAGTTGTTATAAAATATTCGTTTGGTCGGAAAATATTCTTTTTGTCGGGGAATATCCAAATGACGACGGCACAATCATTGGTGGACCCCATTAATGGAAGTATTGTCGTAGTAAGAAAACGATGTAATTATCTTTTATAAAAATAACGGCGAAAGTGTTACCATTAAAACTGTTGAACTACCCGGTAGTAAAAGTACAGTAAATACGCGTGGTTGCATAGTAGCACACGATATTGATTATTGATGCTTATGTAAGAAGTCACTCAGTTATACTCAATTATTGCTAGAGTAATTGTTGTATCATATCTCTCATATTGTTAATTCAATTATTGTCACAGTATCATCTGCATAATATGATATATTGTTACATCAATAATTGAGACGATAAAGTTATTCATATTATTATTTGCAATATTGACAATGTCTAGAAGTTCTGTCAATGAGAGGTTTGGTCACCTAATTGCGCGCCAATAAGGAGAAATCCTTATCGGAAAGCCCCCTTTTTCTGGGAACGACCTGGTTGTTAAATATGGTGAGTTATAATATTAATAATGACTAAGTTTGTGCTGATTAAAGATAAAATTGATAGTTTCATTGTGTGGGAATTATTAGTGTTAGTGGAAATCGACATCTATTTTGATAATAATTGATGTCTGGAGGTTATATTGACCAATAGGGTAATTAAGCGGATAAATGAGCAATCTATTGATTCACATGATAATAACTATTTGTTCACATGTGTGTACTATTGATTCACATTCATTTACTATTATGGGAGTTGGTGCAAGATTGATAATACTTGCATGACTAAGTTAAAAATGGAGGTATAGTTGAAGGTACTATACTATAATTAATTTTTTCACATGTTTAGAACTATTGAGTCACATGATTTACTATTGATTCACATGATTTACTATTAGGGGAGGTGGTGCAAGTTTGATAATACTTGCATGACTAAATTAAAAATGAAGAAAAAGAGGAAGGTATTATACTGTAATATTTCGAGCCCCAAAACGTGCAATTATCGAAACTATATTTTTTTATAAATAGAAGCTCATACCTTCATTATTTTTCACCAATTCACTGAAGCTATAGAGCAATTATTATAGAGAAATTATAGAGAGAAAGAAGAAGAGAAGTCTGCTACCTACCTATTCCAGTATCCAGTCTTCTTCTGAGGTAAGGGTTATTATTATTATAATAAGGGGTATATTTCTTTCGTATTCATGAAGAGAGCTATTGTTATTCCATTCCTTATTATTCTGTTGGAATAACCTGTATACGCGAACTACCATATACATGGTGAAATTCTTTTATTCCATTCTTTATTATTATATTAGAATAACCTGTCTATGCGAAGTACCGCATACATGGTGAAATTCTTTTGTTATTCCATTCTTTATTATTCTGTTAGAATATCCTGTCTGTACGGATTACGCATGACCTGGTTCCATTCTTTATTATTCTGTTGGAATATCCTGTCTGTGCGGATTACGCATGACCTGGTTCTATTATTTATTATTCTATTGGAATAACCTGTCTGTGCGGTCTATCGCATGCCTGGTGAATTCTTTTGTTATTCTATTCTTTATTATTTTGTTGGCATAACCTGTCTGTGTGGATTACCACATGCATGGTGAATGATACTTTGTATTCATTCTTTATTAAATTGTGGAAATGATCTGTCTACGTGGATTACCGCATGGCGGGTAAAAATCCATTTGCAGTTTTGTATATTCCATTATACTCGTATGAGATATCATTTCTTTTGTACTCGTCATGGAATATTATTTTCTTTGGTATTTTATTTACGGGTTACTATTCATTCTAGTATTATTCACTCGGGTATTCAGGGCTCTTTTCATGGGTTACTATTCACCCAAATTACTATCCACCCGAATATTATTCACTTGGATATTTGGGGTACTTTTCATGCCGAAGTACTATTCACGAGGTACTATTTCCGAAGTACTATTCATAGAGTACTATTTACCCAAAAAATATATTTCTTTTCTGTCCAAATTATTTTTGGTACATGAATATTATTCTTGAATTTTACTCCACAAAGCAGTATCATGTTGACAATTTGGATATTTTTAAACTCGGGATAAATTTAAAGTCTTTAATATTTATCTTTGATTTCGTTTGATTAATGATTATATCATTGTCATCATCCTCATGTTTATATTATGATGAAAGTCATCTTTGACTTACGTGCAAAGATAGACTGTTGATTATTGGTTTTACAGTTGTATATCTTTGGCTTACGTGCAAAGATGAACTATTGATTGATGAGTATCTTTGGCTTATATTAATAGATGAACTGTTTATTGGTATGATTATGACCAGGGATCATTCTGTATAATCATGACCCGTAATGTTATACATGATGTGGTTAAAGTCCTCATTAGCCCGTAGTGCATTGATGGACAGTTATTGGTATGATTATAACCAGGGATTATTCGGTATAATCATGACCATTGATGATTACATAAATATCCTTGGCCGTAATGCAGGGATGATTCGATGATGTGGATTATTTATTAAGCTGAGTCTCAACAATAAAATATTGATTATACACTTTTAATTCGTAAAAGATAGTAGATATCATGCTCCACTTGACTCTTCTAAAATATAGTTGTATGTCTTTGGCCTGTAGCGCAAAGATGAATTGTTAATGAATATCTTTGGCTGTAGTGCAAAGATGAATTTATTAGTATGATTATGAGCAGGAATTATGATTTGGTATAACCATAATTTTTGATGTTTCAGGGTGAAGATAGGTGATGAAAATTATCTTCATTCCGGTGCGAAGAGGAATTTAGAATCACAATTATGATTATGAGTTATTCATATGATTGTGGATGTGAATTGTTGATTGATGTTACAGGATAAAAAATTATTGGTGGACTTTTAACATGGAGAAGATAATAGACACGATGGTCTATTTGACTCTTCTAATGGATCGCTCATTCACTGCAACTATGGTTGAAAAGTTTTATCATCTACCATATGTTCTAAATCTCGATTTATTACCGATGAAGGCTATTGATGATGTAAATTATCTTTAGTCATGATATTCTTTATTGGGCTAGTTGTGCTCATCCTTTTTGCTTCACAATTCCTTTCTGTAATAAGAGTGTATTGAGTCGAGCTGGGTAACAGGAGAATAGAGCGGTGGTCTATAGTCATTGAGGTTCTCCTTAAATAGTATGGAAATAATTTTATTGAGAACTTTAGATAAGTGTAAGTATTGTATACATCATTTGATATTTAATTTTGGTGAACCGAATAGGGTGAGGTGAACCCAACTTTGGAATGGTGTTTTGCCACTATCATACAAGATGTCTAATGACATACAACCTCATGTTATCATAAGACAGGGTTGTACACATCCACTTACTGAGTATATCTACGAGCACTACCTATATGATCTTGGAGTTTGGTTGAAATATAATTTTCAATTGCAGACAGTGGAGATAGTTATATGTCAAGAGAAGATTTACCATTGGAAAGAACATGATAGTAATCTTCTCATTTTTTTCTTTGGGGTCTATTGGGTCAACCAAGGATAATTCTATGGACATATGATATCTATCATAACCTAGATGCATGGCCTCCCATGTACGAAGGTTTCCTTGAGCACTTCTAAAAGATTTTAATTTCTAAAATAGGTTTTGACTATACTTTTTTGTAATGTACCATTGTAAGGTTGTGGTCGAGGCACCATGAGAGTTACATACATTTGTATTAAAACTTACAGTTTAACTGTGGTTGTATTTTTCATGACAGTTCAACAGTTGTATAAATGAAGTTTGTATTTGATTTTTATAGTATGATATCTGGCGACTCAGAATGGGTCATGTGGACCTATTTTGGGGGCATCACAAATGGTATCAGAGCTTAGGGATATGGTCGCTGGCAGAGATATGAGTCTAGAACTAGGAGGGGAGAGACGAGTAATATACTTCGCTAGTGTGTGACTTACCTAATCAGAAAATTTTACTTGATAAGTTGACAATTTGTGATATGTCAATTGACCTTTGTTTTGAAGATATATTCTAGAATGATATAAAAAATATGAGGAGATGAGCAATGGAAAAATTATGATACAGAGGATATAACTGGGAAGGTACATTCCGAAAAGAAAGCAAGGTATTTTCATCTCTTCGAATACCAGGTACGTACGTAAATTTCGAGGGTGAAATTTCATAAGAAGGGGAGATTGTGAGATCCAAAAATTATGAAATGAAATTATTCAAATTTCTTATAATTATTATGTTTAGTAAATGGTTAAATTGAGAAAAGGTTAAAGTTAAGGGTGATATGTGAAAATTTTGCAAAGTATGCAAGTTGTTATAAAATATTCGTTTGGTCGGGAAATATTCTTTTTGTCGGGGAATATTCATACGACGGCATAATCATTGGTGGACCCCACAATGGAAGTATTGTCGTAGTAAGAAAACGACAAAATTATCTTTTTATAAAAATAACGGCGAAAGTGTTACCGTTAAAACTGTTGAACTACCCAGTAGTAAAAGTACAGTAAATACGCGTGTTTGCATAGTAGCACACGGTATTGATTATTGATGCTTACGTAAGAAGTCACTCAGTTATACTCAATTATTGCTAGAGTAATTGCTGCATCATATCTCTCATATTGTTAATTCAATTATTGTCACAATATCATCTGCATAATATGATATATTGTTAAATCAATAATTGAGACGATAAAGTTATTCATATTATTATTTGCAATATTGACAATGTCTAGAAGTTCTGTCAAGGAGAGGTTTGGTCACCTAATTGCGCGCCAATAAGGAAAAATCCTTATCGAAAAGCCCCCTCTTTCCTGGGAACGACCTGGTTGTTAAATATGGTGAGTTATAATATTAATGATGAATAAGTTCGTGTTGATTAAAGATGAAATTGATAGTTCCATTGTGTGAGAATTATTAGTGTTAGTGGAAATCGACATCTATTTTGATAATAATTGATGTCTGGAGGTTATATTGACCAATAGGGTAATTAACCGGATAAATGAGCAATTAATTGCTATTGATTCATATGATTATAACTATTTGTTCACATGTGTGTACTATTAATTCACATTCATTTACTATTAGGGGAGTTGGTGCAAGATTGATAATACTTGCATGACTAAGTTAAAAATGGAGGTATAGTTGAAGGTACTATACTATAATTAATTTTTTCACATGTTTAGAACTATTGAGTCACATGATTTACTATTGATTCACATGATTTACTATTAGGGGAGGTGGTGCAAGTTTGATATTACTTGTATGACTAAATTAAAAATGAAGAAAAAGAGGAAGGTATTATACTGTAATATTTCGAGCCCCAAAACGTGCAATTATCAAAACTATATTTTCCTATAAATAGAAGCTCATTCCTTCATTATTTTTCACCAATTCACTAAAGCTATAGAGCAATTATTATAGAGAAATTATAGATAGAAAGAAGAAGAGAAGTCTGCTACCTCATTATTCCAGTATCTAGTTTTCTTCTGAGGTAAGGGATATTATTATTATAGTAAGGGGTATATTTCTTTCGTATTCATGAAGAGAGATATTTTTATTCCATTTATTATTATTCTGTTGGAATAACTCAGATAATGTGAGGACCGTACAGTATACATGGTGAAATTCTTCTGTTATACCATTCTTTATTATTATGTTGGAATAACCTGTCTATGCGAAGTACCACATACATGGTAAAATTCTTTTGTTATTCCATTCTTTATTATTCTGTTGGAATATTCTGTCTGTGCGGATTACGCATGACCTGGTTCCATTCTTTATTATTCTGTTGGAATATCCTGTTTGTGCGGATTACACATGACCTGGTTCAATTATTTATTATTCTGTTGGAATAACCTGTCTGTGCGGTCTATCGCATGCCTGGTGAATTCTTTTATTATTCCATTCTTTATTATTCTGTTGGAATAACCTATCTGTGTGGATTACCACATGCATGGTGAATGATCCTTTGTATTCATTCTTTATTAAATTGTGGAAATGATCTGTCTACGTGGATTACCGCATGGAGGGTATAAATCCATTTGCAGTTTTGTATATTCTATTATACTCGTATGAGATATCATTTCTTTTGTACTCATTATGGAATATCATTTTCTTTGGTATTTTCTTTACGAGTTACTATTCACCCGATTACTATTCACTCTGGTATTATTCACTCGGGTATTCGAAGCACTTTTCGTGTCAAAGTACTACTCATGAGTTACTATTCACGGGTTACTATTCACCCAAATTACTATTCACTGAATATTATTCACTCGGATATTTGGGGTACTTTTCATACTGGGTTACTATTCACTAGGTACTATTCCCAAAGTACTATTCATAGGATACTATTGCGGGGTACTATTTACCCAAAAAATATATTTCTTTTCTGTCCAAATTATTTTTTGTACATGAATATTATTCTTGAATTTTACTCCACAAAGCAGTATCATGTTGACAATTTGGATATTTTTAAACTCTGGATAAATTTAAAGTCTTTAATATTTATCTTTGATTTCGTTTGATTAATGCTTATATCATTGTCATCATCTTCATGCTTATATTATGATAAAAGTCATCTTTGGCTTGTGTGCAAAGATTAACTGTTGATTATTGGTTTTACAGTTGTATATCTTTGGCTTACGTGCAATGATGGACTGTTGATTATTGGTTTTACAGTTGTATATCTTTGGCTTACGTGCAAAGATGAACTATTGATTGATGAGTATCTTTGGCTTATGTGCATAGATGAACTATTTATTGGTATGATTATGACCAGGGATCATTCGGTATAATCATGACCCGCAATGTTATACATAATGTGGTAAAAGTCCTCATTAGCGTAGTAGTGCATTGATGGGCGATTATTGGTATGATTATAACCAGGATTATTCCGGTATAATCATGACCATTGATGATTACATGAATATCCTCGGCGTAGTCCGAGGATGATTCGATGATGTGGATTATTTATTGTCGACTCAAACGATAAAATATTGATTATACACTTTTAATTCGTAAAAGATAGTAGATATCATGCTCTACTTGACTCTTCTAAAATCTGATTGTATGTCTTTGGCACAGTAGTGCAAAGATGAATTGTCAATGAATATCTTTGGCCATAGTGCAAAAAATGAATTTATTAGTATGATTATGAGCGAGAAATTGTGATTTGGTATAACCATGATTTTTGATGTTTGGTGAAGATAGGTGATGAAAATTATCTTAGATCCGGGTGCGAAGAGGAATTTAGAATCAAAATTATGATTATGAGTTATTCATATGATTGTGGGATGAGGAATTGTTGATTGATGTTACGAGGATAAAACATTATTGGTGGACTTTTAACATGGAGAAGATAATAGACACGATGGTCTATTTGACTCTTCTAATGGATTGCTTTCGTTCACCGCAACTATGGTTGAAAAGTGTTATTATCTACCATATGTTCTAAATCTCTGATTTATTACCGATGAAGGCTATTGATGATGTAAATTATCTTTAGTCATGATATTCTTTACTGGGATAGTTGTGCTTACCCTTTTTGCTTTACAATTCCTTTCAGGTAATAAGAGTGTAGCTGAGTCGAGCGGGGGTAACAAGAGAATAGAACGGTGGTCTATAGCTGTTGAGCTTCTCCCTAAATAGTATGGAAATAATTTTATTGAGAACTTTAGATAAGTGTGTCGTATTGTATACGTCATTTGATATTTAATTTTGGTGAACCGAATAGGGTAAGGTGAACCCAACTTTGGAAGGGTGTTTTGCCACTATCATACAAGATGTCTAATGACATACAACCTCGTGTTATCATAAGACAAGGTTGTGAACATCCACTTGCTGAGTATATCTACGAGCACTACCTATATGATCTTGGAGTTTGGTTGAAATATAATTTTCAATTGCAAACAGTGGAGATAGTTATATGTCAAGAGAAGACTCACCATTGGAAAGAACATGATAGTAATCTTCTCATTTTTTTCTTTGGGGTCTATTGGGTCAACCAAGGATAATTCTGTGGACATATGATATCTATCATAACCTAGACGCATGGCCTCCCATGTACGAAGGTTTCCTTGAGAACTTCCCAAAGATTTTAATTTCTAAAATAGTTTTTGACTGTACTTTTATGTAAATTACCATTGTAAGGTTGTGGTCGAGGCACCATGAGAGTTACATACATTTGTATTAAAACTCACAGTTTAACTGTGGTCGTATTCTGAACGACAGTTCAATAGTTGTATAAATGAACTTTGTATTTGATTTTTATAGTATGATATCTGGCGACTCAGAATGGGTCGTGTGGACCTATTTTGGGGGCATCACAGGTTTGGTCACCTAATTGTGCGCTAATAAGGAGAAATCCTTATTGGAAAGCCCCCTCTTTCTTGGGAATGACCTAGTTGTTAAATATTGTGAGTTATAATATTAATGATGAATAAGTTCGTATTGATTAAAGATGAAATTGATATTTTCATTATATTAGGATTATTAGTGTTAGAGGAAATCAACATTTATTTCAATAAAAATTGTTGTCTGGGAGTTATATTGACCAATCGGGTAATTAATCGGATAAATGAGGAATTAATTGCTATTAATTCACATGTTTATAACTATTTGTTCACATGTGTGTACTATTGATTCACATGCATGTACTATTAGGGGAGGTGGTGCAAGATTGATAATACTTGCATGATTAAATTAAAAATAGAGGTATAGATGAATGTATTATACTATAATTAGTTTTTTCATATGTATAGAACTATTGAGTCACACGATTGTACTATTGATTCACATGATATACTTATAGGGGAGGTGGTGCAAGTTTGATAATACTTGCAGGACTAAATTAAAAATGAAGGAAAAGATGAAGGTATTATACTACAATATTTTGAGCCCCAAAACGTGCAATTATCGAAACTATGTTTTCCTATAAATAGAAGCTCATTCTTCCTTCATTCTCACCAATTCACTAAGACTCATAAGAGCAATTATAGAGAGAGAAGCTATATAGAGAGAAGCTATAGAGAGATAGAAAAAGAGTAGTCTACTACTTCACTACTCCAGTATCCAGTCTTCTTCTGAGGTAAGGGGTATAATTTATTTCATATTCTGAAGAGATATTATTTTTCGTAATCGTATGAATATTATTTTCGTTCAATATTCGTAAGGAATATCATCTTCGTTCAATATTCGTATGAATATTATATTCGTTCAACAGTCGTAAATGGTATATTATTTATTTCATATTCTGAAGAGATATTATTTTTCGTATTCGTATGAATATTATTTTCGTTTAATATTCGTAAGGAATATTATTTTTATTCAATATCCGTAAGGGATGTTATTTATTTCTTATTCGTAAGGGGTATTATTTATTTCATATTCTGAAGAGATATTATTTTTCGTATTCGTATGAATATTTTTTTCGTTTAAGGGATGTTATTTTTGTTCAATATTCGCTTGACATAATAATTTCTTCCATACTCTATAGTATGTAAGTAATATTATTTCGTTTCATATTTTGAATTCTATACTCATTTTGTTGAAGTTTTGGCTTCTATACTCTATGAAATTAGTAGAATATCCTTGATATTTGCGCTTCATCCGATATCTTTTCATGAAAATATTATTCTAAGCTTTCTTGATAATTATTGATCTTTTCATGATGAAATACTATTCATTAGTTACTATTTACGGGTTACTATTCACCCAGTTACTATTCACTCAAATATTATTCACTCGGATATTCGGGACACTTTTCATGCCGGAGTACTATTCACAGGTTACTGTTCACCCAATTACTATTCACCCAAATATTTTTCACTCAGGTATTTGGGGTACTTTTCATGTCGGGATACTATTCACGAGGTACTATTCTCAAAGTACTATTCATAGGGTACTATTCACGGGGTACTATTCACCAAAAAAATATATTTCTTTTCTGTCCAAATTATTTTTGATACATGAATATTATTCTTGAATTTTACTCCACAAAGCAGTATCATGTTAACAATTTGGATATTTTTTAAACTCTGGATAAATTTAAAGTTTTTAATATTTATCATTGATTTTGTTTGATTAATGCTTATATAATTGTCATTATCCTCATGCTTATATTATGATGAAAGTCATCTTTGGCTTACATGCAAAGATGGACTGTTGATGTAAGACCCCAACTTTTATGAATAAAGATGAATTTTTCTATAATTATCATTTTTGAATATTATGGAATGAATTTGATATAATGTTATAGTTGTGGGTAATAGTTATAAATTTTGCAAAATACGCAAGTTGTTATATAATATTCGATTGGTGGGAGAATATTCGCGTTTTAACAGGAATATTAAATGACTGACAGCACAATCATTGGTGGACCCCACAACGGAATTATTGTCGGATTGAGAAAATGACAAAATTATTTTATGAAAATAATGGCGGAAGTTTTATCGTTAACTGTTGAAACACCTGGTGTTAAAGGTACATGAATACGCGTGGTTTCATAGTAGCACACGATATTAATTATTGATGCTTATGTGAGAAGTCACTCAATTTTGTTCAATTATTGCTTCAGTAATTGTTGCGTAGTATCTCACGTTAATTGATTCAATTATTGTCGATATTGTATATATATTATTAAATCAGTAATTGAGACGACGAAGTTATTAATATTATTATTTGCAATATTAACGATGTCTAGAAGTTCTGCCAAGGAGAGGTTTGGCCACCTAATTGCGCGTCAATAGGGGGAAATCCTTATTGGAAAGCCCCCTCTTTCCTGGGAACGACCTGGTTGATTAATAGTTTGAATTATGATAATGATAATGACGTTTTGTTTTATTAGTATTATTAATGTAATAAAACAGAAAAGCTTTTTATATAAAATAAAATACTTTTATAAAGTTATTCGTTTTAGTAGGCTATAATTAGAATATATCATATTCTATTATGCATAGTGTTTTACATAGTAAAATCTTTTTATATAAAATGTAATACTTTTATAACAGTATTTATTTTATTAGACAATAATTAGAATATATTATATTTTATTATGCATAGTGTTTACATAGTGACTGCATAGTGTTTTGCATAGTAAAATCTTTTTATATAAAACAGAATACTTTTATAAAGTTATTCATTTTATTAGATTATTAATAGAATATATTATATTTTATTTAAAAGATTTTATTTTTTTTTATTAAATCAAACTGGACCGTCGTTTAAAAGTAAATCAACTGGACCGTTCATGGATTAGTTCTATTCAGATCCATTCTTCATAAATAGAAGCTCATTCCTTCATTATTTCTTTGCAATTCTTTGAAACTCAGAGAGAGAAACTATAGAGAAAGAAGAAAAGTATTCTCGCTACTTCACTACTCCTATATCCAGTTTATTCTAAGATAAGGGGTATTATTTCTTTTGTATTCATGAAGAGAACTTCTGTTATTCCATGCTTTATTATTCTGTTGGAATAACCTATATATTCGGGATACCCTATACTTGGTGAAATTCTTTTGTTATTCCATTATTTATTATTCGTTGGAATAACTCAGATCTGTGAGCTACCCTATACTTGGTGAAATTTTTCTATTATTCCATTCTTTATTATTACATTGGAATATCCTCGTCTATGCATTTTACGCCGGACGGTTAAAGTCTTTATTATTCTCGTTGGAATATCCCGTCTGCATGCTTTTACGTCGGATTCGGTTCATCTTTATTATTACATTGGAATATCCATGCGTGCGTTTCTATTTGGACTTGGTTCCGTTATTTATTATTCATTGGAATATCACCTTTGCAAGCGCGGTCTATCGCAGGTCTGGTGATTTCTTTTGTTATTCTATTTCTTTATTATACTCAGTTGGTTAAAGTTTTGACTTCTATACTCCATGAAATTAGTGGAATATCCTTGATATTTGCGCTTCATCCAGTATCTTTTCATGAAAATATTCTTCTGAGCATTCTTGAATTTAACTCTACAAAGAAGTATCATGTTGACAATTTGGACGTTATTAGTTCCTGAATAAATTAATTCTTGAACTTGTTTTATTGAATTCTTATATCATTTTCATCATCCTCATGTTTTATTTTTTTGAAAAGCCATATGTGGCCTGTAGTGCATAGATGGACTTGGTATGATTATGACCAGGGATTATTTGGTGTAATCATGACCGTAATGTTACAAATGATGTGGTAAAAGTCCTCATTGGCCCGTAGTGCATTGATGGACAGTTGTTGGCATGATCATGACCATTGATGAATACACGAATATCCTTGGCCCTTAGTGCATGGATAATTTGTGGTTGTGATACTAGTGAATATCCTTGGTAGTAGAAAAGGGGGATGATGTGGATTATTTATTAATTTGAGTCCCAACGATAAAAGTGATGAAAAACCTTTTAAATCATAAAAGATAGTAGATTTTATTCTCTACTTGACTCTTTTAATGGATTGCTTGTTCAGCTATGATTAAACTTGATGTCTATTATATTTTATCGGTTTAACATTGTTGAAGACTAATGATAATTTATTCGCATTATCTTAGTCATAATATTTCTTCTTGGCTAGTTGAGCTCACCCTTTTCTTTCACTTTGTTCTCTCAAGAAATGAGAACGCGTAAGCGGACTAGTGGGGGAGCGGAGTGACGGTCCGAGATGGTGTCTTAGTAGTCCCTCACTATTCTATAAAATAGTGAGATAATAAATGTAATGAGGACTTATTCTGAGAGTGGATATTGTTTAGAAGACAATATTTGTATTAAAGCTCATAGCTCTTGTTGTATATTTAAGATTGTATTTGTATTTTGTACCATATATTTGGCGACTCAGAATAGGTGATGTATATCTATTTTGGGGGCGTCACAGTTGGTATCAAAGCTTAGGTATATGATCCCTAACTGAGATGTGAGACAAGAACTAGGAGGGGAGAGACGGGGAATTCCTTAACTAGTATGACCAACCTAAGATTTTTTTGGTATTTAATTGGTCGGTTAGAATATAGGGATAATATGTGATATGTTAATTAACCCTTGTTTTGTGGCAGTGTTTGAAAATGGCATCCGAGAATGTTGAGAACATCAATGGAGCACAGGAGACCGTTGAGTCTCTACAGATCAATAATGAGGACAATGTGCATCAGGAAGGCGATAATCTTCATGCAAACAACAACACTGACCAAATGATGAACGATGGAATGTTCAGAGGCTTTTTGCAATTCATGCAGCATTAAGCAAGAGAGACTCCTGTCTGAAATGCAGGTGGAAACACTGGCAACTTTCGGATGGTCACTGCTAAGCAGTTCAAGGAACTGGGACCACCAGAGTTTTTTGGAGAGCCAAAACCACTTAAGGCGGAGACGTGGATAAAGCAGATCTGCAAGATATTTGATATCTTAAGATGCTCCGAGGAGCAAAAGGTTCCCTTTGCCACCTTCATGTTGCGTGCAGAGGCAGATTACTGGTGGGAATCTGTAAAACGTACTCAACCTACCACATTGAAGATGACTTGGGAGAAGTTCCAAGAATTGTTCAACGATAAGTAATTTCTCAAAAGTATTTGTCACATGAAAGAGGTAGAGTTCATCAAGCTGGAGCAAAACCACATGACCATGTCGCAGTACGAAACCAAGTTTGCCGAGTTGTCCCGGTTTGCGTCCCATTTGGTTGATAATGAGGAGAGAATGACGCGAATATTTCTAAGAGGTTTGAAACCCGAGATACGTCAATATCTTATCTCTCATAAACTATGTTTGTATTAGGATGTTGTTAATAGGGCTCGATTATTGGAGCACACGATAATGAGTCAACCCAACCAAAAAGAAGCGGTGCAAGCAAAATGATAATTCTAGTGATAACAGTCATCGAAGCGGTGACAATAAGCGTGGAGGGAATTAACATTCCAGAAATGGTAACCACTTCGGTGGTAATCATGGCCAAAACAATAAGAATAGACATTTCAAGAAGAGAAGATTCAACAATGATGGAAAGACGTCAAAGACCAAAGACCCGTTGTTAAGGAAGGAGAGCGACCACCTATCATATGCTTCAAATGCGGAGGGATGGACACATCGGTCAAAAGCATGCGATGTCAGTCCAAAGCATGTTATAATTGTGGAAGAGAAGGTCACCTAGCCCGATTTTGTCGTTCACCGAAGACAATTTCAGCTAGGATGGAGGCACCAAAGGACGTCCCAGAAAAGTCAAAGCCAGAGTGCAAAGGAGAGCAGTTGTCGTGACCTTCCAGAAAGTAAGGAACCCGAACGAGGTCATCACGGGTAAGCTTATCATAAACTCAAGCAAAGTTTATACCTTATTTGATACCAGTTCTACCCATTCTTTTATTTCTCGTACTTGCGCTCAACGTTTAAATTTGACTCCGGAGAAATTAGACTTTGACTTATCTGTCGAAACTCCATTGGGAGAAACCTTCATTACATCAATTGCTTATAAGTCTTGTTTGGTTCAAATCGGTACCCTCACATTACCTAACGATCTTATTTCATTGAAAATACTTGCATTTGACGTAATTCTAGGGATTGATTGGTTAACTACTCATCATGCAAAAATTGATTGTTTCGTAAGGTTGTTAGCTTTCATATTCCTAACCAACCTATTATGCGAATTCAAGCAACCAAACCATTAAAATCAATCACTATCATCTCAAGCCATAAAGCAATTCGTTTATTGAAAAATGGATGTCAAGCTTTCTTAGCTCATGTCATGGATCTAAATAAAAATACGTCAGTTTTAAATAATATTTCTATTGTTAATGAATTTCCTGACGTATTCCCTGAAGAACTTCCTGGCCTACCCCCAGAGCGTGAAATTAAATTTTGTATTGACCTTGAACCCGGTACAAAACCCATTTCCAAAGCCCCATATCGAATGGCTCCTATTGAACTTCAGGAGTTAAAGACCCAACTGCAGGAATTGTTAGATATTGGCTTTATTTGTCCTAGTAGTTCTCCTTGGGGTGCTCCTGTTCTATTCGCGAAGAAGAAAGATGGGAGTATGCAACTTTGTATTGATTATCAGGAGTTGAATCATGTTACCACCAAAAATAGGTACCCATTGCAACGTATTGATGACCTGTTTGACCAGATGCAAGGTGCCAAATTCTTTTCAAAGAATGATCTTCGTTCCGGATATGACCAATTGAAGATTAGAACCGATGACATTCCAAAGACGACTTTCAGAACTCGGTACGGGCATTATGAATTCCTAGTCATGTCTTTTGGATTGACTAATGCTCCTGCTGCCTTCATGGATATGATGAACCGAGTATTCAAGGAATATTTGGATCACTTTGTGGTCGTCTTTATTGATGACATCCTTATTTATTCCAAAAGCCGTGAAGATCATGAGCAACACTTGAGGCTGATACTTCAAAAGCTTCGTGAATATAAGCTTTATGCCAAGTTGAAGAAATGCGAGTTCTGGCTTGAGGAAGTAGCATTCCTTGGGCACGTGGTATCAAGTCATGGAATATCTGTTGACCTAGCAAAGATTGAAGCTATTCAAAGCTGGGAGCAACCTAAATCAGTGACCGAAGTATGTAACTTTATCGACTTAGCTGGTTATTATCGGAGATTTGTAGAAGGGTTTTCTCGAATCGTTACTCCCTTAACTCAGCTGACTCGAAAAGATACAAAATTCGATTGGAGCGAAGAATGTGAGAAGAGTTTTCAAGAACTCAAGAAAAGACTCATTTCAGCACCTGTTCTGACAATACCATCTGGCTCGGAGGGATTTATCATCTATAGTGATGCTTTAGGCAAAGGCAACATGGGAAAGTCATAGCCTATGCCTCTCGACAACTCAAAGAATATGAGGGGAATTATCCTACTCATGATCAAAAAGGCAAATTTGTTGTCTTCACAATTAAAATTTGGAGGCATTACTTGTATGGGGAGAAAGTGGAGATCTTCTGGATCATAAAAGCCTCAAATATTTCTTCACTCAAAAGGAACTCAACATCGCGACAATGACATTTGGTTTGAAGCTCATTGAAAGATTATGATCATACCATCCAATACCATCCTGGAAAAGTAAACGTGGTAGCTGACGCATTGAGTAGAAGATCATATGCGGGTACGAGTACGATATTGTCAACGTAGAGGCCCATTTTGTATGACTTGCAAAGGATGGAGATAGAGATAAAGACTCCAGGGACCCACGTTGTGACGCCCCCAAAATAGGTATACATCACCCATTCTGAGTTGTCAATACACGGTACAGAAACAACTATAACTTTATTATTACAATAGTAAAACTGTGAGTTTGAATACAAATATTATCTTCTAGACAATATTTATACCTAAATAAATCCTCATCACATTTATTGATACATTATTTTACAAAAATGGTGAGGACTACTAAACAACTCTCTCTAGAACCTTCATTCCATACCCCGACTCGTACTCGCTATATTCTCGCCTCCTGAGAAGAAAAATGGAACAAAAAGAAAAAGGGTGAGCTCAACTAGCCCAGTAAAGAATATTATGACTAAGATAATATACAACAAATTATCATTAGTCTTCAACATGAAAAAAAATCTAATAAAATATAATAGACAATAAGTTTTAAATCAATATTCGTAGCGGAAATAATAATTCATTAGAAGAGTTAAGTAGAGAATGCAAACTACTATCTTCTATGTATGAATTTTAAAGTTCATCGTCTATCTTTTATCCCTGTAACATCAATCAATATATATATGGAATCAAATATTCATCTTTGCATTACAGGCCAAAGATATTCATTAGTTGGTTATGTTCATCTAAACACCTGTTCATCTTTGCACTACGAGCCAAAGATATTCATCAGAAATCATTCATCTTTGTACTACAGGCCAAAGATATTCAATAATATCATCATTTAAGACCGAGGATGATGAAAAATATTTTTAAAGAAGCGAATCCAGTGAAACAAAATGACAAGGATTAAGGATTAAGGATTCGTACTTTGTTTTATCCATGTCCAAAAATACCTCAAAAATAATCATAGTGGTGTAAAATTCAAGAATAATCAAAACATGGATACAATCAAAGCTAGTATCCACAATAGATATTTTAGGCGAAAGGAAAATTTTCATTTTTCGATGAATTGTGTAAATGATTCGTGAATAAGTGTCGATATCGTGAATAGGCCAGTATCACGTGACAAAGAATCAGACACCAAAAGTTCCAAATTTGATAAAACTTCAGATCAATATTTCAAACATAATTATATTGAAGAAATAATATCATTACTGAAAAAAAAAATATTCCTTACCTCGAAAACAAAGTACTTCTAATCTGGAATCTTTGGATATATGCTATAACTTGAACTTGCACCTTGAGTATAGCAATACTCAAAGTATACTCAAAATACTCACAAGAATAAACTCGATAATATAGAGAGAAAACTTCAATTTCTGGTGTAATTTTCAATTCTAACCTAAGCACCCTATTTATAGGAAAATGCTTAGAACACCAAAGCAGAAAATTTATTAAAATATTAATATATATTTATTACATTCCTATGCACACAAAATCTGATTCAAACCATCAGCCACCAAGAGTGACTCACCTTGCCTAAATCAAAAAAAACGTTTTTCTTATTAAAAATCTTTAAAACTTCAAAAATTAATTATTTCGGAGCTTCAAAACTTCAATAATTCACAATAAATAGTCTTTTTGTCAGAAAATTCGAATCTCGCGACTTTTTATAGGAAATTCCATTATCTACAACTTTACAGAAGGAAGTTTTTCCAAATTCCAAACAGAAATTGACCGAAATCCACAAACGGGCGATTTTACAGGCTATAATCAAATTTCAGTCAAGAAATGGGGTCCACCAAACACATAAAACATGCTTTAAATATTTTGGTAACAAAATACTCCTCCCCACATATACTCATATATCCCACATTTATCGTAAAAATATCATCATTATTATATTATTAAAATATAATAATATATTTAAATGAATTATTTTATCAAAAAAGATAAATTTTCAACAATTGTCACATTAAAAATTTTCTCCATCTATATTCACATAAAATCAATATTTTCCTCATCATATGAATCAATAATTAATTATTCACAAATAATATTATGAGAATCACAATATTGACAACTGTGCAGGTTCGAGGAAGAGGGCTTTCAATAAGAATTTCTCCTTCTTGGTAGCGCAATTAGGTGACCAAACCTCTCCTTAGATGTAATTTTCTAGACATTGCCAATAATGTTATCTAATAATATTATTCAGGATAATATGAATTATTGCTTCGATAATGAAAAAAATCTTTGTGTAATGACAATTATTGAAACAACAAGAATATAAAATATCAACCCAACAATTATTAAATCAATAAAATCTTTGAATAAGTAATTCATGTAACCATTATTGAGTAGTGCCTTCTTACATAAGAATCAATAATTGGTGCAATACCGTGTGCTACTGTGTTTTAACCACCGAGTATTTTAACAGTATTAACGGTAACAACTACGCCGTTATTTTTAAACAACTTATATTTGTCATTTTCTTCATCCAATCGCTTTCCGTTATGGGGCCCACACATGGTCAATTGCTGGCAAATAAATGCGAATATTCCCGACAAAGATGCGAATATTCCACGACCAAACGAATATTCCCCGACAACAATGAATATTTTATAACCACTTGCTTATTTTGAAATATTTGCGTATTTTACCCATAACTATCCACATTAATCAAATCAACTCTTACTATTTCAAAATAATAAATAGAGGAAAATAAAATTCATTTATTAATAATTTGGGGTCTTACACACGTGATGATGGCGAATATACGAGTAGAACCAACTTTAATCGATAAAGTTAAAGCTGCTCAAGCTACAGACCTGGAGCTGATGCATATGAGAAAGAAAGTACAAGAAGGTGCTATGCCGGAAGCAAGAATCGATGAAGAAGGAATACTTCGAGTCAACTCCAGACTTTGTGTTCCTAACGACCCTAAGTTAAAGTATAAAATCATGATGGAGGCGCACAACACACCATTTGCAATCCATCCTGGGAGTACCAAAATGTATCATGATCTTCGACATACATTTTGGTGTGGCAATATGAAGAGAGAGATAGTGCTGTTTATCTCAAGGTGTTTAACTTGTCAACGAGTCAAGGCGAAACATCAAGTACCAAAAGGTCCATTGCAACCACTTGAAATGAGAACGTAGCCGGGACTAGTCGGGGAATGGAGTGATGGTCCGAGATGGTGTCTTAGTAGTCCTCACTATTCTATAAAATAGTGTGATAATAAATGTATTGAGGACTTATTCTGAGAGTGGATATTGTCTAGAAGAGAATATTTGTATTAAAACTCACAGCTCTTGTTGTATATTTAAGATTGTATTTGTATTATGTATCATGTATTTGGCGACTCAGAATAGGTGATGTATATCTATTTTGGGGGCGTCACAGTTGATTATTGGTTTTACAGTTGTATATCTTTGGCTTACGTGCAAAGATGGACTATTGATTATTGGTTTTATAGTTGTATATCTTTGGCTTATATGCAAAGATGGACAGTTGATTATTGGTTTTACAGTTGTATATCTTTGGCTTACGTGCAACGATGAACTATTGATTGATGAGTATCTTTGGCTTATGTGCATAGATGAACTGTTGATTGGTAAGATTATGACCAGGGATCATTCGGTATAATCATGACCCGTAATGTTACAAATGATGTGATAAAAGTCCTCATTGGCCCGTAGTGCATTAATAGACAGTTGTTGGTATGATTATAACCAGGGATTATTCAGTATAATCACGACCATTGTTGAAAATACGAATATCCTTGGCCCGTAGTGAATGGATAATTCGTGGTCATAATACTAATGAATATCTTTGGCCGTAGTGTAGGGATGATTTGATGATGTGAATTATTTATTAAGCAGAGTCTCAACGATAAAATATTGATAATACACTTTTAATTCGTAGAAGATAGTAGATATCATGCTCTACTTGACTCTTCTAAAATATGATTGTATGTCTTTGGCACGTAGAAGTAAAGATGAATTGTTAATGAATATCTTTGGCCCGTAGTGCAAAGATGAATTTATTAGTATGATTATGAACAAGAATTGTGATTTGGTATAAGCATGATTTTTGATGTTTCAGGTAAAGACAGGTGATGAAAATTATCTTCGTCCTGGGTACGAAGAGGAATTTAGAATCACAATTATGATTATGAGTTATTCACATGATTGTGGACAGGAATTATTGATTGATGTTACAGGGATAAAACATTATCGGTGGACTTTTAACATGGAGAAGATAATAGACCTTATGGTCTATTTGACTCTTCTAATGGATTGCTCATTCCGCTGCAACTATGGTTGAAAAGTTTTATCATCTACCATATGTTCTAAATCTCTGATTTATTATTGACGAAGGCTATTGATAATTTAATTATCTTTAGTCATGATATTCTTTACTGGGCTAGTTGTGCTCACCCTTTTACTTCACAATTCTTTGCAGGTAATAAGAGTGTAGCTGGGTCGAGCGGGGGTAACAGGGGAATAAAACGACGGTCTATAGTTGTTGAGGTTTCCCCTAAAACAGTATGAAAATAATTTTATTGAGAATTTTAGATAAGTGTGTCGTATTTTATACATCATTTTAACCGTTGATTTTGGTGAACCGAATAGGGTGAGGTGAACCCAACTTTGGAAGGACATTTTTCCACTATCATACAAGATGTCTAATAACATACAACCTCGTGTTATCACAAGACAGGGTTGTGCACATCCACTTGCTGAGTATATCTACGAGCACTACCTATATGATCTTGGAGTTTGGTTGAAATATAATTTTCAATTGCAGACAATGGAGATAGTTATATGTTAAGAGAAGACTCACCATTGGAAAGAACATGATAGTAATCTTCTCATTTTTTTCTTTGGGGTCTATTGGGTCAACCAAGGATAATTCTGTGGACATATGATATCTATCATAACTTAGACGCATGGCCTCCCATGTACGAAGGTTTCCTTGAGCACTTTCCAAATATTTTAATTTCTAAAACAGTTTTTGACTGTACTTTTATGTAAAGTACCATTGTAAGGTTGTGGTCGAGGCCCCATGAGAGTTACATACATTTGTATTAAAACTCACGATTTAATCTGTGGTCGTATTCGAAACTACGATTCAACAGTTGTATAAATGAAGTTTGTATTTGATTTTTATAGTATGATATCTGACGACTCAGAATGGGTCGTGTGGACCTATTTTGGGGGCGTCACATTATTGATGAGTTAAATTTATGTACTATAAGTGCACAACGTCTATTGAAGATTTGGCAAGTGTAGGTCGAACCACAAAGAATAGATCAATTCTTTAATATATCCTTAATTAATATTTTAGGCAAATTAGAAACAAAAATGGTGGAGAAGATTTATTAACTAAATTATGCAAACTATTAATTAATAACGGAAACTATTAATGAGAAAAGATACCTAGGAATCAGAATCTACCAAATATTAACATAATAAATAATTTCTTATTTCCTAAATTAATTCCCAACTTATTTTCCCTTTCCTTTAAAAATAACGATTCATATAATTACTATGGGCAAACATAAGCTATGAAAAATTCACAAATTAACTATAACTTATCAAAACCTCGCAATTAATATAGGAAAATATGAAGGCAAAAATAATTAGGCATTAATTTTGGAACGAAAATAAAATATTATTATGAAATATAGTAAAACCCCTATTTAGGAATACTCTATATAAGCATAACTTCTACAATATTATAAAAAAAAATTGGTCCAAATTTGGGTCAGTTATAAATAGGAATAACCTCTAAATTGTAATATGCTATATACTTTTTAAGTCCCGTATTAAAAAACTATACCTCTATATAGTAATAATTTCATATATATATATATATATATATATATATATATATATATATATGAGAGAGAGAGAGAGACAATATTAATTTTAAAAGACTATATTTTCTATAAAAGACTACATTTCCTATAAAGAACTACATTTTCCTATAAAAGACCACATTTTCTTATAAAAGACTATATTTCCTATAAAAGACTACATTTTTCTAGTTTAAAAATCTAAATAATTTATGTTTTCTTTAATTTTTGTTATAAAATCTATTTTTTTGTTAAAGTGAATATTTTTGGGTGTTCAAAAAATATTTTATACCAATAACTCTATTTAGTAATAACCTCTCAATTAGAATACAAATAGTTTGGTCCCAAATCTATTCCTAAATAGAGGTTTTACTGTACTTAGTTTGATCATAATCCTAGGTATTAGAAATTTAGCTAACCATGTAATTAAAAACAAAAACAAATAATATTAGTACTACTATTTGCATGAAGTAAGAACAATAATTAAAAGAGTATTTCTATTATATCAATAAAAGAAAGTTACAAATACTCCCTGACAGTTGTACTACACGTGATTGGAATAAGAGAAAAGACAAACTCTAAATATCTTACTCCCTTCTACACCAGTGAAAAACTAAGGAAAAGAAAATAACAAGTGACGTCCTTCTATGTAAAACAAGAGGTCTATTTATAGGGAGAATACATTTGTAACCTAATTTAGGTTCATTGAACTTGGACAGTTTTGTTCCCTTTTTTCTCTTCTTTCCTTCTTGACTTCCATCTCTATATGGTAATCCTCCGAGAGTCCTTTTTTCATATTAAAAAGTTAGATATAAATCCTTTATTTTCTCCCCAAGAAAAATAAATGTTATTTCCTACAAAATAAAATAAAATGTATTAGTTAAATAAAATAAGCATATAAAATAATAAATATGGGAATATTAAAATGTATTAATTACATGTTTATCAAATACCCTCATACCTAGCTTTTTCTCGTCCTCGAGTAAAATAATAAAAATAATAAAAATAAAATAAAATAAAATAAAAATTACACTACCCCATTTTCGTAGGAAACACGATTGCACTTAGCATGTGGGACAAGCCTTTAAACCCCAAGGTTACCCCAAGTGGACGAGTTGTGTCTCGTGAGGGTTTGAAGTGAATATACCCACAAAATTCAAAAATAATTTTGAATTCAACAAGTTAAGAAATTGAAAAAAACTTCTAAATATCCATGAACATTATACATAAGAAAGATTAAATTCAAAATCACACTTTTACTTTATTAAAAATACTCAATCTTTATTTTAGACACCATCCTTCAAAAAATTAAATCCATATAATGCATGCATGTGCATATGATGTAACTCTTAGTAAGGATTTTTACCGTGAAAATCAAGCAAAATCATTTTTTTTTCTTTTTTGACTTGTGCAATGTCTCGTTTTTCTTAGGCTTTTCAGAGTTACCCATGTAGAGCGTTGGACCAATGACTCCTAAAACAGTTGGCTTTAGGGAACTAGGTGTAGAGACACCCCTAAGGGCTTACTAACTCGAGTAACAAATGCCACAAAATTAGACTAGTCAAGTTTCTTTTATCCATCACACTTTTCAGCGTGAATATCGATGCTTCTTGAAGTTTGGATACCCAATTATTTCGTTCAATGGACATTGAGGCAGTTATTTATTTGTTTCTTTTTTTTTTTTTAACTTTTCTCAACTCATTTTTTTTAATTTCTTTATTTTTTTTATTTGAAATTGCTCAAATCAGTTTATATCCACAACTAAGAGTTAGTGTAAATGTGTAGTGTAAAAATGCTTATGAAATCAATTTTAATCCAGATGATGTTTCGAACTAAGATTTCTTATATAATCAAAAGTTCAAGAGTTCTAAATCTTTAAATCTTACTTATGAGTTTTGCTAGCTCCACAAACACTTATTAGAATAAATTCAATCCATATAAGTCAAATAATTTTTTCAATTTTTTTACTATATTTTTCTAAACAAAAAGGAAGTTCTAATATAATAATACAAACAAACTCTCTTATACCTAAATCATGCATTGTCCTCAATGTATGCAAATGAAGAAAGAGAACAAAGATGTGAAAGAATTGTACCTTGTATGGTGGAATATTTGGTCTACAAGAGAATGTGGTAAGAAGGAAAACAAATGTACATAACTACAAATTTTATGCATCCTAAAAACTATGAGACTGTAAATGATCAGTGATACAAACAGACAACCTAGAGTGGATTTCGTATGATTTTCAAGAGATCGGGGTAATTGGAAATAGTTAGAATTTGCAACAGAAGAACAATTGTGAGCATACCCGACTGATTCTTTAAAAATTAAGTTAGGGAATGACAACGAAAAATGATAGTTCCTTTTGAAAAATTCTAACTTCATAAAATCTATCCAAACTTGCTATCCATATTCGTTAACAATGGGCACTAAAATATTTTCATCATTTTGAATAACTGTTATACCAAGATTTTTAGGCATTACTGGATTAACACATGCATTATCTGAAATGGGAGATATGTTCTCATTATTTAAACATGGAAGATTATCATTGTCCACAACCTTTGGTTCATTTGTTAAATCACATTTAGTGTTTTTGGAAGGCACTTCAGATGGACCCAAGGCAGACTTAAAATGATCATAAGAGGATTTAAGGTCAATTTGATTATCTTGAAAATGCTCAAAATTTGGTAAACTTGATTCAAGTATAGGTTCCAATCTAGAATAAGATTTTTGGGTTGTGGAGTTCAACATCTCATTGACCTCATTCAAGTATTCAGGTTCATCCCAATTTTGACCAAGTCTATTCCTAAATCAGGCTCAAAAATATTTTGTACCAATACCTCTATTTAGTAATAACCTCTCAATTAGAATACAAATAGTTTGGTCTCAAGTCTATTCCTAAATAGAGGTTTTACTGTACTTAGTTTCATCATAATCCTAGGTATTAAAAATTTAGCTAGCCATGTAATTAAAAACAAAAACAAATAATATTAGTACTACTATTTACATGAAATAAGAAGAATAATTAACAGAGTATTTCTATTATATCAATAAAAGAAAGTTACAAATACTCTCTGACAGTAGTACCATACGTGATTGGAATAAGAGAAAAGACAAACTCTAAATATCTTACTCCCTTCTACACCAGTGAAAAACTAAGAAAAAGAAAATAACTAGTGGTGTCATTCTCTGTAAAACAAGAGGTCTATTTATAGGGAGAATACATTTGTTCCCTAATTTAGATCCATTGAACTTGGACATTTTTATTCCCTTTTTTCTCTTCTTTCCTTCTTGATTTTCATCCCTATATGGTACTCCGATAGTCCTTTTTCATATTAAAAAGTTAGATATAAATCCTTTATTTGCTTCCCAAGAAAAATAAATGTTATTTCCTACAAAATAAAATAAAATGTATTAGTTAAATAAAATAAGCATATAAATTAATAAGTATAAGAATATTAAAATATATTAATTACGTGTCTATCACTTACATTATAAAACAATTTTTTTTAGTGTGGTCAATTGACCTCCACAAACTTATATGTGGCTTCGCCACCGGTTATCACTAGCCTCTTTATAGGTCTGATCAGACTCATGTAAAGATTGGATAGTAGAATAAACATGGTAGTCATCAAAACGAATAGGTTACTGTCTTAGCCGAATAGAATGTGGAATGGGCTCAACCAAAATAGGAAACTCAGGATCAGAATGATCAGACTGAACAATTTCTTCTGGGCTAGGCGTAGTTGGTGAAGGCTATATGAGTTATGTAGAAGAATTATTAGAAATAGAACTTGTAAAATCATCATCAAAATGTAGCTTAACAAAAGGATCACTAAAGTGAGGTAATTTCAAATTTTGACAAAGAAGAAAACATTTTATGCTCCCAAAAAGACACATGATGAGATATTCGCAATCGTTTAGAAATGGGATCCCAACACCGATAACCTTTGTGTTCAATACCATACCCAAGAAAACAACATAGTCGAGCACGAGGTTCTAATTTGTTTAGCTAATGAGGTTGAAGAAAAACAAAAATAATATATACAAAAACCTTACGCTGATCATAAGAAGAAGGAAAACCATACAATCTTTTATAAGGTGACTGATTATCAATTTGAGTAGAAGGAACTCTATTAATAGTATAAACTACAGTTAGATCAACTTCTCCCCAAAAACGTTCAGGACAAGAAACATATATTAAAAAAGCACGAGTGGTGTCTAATATATGTCTGTGTTTACATCCAGCACAATCATTTTGTTGAGACGTGCCAAGACAAGACCTGTACACAATAATTCCATGGGATGAGAGAAATTTAAGAAATTCAGTTTCTTTATATTCCATGGCATTATTATTACGAAAAACTTTAATTGTTTTGGAGAACTGAGTATGTATCATATTAACAAAAGTCTTGTAAATGTCAACTAATTCAGATCTATGTTGCATAAGATAAATCCATGTGAAAGGAGAGAAATCATCAACAAATATTACAAAATATTTAGATCCCCCCATTGTGGCATTAGGAGAAGGTCTCTCCATCTATCAGAATGGATCAAATCAAAAAGAGCAACAAAAATAGAATCACTAATAGGAAAGACTTATGGTATGGATGAAGTAGATCATGTTATATCCTAAACGCACTAAGAGATCTAGAAGGGAGAGTTGAATAGATCATTTAAAAAATTTTCTTTTAAAGAATTATTACCAATTTATAATTAAGCAGATTAATTTATAACTTCACACATCGCAATGAGAATTTGAAAAACTCCTTCAAAGATTTGAAAGAATTTGCATTTTTGAATTTACTAATCAAGTTGAATTAAGTAACAAACAAATTAAAGAACTTGGCAGAAAAATAAGTACAAAATATAAAAGAGACATAAATTTTAATTGGTTCGAAGCACAAAAATCTTTTAATCCACTCTTCTACTATTTGAGTAGGTATAATCCACTAAGGATTGGAGATCACTGAGATCTATTCACTTAGAAAAGTTAAACAATATGAATCACAAAGATTCCTTCAACTCATAAAGACTTGGATACATTAGATCACTAAAATCTCTTCAAGTCACTAAGACTTGGTTATAGATGGTCACTAAGACCTAAACAATTTGATGCAGGATGGTCCGAGACTGAAGATACTGAGCTATCGGAAAATATGTTGATGGCCTTGGAATATCATGAACTGGATGATCGTCACAAACGAAGAGGTCATTAAACACCTTCGACATTAATACATTCAGCTTCGGGAGATGGGATGACACTTTCAGCTTCGACTTCGGGTGATGTAATAGCTTCAACTTTGGGAGTTAGGATGACACTTTCACCTTCGACTTCGGGAGATGGAATGACGTCTTGACTTCGAAGTTCGACAGACTAATAATTTATTTGCTTTCTATTCCTAGTTAGTTCTTTATTCAATAATATTTTATTATTAACAAGTTTGTTATTTTTGTTAGGAATTATTTCCATAAAAGTAGGAAGTTTGTTAGAATCTTTTTCGCATCCCTAAGAAGTTTGTTAACATCCCTAGGAGGATTTTATTTCCATTTCTCTAGGAAGATTCTAGAGTGACTTGGAGATAAAGTTTTGTTAAGCTATATAAACCCGGCTTCTAGGTTGAAATATGGGACTTGATTTTTTTGATAAATATATTATACATTAGAGAGATTTCTCTGTGTGTTTTCGCTGAATCTCTTTCTTCTTTCTGTGAATTTATTTGTTTACCTAGCCCGCAAGATAATCGTTATCCCACCCGTCGTCAGTTGGTATCAGAGCTAAAGCATCTTTCTAGGAATAAACTCATCGGTTTTAATGGTTGGTGGTCGTAATCGTAGAGGGTAGATTCCGGCTGAGGAAGTCCCACATCGTGATCATAGCGTCCAGGACGTGATGATTGAGGATTTATAGAGACAAGTTACAGAGTTAATCCAACGCCTATCATCGCAAAATCTGTGTCGTCGTGGACAGGTTCCGGAGGAGGAAGTCCCGCACCTGGGCCACCACGGACAAGTTCCGGAGGAGGAAGTCCCACATCTTGAACACGATGAAGAATCCTATGATTCTGAATCGAGTTATGATAACCATTACCACCATAGGAGGCAGCTATGGGAACAGTGTGACCGTGAGGATCGTCGTAGTGATCTGGGTATCAGATTGGAGCTACCGGAATTTTCTGGTACGCTGCAAGAAAAATAATTCATCGATTGGATGAACGAGGTAGAGCGCATCTTCGAGTATAAGGAAGAATTAGATAGCGCTAAGGTAAAATTGTTTGCCATTAAACTGAATGGCTAAGCATCTGCTTGGTGGGAACAAATGAGACATTCAAGAAGGAGACAAGGAAAGTCTAAAATCACCAAGTGGGAGAAGATGAAGAAGAAGATGCAGAGTCACTTTCTTCATTTTGGATACACTCAGTCTCTGTTTAAGAGATTACATTTGTTAAGACAAGTTACTCGATCTGTGGATGATTATACCGAAGAGTTTTACCAAATGATATAAACGAATAATCTATCGGAAACTAAAGAACAACTGTTGGCACAATATTTGGGAGGATTAAAATAGCCATTGCAGAATTCCCTTAGCCTCCATTCACTTTGGATTGTTTCTGAAGCATATCAGCGAGCTCGTGAGGTAGAACAACAACATAACAGTAGACCGATGCCAAGGAACAATCCCCTCAACAAGCCAAACCCATCCCCACAATTTCATACTACACCAAAACAACCTCAGGGTAACTTTAATTCTAGCATCAAGTGCTTCAGATGTGGAGAACCAGGTCATAAAGCAACAGAGTGCCGAAAGCCTGCTAACCAGAAGGATAAGAACCTTTTAATTGAAGAAGGAATGATCGATGAAGAAGAGGAGTTCAGAGAGCTTATATATAATGATTACGAGGACGAAGATGTGTTATATGGAGAAGGACAGGAGACCCTAGTCGTTCGCAAGAGTCTGCTGGTTCCTAAAGAAGAATCCGAAGAGACTTGGTTGAGGACCAATATCTTCCACACTATTTGTACAATGGCGTAAATGGTGCGTCAGAAGTGATTATTGATAGTGGGAAATTTGTAAAAAACGTAGTGTCAAGAAAGAAGTCGCTCGAAAGTTAATCTTGAAAACGAATCGACATCCAAAGCTATATAAGTTATCTTGGTTGAATAAATGCAGTGAAGTAATCGTTGGCAGAAATGTGTGACGAACGAGATTTTTATAATTTAATTTGAATATTTATTGAATTAAATAAATACTTTTCGATGATTTAATTATTGGGCTAAATAACTAATTCATGAATTTGTGGTAGATTAATTTAATTATATATGTTACATTGATTAAATTAATGTGGAGAACTTATTATTCAAAGTATGTATTTAATTGAGCTTATTTGATTAAACGAATTATTTAATAAGTATAATGTTATTCTAATTAATTTAATAATTAATAAGAGATTTAATGATTTGACATAATTAATAAATAAGAATTCAATTATTTGACTATGTGATCTAATGTGGAATTATTCTATTTTATTTAATTAAATTAAATAAGATATTTAATTAATTGCTTAAATGGGAGTGACATTATTAAACCATATGATAAGAGTATAATTAAAATAATTGAGAAAGAGCCTTTTAAAGGCTAGCCAAACATTGCCCTAAGAGGAGTTGGCCAGTTAACCCACTAAGGAATTAATTGAGCACGACAATGCCAGTATGCGCAATATATCAGCCCTTTTTCTTTTGTTACGTATGTTATTCCTAAAACTTAAGTTGGAGACATCACAGAGAGAAAAAGGGAGAGAGTTTTGAGAGAATTGAATTTGGGGAAGGAGATTTGAAGAATTATTGGAGGAATTCCTATAATCTAAACAAGAATTAAAGGGTGAGAATTCAAATTCTAATCTTTGTTATTATATTCTTAAGTTTTTCCATGAAAATCTCTTTTATTTTTGTGTAATTGAATTTTCATGGCTAATTGTTAAATCTATGAAGTTGTATATGTTTATTAACATGTAAAGTTCAATTATATATGATTTATGTGTTTTAGAGTAATTAATCAATGAAATTAAGATTAAGTTAGAATATTGAAGGTTACAGAGAAATAATGTTTGAATGTGGCCCAAAAGTACAAAAATCGGTGCCTTAATTGTATTGGTTATGTTTATACATGTAAAAATGAAAAGAACGAAACTTAAACAGACTGATTTGATGTTATAACGAATCTGTGATTTGTGATTTCATGAAATTTGATGAAACTTTGAAAAATAGCAAGAACATGAAAATTATGGCTTTAAATCTTGTTGTTTATGTGACTCAAGATGTTAAAAGTGTGCTAACAATATCATTAAATATTTCTGTTAAGTTTAGAACATATGGGTGAAATTGTTTTCGTTGTGTATGTGAAGTTTTGGCCTAAATTGGCCATGTTCTGTGTTCTTCACGAACTACAAATTTAGAACATATGGTTGAAACTGTATTCGTTGTTTGTGTGAGATTTTGGCCTAAATTGGCCTTGTTCTGTGTTCTTCATGAATCGCAGTAAATCGAATCTAGGTAACCCCTAGTCTGACGAGCATGCGTTAACAAGCTAAATTACCCTAGCCTCAAGCAGTAAAATAAAATAAAATAAAATAAAAAATAATTAAATAATTAATTAAAATATTTATCAAATAAAATAAATATTTTAGTTAAAATATTTATGGAATAAAATAAATATTCGATGGAAATTATTATTAAAATATTTATAAAATAAAATAAATATTTTAGATAAAATATTTATGGAATAAAATAAATATTTGATGGAAATTATTATTAAAATATTTATCAAATAAAATAAATATTTTAGTTGAAATATTTATGAAATAAAATAAACATTCGATGGAAATTATTATGGAATAATTTATTCGAGTGTAATAATAGTGAGGGAATGAAAATATTTTAATTTAATTAAGTAATTAAATTAGAAGGGTAATTATTTGTTAAATAAAGTGGAGTTTATATTAAATAATTAAGTGAAATTGTGACTAATGGATAATATAATAAGAGAATTATAAAAATAAATTAGAAAAGGTCTTGTGACCTTATAACTGCTATGTTTTGTAACTGGTTAAACCACGTTAAAAAAATGATGTCCATAAGATGATATGATGTTGTTTAAACTTAAGATTTGAGATTTCAGTCCTGTATATGTGAATGATGGTAATGAGAAGAATTTAAACCAAGTTAACAAACCTATAAGGTTAGTATTAATGTAACTAATGAATGTCGTGAATACATATGGTATGTGTGTAGGACTTGTGAACGGGAGTAGTAATCGTTTAGCCTACGCACGAGGTATGTTTCTAAACCTTGTTTCTTTATATAAAGCAAGTTTTTTATTCTATCTTGTTTATTATTGTTCAAGTTCAAGATTTCATATTAGATGTTATCATTATTTAAAAGCATAATTCCTGTTATACAATACTTATTTGATTGTATACCTCTTGAGTTTTAGTATTTAACTTGAATATCAATTATTTTTAAACCTTATAAGACTAGCGAACCCTTATTGATTCAACTAGTCCAGAGTTGATGAACGTTCAAAAATTCAGAATCATTGTTAAGTTTATCCAAACCAAACTTCCTTTGATGCAGACTCTAATGTCAAACTGAGGTGAACAACCCTGTTATAGGGGATTACTTATGCTTTAGCATTAAGATATTGTGCACAGTATGGTACTAAGGGATGATCCCCCTAAGTCCGAGAAGAAGAGTCCATAGTCTTATGACTGTTAAAGGTTTCAAGTATAGACACTTGACAACCTAAGACATAGTTCAAGGTCTTGTGACCCTCAGAAGTTCTTTTAATTCTTGTTATTCATTCTTGATTCAAAAGTCGAGTTTCTTATTTCAGAAGTCTTTGATTCACTCGCATGTTATTATTTTGTTGTTATAATATTATACTTGTGAGCAACCGTGCTCACTCTTGCGTAATAATAACATTGTAGTTAAGAACGAAAGGTTCGATGAGCCTTCTACTAGCAAAAGCAAGGGCAAAGTCAACAAGTGATGAAGACTTGTTATTTAATTGATGTATTTACGTTTCAGACTTATGTTAATGTTGTGTAACACTTAAAATTTGTTTATACTTCTACATTTGAGATTTAAGGATAATATGACATGGGATTGATGTATTTACATTCAGATGTTGTAACTCCATAAGGAGAGAATTTATTTCTATCTATTTATGTTTTTCATTTATTATGGGTAGATAGACATGTGATGTTTGTAGAGTGAACACCAAATCCCGTGGGAATTAAAGTACCCGGATTTGGGGGTGTCACAAAATGTTTAGTATCCTTTTCAATCAGAAAGAAATACTTTGATAACGCTTGGTGTGATGTGGTGAAAATGGATGCTTGTCATATGTTATTGGGAAGAACAAGGCAATATGACCGAAGCATCATCCATGATGGTCGAAAGAATACTTATTCCCTCCGTATAAAAGGGAAGAAGGTTGTGTCAGCACCTCGTAGGGAAGAGTTCGGTTCGACTCAAACAGTCGGGAACCTGAACCTATTATCTATGACAAGGTTCCTAATAGAAGTGGAGCATGAAGGAGTTATGTATGCATTGCTTCCTTGTGAGAAAATTTTGGAGAATGGAAATAAAGAAGTATCGGCTGATGTGCAAAAGTTGCTAACGGAGTTCGCTGACTTAATGTCTAAAGAACTTCCATCAGGATTACCACCGTTGAGAGATATTCAACATAAAATAGATTTTATTCCAGGATCAAGTCTACCGAATAGACCATCTTACTGGACTCAAATTTCAAGGAGTCGAGAGAAGAGCTACAAAAGGCGTGTAATGGACTTAATAGAGAAGGACAAATTGTGAAAGTATGAGAACCCCGCAATGCGTTCCAAATTCTATTAGTGCCAAAGAAGGACGGTTCATGGAGAATGTGCATCGACAGTAGAGCAATCAATAAGATCACAGTGAAGTATCGTTTTCCGATACTTCGTCTGGATGATATGTTAGATCAGTTGTTCGATGCAAAAATCTTCTCAAAAATTGACCTGAAGACTAGATACCATCAAGTTCGGGTGAGACCTAGAGATTAATGGAAAACAGCCTTTAAAACACAACAAGGCTTCTATGAATGAATGGTTACACCCTTCGGACTTTCTAACGCGCCCAGTACCTTCATGAGGTTTATGCATCAAAGATATGTTAAGTGGGTAGCAAGCTTGCAAGAGTTCACTTTCACTCTTCGACATCAAGCAGGAAATCTGAATCGTGTTGTTGATGCGCTAAGCCGAAGAGCATTACTCCTTAGTAATATACGAAATACGATTGTAAGGTTTGAAGTCTTCACTGAGATGTATAAAGGAGATCCTTCCTTCGGTAAGATAGTTCAAGACATACGAGAAGGTCGACGATCTGATTTTATCTTACATGAGGGGTATTTGTTTCGAGGACTCCAGTTATGTATTCCTGATTGTTCGCTTCAGCAACAAATAATGAGTGAACTTCACAAAGAAGGACACTTCGGACAAGATAAGACATTGGCCTTAATAACAACTGACTATTACTAGCCAAAGATCTCGAGCGATATGAATTGCTATGTAAAAGGGTGTTCTACTTGTCGGAAGTCAAAAGGAGTTCTTAACAATGCGGGATTATACACCCTCTTACCTGTCCCTAAAAGGCCTTAATGTGATGTTAGTATGGACTTTTTCTTAGGTCTTCCCCAAACTCAAAGAGCTTTAGATTCTATTATGGTTGTCGTCAAAAGATTCTCTAAAATGGCTCATTTCATTGCTTGTTGGAAAACCATGGATGTTGCTCAGATCGCCCATCTCTACTTTCGGGAGATTGTGCACTTACATGGCGTTCCATAGTCTATTACATCCGACTGGGATACAAAATTTATGAGTAATTTCTAGAAGAGTCTGTGGGAAAAGCTTGGAACGTAATTAAAATTTAGCAGTGCTTACCATCCTCAGACCGAAGTAGTAAATTGAAGTTTCGGTAATATTTTGAGGTGTTTGGCCAGAAATAAACCAAAGCAATGAGATATGGCGTTTTCTCAAGCAGAATTTGCTTATAACCATTCGAAAAATCGGACCAGTAACATGAGTATTTTTGAGATAGTTTATGGTTAGAACCCTTATGGAGTCTTAGATTTAGTTTATGTTCCCGGATTGGTCGAATACACCCCAAAGCAGAAGAAATGACAAATCATCTTCGGGTTATCCATGATCAAGTGTACAAGTCCATCTCGAAAAGCAATGTTAAATACAAGGATCGAGTTGACAGTTATCATCGTCAGGTTGTTTTTAAAGTTGGAGATCTTTTTTGTGTCGTACTTACCCGTGATCGGTTTCCTGTTGGCGATTATAATAAACTTAAGGATCGAAAAATTGGTCCTTGTGAAATTTTACAGCGAATCAACGATAATGCTTATTAGTTACGCATTCTAAATCATCTACGGACTTTGAACATTTTCAACGTTAAACATTTGAGCCCCTATTTTGAGCAATCTATTGAACAAACTGAGAACTTGAGGACGAGTTCTTCTCAACTTAGGGTGACTGATGCAAGATGGTCCGAGACTGAAGATACCGAGCTATCGATTAATATGTTGATGGCCTTGGAATATCATGAATTTGATGATCATCACAAAAGAATAGGTCATTAAACACCTTCGACATTAATACCTTCAGCTTCGGGAGATGGGATGGCACTTTCAACTTCGACTTCAGGTGATGGAATACCTTCAACTTCGGGAGTTGGGATGACACTTTCACCTTTGACTTCGGGAGATGGAATGACGTCTTGACTTCAAAGTTTGACAGACTAATAATTTAATTGCTTTCTATTCCTAGTTAGTTCTTTATTCAATAATATTTTATTATTAGCAAGTTTGTTATTTTTGTTAGGAATTTTTTTTGTAAAAGTAGGAAGTTTGTTAGAATCTTTTTCGCATCCCTAGGAAGTTTGTTAACATCCCTATGAGGATTTTATTTCCATATCTCTAGGAAGATTCTAGAGTGACTTGGAGATAAAGTTTTGCTAAGTTATATAAACCCGGATTGTGGGTTGAAAAAAAGGACTTGATTTTTTTGATAAATTTATTATACATTAGAGAGATTTCTCTGTGTTTTATGGAGAACCTCTTTCTTCTTCCTGTGAATTCATTTGTTTACCAAGCCAGCAGGATAATCGCTATCCCACCCGGTGTCATAATCGCTACGAGAAAGTGTGATTTAAGGTGCTTCTAAGTAGCTTAAGAAAGACTTAATAGCAGAACAAGTCGTTCTAGATCGTAGAATAGAGATATACTGAGTTTGGGAAAAAATTCAACTTTTCTTAATCTTGATCGTTACTTTTGAATTGAATCTGCTTTCCTTTTATATACTTCCTCGAGATTTTTCTTGTTATCAAGTTTTCGTTGCTCATTTAATTCTTTGATTCAAAAAGATCTCTGATTGTTGACTTTTAAAGATGATGTGTCAGCAACTTTCGGTTTTGATATATCACATAAGAACTGCAACAGTTACATCCACGTGGGACGTCCAAGACGTGATGATTGAGGACTTACATAGGCAAGTTGTAAAGTTAACCCAGTGCCTAGCAGGGCAGAATCTGAGTCGTCGTGGACAGGTTCCGGAGGAGGAAGTCCTTCACCTTGAAGACGATGAAGAATCTTATGATTTTGAATCGAGTTTTGATCATCCTTACCGCCATGGAGACATCTATGGGAATGACGTGACCGCAAGGACCGTCATAGCGATCTGGGTTTTAGAGTAGAGCTATCAAAATTTTTCGGTACGCTACAAGCAGAAGAATTCATTGACTGGCTGAACGAAGTAGAGCGCATCTTTGAGTATAAGAAGGTATCGTATAGAGTTAAGGTAAAATTGGTGGCAATCAAATTGAAGGGCCGATCATCTGCTTAGTGGGAACAAATGAGATGCTCAAGGGAGATACAAGGAAAATCATAAATCACGAAGTGGGAAAAGATGAAGAAAAAGATACAGAGTCATTTTCTTCCTTTTGGCTACACACAGTCCTTGTTCAAGAGGTTGTATCTGTTAAGACAAGATACTAGATCCGTGGATGTCTATACCGATGAATTTTATCAATTGATAGCATGAAATGATCTTTCAAAAACAGAGGAACAATTGATGGCGAGATATTTGGGAGGATTAAAGCAAAAATTGCAAAATACCCTCGACCTCCATTCGCTATAGACTATTTCAGAGGAATATCAATGAACACGTGAGGCAGAGCGATAATAGAACAGTATGCCGATGCCGAGGAGCAATCCCCCCAGCAAGCAGACCACCTCCATAATTTTTTACTACACCACAACAACCTCATGGTAACTTTAATTCTAGCATTAAGTGCTTCAGATTTGGAGAATCCGGTCATAGAGCAACAGAGTGCCGAAAGCCTGCTCACCAGAAGGGTAAAAACCTTTTTAGTAAAGATGGTATAACCGATGAGGCAGAAGAGTTCGGAGAGCCTATATATGATGAGTACGAGGATGAAGATGTGTTATATGGAGATGGTCATGAGACCCTAGTCTCGTTCGCAAGAGTCTTCTGACTCCTAAAAGAGAATTCGAAGAGGATTGGTTGAGGACTAATATCTTCCATACTACTTGTACAATGGCAGATAAGGTCTGTAAAATGATCATTTATAGTGGTAGCGGTGAAAATGTAGTATCCAAAAAAGCTATTCAAAAATTATAGTTAAAAACAGATCGGCATCCGAAGTCGTATAAGCTATCATGGCATAATAAAGGTAATGAAGTAGCGGTCAATAAAAAGTATTTATTGTAATTTTCAATTAGCAAGAAATACTTTGATAATGCATGGTACGATGTGGTATCAATGGATGCATGTCATGTGTTATTGGACCGACCTTGGCAGTACGATAAAAGAGTCATTCATGATGGTCGGAAGAACACGTATTCCTTTAGTATAAAAGGGAAGAAGATTGTGTTGGCCCCTCAGGGGGAGAAAAGCGGTTCAGCCTAGACCATCGGGAACACGAACCTATTATCAATGACAAGATTTCTAATAGAGGTTGAGCGTGAAGGTGTAATGTATGCGTTGCTTCCTTGTAAGAGAAACTCGAAAGAAGGGCACACAGAAGTATTAGTCAATGCATAAGAGATACTTTCCGAGTTTGCTGATCTCATGCCTGAAGAGCTTCCCCAAGGACTACCACCGTTGAGAGATATTCAATACGAGATAGATCTTGTTCTAGGTTCAAGTCTACCTAACAGACCAATATATCAACTCAACTCCAAAGAGTCCGAAGAGCTACAGAGACAGGTAGTTGAGTTGATGGAAAAAGGTTACATTCGTGAGAGTATGAGCCCATGTGATATACCAGCTCTGTTAGTCATGAAGAAAGATGGATCATTGAGGATGTGCATTGACAGTAAAGCGATCAATAAGATCACCATGAAGTATCGGTTTCCAATACCTCGCCTGGACGATATGCTAGATTAGTGTCCGGAGCAAAAGTTTTCTCAAAAATTGATCTGAAGAGTGGATACCATCAGATAAGAGTGCGGCCTGGAGATGAATGAAAAATGGCGTTCAAAACTCAACATGGGTTATACGAGTGGATTTTTACTCCCATCGGTCTTTCTAATTCCCCCATCACATTTATGAGATTTATGCACCAAGTGTTGCGACCATTTATAGGGAAATATGTCATAGTCTATTTCGATGATATTTTGATCTATAGTTCAAACAAGGAATTACACCATGAACACCTCTGAACCGTCTTTGATTCATTGAGGAAAGAACGTTTGTTCATCAATCATAAGAAAATTCCTTATTTCTCCACTTCGGTAACTTTCCTTGGTTTCGTTGTCTTTACCGAAGGAGTCCATGCCGATCAGTCAAAGATCAATGCAGTCTCGATGTGGCCTATGCCGAAGACCATACATGAAGTGAGAAGCTTTCATGGATTAACATCTTTTTACAAATGGTTCATCTGGAACTTCAGCATATTGGTTGTGCCTATCACTGAGTGCCTTAAAGGAAAATTATTTCCATGGTCCCAGGAGGCCGAAGATAACTTTCATTTAGTCAAGAAGAAGATGACCGAAGCACCAGTATTGTCACTTCCTGGATTTGAGAAGGTTTTTGAGGTAAACAGTGATGCCTTGGGAGTTGGTATTGGTGGTGCTCTCAGTCAAAAAGGTCGACCAATGGCTTTCTTCAGTGAAAAATTATTAGGATCAAGAAAGAACTATTCAACTTATGATCTGGAGTTCTATGCCATAGTCCAGACGCTGAAGCATTGGCTTCATTATCTAATACATAGGGAATTCATTCTTTTTACTGATCATAATGCCTTAAAGTATATTAATGGTCAACATAAGCTCAGCCAAAGGTGGCGTACTTGCAAGAGTTCACTTTCACTTTGCGACATCAGGTAGGAAATTTGAATTGTGTTTCCGATGCACTAAGCCGAAGGGCATTACTCCTTAGTACGATGCAAAACAAAGTTGTAGGTTTGGAAGTCTTCATTGAGATGTATGAAGAGAATCCTTCTTTTGGGAAGATAGTTCAAGAAATATGAGAAGGTCGGTAATCTGACTTTGTTTTACATAAAGGGTATTTATTTCGAGGACTCCAATTATGTATCCCTGATTGTTCACTTCGGCAATAGATAGTAAGTGAACTTCACAATGAAGGGCACTTCGGACGAGATAAGAGATTGACCTTAATAACAGCTGACTATTACTGGTCGAAGATCTCGAGTGATGTGACTCGTTATGTGAAGGGGTGTTATATTTGTCATAAGTAAAAAGGGGTTCTTACCAATGCAGAATTGTATACTCCTTTACTTATTCCTGAAAGACATTTGTGTGATGTTAGCATGGACTTTGTTTTAGGTCTACACCGAACTCAGAGAGCCTCAAATTTAATTATGGTTGTGGTTGATTGGTTCTCTAAAATGGCTCATTTTATCGCTTGTAGAAAGACCATGGATGCTGCTCGGATCGCCCACCTCTACTTTTGGGAGATTGTATGCTTACATGTTGTTCTTCAGTCTATTACATTTGACCAAGATACTAAGTTAATGAGTAATTTCTGGAAAAGTCTGTAGGAAAGGCTCAGAACGCAATTAAATTTCAGCAGTGCTTACCAACCTCGGACAGACGATTAGAATAAAGTAGTAAACCGAAGCTTAGGTAATCTTTTGAGGTGACTGGCCCGAAATAAACCAAAGCAATGGGATCTGGCACTTTCTCAAGCAGAGTTTGCTTATAACTGTTTGAAGAATCAGACTACTAACATGAGTCCTTTTGAGATAGTTAGTGGTCAGAACCCTTATGGGGTCCTAGATTTGGTTCCTATTCCTCGGATTGGTCGAGTGCACCCTAAATGGCTGATCATCTTCGAGTTATCCATGATCAGGTGTACAAATCTATCTCTAAAAACAAGGGTAAATACATGGGTCGGGTTGACAGTCATCGTCGTCAAGTTGTGTTTAAAGTTAGTGATCTTGTTTGGGCCGTACTAACCCGAGATCGTTTCCCTGTTGGTGATTATAATAAACTTAGGGATCGGAAAATTGGTCCTTGTGAGATTTTGCAGCAAATCAATGACAATGTTTATCGGCTACGCATTTCTAATCATCAGTGGACTTCGAACGTTTTAAACGTAAATTTTTTGAGCCCTTGTTATGCGCAATCTGCTGAACAAACTGATAACTCGAGGATGAGTTCTTTCCAACCCGGGATGACTGATGCAGGAGGATCCAAGACCGAAGATGCTGAGTTGTCGGATAGTACGTTGATGGACTTAGAGTATCATGAGTTAGAACATCGCAGGCGTGATGATCATTAACGCCTTCAACTTCTCATCGATGCCTTCGACTTCGGACTAGAGGATTGGCTTCGGGAGATTGGTCGTCTTCAGAGTTCGTAGCGTCATTGACTTCGGAAGAGCGACACCGAATAGTGATTATTATTAGTTATTATTATCTTTTATGCTAGTAGAATTTTTCTTTTAATAGTAAGACGTTTGTTAGGATTTAATTTTCGTATCTTTAGGAAGATTTATTTCCGAATATCTAGGAAATCTATTATATCTTAGGCAGCGTGGGCAAAAAGTTTTGTTAGTTACATAAACCTGACTTATGGGTTGAATTGGGGACTTTGATTTTGATAAAATATAAACTCAAGAATTAGATAGATCTATTTGTGTTTTTTGTTGAACTTCTTATTCCTTTATCTATGAATTTATTTGTTACCTAGCCTGCAGGATAATCACTATCCTGCCCCGGCGTCAATATACCTGGTAAGGATTCCAACTAGGCAAGAACCATCCCCTAGGGATATATGAAATTTCAATATTGCTTCCTAGGGGATGGTTCTTGCCTGGTTGGAATCCTTACCAGATATATCCTATAAAGCTTCCTCGTTTTTGTCCATGAATTTCCATTGAATATCTGATTATGTTTATTTCTTATTTTTCACTTTGTTGGACAATGCAACAAATTGTACACAATGTTTTCCCTACACATATTTTGACACTAATTAAGAAATTTAGATAAATGAGATTGGAAGTGAAAATGTTTCAAAATTTTCCATTTTGAACTATATGCCTTTGTATGATCGTGTTAAGATATTATTTTATTGAACCAACAAATAGACAATGAGATCCAATGATATAAAGATTAAGAAAGATTAAAAAATGCTAATGAGGCTATTAATTTTCTTTTGTTGTTTTGGTTTTGATTGAGAAAGTACTTTGCAACACCATGGCTTGCAAGTTCGCTCTTTGAAACTACACTTTTGGAGTTTGTTGGGAAGCCTCTTTCTTTTAGCTACAAAAGGTAAATTTGTGCTTATATAGGACCAAGTGTTTTATAAATTAAAGTTAGGAGCCGTTATTTATTTGGAATTTATGGTATATATATATGTATTTATACTTTCTAATTAAATTTAAGTTTGAAGTATTTGGTGAAAGTTGTCCTTTTTTTCGGTGGTTCCATTCTATAGCAACTGCCAGCTGTTTGCGTGATTTAACACATTGAAAAATTAGATCTAGTCAGATGTACATATTTTAATTCGTTTATTTTGTCCAGTTTTAAGTATATCTGAATAAGACACCTCTTTGCTTCAATGGTGTATAGTCCTGGGCATTTTAGCATATGTTGAAAGCTGAGAGAGTGAAACTCTCCTCTTATTTAGCCAACTCTAACATGATATAATAAATTTCTCGATTCTCATATTTTTCTTTTTGAACTCACTGATATATTCCCATAAAGAAGCATGCAAGTTATGGGGCATGTAGTAGTCATGTTTTATCTCATTCTCAGGATAAATGTTTGAGTTTGAGTTTTATGGCCAAATTGGTTGTTTTTTAAATTAATAATTAAGCATACAGATCTAATACTCATTATTTTTAGAAATCACAAAACCTGGAGTTAGTTAACTTACATTATGTTGTTGTGTAATGACTATGTTGTTGTGTATTGATGATGCTCCATAGAGCTCCTTGATTGTGTAATTAAGTGAATGTATGCCTTAGACATATTAAATAAACAAATTAGTGTTAGACTTTGTTTGATTTGGATTGTCGGTGAGGCAACGTATAGGGGATCTTAGATACAGAAAGTTGACTTACCAAATAAACAAAATGAGCAAAAATTATAAACAATTTTTTTAAAAAATTTATTTCTATGGAAAATAATTTATTTCTGGCTGTAATTTTCGTGGGAAATATTCCGTCAAAAATAATTATTTTCAACATAATTTTCGACTTGCATATTCCGACCGAATTTTTGACAAAATTTCTGTCGAAAATAAGTTAATTCCGACAAAATTTGTTTATTTTCGACAAAAAACTTTGTCATAAATAATGTAAGACCCCAACTTTTATGAATAAAGATGAATTTTTTGCTCTAAATATCATTTTTGAATATTAAGGTGTGGATTTGACATAATGTTATAGTTGTGGGTAATGTTTATAAATTTTACAAAGTAAGCAAGTTATTATAAAATATTTGATTGGTCGGGGAATATTCGTTTTAACGGGAAATATCCGTACGATGGCACAATCATTGGTGGACCCCACAACGGAATTATTGTCGGAGTTAGAAAACGATAAAAATATCTTTTTATAAAAATAATGGCGTAAGTTTTACCGTTAACTGTTGAAATACCCGGTGATAAAAGTATAGTAATAGGCGTGGTTGCATAGTAGTACACGGTATTGATTATTGATACTTACGTGAGAAGTCACTCAGTTTTATTTAATTATTGTCATAGTAATTGTTGCATAGTATCTTATGTTATTGATTCAATTATTGTCATAATATTTTATATTATTAAATCAATAATTGAGATGATAAGTTATTCATATTATTATTTGTAATATTGGCAATGTCTAAAAAGTTCTATCGAGGAAAGGGGTTTGGTCACTAATTGCGCGCCAATAGGTAGAAATCCTTATCGGAAAGCCCCCTCTTTCTTGGGAATGATCTGGTTGTTAATATTACAAGTTATATTATTAATGAATAAATGTCGTTAAAAATATTAAGGAGATTTTTATGAAATATTTGTTGTAAGATTGACGTATTATTTGGACCCCCCCCCCCAACCCCACTTACTCATTTTTAAAATAATCGGTAGGAAGTTATAAAGTATATATATATATATATATATATATATATATATATATATATATATATATATATATATATATATATATATATTATAAGTTTTTTGTTTTTTATGAAAAATAGAATATATTATATTTTATTTGCATAGAGTTGCATTGTACAGCATAGTGTGTGCATAGTGCTGCATAGTAAAATCAAAATTTTTAAAAGTTTTCGCCGGTTAAGCGCCCGTGAAACTTTTCCTATGTTGTCCGTGATTTTCTAATTCAAATAGTATCCTTCCATTCTCCTATAAATAGGATGCTTAGTTTAGAATTGAAAATCACACCAGAATCAGAGAATTCTTCTTCTATAATATTGAGCGTATTTCTTTTGAGTGTAAGGAAGCTGTGAGCGTAGAAAACAGTATAAGTTTTCTTCAAGAATATCTCCGCCCTACCAGTTAGAAGTACTCTCTTTTTAAGGTAAAGGATATTACTTTTGTTAAATATTCGTATGAAATTATATTTTCTTCCATACTCTGTATTATATAAGTAATATTATTTCGTTTCGTATTCTTAATTCTACAATTATGTTGATAAGTTTTGCTTCTATACTCCGTGAAATTAGTAGAATATCTTTGAAATTTGTGCTTCATCCAGTATCTTTTTATAAAAATATTATTCTGAACATTCTTGATAAATTTTACTCTTTTTATGCCGGGGTACTATTCACGGGGTACTATTTACTCGGGTAATATTCACCCGGGGTACTATTCATGACAAAAATTTATTTCTTTTCCGTCCAAATCATTTTTGATACAATATTATTCTTGAATTTTACTCCACAAAGAAGTATCATGTTGACAATTTGGACATTATTGAATTCTGGATAAATTGAATTATAAATCCTTAAATTTTTTCCTTGCTCTCATTTAATTGAATTCTTATATCATTGTCATCATCCTCATGCTTATATTATGATGAAAGTCATCTTTGGCCCGTAGTGCATAGATGGACTATTGATTGGTATGATTATGACCAGGGATTATTCGGTATAATCATGACCTTTAATGTTACAAATGATGTGGTAAAAGTCCTCATTGACCCGTAGTGCATTGATAGACAATTGTTGGCATGATCATGACCATTGGTGATAACACGAATATCCTTGGCCCGTAGTGCATTGATAATTCGTGGATGTGATACTAATGACTATCCTTGGCCCGTAGTGCATGGATAATTTAGTGATGTGGATTATTTATTGAGCCGAGTCTCAACGATAAAATTGATGAAAGACTTTTTAAATCATAGAAGATAGTAGATATCATGCTTTGCTTGACTCTTCTAATGGATTGCTTATTCCGCTACAGTTCTGTTGAAGGCTAACGATAATTTATTCTGCATTATCTTAGTCATAATATTTTTACTGGGCTAGTTGAGCTCACCCTTTTGCTTTCATTATTCTCTTCAGGAAATGAGAACGTAGCTGGGACTAGTCAGGGAACAGAGTGATGGTCCGAGATGGTGGCTATAGTAGTCCTCACTATTTTATAAAATAGTGTGATAATAATTGTAATGAGGACTCCATTTGAGTTTGGATATTGTCTAGAAGACAATATTCGTGTTAAAACTCTCAGCTTATGTTACATGACAGTTGTATAATTAAGTTTGTATTCGTATTTTGTACCATGTATTTGGCGACTCAGAATGGGTGATGTATACCTATTTTAGGGGCGTCACAGTTGGTATCAAATCTTAGGGATATGATCCCAGGCTGAGATTTGAGACTAGAACTAGGAGGGGAGAGACGGGTAAATCCTTCGCTAGTATGATCTACCTAAGTTTATTTGTTATTTAATTGATTAGTCAAAATATAGGGATAATATGTGGCATGTCAATTAACCCTTGTTTGTGGCAGTGTTTGAAAATGGCATCTGAAAATGTTGAGATAAGCAATGACGCACATGAGACCGTTAAGTCACCAACGATCAATACCCAGGATAATGTGCATCAAGAAGGTAATAATCCTCAGGTAAACAACAACACCGACCAAATGATGAACGCTGGGATGTTTAGAGGTTTTATGCAATTCATGCAACATCAGGCGAGAGCGACTCCTGTTCAAAATGCAGGTGGAAACACTAACAACTCACGGATGGTCACCGCTAAGCAATTCAAGGAGCTTGGATCACCAGAGTTTTTGGGAAATCCAGAACCACTTAAGGCAGAGACGTGGATTAAGCAGATCACCAAGATATTTGATGTCTTGGGATGCTCCGAGGAGCAAAAGGTTGCCTTTGCCACCTTCATGTTGCGAGGAGAGGCAGATCATTGGTGGAAATCTGTAAAACGTACTCAGCCTATCGCACTGAAGATGTCTTGGGAGAAGTTCCAAGAACTGTTCAACGACAAGTACTTTCCCGAAAGTATTCGTTACATGAAGGAGGTGGAATTTATCATGCTGGAACAAAACAATATGATCATGTTGCAGTACGAGGCTAAGTTTGCCGAGTTATCCCGTTTTTCATCCCATTTGGTAGATAATGAGGAGAGAATGACGCGAATATTTCTGCAAGGTTTTAAACCCGAAATATGTCAATACCTCAGTTCTCACAAACTTTGCTTGTATTCAGATGTTGTGAATAGGGCTCAGTTATTAGAGCGCGATAATGAGTCAACCAAACAAAGAGAGAGCAGCCGATAAATCGATAATACCAGTGGTAGGAGTCATCGAAGCGGTGAAAACAAACATGGAGGGAATCAACATGCTAGAAATGGTAACCACTTCGTTGGTAATCATGGCCAAGACAATAGAAGTGGAAATTTTAAGAAGAGGTTCAACAATGATGGAAAGACACCAGCACCAGCAACCGTTTTCAAGGAAGGAGAATGACCACCGATTGTATGCTTCAAATGCAGATCGGGGAGGGACACATCAGTCCAAACTGCACGATGCAATCCAAATCATGTTATAATTGCGGAAAAGAAAGCCACCTAGCCCGATTTTGTCATGTAGTGAAGTCAAGTCCAGCTGGGATGGAGGCACCAAAGGTCGTCCCAGAGAAGTCAAAATCAGTAGTTCAAGGGAGAACGTTTGTCGTGACCTCTCAAAAAGCGAGGAACCCAAATGAGGTTATCACGAATAAGCTAATCATAAACTCTTGTGAAGTCTATACCTTATTTGATACCGATTCTACCCATTCTTTTATTTCTCCTACTTGCGCTCAACGTTTAAATTTGACTCCGGAGAAATTAGACTTTGACTTATCTGTTGAAAATCCGTTGAGAGAAACCTTCATTACATCCACTATTTATAAGTCTTATTTGATTCAAATCGGCACCCTCACGTTTCCTGTCGATCTTATCTCTTTGAAAATACTTGCATTTGATGTGATTTTAGGGATTGATTGGTTAACTACTCATCATGCTAAAATTAATTATTTTCGTAAGGTTGTTAGCTTTCATATTCCTAACCAACCTATTATGCGAATTCAAGCAACCAAACCACTAAAGTCCATCACTGTCATATCAAGCCATAAAGCTATTCGTTTATTGAAAAATAGATGTCAAGCTTTCTTAGCCCATGTCATGGATTTAAACAAAAATACTTCAGATTTGAATGATATTTCTATTATAAATAAATTTCCTGACGTATTCCCTGAAGAAATTCCTGGCCTACCCCCAGAGCGTGAAATCGAGTTTTGTATTGATCTTGAACCCGGTATAAAACCCATTTCCAAAGCCCCATATTGATTGGCTCATGTTGAACTTCAGGAGTTAAAAACCCAACTGCAGGAGTTGTTAGACATCGGTTTCATTCGTCCTAGTATGTCTCCTTGGGATGCTCCTGTTCTATTCGTAAAGAAAAAAGATGGGAGCATGCGACTTTGTATTGATTATCGGGAGTTAAATCATGTCACCATCAAAAATAGGTACCTGTTGCCTCGCATTGATGACCTGTTTGACCAGTTATAAGGTGCTAAATTCTTTTCAAAGATCGATCTACGTTCCGGATATCATCAGTTAAAAATTAAAACTGATAACATTCCAAAGACTGCTTTCAGAACTTGGTAAGGGCATTATAAATTCCTGGTCATGTCTTTTGGATTGACTAATGCTCCTGCTGCCTTCATGGATATGATGAACCGAGTATTCAAGGAATATTTGGATCATTTTGTGGTTATCTTTATTGATGACATCCTCATATACTCCAAAAGCCTTGGAGATCATGAGCAACACTTGATGCTGATACTCCAAAAGCTTCGTGAAAACAAACTATATGCCAAGTTGAAGAAATATGAGTTCTGGCTTGAAGAACTAGCATTCCTTGGGCACGTGATATCAAATCACGGGATATCTGTTGACCCAACGAAGATTGAAGAAATACAAAGCTGGGAGCAACCCAAGTCAGTAACCGAAGTACGTAGTTTTTTGGGCTTAGTTGGTTATTATCGGAGATTCGTGGAAGGGTTTTCTCAAATCGTTACTCCGTTAACTCAGCTGACTCGAAAAGATATAAAATTTGGTTGGAGCGAGGAATATGAGAAGAGTTTTCAAGACCTCAAGAGGAGACTCATTTCAACACCTGTTCTGACAATATCATCTGGTTCGGAGGGATTTGTCATCTACAGTGATGCTTCAGGCAGAGGGTTAAGATGTATTCTCATGCAATATGGGAAAGTCATAACCTATGCCTCACGACAACTCAAAGAATATGAGAGAAATTATTCTACTCGTGATCTAGAGTTGGCAGCTATCGTTTTTGCCTTTAAAATTTGGAGGCATTACCTGTATGGGAAGAAAGTGGAGATCTATACGGATCATAAAAGCCTCAAATATTTCTTCATCCAAAAGGAACTCAACATGTGACAACGATGTTGGCTCGAGCTATTGAAAGATTACGATCACACCATTCAATACCATCCTGGAAAAGTGAACGTGGTAGCTGACACGTTGAGTAGAAGATCATATGAGGGTACGAGTGCGATATTGTGAACGCAAAGGCCCATTTTATATGACTTACAAAGTATGGAGATAGATTTAAAGACTCCAGGAACCCACGTGATGATGTCAAATATACGAGTAGAACTGACTTTAATCGATAAAGTTAAAGCTGCTCAAGCTACAGACCTGGAGCTGATGCGTATAAGGAAGAAAGTACAAGGTGTTATTCCGGATGCAAGAATCGATGAAGAAGGAATACTTTGAGTCAACTCTAGACTTTGTGTTCCTAACGACTTTGACTTAAAGTATAAAATCATGATGGAGGCGCACAACACACCATTTGCAATCCATCATGTAAGTACCAAAATGTATCGTGATCTTCGACATATATTTTGGTGGATCAATATGAAGAGAGAGATAATGGAGTTTATCTCAAGGTGTCTAACTTATCAACGTGTCAAGATGGAGCATCAAGTGCCAAAAGGTCCATTGCAACCACTTGAAATTCCAGAATGGAAGTGGGAGCACATTACCATGGATTTCGTTACTGGTCTTCCCAAGTTTTCTCAAGGTATAAATGTAATTTGGGTCATTATCGATAGATTGACCAAATCTGCTCATTTTTTACCTATACGAGAGTCTTATTCACTTGAACGTCTTGCTCGTATATACATAAATGAGATTGTAAGACTGCATGGTATGTCAGTATCCATAGTTTCTGATTGAGACCCAAGGTTCACCTCACGATTTTGGGTTAGTTTGCAGAAAGCTATGGGCACGGATTTACAATTTAGTTCGGCATATTATCCTTAAACGGATGGGCAGTCGAAGAGGACTATTCAAACTCTTGAAGATATATTAAGACTCTGTGTTCTAGACTTCAAAGGAAGTTGGGACAAGTTTTACCATTAGTGGAATTCTCTTACAATAACAATTATCAAGCAAGTATTGACATGGCTCCATTCGAGGCATTGTATGGACGCAAGTGTCGTTCTCCAGTATGCTGGGATGAGGTGGGTGAAGTAAAGTTGTTGGGACCGGAATTGGTACGCATGACAACGGAAAAGATTCAAATGATCCGGCAACGTATAAAAACCTCACAAGGTCGACAAAAGAGTTATACTGATCTTCATCGAAGAGACGTGGAATTCAATGTTGGAGAGCATGTGATATTACGTGTTGCTCCATAGAAAGGAGTTACAAGAATTAGAAAGAGAAGAAAGCTCAATCCTCGATTCATTGGCCCATTTAAAATCCTCGATCGAGTAGGAACTGTGGCCTATAGACTCGCTTTACCGCCAAGTATGTCTCGTGTTCATAATATTTTTCACATATCTATGTTACGTAAATATGTGGAAGATCCAAACCACATTATTGAATTAAAACCAAAGGAAATAGCGGAAGATTTAACGTATGAAGAGGTACCTGTTGAAATCTTGGATAAGAATGTGACGCCCCCAAAATAGGTATACATCACCTATTCTGAGTTGCCAAATACATGGTATAGAATACAAATACAATCTTAAATATACAACAAGAGAGCTATGAGTTTTAATACAAACATTGTCTTCTAGACAATATCCACTCTCAGAATAAGTCATCATTATATTTATTAACACACTATTTAACAGAAAAGTGAGGACTACTAATACTATAATCTAGAGCGTCACTCCGTTCCCCGACTAGTCCTTGCCACGTTCTCATTTCAAGAGAGAATAAAGAAAAGAAAGGGTGAGCTCAACTAGCCCAGTAAGAAATATTATGACTAAGATAATGCATAATAAATTATCATTAGTCTTCAATAATGTTCAACTGATAAAATACAATAGACATCAAGTTTAACTGCAGCGGAACATGCAATCCATTAAAAGAGTCAAGTAGAGAATAAAATCTACTATCTTTTATGATTTAAAAGGTTTTCATCACTTTTATTGCTGGTACTCAGGTTAATAAATAATCCACATCATCCCTGCACTACGGCCAAGGATATTCATTAGTATCACAACCACAATTTATCCATGCACTACGGGCCAAGGATATTTGTGCATTCATTAATGGTCATGATCATGCCAACAACTGTCCATCAATGCATTATGGGCCAATGAGGACTTTTACCACATCATTTGTAATATTACGTTCATGATTACACCGAATAATCCCTGGTCATAATCATACCAAGTCCATCTATGCACTATAGGCCACAGATGACTTTCAACAAAATATAAATATAAGGATGATGACAATGATATAAGAATTCAATAAAACAAGTTCAAGAATTAATTTATTCAGGAACTAATAACGTCCAAATTGTCAACACGATACTTCTTTGTAGAGTAAAATTCAAGAATGCTCAGAAGAATATTTTTATGAAAAGATACTGGATGAAGCGCAAATATCAAGGATATTCCACTAATTTCATGGAGTATAAAAGTCAAAACTTTAACCAACTGAGTATAATAAAGAATGGAATAACAGAAGAAATCACCATGCATGCGGTACTTTGTATGGACAAAGTTATTCCAATGTAATAATAAATATGTGAAACCGTGTCAAAGCGAATACACTTGACCGGCTGGATATTCAAATGAATAATAAAGAATGGAATAACAATGAAATCACCATGCATGCGGTACAGATGTAGACAAAGTTATTCCAACAGAATAATAAATAACGGAACCAGTCCCACAGAAAAGCGATGCATGTGATATTCCAACATAATAATAAAGATGGAACCAAGTCGGCGTGAAATGCACAAACATGATATTTCAATGAATAATAAAGAATGGAATAATAATGAATTTCATCATGTATGCGGTGCTCAGATAGATAAAAGTTATTCCAAAGAATAATAATAAATAATGGAATAATGGAAGAATTTCACCAAGTATAGGGTAGATCACAGTATAAAAGTTATTCCAATGTAATAATAAAGAATGGAATAATGTAAGTTCTCTTCATGAATATGAAAAAAAAAAATACCCCCTTACCTTATAAAGAAGAGTACTCAATGTAGAAGCGGTGGATATACTTGAAGAAACTTTCACTACGCTCAAAGCTTTCTTAAACGCTAAAGAAATATGCTCAAGATAGAAGAATAATTTTCTCTATAGTTTCTCTCTCTAGAGTTTCAGTGAATTCGTAAGAAATAATGAAGGAATGAGCTTCTATTTATAGAAGAATGGACTAAATAGTAACCAATCCATGAACGGTCCAGATCGATTTACTTTAAACAGATGGTCCAGATTTGTTTACAATAAAATATAATATATTATATTTATAATCTAATAAAACGAATAACTTTTAAAAAGATTTTACTATGCAAACACTATACAGGCACTACGCAAACACTATGCATAATAAAATATAATATATTCTAATTATTGTCTAATAAAACGAATAACTTTATAAAAGTATTCTGTTTTATATAAAAAGATTTTACTATTAGCCTAATAAAATGAATAACTTTATAAAAGTATTCATTTTATATAAAAAGCTTTTTCTGTTTTATTACATTAATAATACTAATAAAACAAAACTTCATCATCATTATTATTATTCACACTATTAATCGACCGTGTCGTTCCGAGGAAAGAAGGGCTTTCAATAAGGATTTCTCCCTATCATGCCTTGCAATTAGGTGACCAAACCTCTCTTGGCGTAATTTCTAGACATCGTTAATAATGCAAATAATAATATTAATAACTCTGTCATCTCAATTATTGATTTAATAATATATAAAATATCGACAATAATTGAATAAAACTGAATGACTTCTCACGTAAGCATCAATAATCAATATCGTGTGCTACTATGCAACCACGCGTATTCCTGTACTTTTAACACTGGGTGTTTCAACAGTTAACGGTAAAACTTCCGCCGTTATTTTCATAAAATATTTTTTGTCGTTTTCTCAATCCGACAATAATTCCATTGTGGGGTCCACCAATGATTGTGTCGTCGTACGAATATTCCCCGACCAATCGAATATTATAAACAACTTGCGTACTTTGCAAAATTTCTAAATATTACCCACAACTATAACATTATATCAAATTCATTCCATAATATTTAAAAATGATAATTATAGAAAATTCATCTTTATTCATAAAAGTTGGGGTCTTACAATCTCCCCTTCTTATGAAATTTCACCCTCGGAATTAGGGTACGTACCTGGTATGTCGAAGAGGTAAGGATACCTTGATTTCATTTCAGATTCTAACTCCCAGGTCATTTCCTCAACATCGTGGTTCCTCCATAAAACTTTGACTTGAGGTATAACCTTGGAGCGTAGAATATGTTCCTTCTTATCTAAGATTTGAACAGGAACCTCTTCATACGTTAAATCTTCCGCTATTTCTTCCGGTTCTAAGTCAATAATGTGGTTCGGGTCTTTCACATATTTACGTAACATGGATATATAAAAAACGTTATGAACACGAGACATACTTGGCGGTAAAGCGAGTCTATAGGCTACAGTTCCTACTCGATCGAGGATTGAGCTTTCCTCTCTTTCCAAATCTCGTAACTCCTTTCCATAGAGCAACACGTAACAACACATGATCTCTAATATCGAATTCCACGTCCTTTCGATGAAGATCAGCATAAATCTTTTGTCGATCTTGGGAGGTTTTTATATGTTGCAGATCGTTTGAATCTTTTTCGTAGTCATATGTACTAACTCTGGTCCCAACAACGTTGTTTCACCCACCTCATCCCAGCATACTGGAGAACGACACTTTCTTCCATACAACGCCTCAAATGGAGCCATGCCAATACTTGCTTGATAACTGTTGTTATAGGAAAACTCCACCAATGGTAAGAACTTGTCCCAACTTCCCTTGAAGTCAAGGACAGAGAGTCTTAATAAATCTTTAAGAGTTTGAATAGTCCTCTCTGATTTTCCGTCCGTTTGAGGATGATATGCCGAACTAAATCGTAAATCCGTGCTCCATAGCTTTTTGCAAACTAACCCAAAATCATGAAGTGAATCTTGGGTCTCGATCAGAAACTTTGGATACTGGCATACCATGCAATCTTACAACCTCGTTTATGTACATACGAGCAAGACGTTCAAGTGTATAATTTTCTCGTATAGGTAAGAAATGAGCAGACTTGGTCAATCTATCAATAATGACCCAAATTGCATCTATGCCTTGAGAAACCTTAGGAAGACCAGTAACGAAATCCATGGTAATGTGCTCCCACTTCCATTCTGGAATTTCAAGTGGTTGCAATGGACCTTTTGGTACTTGATGTTTTGCCTTGACTCGTTGACAAGTTAAACACCTTGAGATAACAAAGCCGCTTATCTCCTCTTCATATTGCCCCACCAAAATGTATGTCGAAGATCATGATACATTTTGGTACTCCCAAGATGGATTGCAAACGGTGTGTTGTGCGCCTCCATCATGATTTTATACCTTAAATCAGGGTCGTTAGGAACACAAAGTCTGGAGTTGACTCGAAGTATTCCTTCTTCATCGATTCTTACTTCTGGCATAGCACCTTCTTGTACTTTCTTCCTCATATGCATCAACTCCAGGTCTGTAGCTTGAGCAGCTTTAACTTTATCGATTAAAGTCGGTTCTACTCGTATATTCGCCATCATCACATGAGTCCCTAAAGTCTTTATCTCTATCTCCATCATTTGCAAGTTATACAAAATGGGCCTTTGCATTGACAATATCGCACTCGTACCCACATATGATCTTCTACTCAATGCGTCAGCTACCACGTTCGCTTTTCCAGGATGGTATGATCATAATCTTTCAACAATTCAAGCCAACGTTGTTGTCGCATGTTTAGTTCCTTTTGAGTGAAGAAATATTTGAGACTTTTATGATCCGTAAAGATCTCCACTTTCTCCCCATACAAGTAATGCCTCCAAATTTTAAGTGCGAAGACAACAGCTGCCAACTCTAGATCATGAGTAGGATAATTCCTCTCATATTCTTTGAGTTTTCGAGAGGCATAGACTATGAATTTTCCATGTTGCATGAGAACACATCCTAACCCTTTGCCTGAAGCATCATTGTAGATGACAAATCCCTCCGAGCCAGATGGTATTGTCCAAATAGGTGCTGAAATGAGTCTTCTCTTGAGTTCTTGAAAACTCTTCTCGCATTCCTCACTCCAACCGAATTTTGTATCTTTTCGAGTCAGCTGAGTTAATGGAGTAGCGATTCGAGAAAACCCTTTTACGAATCTCCGATAATAACCAACTTTGTTCGAGAAAGCTACGATTTCTTGATCATCGATTTAGTTTGCTCCCAGCTTTGAATAGCTTCAATCTTTGCTGGGTCAACAGATATTCCATGACTTGATACCACGTGCCCAAGGAATGCTACTTCCTCAATTAAGAACTCACATTTTTTTAACTTGGCATAAAGCTTATATTCACGAAGCTTTTGAAGTATCAGCCTCAAGTGTTGCTCATGATCTTCACAGCTTTTGGAATAAATAAGGATGTCATCAATAAAGACGACCACAAAGTGATCCAAATATTTCTTGAATACTCGGTTCATCATATCCATGAAGGCAGCAGGAGCATTAGTCAATCCAAAAGACATAACTAGGAATTCAAAATGCCCGTACCGAGTTCTGAAAGCCGTCTTTGGAATGTCATCGGTTCTAATCTTCAATTGGTGATATCCGGAACGAAGATCAATCTTTGAAAGAATTTAGCGCCTTGTAACTAGTCAAACAGGTCATCAATACGTGCCAATGGGTACCTATTTTTGATGGTGACATGATTCAACTCCCGATAATCAATACAAAGTCGCATACTCCCATCTTTCTTCTTCACGAATAGAACAGGAGCGTCCCAAGGAGAAGTATTAGGACGAATAAAGCCAATGTCTAACAATTCCTGCAGTTGGGTCTTTAACTCCTGAAGTTCAATAGGAGCCATTCGATATGGGGCTTTGGAAATGGGTTTTGTACCGGGTTCAAGGTCAATCCAAAATTCAATTTCATGCTCTGGGGGTAGGCCAGGAAGTTCTTCAGGGAATACGTCAGGAAATTCATTAACAATAGAAATATCATTCAAAACCTCCACGTATTTTTGTTTAGATCCGCGGACATGAGCTAATAAAGCTTGACATCTATTTTCAATAAACGAATAGCTTTATGGCTTGAGATGACAAAGTGATTGATTTTAATGGTTTGGTTACTTGAATTCGCATAATAGGTTGATTAAGAGTATGAAAGCTAACAACCTTATTTAAAATAATCAATTTTTGCATGATGAGTAGTTAACCAATCAATCCCTAGAATTACGTCAAATGCAAGTATTTTCAATGAAATAAGATCGATAGATAATGTGAGGGTACTGATTTGAACCAAATAAGACTTATAAACAGTGGATGTAATGAAGGTTTCTCCCAACGGAGTTTCAACAGATAAGTCAAAGTCCAATTTCTCTGGAGTCAAATTTAAACATTAAGCGCAAGTAGGAGAAATAAAGGAATGGGTAGAACCGGTATCAAATAAGGTATATACTTCTCTAGAGTTTATGATAAGCATACCCGTGATGACCTCATTCGGGTTCCTTGCTTTCTAGGAGGTCATGACAAATGCTCTCCCTTGCACTACTGGCTTTGACTTTTCTGGGGCGTCCTTTGGTGCCTCCATCCTAGCTGAACTTGTCTTCGGTGAACGACAAAATCGGGCTAGGTGACCTTCTCTTCCACAATTATAACATGCTTTTGACGGCATCGCATAGTTTGGACTGATGTGCCCTTCCTCTCTGCATTTGAAGCATATGATAGGTGGTCGTTCTCCTTCCTTAACCACGGGTGCTGATGCTGACGTCTTTCCATCATTGTTGAATCTCCTCTTCTTGAAATGTCCATTCTTATTGTTTTGGCCATGATTACCACCAAAATGGTTACCATTTCTGGCATGTTGATTCCCTCCACACTTATTGTCACCGCTTCGATGACTATTATCACTGGTATTATCATTTTGCAGGCTGCTCTCTTTTGGTTGGGTTGACTCATTATCGCGCTCTAATAACTGAGCCCTATTAACAACATCTGAATACAAACACAGTTTATGAGAGATAAGATATTGACGTATCTTGGGTTTCAAACCTCTTAGAAACATTCGCATCATTCTCTCCTCATTATCAACCAAATGGGGGACGAATCGGGACAACTCAAAGCAAACTTGGCTTCAGATCGCGACACGGCCATGTTATTTTGCTCCAGTTTAAAGAACTCTACCTCTTTCATGTGACGAATACTTTCGGGAAAGTACTTGTCGTTGAGCAGATTCTTGGAACTTCTCCCCAAGACATCTTGAGGTCTTTGCGAGACGCTTTCTGATTCCCCACCAAGAATCGCCTCCGCGCGCAACATGAAGGTGGCAAGGGAACCTTTTGCTCCTGAGCAACCCAAGACATCAAATATCTTGTTGATCTGTTTTATCCATGTCTCCGCCTTAAGTGGTTTTGGCTCTCCAAAAAACACTGGTGGTCCCAGTTCCTTAAACTGCTTGGCGATGATCGTTCGAGAGTTGCCAGTGTTTCCACCTGCATTTTGGACAGGAGCCGCTCTCGCCTGATGTTGTATGAATTGCATGAAGCCTCGGAACATTCCATCGTTCATCATTTGGTCAGTGTTGTTGTTTGCATTAGGATTATCGCCTTCCTGATGCACATTATGTGACGCCCCCAAAATAGGTATACATCACCCATCTTGGGTCACTAGATACATGGTGCAGAATACAAATACAATCTTTAATATATAACAAGAAAGCTGTGAGTTTTAATACAAATATTGTCTTCTAGACAATATCCACTCTCAGAATAAGTCCTCATTACATTTATTATCACTCTATTTAACAGAATAGTGAGAACTACTAATACTATCATCTGGACCATCACTTCGTTCCCTGACTAGTCCCTGCTACGTTCTCATTTCCTGAAGAGAACAATGAAAGAAAGGGTGAGCTCAACTAGCCTAGTAAGAAATATTATGACTAAGATAATGTAGGATAAATTATCATTAGCCTTCAACAATGTTAAACTGATAAAATACAATAGACAACAAGTTTAACTGCAGCGGAATAAGCAATCCATTAAAAGAGTCAAGTAGAGAATAAATCTACTATCTTTTATGATTTAAAAAGTTTTTCATGACTTTTATCGCTGAGACTCAGCTTAATAAATAATCCACATCATCCCTGCACTACGGCCAAGGATATTCATTAGGGTCATAACCACAAATTATCCATGCACTACAGGCAAAAGATATTCGTGTATTCATCAATGGTCATGATCATGCCAACAACTGTCCATCAATGCACTACGGGCCAATGAGGACTTTTACCACATCATTTGTAACATTACGGTCATGATTATACCGAATAATCCCTGGTCATAATCATACCAAGTCCATCTATGCACTACAGGCCACAGATAACTTTAAAAAATATAAACATGAGGATGATGACAATGATATAAGTATTAAGTAAAACAAGTTCAAGAATTAGTTTATCCAGGAACTAATAACGTCCAAATTGTTAACATGATACTTCTTTGTAGAGTAAAATTCAAGAATGCTCAAAAGAATATTTTCATGAAAAGATACTAGATGAAGTGCAAATATCAATGATATTCCACTAATTTGATGGAGTATAGAAGTCAAAACTTTAACCAACTGAGTATAATAAGGAATGGAATAACAAAAGAAATCACCAGGCATGTGATAGATAGCACAGGCAGGTTATTCTAACAGAATAATAAATATGGAACCAGGTCCGGCATAAACGCACAAACAGGATATTCCGACAGAATAATAAATAAGGAACCAGGTTCGGCGTAAAACACACAGACAAGATATTCCAACAGAATAATAGAGAATGGAATAACATAAGGATTTCACCAAGTATAGAGAGTCCGCGTATACACGTTATTCCAACAGAATAATAAAGACGGAACCAGGTCCGGCGTAAAATGCACAGACAGGATATTCCAACAGAATAATAAAGAATGGAATAACATAAGGATTTCACCAAGTATAGGGTATGTCGCGTATACAGGTTATTCCAATAGAATAATAAAGAATGGAATAACAGAAGTTCTCTTCATGAATAAGAAAGAATAACACCCCTTACAGGTACAACAAATAATATCCCTTACCATAAAAGACACTGGATATCAAAGTAGTGAAGTAGCAGAATACTCTTCTTCTTTCTCTCTATAATTTCTCTCTCTAGAGTTTCAATGAATTCATAAGAAATAATGAAGGAATGAGCTTCTATTTATAGAAAAACTGAGAGTGGCTCTTGGTCTTAACGAAGGGTCAAAATGACTCTTGGTAATATTGAAGAGACAACTACTATTTGCGAAGGGGCAATTAACCCTTGGAACACCGAAGAGGCAAATAACTCTTGGTAATATTGAAGAGACAACTACTATTTGCGAAGGGGCAATTAACCCTTGGCAATATTGAAGGGACAAGTTACTATTAAGACTTTACATCAACGATCCATATTGATTTACTATTATAATTTCAACCAACGGTCAGAAAAATTAGCACATCTCCTCATGGAATAATATTGTACCCAAATACCCGAGTGAACAATACTAGAGTGAATAGTAATTGGGTGAATAGTAACTCATGAATAGTAACTCATGAATAGTAACTCATGAATAGTACTCCGACACAAAAAGTGTCCCGAATACCCGATTGAACAATATAACCTCCAGACATCAATTATTATCAAAATAGATGTCGATTTCTACTAACACAAATAATCCCAACACAATTAAACTATCAAATTCATCTTTAATCAACATGAACTTATTCATCATTAATATTATAACTCACAATATTTAGCAACGAGTTGTTCCTGTGAAAGAGGGGGCTTTCAATAAGGATTTCTCCTATTAGCTTAATTAGGTGACCAAACCTCTCCTTGACAGAACTTCTAGACATTGTAAATATTGAAATTTAATAATATGAATAACTTTGTCGTCTCAATTATTGATTTAATAAAATAACATATAATGCAGATGATATTGTGATAATAATCAAATCAATAATATGAGAGATATGATGCAGCAATTATTGTAGCAATAATGCAGTATAACTGAGTGACTTATCACTTAAGCATCAATAATCAATACCGTAGTGTGCTATTATGCAACCACGCCAGACATCTTGTACTTTTACTACTAGAGTAGTTCAACAAGATAATAATGATAAAACCTTTGTCGTTATTTTCATAAAATATTTTTGTCGTTTTCTAACTACGACAGTGCTTCCGTTGTGGGGTCCACCAATAATTGTGAGTCGCATCGAATATTCCCCACACAAAAGAATATTCCCTACCAAACGAATATTATATAACAACTTGCATACTTTGCAAAATTTTCAAATACTACCCACAACTATAACAATATATCAAATCCACACCATAATATTAAAAAAAATATTTCAAGAAATTTAAATCTTTTATTTATAAAATATGGGGTCTCACACATTATCCTGATTATTGATCTGTGGAGACTCAACGGTCTCCTGTGCTCCATTAATGTTCTCAACATTCTCAGATGCCATTTTCAAATACTGCCACAAAACAAGGGTTATTTAACATATCACATATAATCCCTGTACTTTGATCAACCAATTAAATATCAAATAAACTTAGGTAGGTCATACTAGCGAAGGAATTCCTCGTCTCTCCCCTCCTAGTTCTTGTCTCACATCTCAGCCAATGATCATATCCCTAAGATTTGATACCAACTGTGACGCCCCCAAAATAGGTATACATCACCTATTCTGAGTCACCAAATATATGGTACAGAATACAAATACAATCTTAAATATACAACAAGAGAGCTGTGAGTTTTAATACAAACATTGTCTTCTAGACAATATCCACTCTCAGAATAAGTCCTCATTACATTTATTAACACACTATTTAACAGAATAGTGAGGACTACTAATACTATAATCTGGACCGTCACTCCGTTTCTCGACTAGTCCCGGCTACGTTCTCATTTCTTGAAGAGAACAGTGAAAGAAAGGGTGAGCTCAACTAGCCCAGTAAGAAATATTATGACTAAGATAATGCAGAATAAATTATCATTAGTCTTCAATAATGTTAAACTGATAAAATACAATAGACATCAAGTTTAACTGCAGCGAAACATGCAATCCATTAAAAGAGTCAAGTAGAGAATAAAATCTACTATCTTTTATGATTTAAAAGGTTTTCATCACTTTTATCGCTGGGACTTAGCTTAATAAATAATCCACATCATCCCTACACTACGGCCAAGGATATTCATTAGTATCACAACCATAATTTATCCATGCACTACGGGTCAAGGATATTTATGTATTCATTAATGGTCATGATCATGCCAACAACTGTCCATCAATGCATTATGGGCCAATGAGGACTTTTACCACATCATTTGTAACATTACGGTCATGATTACACCGAATAATCCCTGGTCATAATCATACCAAATCCATCTATGCACTACAGGCCACAGATGACTTTCAACAATATGTAAATATGAGGATGATGACAATGATATAAGAATTCAATAAAAACAAGTTCAAGAATTAATTTATTCAGGAACTAATAACGTCCAAGTTGTCAACATGATACTTCTTTGTAGAGTAAAATTCAAGAATGCTCAGAAGAATATTTCTATGAAAAGATACTGGATGAAGCGCAAATATCAAGGATATTCCACTAATTTCATGGAGTATAAAAGTCAAAACTTTAACCAACTGAGTATAATAAAGAATGGAATAACAAAAGAAATCACCATGCATGCGGTATTGCATGGACAAAGTTATTCAATGTCAATAATAAATAACGAAACTAGGTCAGCGTAATACTTGCAAGCGGGATATTCTAATATAATAATAAAGAATGGAATAACAACAGAAATCACCATGCATGCGGTACTTCGCATAGACAGGTTATTCCAACAGAATAATAAATAACGGAACCAGGTCCGACGTAAAACGCACAGACAGGATATTCCAATAGAATAATAAAGACGGAACCAGGTCCGGCGTAAAACGCACAGACAGGATATTTCAACAGAATAATAAAGAATGGAATAATAACAGAATTTCATCATGTATGCGGTACTTCGCATAGACAGGTTATTCCAGCAGAATAATAAATAATGGAATAACAGAAGAATTTCACCAAGTATAGGGTAGACCGCGTATACAGGTTATTCCAACAGAATAATAAAGAATGGAATAACAGAAGTTCTTTTCATGAATATGAAAAAAAATACCCCTTACCTTATAAAGAAGAATACTCAAATGACCAAGGCAAGGGGATATACTTGAAGAAACTTGCACTACGCTCAAAGCTTTCTTAAACGCTAAAGAAATACGCTCAAGATAGAAGAATAATTTTCTCTACAGTTTCTCTCTCTAGAGTTTCAGTGAATTCGTAAGAAATAATAAAGGAATGAGCTTCTATTTATAGAAGAATGGACTGAATAGTAACCAATCCATGAACGGTCCAAATCGATTTACTTTAAACGAACGGTCCAGATTGGTTTACAATAAAATATAATATATTATATTTATAATCTAATAAAACGAATAACTTTTAAAAAATTTTACTACGCAAACACTATGCAGTACTTATGCAAAACACTATGCATAATAAAAATAATATATTCTAATTATTGTCTAATAAAACAAATAACTTTATAAAAGTATTACATTTTTATATAAAAAGATTTTACTATTAGCCTAATAAAATGAATAACTTTATAAAAGTATTCATTTTATATAAAAAGCTTTTCTACATTTTATTACATTAATAATACTAATAAAACAAAACTTCATTATCATTATTATTATTCACACTATTAATCGACTGTGTCGTTCCCAAGAAAGGGGCTTTCAATAAGGATTTCTCCCTATCATGGCCGCGCAATTAGGTGATTCAAACCTCTCCTCGCGTAACTTCTAGACATCGTTAATAATGCAAATAATAATATTAATAACTCGTCATCTCAATTATTAATTTAATAATATATAAAATATCGATATGAATTAAATAAAACCGAATGACATCTCACGTAAGCATCAATAATCAATCAATCGTGTGCTACTATGCAACCACGCGTATTCTGTATTTTTTTAACTATTTGGGTGTTTCAACGATTAACTTGTAAAACTTCCGCCGTTATTTTTATAAAATATTTTTGTCGTTTTTCTCAATCCAATAATTACTATTATGGGGTCCACCAATGATTGTGTAATTGTCATATCGAATATTCCCCGACCAATCGAATATTATAAACAACTTGCGTACTTTGCAAAATTTCTAAATATTACCCACAACTATAACATTATATCAAATTCATTCCATAATATTTAAAAATGATAATTATAGAAAATTCATCTTTATTCATAAAAGTTGGGGTCTTACAAAGAAGGAACATATTCTACACTCAAAGGTTATACCTCAAGTCAAAGTTTTGTGGAGAAACCATGATGTTGAGGAAATGACCCGGTAGTTAGAATTTGAAATGAAATCAAGGTATCCTCACCTCTTCGACATACAAGGTACGTACCCTAATTTCGAGGACAAAATTTCATAAGAGGGGGAGGTTGTAAGACTCCAACTTTTATGAATAAAGATAAATTTTTTCCTCTAAATATCATTTTTGAATATTAATGTGTGGATTTGATATAATGTTATAGTTGTGGGTAATATTTATAAATTTCACAAAATAAGCAAGTTGTTATAAAATATTTGATGGGTCAGGAAATATTCGTTTTAATAGGAAATATTCGTACGACGGATCAATCATTGGTGGACTCCATAATAGAATTATTATTTTAATTAGAAAACAATGTAAATATCTTTTATAAAAAATAACTAGTAAGTTTTATCGTTAATCGCTGAAATACCCGATGATAAAAGTATATAGTAACACGCGTGGTTGCATAAAGTGGCAATACGATATTTGTAAAGACCCAACTTTTATGAATAAAGAATAATTTTCTCGAAATATATTTTTGAATATTATGGTGTGAATTTGATATAATGTTATAATTCAGGTAATATTTAGAAATTTTGCAAAGTAAGCAAGTGGTTATATAATATTCGATTGGTCCGGGAATATTCGTTTTAACAGAGAATATTAAATGCGATGGCACAATCATTGGTGGACCCCACAATGGAAGTATTGTCTTAGTTATAAAACGACATAATTATCTTTTTATAAAAATAACGGCGGAAGTGTTACCGTTAAAACTGTTGAACTACCCAGTAGTAAAAGTACAATAATACATGTGATTGCATAGTAGCACACTGTATTGGTTATTGGATGTTTACGTGAGAAGTCACTCAGTTATACTCAATTATTTCTACAGTAATTGCTGCATCATATCTCTCATATTATTGATTCGATTATTGTCACAGTATCATCTGCATAATATGTTATATTATTAAATCAATAATTGAGATGACAAAGTTATTTATATTATTAAATTACAATATTTACAATGTCTAGAAGTTCTATCAAGGAGAGGTTTGATCATCTAATTGAGCGCCAATAAAGAGAAATCCTTATTGGAAAGCCCCCTCTTTCTTGGGAACGACCTGGTTGTTAAATACTATGAGTTATAATATTAATGATGAATAATTTCATGTTGATTAAAGATGAAATTGATAGTTCCATTGTGTTAGAATTATTAGTGTTAGTGGAAATCGACATTTATCCTAATATTAATTGATGTCTGGAAGTTTTACTGACCAGTCGGGTAATTAATCGGATAAATGAGAAATTAATTGCTATTAATTCACATGATTATAACTATTTGTTCACATGTATGTACTATTGATTCACATTCTTGTACTATTAGGGGAGTTAGTGCAAGATTGATAATACTTGCATGACTAAGTTAAAAATGGAGGTATAGATGGAGGTATTATACTGTAATTCGTATTTTTACATGATTATAACTATTGACTCACATGATTGAACTATTGATTCACAATATTTACTATTAGGGGAGGTGGTGCAAGTTTGATAATACTTGCAGGACTAAATTAAAAATAAAATAAAAGTTGAAGGTATTGTATTGTAATATTTCTAGCCCCAAAACGTGCAATTATCGAAATTATATTTTCCTATAAATAGAAGCTCATTCTTCTTTCATTTCTCACCAATTCACTAAAGCTTTAGATCAATTATTATAGAGAGAAGTTATAGAGAGAAAGAAGAAGAGAAGTCTGCTACCTCACTATTCCAATATCCAGTTTCTTCTAAGGTAAGGGGTATTATTCTTTCGTATTCATGAAGAGAGTTATTATCTTTCAATACTTATAAGAGTTGTTATTCCATTCTTTATTATTATCTTTGGAATAACTGCCTACATGCCAAGTACCGCATACATGTTGAAATTCTTTCGTTATTCCATTCTTTATTATTACATTGGAATAACTTTTCTGCGTCTTAGTCTCATCGCATGCCTGGTGAATTCTGTTTTTATTCCATTCTTTATTATTATGTTGGAATAACCTGTCTATGTGGATTATCACATTCATGGTGAATGATCCTTCGTATTCATTCCTTATTAAATTGTGGAAATGATCTGTCTACGTGGATTACCGCATGGCGGGCGAAAATCCATTTGCAATTTCATATATTCTATTATACTCAGTTGGTTAAAGTTTTGGCTTCTATACTCCATGAAATTAGTAGAATATCTTGGATATTTATGCCTCATCCAGTATCTTTTCATGGAAATATTCTTCTGAGCATTCTTGAATTTTACTCCACAAAGCAATATCATGTTGACAATTTGGACGTAATTGATTTCAGGATAAATTAACTTATAAATCTTTAAAATTTATTCTTGAACTTGTTTTATTGAATTATTATGTCATTGTCATCATCCTCATGCTTATATGTGATGAAAGTCATCTTTGGCTTACGTGCATAGATGGACTTGGTATGATTATGACCAGGGATCATTCAGTATAATCATGACCGTAATGTTATAAATGATGTGGTAAAAGTCCTCGGTGGCCGAGAAGTGCATTGATGGGACGCTTTTTGGTATGATTATGACCAAGGATTATTTGGTATAGTCATGACCATTGATGATTTAATGAATATCCTGGCCCATAAAGTGCATGGATGACTCGATGATGTGGTTTATTTATTGTCGAGTCTCAAATGATAAAAATTGATGAAAACATTTTAAATCATAGAATATAGTAGATATCATGCTCTACTTGACTCTTCTAATGGAATGCTTATTCTGCTACAGTTAAACTTGATGTCTATTGTATTTTATCAGTTTAACATTGTTGAAGACTAATGATAATTTATTCTGCATTATCTTAGTAATAATATTTCTTATTGGGCTAGTTGAGCTCACCCTTTTGCTTTCATTGTTCTCTTCAGGAAATGAGAACGTAGTCGAGACTAGTCGGGGAACGGAGTGATGGTCCGAGATGGCGTATTAGTAGTCCTCACTATTCTATAAAATAGTGTGACAATAAATGTAATGAGGACTCTATTTGAGAGTGGATATTGTCTAGAAGGCAACATTCCTGTTTAAACTCTCAGTTATGTTTTGTCGTATATTACACGACGGTTGTATAATTAAGTTTGTATTTGTATTCTGTACCATGTATTTGACGACTCAAGATGGGTGATGTATACCTATTTTGGGGGCGTCACAGTTGGTATCAAAGCTTAGGGATATGATCCCTAGCTAAGATGTGAGACAAGAACTAGGAGGGGAGAGACGGGAAATTCCTTCGCTAGTATGACCTACCTAAGTTTATTTGGTATTTAATTGGTCGGTCAGAGTATAAGGATAATATGTGATATGATCATTAACCCTTATTTTGTGGAAGTATTTGAAAATGGCATCCAAAAATGTTGAGATAAGCAATGAAGCACATGAGACCGTTGAGTCACCACAGATTAATACCCAGGATAATGTGCAACAGGAAGACAATAATCCTCAGGTAAACAACAACGATCAAATGATTAACGATGGCATGTTCAGAGGTTTTATGCAATTCATGCAACATCAGGTGAAGGTGGCTCCTGTCCAAAATGCAGGTGGAAACACTGATAACTCTCGGACGGTCACCGCCAAGCAGTTCAAGGAGCTGGGACCACCGAAGTTTTTTGGAGAGCCAAAACCACTTAAGGCAGAGACGTGGATAAAACAGATCAACAAGATATTTGATGTCTTGGGATGCTCCGAGGAGCAAAAGGTTCCTTTGCCACCTTCATGTTAAAGTGAGAGGCGGATTGACATGGTGGGAATCGTAAAGCGACTCAACTTCTTGCAAGACTAAAGATGTCTTGGGAGAAGTTCCCAAGAACTGTTCAATGACAAGTACTTTCCTGAAAGTATTCGTCACATGAAGGAGGTAGATTTCATCAAGCTTGAGCAAAACAATATGACCGTGGCACAGTACGAAGCTAAGTTTGCCGAGTTATCTTAGTTTGCGTCCCACTTGGTTGATAATGAGGAGAGAATGACGCGGATGTTTCTAAGAGGTTTGAAACCCGAGATACATCAATACCTTATCACTCATAAACTGTGTTTGTATTCAGATGTTGTGAATAGGGCTCAGTTATTGGAGCGCAATAATGAGTCAACCCAACCAAGAGAGAGCAGCCGGCAAGTCGATAATACCAGTGGTAGCAGTCATCGAAGCGATGACAACAAAGGTGGAGGGAATCAATATGCCAGAAATGGTAATCACTTTGGTGATAATCATGGCCATGACATTAAGAGTGGACATTTCAAGAAGAGGAGATTCAATAATGATGGAAAGACATCAGCACCAGGACCTGTTGTTAAGGAAGGAGAATGACCACCGGTCGTATGTTACAAATGTGGAGGGGAAGGACACATAAGTCCAAACTGCACGATGCAGTCCAAAGCATGTTACAATTATGGAAAAGAAGGTCACCTAGCCCAATTTTGTCCTGCACTAAAGTCAAGTCCAGCTGAGATGGAGGCATCAAAAGGTGTCCCAGATAAGACAAAACCGGTAGTTCAAGGGAGAGCGTTTGTCGTAACCTCCCAAAAAGCGAGGAATCCGAACGAGGTGATCACGGGTAAGCTAATCATAAACTCTAGCAAAGTTTATACTTTATTTGATACAGGTTCTACCCATTCCTTTAGTTCTCCTACTTGCGCTCAACGTTTAAATTTGACTCCAGAGAAATTAGACTTTGACTTATCTGTTGAAACTCCGTTAGGAGAAACCTTCATTACATCCATGGTTTATAAGTCTTGTTTGATTCAAATCGGTAACCGCACGTTACCTGTCGATCTTATTTCTTTAAAAATACTTGCATTTGATGTGATTTTAGGGATTGATTGGTTAACTACTCATCATGCTAAAATTGATTATCTTCGTAAGGTTGTTAGCTTTCATATTCCTAACCAACCTATTATGCGAATTCAAGCACTAAAATCAATCACTGTCATATCAAGTCATAAAGTTATTCGTTTATTAAAAAACGGATGTCAAGCTTTCTTAGCCCATGTCACGAATTTAAATAAAAATACGTCAGATTTGAATAATATTTCTATTGTTAATAAATTTCCTGACGTATTCCCTGAAGAACTTCCTGGCCTACCCCCAAAGCGTGAAATTGAATTTTGTATCGACCTTAAATCTGGTACAAAACCCATTTTCAAAGCCCCATATCGAATGGCTCATATTGAACTTTAGGAGTTAAAAACCCAACTACCGGAATTGTTAGACATCGGTTTCATTCGGCCCTAAGACGCCTCCTCGGGGTGCTCTGTTCTATTCGTGAAGAAGAAAAAGAGGAAGTATGCGACTTTGTATTGATTATCGAGAGTTGAATCATGTCACCATCAAAATAGGTACTGTTGCCTCGCATTGATGACTGTTTGACCAATTGCAAGGAGCCAAATTCTTTTCAAAGATTGATCTTCGCTTAGGATATCATTAGTTGAAGATTAAAACCGATGACATTCCAAAGACTACTTCGAACTAGAGATGCGGCATTATGAATTCCTAGTCATGTCTTTTGGATTGACTAATGCTCCTGCTGCCTTCATGGACATGATGAACCAAGTATTCAAGGAATATTTGGATCACTTTGTGGTCGTCTTTATTGATGACATCCTCATATACTCCAAAACCCGTGAAGACCATGAGCAACAAGCTTCGTGAACACAAGCTTTATACCAAGTTGAAGAATGTGAGTTCTGGCTTGAGGAAGTTGTATTCCTTGGGCACGTGATATCAAATCATGGAATATCTATTGACCTGGCAAAGATTGACAATTCAAATCTGGGAGCAACCTAAGTCAGTGACCGAAGTACGTAGCTTTCTCGGCTTAGCTGGTTATTATCGGAGATTCGTGGAAGGATTTTCTCAAATTGCTACTCCATTAACTCAGCTGACTCGAAAAGATACAAAATTCGGTTAGAGTGAGGAATGTGAAAAGAGTTTTCAAGAACTCAAGAGGAGACTCATTTCAGCACATGTTCTGACAATACCATATGGCTCGGAGGGATTTGTCATCTACAGTGATGCTTCAGACAAAGGGTTAGGATGTGTTCTCATGCAACATGGGAATGTCATAGCCTATGCCTCACGACAACTCAAAAAATATGAGAGAAATTATCCTACTCATGATCTAGAGTTGGCAGCAGTCTTTTTGCGCTTAAGATTTGGAGGCATTACCTGTATGGAGAGAAGGTGGAGATCTATACGGATCATAAAAGCCTCAAATATTTCTTCACTCAAAAGGAACTCAACATGCGGCAACGACGATGGCTTGAGTTGTTGAAAGATTATGATCATACCATCCAATACCATCTTGAAAAAGCGAATGTAGTAGCTGACACATTGAGTAGAAGATCATATGCTGGTACGAGTGCAATATTGTCAACGTAAAGGCCCATTTTGTATGACTTAGAAAGAATAGAAATAGAGTTAAAGACTCCAGGGACCCATGTGATGATGGCGAATATACGAGTGGAACTGACTTTAATCGATAAAGTTAAAGTTGCTCAAGCTATAGACCTGGAGCTGATGCGTATGAGGAAGAAAGTGCAAGAAGGTGCTATTTCAGAAGCAAGAATCGATGAAGAAGGAATACTTCGAGTCAACTCCAGACTTTGTGTTCCTAACGATTCTGACTTGAAGTATAAAATCACGATGGAGGCGCACAACACACCATTTGCAATCCATCCTGGGAGTACCAATATGTATCGTGATCTTTGACATACATTTTGGTGGAGCAATATGAAGAGAGAGATAGCAGGGTTTATCTCAAGGTGTCTAACTTGTCAACGAGTCAAGGCGAAGCATCAAGTGCCAAAAGGTCCATTTCAACCACTTAAAATTCTAGAATGGAAGTGGGAGCACATTACCATGGATTTCGTTACTGGTCTACCCAAGATTTCTCAAGGCATAGATGTGATTTGGGTCATTATTGATAGATTGAGCAAGTCTACTCATTTCTTACCAATACGAGAAACTTATACACTTGAACGTCTTGCTAGTATGTATAAACGAGATTGTAAGATTGCATGGTCTGCCAGTATCCATAGTTCCTGATCGAGACCCAAGATTCACTTCAAGATTTTGGGTTAGTTTGCAAAAAGCTATGGGCACGAATTTATGATTTAGTTCAGCATATCATCCTCAAACGGATGGACAGTCGGAAAGGACTATTCAAACTCTTGAAGATTTATTAAGACTTTGTGTCCTTGACTTCAAGGGAAGTTGGGACAAGTTCTTACCATTGGTGGAGTTTTCCTACAATAATAGTTATCAAGCAAGTATTGACATGGCTCCATTTGAGGCATTGTATGGAAGAAAGTGTCTTTCTCCAGTATGCTGGGATGAGGTGGGTGAAGCAACGTTGTTGGGACCAGATTTGGTACGTATGACTAAGGAAAAGATTCAAACGATCCGACAACGTATAAAAACCTCACAAGATCGACAAAAGAGTTATGTTGATCTTCATCGAAAGAACGTGGAATTCAATATTGGAGATCATGTGTTGTTACGTGTTGCTTCATGGAAAGGAGTTACAAGATTTGGAAAGAGAGGAAAGCTCAATCCTCGATTCATTGGGCCATTTATAATCCTCGAACAAGTAGGAACTGTGGCCTATAGACTCGCCTTACCGCCAAGTATGTCTCGTGTTCATAACGTTTTCAACATATCTATGTTACGTAAATATGTGAAAGACCCAAGCCACATTATTAAATTAGAACTAGACGAGATAGAGGAAGATTTAACGTATGAAGAGGTACCTGTTAGAATCTTGGATAAAAAGGATCATATTCTACGCTCTAAAGTTATACCTCAAGTCAAAGTTTTGTGGAGAAACCACGATGTTGAGGAAATGACCTGGGAGTTAGAATCTGAAATGAAATCAAGGTATCCTCACCTCTTCGACATACCAGGTACGCACCCTAATTTTGAGGAAAAAATTTCATAAGAAGGGGAGGTTTTAAGACCCCAACTTTTATGAATAAAGAATAATTTTCTCGAAATATATTTTTGAATATTATGTTGTGAATTTGATATAATGTTATAGTTGTGGGTAATATTTACAAATTTTGCAAAGTAAGCAAGTGGTTATATAATATTCGATTGTTCAGGGAATATTCGTTTTAACAGAGAATATTCGTACGATGGCACAATCATTGGTGGACCCCACAACGGAAGTATTGTCGTAGTTAGAAAACGACATAATTATCTCTTTATAAAAATAACGGCGGAAGTGTTAACGTTAAAGCCGTTGAACTACCTAGTAGTAAAAGTACGATGAATACGCTGTGGTTGCGTAGTACACTACGGTATATGTTATTGATTCTTACGTGAGAAGTCACTCAGTTATACTCAATTATTGCTACAGTAATTGTTGCATCATATCTCTCATATTATTGATTCGATTATTGTCACAGTATCATCTGCATAATATGTTATATTATTAAATCAATAATTGAGACGACTAAGTTATTTATATTATTAAATTGCAATATTTACAATGTCTAGAAGTTCTGTTAAAGAGAGGTTTGGTCATTTAATTGCGCGCCAATAAGGAGAAATCTTTATCAGAAAGCCCCCTCTTTCCTGGGAACGACCTGGTTGTTAAATATTATGAGTTATAATATTAATGATGAATAAGTTCGTGTTGATTAAAGATGAAATTGATAGTTCCATTGTGTTGGAATTATTAGTGTTAGTGGAAATCGACATTTATTCCGATATTAATTGATGTCTGGAATTTTACAGACCAGTCGGGTAATTAATCGAACAAATGAATAATTAATTGCTATTAATTCACATGATTGTAACTATTTGTTCACATGTGTGTACAATTAATTCACATTCGTGTACTATTAGGGGAGTTGGTGCAAGATTGATAATACTTGCATGACTAAGTTAAAAATGGAGGTATAGATGGAAGTACTATACTATAATTCATATTTTTACATGATTATAACTATTGATTCACATGATTGAACTATTGATTCACATTATTTACTATTAGGGAAGGTGGTGCAAGTTTGATAATACTTGCAGGACTAAATTAAAAATAAAAGAAAAGTTGAAGGTATTGTACTGTAATATTTTGAGCCCCAAAACGTGCAATTATCAAAAATATATTTCCCTATAAATAGAAGCCCATTCTTCCTTCATTTCTCACCAATTCACTAAAGCTTTAGAGCAATTATTATAGAGAGAAAGAAGAAGAGAAGTCTGCTACCTCACTATTCCAATTTTCAATTTCTTCTAAGGTAAGGGGTATTATTCTTTCGTATTAATGAATAGAGTTATTTTCCTTCAATACTCATAAGAGTTGTTATTCCATTCTTTATTATTATGTTGGAATAACCTGTCTATGTGAAGTACCGCATACATGGTGAAATTCTTCTGTTATTCCATTCTTTTTATTATTCGTTGGAATAACTTTGTCTTTTAAGGTCTATCACATGCTCGATGAATTTGCTTTTTATTCCATTCTTTATTATTATGTTGGAATAACTCAGATATGTAGAGATTCTGCATGCATGGTGAATGATCCTTCGTATTCATTCCTTATTAAATTGTGGAAATGATCCATCATGTGGATTACCGCATGGCGGGCGAAAATCCATTTGCAATTTCATATATTCTATTATACTCAGTTGGTTAAAGTTTTGACTTCTATACTCCATGAAATTAGTAGAATATCCTGGATGTTTGTGCTTCATCCAGTATCTTTTCATGGAAATATTCTTCTGAGCATTCTTGAATTTTACTCCACAAAGCAATATCATGTTTACAATTTGGACGTAATTGATTTCAGGATAAATTAACTTATAAATCTTTAAAATTTATTCTTGAACTTGTTTTATTGAATTATTATGTCATTGTCATCATCCTATTTCTTATGTTGTGATGAAATTCATCTTTGGCTTACGTGCATAGATGGACTTGGTATGATTATGACCAGGGATCATTCGGTATAATCATGACCTGTAATGTTATAAATGATGTGGTAAAAGTCCTCAGTGGCCTGTAGTGCATTGATGGATGCTTTTTAGTATGATTATGACCGAGGATTATTCGGTATAGTCATGACCATTGATGATTTAATGAATATCTTTGGCCCGTGAGTGCGAGGATGACTCGATGATGTGGTTTATTTATTTGTTGAGTCTCGTGATAAAAATTGATGAAAACATTTTAAATCATAAAAGATAGTAGATATCATACTCTACTTGACTCTTCTAATGGATTGCTTATCCATTGTGTAGTTAAACTTGATGTCTATTGTATTTTATCGGTTTAACATTGTTGAAGACTAATGATAATTTATTACGCATTATCTTAGTCATAATATTTCTTCTTGGGCTAGTTGAGCTCACCCTTTTTTCTTTCATTGTTCTCTTCGTAAAATTAGAACGAAATGGGACTAGTGGGGAATGGAGTGATGGTCCGAGATGGCGATTAGTAGTCCTCACTATTCTATAAAATAGTGTGACAATAAATGTAATGAGGACTCTATTTGAGAGTGGATATTGTCAGAAGGCAACATTCTGTTTAAACTCTCGAGTTATGTTTTGTCGATATTACACGATGGTTGTATAATTAAGTTTGTATTTGTATTCTGTACCATGTATTTGGCGACTCAAGATGGGTGATATATACCTATTTTGGGAGTGTCACAGTATTGATTATTGACGCTTACATGAGAAGTCACTCAGTTTTATTCAATTATTGCTACAATAATTGTAAGACCCCAAATTTTATGAAATAAAAGTATTCAATTTTTCTATTTAGTAAATAGTTAAATTGATAAAAGTTTAAAGTTAAGGGTGATATATATAAATTTTTCAAAATAAGCAAGTGGTTATAAAATATTCATTGTTATCGGGGAATATTCGTTTGGTCGTGGAATATTCTTGTTGTCGGAGAATATTCGTACGATGGCGCAGCCATTTGTGGGCCCCATAACAGAATAACTGTCGGATGAAGAAAACGACAAGTATGAGTTTTTTTTATAAATAACAACGTAGTTGTTACCGTTAAAATTATTTGAATACCCGGTGGGTAAAGTCTTAATACGCGTTGTTGTACAGTAGCACATGGTATTGCACAGTATTTTTGGATTATTGATTCTTACGTAAGAAGACACTACTCAATAATTGTTATAGTAATTACTCTTCAATATTTTATTTTATTGAGTCAATAATTGCTACATTGATATTTTATATTATTGTTGTTTCAATAATTGTCACTGCACAATATTTCCATTATCAGATCAATAATTCATATTATAATATTATTAGATATCATTATTGGCAATGTCTAAGGAAGTTCTATCTAGGAAAGGGGTTTGGTCATCTAATTGCGCGTCAGTAAGGAGAAATCCTAATCAAAAAGCCCCCTTCTTTCCTGGGAACGACCTGGTTGTCATAATTGTGATTCTGTAATATTATTTATGAATAATTAATTATTGATTTATATGATAAGGAAATATTTATTTTAATGGGAATATAAATGGAGGAATTTTTAGAAAAGTGATAATTGTTAAAAATTGATATTTTATCTTTTTTGATAAAATAATTTATTCAAATATATTATTATATTACATTATAAATGTATAATGTGGTTATATAATAATATAATAATGGTGATATTTTTACACTAAATTCACGGTGCATGAATCAAATGAGAGAAATCTAGAAATCAAAAGAAGAACAAAATATAGAGATTTTTCAGAAAAATTAGTTTATTACTTGTTTTTGTAAAATCTATAACTCTTTGTGTATAATGAGTTGGGAGATGAGCCATATATCAAAAGAAAACCCTGGAAGTAAGCTAAACGTAGAAATTTGAATCACCCAAAAATCCTTTGTAGATTTTTCGTGGTGACTGTTTGAATGAAACGGGTCCAAAGGACTCATAGTCCGAAAAAATCAATGTTCTTAAGCTATATTGTGTGAGTTATAATATTTAATCTGACCGTTGGATCGTTGTGGTTTTTGGATATGTGATACATATATAAGCTGAGTATATGTCCACAAATTCTGAACCGTTAAAAATTAACGTATGATTTGTTATGAATTTTAAGAGGTGACTGATTCAGAAATTATTTTTATAAATGATTTTGGTGGAGATTTCTAGAAGGTGGGACCCACTTGTCCTTTTATCTCTTATTTGCTGAATTTCAAAGTTTGATTTCAAGTATGGCGTGCGTGAGAATTGGTAATAAAAAATTAATATTTTATTAATTTAGTTTGCTTTGGCGTTCTAGCATTTTCCTATAAATAGGGTGCTTAGTTAGAATTGAAAATCACACCAGAAACATAAGTTTTCTCTCTATATATTATCGAGCGTATCTTTTGAGTATTTAGATACTTTGAGAGTTGCTATTCAGTGCAAGTTTCCTTCAGCATTACATTCGATATTCCGATTGAAATCTTGCATTAATTTTTTGAGGTAAGGGATGGTAAGGGATGTTATTTTTTTCGTAAATGATATTATTTCTTTTGATATCATTATACCAAATTATTGATATGAGTTTTATTGTGAAATTTTTACCTTTTTGTGTCGGGGTTACTATTCACGTATACGACATTATTCACGTATACGGCACTATTCATGTATATGACACTATTTACGTATATGACATTATTTACTTATACGGTACTATGTACGATACAGAGTACTATTCATGAGTTACTATTCATGAGTTACTATTTATGAGTTACTATTCATGAGTTACTATTCACGAGTTACTATTTATGGGGTACTATTCACGACAAAATTGGTTTCTTTTTCTGACTAAATTATCGTTAATTTATGAATATCGCTCTTGAAAATTAAATTCATGTTTTGATCATATTGTTTTTATTATCATATATAACATTTTTATAACCCCTGGTGATGGAATTTCTCTTTCACTTGAGTGTAAAGATGGGTAGATTATTGGTATGATCGTGACTATGGGTTCTCTTTGGCCAGTAGTGCAAAGATGAATTGTTGATTGGTATGATCATGACCATTGAATTTATGAACGATTATCTTTAGCTTAAGTGCAAAGGTGAATTGATCAACATGGTTATAATTATTGTTTATATAAATTCTAAAATGATTATATATTTCTTTGAGATATTAATATCTTGGGCCCGTAGTGCAAAGATGACCTATTGTTGAATATCTTTGGCTCGTAGTGCAAAGATGACTTATTATTGAATATCTTTGACCTGTAGTGCAAAGATGAACTGTTGACGAATATCTTTGGCCCATAGTGCAAAGATGTCCTGTTGTTGAATATCTTTGGCCTGTAGTGCAAAGATGAATTATTGATGAATATCTTTGGCCCGTAGTGTAAAGATGAATTTATTAGTATGATTATAAACAGGAACTATGATTTGGTATAACCATGATCTTTGATGTCGAGGTAAAGGCGCGGTGATGAAAATTATCTTCATTCCGGATGAGAAGAGGAATTTAGAACTACAATTATGATTATGAGTTATACACGTGATTGTGGACAGAAACTGTTGATTGATGTTATAGGGATAAAACATTGTTGGTGGACTTTTAACATGGAGAAGATAATAGACCTTATGGTCTTTTTGACTCTTCTAATGGATTGCTCATTCCGCTGCAACTATGGTTGAAAAGTTTTATCATCTAGCATATGTTCTAAATCTCTGATTTATTACTGACGAAGGCTATTGATAATTTAATTATCTTTAGTCATGATATTCTTTACTGGGCTAGTTGTGCTCACCCTTTTGCTTCAAAATTCTTTTCAGGTAATAAAAGTGTATCTGGGTCGAGCGGGGGTAACATGGGAATATAATGGTGGTCTATAGCTGTTGAGGTTTCCCCTAAAACAGTATGGAAATTATTTTATCGAGAATTTTAAATAAGTGTGTCGTATTTTATACGTCATTTTAACCGTTGATTTTTGTGAACTGAATAGGGTAAGGTGAACCCAATTTTGGAAGGGTATTTTGCCACTATCATACAAGATGTCTAATGACAGACGACTTCGTGTTATCATAAGATAGGGTTGTGCACATGCACTTGATGATTATATCTACAAGCACTACCTATATAATCTTGGAGTTTGGTTGAAATATAATTCTCAATTGGAGATAATGGAGATAATTATCTGTCAAGAGAAGACTCACCATTGGAAAGAACATGATAGCAATCTTTTTTATTTTTCTTTGAGGTCTATTGGGTCAACCAAGGATAATTCTCGAGTCATATTGTGACGCCCCCAAAATAGGTCCAATCCATCCAACCCATTCTGAGTCGCCAAATACATGGTACAAAAATAACTACAACATCATTAATACAATTGTCGTGCAAAATACGACAACACAAATACTGTGAGTTTAAATACAAATATTATCTTCTAGATAATATCCACACAAATAAAATCCTCATTACAATTATTGATACACTATTTTACAAAATAGTGAGGACTGCTAAAACAACTTTCTAGAACCATCACTCCATACCCCGGCTAGATCCTGCTATATTCTCACCTCCTGAAGAAAAATGGAACAAAAAGGAAAAAGGGTGAGCTCAACTAGCCCAGTAAAGAATATTATGACTAAGATAATATACAACAAATTATCCTTAGTCTTCAACAGAGAAAAATCTGATAGAATATAATAGACAACAAGTTTTAGATCAACAAATGCAGCGAAAACAACAATTCATTAGAAGAGTTAAGTAGAGAATGAAATCTACTATCATCTATGAATTTAAAGCCCATCATCAATATTTTATCCCTGTAACATCAATCAATATACATCTTGCATCAAATATTCATCTTTGCTTCACGGGCCAAAGATATTCATTTCATATCCCGGTTGGTCATGTTCATCTCAACATATGTTCATCTTTGCACTCACGGGCCAAAGATATTCATCGAGTAATCATTCATCTTTGCACTCTGGGCCAAAGATATTCATCAAGTACCACCATTAAGGACTGAGGATGATGAAAAACATTTTAGAGAATGAATCCAGTAAGACAAAAGGACAAATATTAGGGATTCGTATTTCAGTTTATCCAAATTCAATAATACTCCATAATAACCAAGTGTGAAGTAGAATTCAAAAATAAAGATCAAAACACGGATACAATCAAAGATAGTAACCATAAAAGACATCTGGGACGAAAAGGAGAAAATTTCATTTTTCAGTGAATAGTGTCGTGTCAAGTGAATAGTCTTAGTATCGTGAATAGTCTTAGTAGTATACGAATAGTAACTTGACACACAAAAGTTCCAAATTTGATTAAAAGTTCAAACCAATATTTTGGCATAATGATATTGAAGAAAATAATATCATTTAAGAAGAAAATAACATCTCTTACCTCAAAATAACGGTACTTCTGATCAAAATATCGGATAGAAAGCCGAAGGAAGTTTGTACCGAACAACAACTCTCAAAGTATATAAATACTCACAAAAATACGCTCGATAATCTAGAGAGAAAGAAAACTTGTTTCTGGTGTGATTTTCAATTCTAACCTAAGCGTCTATTTATAGGAAAATCTTTAGAGCATATAGGAGACTAAAATAATAAAATATAATATTTCTTTCTTATTATTCTCTACGCATGCCATCCTTGAATCAAGCTAGCAACCAACTTTGAAAAAATAGCAGCCCACATGTTTTCAACAAACAAAAGTGGGTCCCACCCTTTAATAAAAATTATTTTATTTCCCGAAACTTCAATAATTCATAGAAAATAACGGTTTATCGAAAAATACGAATTTTATCCATTACGCCTAAAATCGAATTCTCTACACACTTTGTAGCTTTGAGTTTTCCAAATTCAAACAAAAAAATATCAGAAATCCACAAACGAATGATTTTAATACCTCCATACAAACAAAATCTTGATAAAACACCTCGGCATTAATTCCTTCATTTATAACCACATAAATAAATCCATCATTTATATCCACATCAAATAAATATTTTTTATCATATAAATCAATAATTAATTATTCACAAATAATATTACAGAGAATCACAATTATTTAATGACGGTAGTTCACAGGAAGAGGGGCTTTCAATAAGGATTTCTCCTTACTGGCGCGTAATTAGGTGACAAACCTCTCCTTGACAGAACTTTCTAGACATTGCCAATAATGATATCTAATAATATTATTCAAATAATATGAATTATTGATGCGATAATGGAAAATCATGCATTGAAAATTATTGAAACAACAATAATATAAAATATCAGCATGACAATTATTGAATCGATAAAATAGAATATTAAAAAGTAATTACTATAACAATTATTGAGTGGTGCCTTACTTACGTGAAATAATAATTCAAAAATATTATGCAATCTGGTATCTTTCTTTGTGCGACCCATAGCGTATTCTTTGTATTTTAACCATAGGGTATTCTAATAGTGTTACTTGGTAACAACTCTGACGTTATTTATAAAAACTCAAACTTATGCGTTTTCTTCATCAAACAATTATTACATTATAGGGAATACGAGCATTGTATTGGTAAATGCGGATATTTAAAACAAAAGAATATTCCACGATGACGAATATTCCCAACAAAGGAATATTTTATAACCACTTACTTATTTTGTAAAATTTGCACATTTCACCTATAATAATAAAAGCATTATATCAAATTAACTCCTTACTTATTTCAAGATAATAAATAGAAAATTTAATTTTATCTTGAAATAGTGAGGAGTTAAGTAATGGTTTATAGTTAAAGTATTAATTGATAACATATTGGATAATTTTTGTGCAAAAAAATTATCGATGAATCCTTGAAATCATAAATGAATTCAAAAATTATTATTTATTGAAATATTTATTTGATGTGATATAAATGATGGATTTATTTATTTTATATGGTTATTAATGAAAGAATTAATCTTTGAGATGTTTTATCGATTTTGTCGATTAGGTATTAAAAATCATCCGTTTATGGATTTTGGATATTGTTTGTTTGGAATTTGGAAAAACTTTCTTCTGTAAAGTTGTAGAGAATTCGATTTCGTGTGAAATGGACATAAAATTTGTATTTTTCTGATAAACGGGCTATTTTCTATGAATTGTTAAAGTTTCTGATTATTGTTTAAATGATAAAACATTTTGAAAAATTCTAGAATTGGTTGGTGAGAAATGTGCTCAATTGAATTTCAAATGTGGTGGGTGGCAATAGTAGCAGGTAAACCCATCGGTGCTTGAGTCATATCTGCCTTGGCGTTATAATATTTTTTCTATAAATAGAGGCTAAGTTAGAATTGAAAATCACACGAGAAACAAGTTTTCTTTCTCTAGATTATCGAGGCGTATTGTGAGTATTTTGATACTTTGAGAGTTGCTATAAAATGCAAGCTTACATGGAATTTTATATCCAAAATTGATGAAATGCGGTTATTTTGAAGTAAGGGATATTATTTTCTTTCGAAATGATATTAATTTCTTCAATATCATTATGCCAAAATATTGGTGAACTTTTTAATCAAATTTGGAACTTTTTGTGTCGGGGTTATTATTCATGTATACGACACTATTCACGTATACAACACTATTCACAAATACGGCACTATTCACCGAAAAATGAAAATTTTCCTTTTTGTCCAAGGTGTCTATTTTGGCTACTATCTTTGATTGTATCCATGTTTTGATTGTTATTTTTGAATTCTGCTTCACAATTGGTTATTATGAAGTATTATTGATCTTGGATAAACTGTTATATGAATCCCTAATATTTGTCCTTCCGTCTCCATTGGATTCGCTTTTCTAAAATGTTTTTCATCATCCTGGGTCCTTAATGGTGATACTTGATGAATATCTTTGGCTGTAGTAAAGATGAATGATTAATCGATGAATATCTTTGGCCCGTAGTGCAAAGATGAATAGGTGTTGAGATGAACATGACCAACTGGTGATACAAATGAATATCTTTGGCCGGTAGTGCAAAGATGAATATTTGATTAAAGATGTATATTGATTGTTGTTACAGGGATAAAATATTGATGATGGACTTTTAAATCTTAGAAGATAGTAGAACTCATTCTCTATGTAACTCTTCTAATGGATTGCTGTTTCTGCTGCATTTGTTGATCTAAAACTTGTTGTCTATTATATTTTATCAGATTTTTCCCTGTTGAAGACTAACAATAATTTGTTGTATATTATCTTAGTCATAATATTCTTTACTGGGCTAGTTGAGCTCACTCTTTTCCTTTTTGTTCCATTTTTCCTTCTCAGGAGGTGAGAACATAGCAGGATCTAGTCGGGGTATGGAGTGATGGTTCTAGAAAGATGTTTAAGAAGTCCTCACTATTTCTGTAAAATAGTGTTTGAATAATTATAATGAGGACTTATTTGAGTGTGGATATTGTCTAGAAGACAATATTTGTATTTAAACTCACAGTTTGTGTTGTCGTACTTTACACAACATTTGTATTATTGAAGTTGTAGTTTGCTTTCTATACCATGTATTTTTGGCGACTCAGAATGGATGTTGTATACCTATTTTGGGGGCGTCATAGTTGGTATCAAAGCTTAGGAATATGGTCTCTGGCGGAGATCGGGGAATAGAACTAGGAGGGGGAGAGATGAGTAAATCCTTCGCTGGTGTGTCCTACCTAAGCTTATTTGTTGGTCGGTCATAATATATGGTTATTATGTGATATGTTAATTTGTTTAATTAACCCCTGTTTTATGGCAGTTTTTAAGAATGGCAGCTGAGAACGTTAACAATGGAGTGTATGAGACTATGGAACAACCTTTAGTCACAAACCAGGAAAAAATATCTATTATAACTTAGATGTATGGCCTCCCATATATGTACGAAGGATTTCTTGAGCATTTTTTAAAGATTTTAATTTCTAAAACAGTTATTGATTGTACCTTTATGTAATGTATCAATGTGAGCTGCTATCTAAGTAAAGGGACGAGAATCACAGTTGGTATTAAAACTCACAGTATATGTGTTGTCGTATTTTGCACGATAATTGTATTAATAAAGTTATATTTATTTTTGTACCATGTTTTTGGCGACTCAGAATGGGTTGGATGATGTATACCTATTTTGGGGCATCACAGTAATTGCTGCATAGTATCTCACGTTATTGATTCAATTATTTTTATAATATTTTATATTATTAAATTATTAATTGAGATGACAAGTTATTCATATTATTATTTGTATTATTGTCAATGTCTAAAAAGTTCTGTCGAGGAAAGGGGTTTGGTCACCTAATTGCGCGCCAATAGGGAGAAATCCTTATCGGAAACCCCCTCTTTCCTGGTAATAATCTGGTTGTTAATATTGCAAGTTATATTATTGATGAATAAATGTTGTTAAAGATATTGAGGGGATTGTTATAAAGTATTTGTTGTAAGATTGGCGTATTATTTGGACCCCTCCCCCACTTACTCATTTTTCAAAATAATCGGTAGAAAGTTATAAATATATATATATATATATATATAGGGCAATATATATATATATATAAGGCAATATGTATATACACAGCTGTGTATTACACAGTAGGCTTATGGCGACAAATTTTTTGGACTATAGCGACGGTAAACTGTCGTTATAGCCCAAAATAGCTATGACGACAGGTGAAACCGTCGCTATAGCCCAAAAAAATCGTCGCCATAACCTACTATGTAATACACAGCTGTGTACATACATTTTTCCCATATATATATATATATATATATATATATATATATAGAATAAGGATCCTGTCCGGACTCCCGGACAGGACTAAAATATGGACCCCAATTTTATTTTATTTTTTTTGCCTTTTTTTTTTGAAACAACTAAAAAAAAAATTATGGAACTGGAATTTTTACATAATATAGTGTTTTGGGTGTGAACATTTTTTTGTATAGGTATCCAAATCACACCCAAAATACTGTATTATGTAAAAATTCCAGTTTCATAATTTTTTTTTTTGTTTCAAAAAAAAAAATAAAATAAATATTTTATAAAGTGCAGGATCGAATTTGGATCCAGACTATATATATATAAACATGTGTGTGAATTAGTGTTTTATTTTTTATGAAAAATAGAATATATTATATTTTATTTGTATAGTACTGCATAGTGTTCCATAGTACTGCATAATGTGTGCATAGTGTTGCCTAGTGCAACATAGTAAAATCAAAATTTTTAAAAGTTTTAATGGGTTGGTTGGTAGTGAAACTTTTCACATGCGATCCGTGATTTTCTAATTCAAATAGTATACTTCCATTCTCTTATAAATAGGATGCTTAGTTTAGAATTAAAAATCACACCAGAATCAGAGAATTCTTCTTTTATAATATTGAGCATATTTCTTTTGAGTTTAAGGAAGCTCTGAGCGTAAAAAATAGTATAAATTTTATTCAAGAATATCCTCGCCCTACCAGTTAGAAGTACTCTCTTTTTAAGGCAAAAGATATTATTTTTGTTCAATATTCGTATGAAATAATATTTTCTTCCATACTCGGTAGTATGTAAGTAATATTATTTTATTTCAGATTCTAAATTCTACACTCATTTTGTTAAAGTATTGCTTCTATACTCCTTGAAATTAGTAAAATATCCTTGAAATTTGCGCTTCATCCAGTATCTTTTTACGAAAATATTATTTTGAACATTCTTGATAAATTTTACTCTTTTTATGTCGAGGTTCTATTCACGGGTTACTATTTCCGAAGTACTATTCACGGGGAACTATTCACTCGGGTACTACTCACCCGGGGTACTATTCATGACAAAAATCTATTTTTTTCTGTCCAAATTATTTTTGATACAATATCATTCTTGAATTTTACTCCACAAAGCAGTATCATGTTGACAATTTGGACATTATTGAATTCTGAATAAATTGAATTATAAATCTTTAAAATTTATCCTTGCTCTCATTTAATTGAATTCTTATATCATTGTCATCATCCTCATGCTTATATTGTGATGAAAGTCATCTTTGGCCCATTGTGCATAGATGAACTGTTGATTGGTATAATTATGACCAGGGATTATTCGGTATAATTATAACATGTAATGTTACAAATGATGTAGTAAAAGTCCTCATTGGCCCGTAATGCATTGATGGACAGTTGTTGGCATGATCATGACCATTGGTGATACCACGAATATCCTTGGCCCGTAGTGCATGGATAATTCGTGGATGTGATACTAATGAATATCCTTGGCCCGTAATGCATGGATAATTCAGTGATGTAGATTATTTATTGAGCTGAGTCTCAGCGATAAAATTGATGATAAACTTTTTAAATCATAGTAGATATCATGCTCTACTTGACTCTTTTAATGGATTGCTTGTTCCGCTGCAGTTAAACTTGTTGTTTATTGTATTCTATCTGTTTAACACTGTTGAAGGCTAACAATAATTTATTCTGCATTATCTTAGTCATAATATTTCTTACAGGGCTAGATGAGCTCACCCTTTTGCTTTCATTGTTCTCTTCATGAAATGAGAATGTAGCTGGGACTAGTCGGGGAACATAGTGATGGTTCGAGATGGTGGCTATAGTAGTTCTCACTATTTTATAAAATAGTGTGATAATAATTGTAATGAAGACTCAATTTGAGTTTGGATATTGTCTAGAAGACAATATTCGTGTTAAAACTCTCAGCTTATGTTACACGACAGTTGTATAATTAAGTTTGTATTTATATTATGTACCATGTATTTAGCGACTCAGAATGGGTGATGTATACCTATTTTGGGGGCATCACAAATTATCTTTTTTCTTGTAGTGATGCCAGAAATGTCAATAATGAAGGTATGTAATTGCTTTAGTGTGTTAAGTATACAAGTTATCTGTGTGTACCTTGAACTTGGATCATGACTGTATTTATAACCACGACGCCTCAATTTACTACGTTCGTCCTCGAGTAGGAATAAGAGTCCCATGTAGAGATTTCTTATAATTGTATGTTTCACAACTAAATAGGATTTGACATACTCATAAATAGGAAGTCAAATCAAACAAGAGAATCATAAGTCAACTTGGACCGAACCTTATTATCCAACTCCTTTCTATCAATGTAAATATTCAACCACTTGACATGGATCCTCCCAAATCCTTCACACCTATCAAATCACACTCCAACCATTTTAATAAATAAAATTTCACCTAAAAGAAGTATTAAAAAAACAACCAAGTTAGAAATTGCTTGGTATACATACAACTTTAGACGTAGTCTTCCTTTGGATTCGCAGCTACGTAGGGTCCATCTCGAGATAGATAAACGGCACGCAAAGTTGTCAAGTAGTCTTCATTATGTCCTCACTTTCTATGAACAACCCTAAATGATTTTATTCAACTCATAATCACAATTTCTGCCCCTTAATTTATTATTTATTGTTTCTCTTTTTCTATATATACTTATTCACATAAATGCTTATATATAGTCTTCTACGTTCCATTATTCTTTCCGGACAAAGTCAAATATATTTCTTTAAATTAACAATTTATGCTTTCATTTATAGTTTATTGAATCTCCAACTCCGAGAATCATAATTCTAATATGATTTTATTCTCCAAAGTTTAAAATTTTTACAATCCCGTCTGGTGAAATTTTTGCCGATTCAATCATGTGTCTATCACATGATCAATTTTATATATACATTTGGTTCATTTTATTGAGTTTTAATCGATTCATAGCCAGTGTTAGACATAAAAAAAATACAATAAATCTGATTCTAGAAAGGAAATTCAAACATAGATTATAATTAAATAAACTTTCATTTGGGATCAAGAAAAGCACAAGAATCAATGCTCAAGAATATCATGCATGCCGACTATATATGCTATAACAACACAAATACACATGTACACTTTTAACAAGTTATTACTTTGGTCTGATCTCAATCCCCTCAACAATTAGCCCCCCTTTCAAGTGCTCTCCCTTAACCTCTCTTAGGCTCATTTTCATCTCTTTGTCATTCCCATCGCTGTAAAAAGAACCAAGCTCAATCTCCGTCCACCCGTCGCCGCGGTCAAAAACGCCTTCCGGTGATCCCTTTTGGCGCAAATAAACTGTTCCTCGTGATTTGTAATCGCCAACTTCAACAGAAACATCTGAAGGTATTGAATCTAATCCGAAAGCTCGTCTGGCAAATTTAACAATGAGGTAGGCTCCATAATTTGTGTTTGGTGACAGCATTTGTGTGTTCATTTTTGCGGATATCTCTAGCCAACAAACCATCACAAGCTCGGTAACTTCAGCAAATCTGTTGAATTAATCCGACAATAATTAACATCATGTACGAACAAAATATGGTATCGAAAGTGTAAAATTCTCATGTATTTTTGTGGCCAAAGTTTTCTGCTTTGTTTTCTTAATAGAGAAAGACTAAAATAGGAACCTTGATTTAAGGAGGGGCTTCCAGCTCCAATAGAGAGAATTTGATGACCATGTAATATGGAGCTCCCTTGCACTTAACATGTAACTTTTTTTACCAGTTACTTTATCAATTGAGAATGTCTGGCAATAAGAGATTTATAGTTCTGTCAGCCACATATTGCATGAAGACTCATGCATCAAATTACTTGAAATGGAATGAACAACTATATATGAAAGTGCCGAATAATTTAACCAAAATAACTACTAATTTGAGACTGATTGTATGAGGTCAGGTCACAAGTAATTACTCACAAATCTTTTGACTTTGACTCGACTATAGCAAATAAAGACAAAACTGTTTACAAACCACCAAAATACAGTGATCATTGATGAAAAAAATCTGGCCCCTTAACTGACAAAAATAACAGTTATATATACTCTCTATTATAAATACTCTATGTACTGAGACGATAATAAATAAAAAAGACCTTTCTCTGCTCCCGGGAACGTACCCAAATTAAAAAAGCACGTTTGTGTTGATTATTTACTGTCATGTGTGTGTTAATATCCGATCATAACAGAGAAGATGTTATAGATGGATTAATATACCTTGCTACCTCCATCAATGAGAAGTGGACTAGAAAGCTTCACAAACAACTCCTTTTTCGATGTAAACGACACCGGAAACATTAACCTTGAGATAATTTCCCTATAATCCGATGGCAAGAATTTTTCCCATAAGTTATCGGATTCGGCTGCTCTCCGGACGGCTGATGAGACAATTGAAGATTGGCACACATCCCGAGGCGTCGTGCAAGAGAGAACATGAGCAATACAATCGTCCGGCAAAAGATCCAGCTTCATTTCCATCAAAATGATCAAGAAATCAGAAAATGAAAACTAGCATAGGAAAATAAAATAAAATATTACAATTAATATTTCACTTTTGCAGCATGTGGTTTACTTATATTATTTGTGGTAAAAATGGTGAAAGTGCGAGCTTAAGATGACATGAGTTGGACACATAATGAGGACGCCTAAATTATTTATAGAGTGGTGATCATCTACAACGCGGCTCAGACGCTAAGGGATGTGGTCTTCCACGTGGCATAAATTTAATTGGTTTAAGGTTTGACAGACGAGTAATGCTACAGACACAAATTATTTTATAAATATTTTATAAATTACAGATGTGACATACTCCACCTCAGCATATATATTGATCAACAAGGCCTCACATAAAAAGCTGAAGTGAAATATATTACATCAACAATTTATAAAATATTTTTAGAATAGTTTGTGTCTGTAGTATTATTCTTGACAAATATTACAAAAAATTTGACTTTAGCCATTTGATCAATTGGATTTGCCACGTATGATTGATTATTACATGAAATATATCCGTTTTGGTTAGTTCAGAAATTTTAGGTTCGGCTGGAAAATGAAAGAAATATCTCAAAAATATTAAGAGTGTAATTTACATGTCTAAGATGAAGGACAAAGCCTAGAACAAATTCTTATTATGTATTCCTTATGTCCAATAATACAAGAGTAATTTTGATTTTTCTAAGTCAATTCGAATTATTTTCTTTATTCCAAATCGATGTCTTTCATTTAAATTTTGAACGCAATAACTTTTTAAACTGATACTATTTTTCGATAATTTACCATTTTGAAATTCAGAGAAGGCACACTTAGAAGGAGTGTTGAATAAGTGTAAGAACAATACAGTGTTGACTTATTGAGAAGAAAACATTTAACTTTATGATAATTTACCATTTTGAAATTCAGATAATTTACCATTTTGAAATTCAGATAAGATCATGAATTATTGAGAAGAAAACATTTAACTTTATGATAAATTGGTCATTAACCAATACAGTGTTGACATGCAGATAGAAAGATCATCTCCCAACTTATGTGTCAACATTGTATTGATCAATTAACCAAAATTAACTTCATGCTAAGTATCACTCCCTTTGTTGGCATTCCACAAGATATTCCTTGGTACCATGGGAGATTAGTGATCGAGGAGAATCGAAATCCACATAAAAGAAAGAAATGTTTAATGATGGATTGGAAATTTGTGGCATATTAATTCTCATGAACAACTAAAAGAGTAATAGGTTTGAAATTTGTGGCAGTTTGGAAGGAATAATTGAGCCCTTCAACTAAAAAAATCCATTGAATTTTAATTCAAAAATTAATACCCTAATTGTTTCTGAATGTTTGACAGATCGATCAGTATTCCCTTTATTTTATTTTTTATATTATTTTTCTTATTTCAAATTTATCGACATAAATTGTACTACCTCCGTTCCTAAAAGATTGTCGTTTAAGGTTTTTACACATGGATTAAGAAAGTATCATTTACCAAGTAAAATTTATTTGAAATTCCATCACTACCCCTTTATGGGAAGTTGAAAACTATTAATACAAGGAAGAGAATTTTTTGGAATAATGAAAGAAGATAGGGGTAATATAGGAAAATAAATAATTTATTCTCCTCGAAAGTTGTAAACGATAAATTTTTTTAAATAAATTTTTTCTTTTAAAACGACAATTTTTTAGGAACAGAAGCTAGAGAGAGTATTAAGCGACATAATAAAGGTTATTGTAAATATCCGTGTCATTAGAAGTATAGTTCAAATCAATTTTTGTGTTGCTGAATGTAAATTATATCTAATTAGTTGGGTAACTTTAGTAAACATGAAACTTGATCCAAAACATCATCTATGTACCAATTTGTGATTTGTTGAAAAATGATGAGCATCATCTTGAAATTCATCATGTGAACAAGATGAAAATTCCTATGTCCGTGCCGTGGATACAACGTCCTTGTGCAATAATGTTTATGTTTGCTTTTGATAAATAGTTGGGATAAAGTTTATTAAATTGAAAATGCTATTGACGTGGCATTAACATCCTATAAATATTTTTAAGATATTGGAAAGAAAAGAGAAAAAGAAGAGAGTATAGGTTACGGAAGAGAAAACAATAGTTTCTTTTCTTTTCTCTCATTTTTTTACTTTACACTATGTTTCTGACTTTTGAACAGAAAAAAAAAGAATAGAAAACTTAAATTAGAACAGAAAAGAAAAGAATAGAAAACTTGAAGTTTTTCTTTGTGTTGTTTTGAGTTTTTAATAGAAAAGAATAGAAAATTTAAAATTAAGAACATGAGTTGTAATTTAAAATTTATTATATTAAAAGTTGAGAATAATATGGGAATTATAAAAACATTACTTATTCCAATTTCTTTTCCGTCCAAATCAGGCTAATTTTGGACGGAAAACTTTGGTAGAAAAAGTGGCCAAGTTTTCTATCAATTTCTTTTCTTTTCCGTTTATTAAAAAACTCAGAAATATAAGAATTAGAAAAAAAACTTAACTTTTCTGTCTATTTCGTTTTTTTTCTATCGATTTTAAAACTTAGAAACAAAAGCGTAAAAGTGAGAATTTTTTATTTTTTTTTTGTGTGGCCAAAAATCACACTTATTCTCTCTTTTAATTTTTTTTCTCTCCGAGCTAAAATTTCAAGACATTTCTTTTGTTTTCTCTTCATTTCTCTCTTTAAAAAAACTCCCAAGATGCATAATCTTTTTGTATTCTCTTCTCATGTTTTTTTTCTTCTCAAATTAAAACCCAGACGCACGGTAAAGATACTTCATCCTGTCCAAAATTTAGGAATTTACTTTTTGAAGTGAATTTGAAATATTATTAAATTAAAATTTATATAAATTATTTTATTTTATTTTTTTGACAAAACCCGGTGCGGGGCTAGGGAAGAGTTTATTGATCAAGTAAATCTGCATTATAAATATGATAGAGTGGAGATTGAATCTCGTCTATCCAAGATTAAAATCCATTATGAGAAAAAATTAACTTAACCAAAGGGTTAATCGATATTTTGGTCATTGTACTAGGGGTCGATCGTAAGATTTTAACTTTTTATAAATATGACTTATTTTTTTTAAAAAAAAATGTTATTTTAAATAATAAGGTGTTGATTTAATAAATGTTATGGGTGTTACATGCCAAAGATATTCTGTCAGAGAATATTTGTACGACAACGCTGAAATAACCAATCATTAGTGAGCCTCATAACAAAATAATTATCGGATATAAAAAACGACAGAAATTACCCTTTTAAAATTTGACGACATAATTTTTACCGTTAACTGTTGAAATACCCGGTAATAAAAGAACAGTAACACACTTTTTCACAGTAGCACGCGGTACTCCACAATAGCACATTGCATTGCACAATATTTCCGATTATTGATTTAATAATGGCTACAGTAGTTGTCACTCAGTATTTCATTCAATAATTGATACAGTAGTAATTGCATAGTCTTTCATATTATTGATTCAATAATTGCTACAATAGTAATTGCATAGTCTTTCATATTATTGATTTAATAATTGTCACAGTAGTAATTGCATATTATTTTATATTATTGACTGAATAATTGCTACAGTGATAATTGCATAGTATTTTATATTATTGATTCAATAATTGCCACAGTAACAACTGCACAATATTCCATATCATTAAATCAATAATTGTCACGGCACAGTAACTCATATTATTTGAAAGGATATTATTAATTAGCACTGTAAGACCCCAACTTTTATGAATAAAGATGAATTTTTTTATAAATATCATTTTTGAATATTATGGAGTGAATTTAATATAATGTTATAATTGTGAGTAATATTTATAAATTTTGTAAAGTACGCAAGTTGTTATATTATATTAGATTGGTCAGGGAATATTCGTTTTAACAGGGAATATTCGTACGACGATACAATCATTGGTGGACCCCACAATGTAATTATTGTCGGAATGAGAAAATGACAAAAATATCTTTTTATGAAAATAACGGCGGAAGTTTTACCGTTAACTGTTGAACTACCCGGTAGTAAAAGTACAGTAATACGCTTGGTTGCATAGTAGCATACGGTATTAATTATTGATGCTTACGTGAGAAGTCATTCAGTATTGCTCAATAATTGTTACAGTAATTATTGTTCAATATTTTATTTTATTGATTCAATAATTACTGCGTTGATATTTTATATTATTGTTGTTTCAATAATTGTCACTGTACAATATTTCTCATTATCAAATCAATAATTCATATTATTTGAATAATATTATTAGATAACATTATTGACAATGTCTAGAAAGTTTTGTCAATGAGAGGTTTGGTCACCTAATTGCGCGCCAGTAAGTAGAAATTCTTATCGGAAAGTCCCCACTTTCCTGGGAACTGTCTGATTGTCATTATTGTGATTCTGTGATATTATTTGTGAATAATTAATTATTGATAAGGAATTATTTATTCGATGCGGATATAAATGATGGATAGAAAAATATTTATTTTATGTGGTTATAAATGAAGGAATTATTGTTGAGGTGTTTTATCAGTATTTTATCGAATTGGAGGTATTAAAAAATTAAATCGGTTTTCTTAAAGCTCTATTCCGTGAGTTATAATTTTGATCCGACCGTTAGATCGTTGTGATTTTTTGGATATGTTATACATATATAAGTTGAGTATATGTCCACAAATTTTGAACCGTTAAAAATTAACGTATGATTTGTTATGAATTTTATGAGGTATTGAAAATCATTCGTTTGTGGAATTCGAATATTTTCTGTTTGGAATTTGGAAAAACTTTCTTCTGCAAAGTTGTAGAGAATTCGATTTCGTGTGGAATGGACATAAAATTCGTATTTTTTTGATAAAAAAGATATTTATTATGAATTATTGAAGTTTCCGAAATTAAATATTTTTATTTAAAAACATGGTGGGCCCCAATTTTGGTTAGTGTGGAAAATTTGAATTTTGGTGGGTCCCACTTGTGGTGGTTGAATTTTGGTCCAAGAGGTGTGCGTAGAAATTTTTTGAAAATAATATTATTTTATTAATTTAGTCTCCTATGGCGTTCTAGCATTTTTTTTATAAATAGGCGCTTAAGTTAGAATTGAAAATCACATCAGAATCAGAGAATTCTTCTTCTATAATATTGAGCGTATTTCTTTCGAGTTTTAGAAAGCTTTGAGCATAGAAAACAGTGAAAGTTTTCTTCAAGAATATCTCCGCTATACCAGTTGAAATACTCTTCTTTTCAAGGTAAGGGATGTTATTTTTGTTCAATATTTGCTTGAAATAATATTTTCTTCCATACTCTGTAGTATGTAAGTAATATTATTTCGTTTCAGATTTCGAATTCTATACTCGTTTTGATAAAATTTTGGCTTCTATACTCCATGAAATTAGTAGAATATCCTTGATATTTGCGCTTCATCCAGTATTTTTTCATGAAAATATTATTCTGAGCATTCTTGATAAGTTTTAACTTTTTCATGCCGGAGTAATATTCCCGAAATACTATTCACAGGGTACTATTCACTCGAGTACTATTCACCCGGGGTACTATTCATGATAAAAATTGATTCGTTTTCGGTCCAAATTATTTTTGGTACAATATTATTCTTGAATTTTACTCCACAAAACAGTATCATGTTGACAATGTAGACGTTATTGATTTCTGAATAAATTAAATTATAAATCTTTAAAAATTTATCCTTGAACTTGTTTTATTGAATTCTTATATCATTGTCATCATCCTCATGTTTATATTACATTGAAAGTTATATACGTGGCTGTAGTGCATAGATGGACTTGGTATGATTATGACCAGGGATTATTCGGTATAATTATGACCGTAATGTTACAAATGATGTGATAAAAGTCCTCATTGACCCGTAGTGCATTGATGGATAATTGTTGGCATGATCATGACCATCGATGAATACACGAATATCCTTGGTCGTAGTGCATGGATAATTTGTGGTCGTGATACTAAAGAATGTCCTTGGCCGTAGTGCAGGGGTGATTCGATGATGTGAATTATTTATTAAACTGAGTCTCAGCGATAAAAGTGATGAAAAACCTTTTAAATCATAGAAGATAGTAGATTTTATGCTATACTTGACTCTTCTAATGGATTGCTTATTCCGCTGCAGTTAAACTTGATGTTTGTTATATTTTATCAGTTTAACACTGTTCAAGGTTAACGATAAATTATTCTACATTATCTTAGTCATAATATTTTTTACTGGGCTAGTTGAGCTCACCCTTTTGCTTTCATTGTTCTCTTGAAAGGAAATGAGAGCGTGGCGGGACTAGTCGGGGAGCGGAGTGGCCGGTCGAGATGATAGCATTAGTAGTCCTCACTATTCTATGAAATAGTGTGATAATAAATGTATTGAGGACTCCATTTGAGTTGAATACTGTCTAGTAGACAATATTCGTATTAAAACTCTCAGTTTATATTTTGTTGTATTTTACACGACAGTTGTATTATTAAGTTGTATTTGAATTTTGTACCATGTATTTGGTGACTCAAGATGGGTGATGTATACCTATTTTGGGGGCGTCACAGTTGGTATCAAAGCTTAGGGATATGATCCATGGCTGAGATGTGAGACAAGAACTATGAGGGGAGAGACGGGAAATTCCTTCGCTAGTATGACCTACCTAAGTTTATTTGGTATTTAATTGGTCGGTCAGAGTATAGGGATAATATGTGACATGTCAATTAACCCTTGTTTTGTGGCAGTATTTGAAAATGACATCTGAGAATGTTGAGAATAGCAATGGAGCGCAGGAGATCGTTGAGTCTCTACAGATCAACAATCAGGATAATGTGCATCAGGAAGGCAACAATCCTCATGCAAATAACAACACTGACCAAATGATGAACGATGGAATGTTCAGAGGCTTTCTGCAATTCATGCAACATCAGGCAAGAGAGACTCCTGTCCAAAATGCAGGTGAAAACACTGGCAACTCTCGGACGGTCAACGCTAAACAGTTCAAGGAGCTGGGACCACCAGAGTTTTTTGGAGAGCCAAAACCACTTAAAAGTGAGACGTAGATAAAGCGAGATCAACAAGATATTTGATGTCTTGGGATGCTCCGAGGAGCAAAAGGTTCCCTTTGCCACCTTCATGTTGCGGGCAGAGGCAGATTACTGGTGGGAATCTGTAAAGCGTACTCAACTTGCCACACTGAAGATGTCTTGGGAGAAGTTCTAAGAACTATTCAACGACAAGTACTTTCCCTAAAGTATTCGTCACATAAAAGAGGTAGATTTCATTAAACTGGAGCAAAACAACATGACCGTGTCGCAGTACGAAGCCAAGTTTACCAAGTTATCCCAGTTTGCGTCCCATTTCATTGATAATGAGGAGAGAACGACGCGAATGTTTCTAAGAGGTTTAAAACCTGAGATACGTTAATACCTTATCTCTCATAAATTGTGTTTGTATTCAGATGTTGTGAATAGGACTCAGTTATTGGAGCGCGATAATGAGTCAACCCAACCAAGAGATAGCAATAGGCAAAATGATAATACCAGTGGTAGCAGTCATCGAAGCGGTGATAACAAGCGTGGAGGGAATCAACATGCCAGAAATGGTAACCACTTCGGTGGTAATCATGGCCAAGATAATAAGAATGGACATTTCAAGAAGAGGAGATTCAACAATGATGGAAAGACATCAGCACCAACACCCGTTGTTAAGGAAGGAGAACGACCACCTATCATATGCTTCAAATGCGGAGGGGAGGGACACATCAGTCCAAACTGCGCGATGCAGTCCAATGCATGTTACAATTATGGAAGAGAAGGTCACCTAGCCCAATTTTGTCGTTTACCGAAGACAAGTCCAGCTGGGATGGAGGCACCAAAGGCCATCCCAGAAAAGTCAAAGCCGGTAGTGCAAGGGAGAGCATTTGTCATGACCTCTCAGAAAGTAAAAAACCCAAACAAGGTCATCACGGGTAAGCTTATCATAAACTCTAGCGAAGTCTATATCTTATTTGATACCGGTTCTACCCATTCTTTTATTTCTCCTACTTGCGCTCAACATTTAAATTTGACTCCGGAGAAATTAGACTTTGACTTATCTGTTGAAACTCCGTTGGGAGAAACCTTCATTACATCCACTGTTTATAAGTCTTGTTTGGTTCAAATCGGTACCCTCACATTACCTGTCGATCTTATTTCATTGAAAATACTTGCATTTGACGTAATTCTAGGGATTGATTGGTTAACTACTCATCATGCAAAAATTAATTGTTTTCATAAGGTTGTTAACTTTCATATTCCTAACCAACCTATTATGCGAATTCAAGCAACTAAACCATTAAAATCAATCACTGTCATCTCAAGCCATAAAGCTATTCGTTTATTGAAAAATGAGTGTCAAGCTTTCTTAACTCATGTCACGAATTTAAACAAAAATACGTCAGTTTTGAATGATATTTCTATTGTTAATAAATTTCCGACGTATTCACGAAGAACTTCTGGCCTACCCCAGGCGTGAAATTGAATTTGTAAACAGGCCTTGAACCCGGCAGACAAAACCTATTTCCAAAGCTCCATATCGAATGGCTCTATTTAACCCGGAGTTAAAGACCCAATTGTAGAAATTGTTAGACATCGATTTCATTAAATGTAGACGTCGTCTCCTTGGGGTGCTCCCATTACTATTCGTGAAGAAGAAAGATGGGAGTATGCGACTTTGTATTGATTATCGGGAGTTGAACCATGTCACTGTCAAAAATAGGTACCCATTGCCACATATTGATGACCTGTTTGACCAGTTGCAAGGCGCCAAGTTCTTTTCAAAGGTCGATCTTCGTTCCGGATATCATTGGTTAAAGATTAGAACCGATGACATTCCAAAGATGACTTTCAAAACTCAGTACGAGCATTATGAATTCCTAGTCATGTCTTTTGGATTGACTAATGCTCCTACTGCCTTCATGGATATGATGAACCGAGTATTCAAGGAATATTTGGATCACTTTGTGGTCGTCTTTATTGATGACATCCTCATATATTCCAAAAGTCGTGAAGATCGTTAACAACACTTAAGGCTGATACTCCAAAAGCTTCGTGAAAATAAGCTTTATGCCAAGTTGAAGAAATGCGATTCCTGGCTTGAGGAAGTAGCATTCCTTGGGCACGTGATATCAGATCATGGAATATCTGTTGACTTGACAAAGATTGAAGCAATTCAAAGCTGGGAGCGACCTAAATTAGTGACCGAAGTACGTAGCTTTCTCGGCTTAGCTGGTTATTATCGGAGATTCGTAGAAGGGTTTTCACGAATCGCTACTCCATTAGCTCAGCTGACTCGGAAAGATACAAAATTCGGTTGGAGCGTGGAATGTGAGAAGAGTTTTCAAGAACTCAAGAGGAGACTTGTGAGACCCCGAATTTTATGAAATGAAAGTATTCAATTTTTTTATAATTATTCTATTTAGTAAATGGTTAAATTGATAAAAGATTAAAGTTAAGGGTTATATGTGAAAAAATTTCAAAGTAAACAAGTTGTCATAAAATAATCGGTGATAAAGTATAGTAATACGCGTGGTTGCATAGTAGTACACATTATTGATTATTGATGCTTACGTGAGAAGTCACTCAATTTTATTCAATTATTGTCACAGTATCATCTACATAATATTTTATTTTATTAAATCAATAATTGAGATGACAATTTATTCATATTATTATTTACATAATTAACAATGTCTAGAAGTTCTGTCGAGGAGAGGTTTGGTCACCTAATTACGTGCCAATAGGGAGAAGTCCTTATCGAAAAGCCCCCTCTTTTCTGGGAATGACCTAGTTAAATATTGTGAATTATAATAATAATGATGAATAAGTTCGTGTTGATTAAAGATGAAATTGATAGTTCCATTATGTTGGAATTATTAGTGTTAGTGAAAATCGACATTTATTTCGATAATAATTGATGTCTGGTAGTTATATTGACCAATCGGGTAATTAACCGGATAAATAATCAATTAATTGCTATTGATTCACATGATTATAACTATTTGTTCACATGTGTGTACTATTGATTCACATTCATTTACTATTAGGGGAGTTGGTGCAAGATTGATAATACTTGCATGACTAAGTTAAAAATAGAGGTATAGTTGAAGGTACTATACTATAATTAATTTTTTACATGTTTAGAACTATTGAGTCACATGATTTACTATTGATTCACATGATTTACTATTAGGGGAGGTGGTGCAAGTTTGATAATACTTGCAGGACTAAATTAAAAATGAAGGAAAAGAGGAAGGTATTATACTATAATATTTCGAGCCCCAAAATGTGCAATTATCGAAACTATATTTTCCTATAAATAGAAGCTCATTCTTCCTTCATTTCTCACCAATTCACTAAAGCTATAGAGCAATTATTATAGAGAGAAATTATAGAGAGAAAGAAGAAGAGAAGTCTGCTACCTCACTATTCCAAATTATCAGCTTTTCTTCTAAGGTAAGTAATTATTATTTCTTTTCGTATTCATGAAGAGAGCTTATGTTATTCTATTCTTTATTATTATGTTGGAATAACTGCATCTATGCGAAGTACCGCATACATGGTGAAATTCTTCTGTTCTTCCATTCTTTATTATTATGTTGGAATTACCTGTCTATGCAAAGTACTGCATACATGGTGAAATTCTTCTGTTATTCCATTCTTTATTATTCTATTGGAATAACTCCGTCATGCGATCTATCGCATGCACGGTGAATTCTGTTGTTATTCCATTCTTTATTATTACATTGGAATATCACATGCATGCGGATTACGCATGACCACAGTTCCTTCTTTATTATTACATTTGAATATCCCATGCATGCGTATTACGCATGACTGGTTCCATTATTTATTATTACATTGGAATAACTTTTATGCATGCGGTCTATCGCATGCACGGTGAATTCTTACGTTATTCCATTCTTTATTATTCTCGTTAGAATAACTCGCTCTATGTGGATTACTGCATGCATGGTGAATGACCTTTCATATTCATTCTTTATTAAATTATGGAAATGATCACATCTCGTGGATTACCGCATGGCGGGTAAAAATCCATTTCTGATTTAGTATATTCTATTATACTCGTATGAGATATTATTTCTTTTGTACTAAATCATGGAATATCATTTTCTTTGGTATTTTTTACGAGTTACTATTCACTGATTACTATTCATTCACTGTAGTATTATTCACTCGGGTGTTCGGGGCACTTTTCGTGTTGGAGTACTATTCACAAGTTACTATTCACGGGTTACTATTCACCTGAATATTATTCACTTGGGTATTTAGGGTACTTTTCATGTCGGGGTACTATTCACGAGGTATTATTTCTGAAGTACTATTCACATGGTACTATTCACGGGGTACTATTTACCCGAAAAATATATTTTTTTTCTGTCCAAATTATTTGTGGTACATGAATATTATTCTTGAATTTTACTCTACAAAGTAATATCATGTTAACAATTTGGATATTTTTAAACTCTGGATAAATTTAAAGTCTTTAATATTTATCATTGATTTCGTTTGATTAATGCTTATATCATTGTCATCATCCTCATGCTTATATTGTGATGAAAGTCATCTTTGGCTTACGTGCATAGATGGACTGTTGATTATTGGTTTTAGAGTTGTATATCTTTGGCTTACGTGCAAAGATGGACAGGTGTATGACATGATCATAACCACTGGTGATAATAACGAATATCCTTGGCCCGTAGTGCATGGATAATTCGATGATGTGATTGGCAGGATCATGACCATTAGTTAACAGTTGAATGTCTTTGGCCGTAGTGCACTGACAGACAATTGACTGGTATGATCATGACCATTGATTTTATAGTTGAATATCTTTGGCACGTAGTGCAAAGGTAGACAACTGATTGGTATGATCATTGTTATTACATTTGAATAGCTATAGCCTTTGGGGTAAGGATATTGAGTAAACGTTCTATTAAGCCTTTGTGGCAAGGAGAAACTGTTGATTTACATGATTATAAATATGAATTGTGGATTTAACTATAATCTTTGGTGGTTTAGGTGAAGACAGGTGATGATAATTCTTTTTGTCTTGGGTATAACAAAGAACTATTGTTGAGTATTACAGAAATGAAATATTAACGATGGACTTTTAATCTAAAAGAGATAGTAGACATTATGTTCTACTTGACTCTTCTAATGGATTACTTATTCCGCTGCAGTTGTTGATCTAAAACTTGTTGTCTATTATATTCTGTCAGTTGTTATACTGTTGAAGGCTAAGGATAATTTATTCTGCATTATCTTAGATATAATATTTCTTACTAGGCTAGTTGAGCTCACCCTTTCTTTCATTTTTCTCTTCAGAAAATGAGAATATCACTGGGATGAGTCGGGGAATGGAGTGATGGTCCAGGATAAGTGGCTTTAGTAGTCCTCACTATTCTATGAAATAGTGTGACAATAAATGTAATGAGGACTCCACTGAGTGTGGATATTGTCTAGAAGGCAATATTCGTGTTTAAACTCTCAGCTATGTTTTATCGTATTTTGCATGACAGTTGTGTAATTAAGTTTGTATTTGATTTATGTACCATGTATTTGGCGACCCAAGATGGGTGATGAATACCTATTTTGGGGGCATCACAGTTGGTATCAAAGCTTAGGGATATGATCACTGGCTAAGATGTGAGGCTAGAACTAGGAGAGGAGAGATGGGTAATTCCTTCACTAGTATGACCTACCTAAGTTTATTTGTTATTTAATTGGTTGGTCAGAGTATAGGGATAATATGTGAAATGTTAATTAACCCTTATTTTGAATCTATGTTCTAGAATGATATCTGAAATACAGGATATGAGAAATGGGAATATCATGATAGAGAGGAAATAACCGGGAAGGTACAAAACGAAAAGAAAGCAAGGTATTCTCATCTCTTCGAACTACCAAGTACGTAAATTTCGAGGGTGAAATTTCATAAGGAGGGGAGATTGTGAGACCCCGAATTTTATGAAATGAAAGTATTCAATTGTTTTTTTTATAATTATTCTATTTAGTAAATGGTTAAATTGATAAAAGGATAAAGTTAAGGGTGATATGTGAAAATTTTTCAATGTAAACAAGTTGTCATAAAATAATCGGTGATAAAGTATAGTAATACGCGTGGTTGCATAGTAGCACACGGTATTGATTATTGATGCTTACGTGAGTTTTATTCAATTATTTTCACAGTATCATCTGCATAATATTTTATTTTATTAAATCAATAATTGAGATGACAATTTATTCATATTATTATTTGCATAATTAACAATGTCTAGAAGTTCTGTCGAGGAGAGGTTTGGTCACCTAATTACGCGCCAATAGAGAGAAATCCTTATCGGAAAGCCCCCTCTTTCCTAGGAACGACCTGGTTGTTAAATATTGTGAATTATAATATTAATGATGAATAATTTCATGTTGATTAAAGATGAAATTGATAGTTCCATTGTGTTGGAATTATTAGTGTTAGTGAAAATCGATATTTATTTCGATAATAATTGATGTTTGGAGGTTATATTAACCAATCGGGTAATTAACCGAATAATGGAGCAATTAATTGCTATTGATTCACATGATTATAACTATTTGTTCAAATGTGTGTACTATTGATTCACATTCATTTACTATTAGGGGAGTTGGTGCAAGATTGATAATACTTGCATGACTAAGTTAAAAAATGGAGGTATAGTTGAAGGTACTATACTATAATTAATTTTTTTACATGTTTAGAACTATTGAGTCACATGATTTACTATTGGTTCACATGATTTACTATTAGGGGAGGTGGTGCAAGTTTGATAATACTTGCATGACTAAATTAAAAATGAAAGAAAAGAGGAAGGTATTATACTGTAATATTTCGAGCCCCAAAATGTGCAATTATCGAAACTATATTTTTTTATAAATAGAAGCTCATTCTTCCTTCATTTCTCACCAATTCACTAAAGCTATAGAGCAATTATTATAGAGAAAAATTATAGAGAGAAAGAAGAAGAGAAGTCTGCTACCTCACTATTCCAAAGATCAGTTTTTTTTTCTAAGGTAAGGGTATTATTTCTTTCGTATTCATGAAGAGAGCTTCATTATTCCATTCTTTATTATTATGTTGGAATAACTCGTCTACGTCAAGTACCACATACACGGTGAAATTCTTCTGTTATTCCATTCTTTATTATTATGTTGTAATAACTTGTCTATGCAAAGTACCGCATACATGGTGAAATTCTTACATTATTCCATTCCTTATTATTACATTAGAATAACTTTTATGCGTGTGTGGTCTATCGCATGCTGGTGAGTTACATTGTTATTCCATTCTTTATTATCTCGTTGGAATATCACATGCATGCGGATTACGCATGACCTAGTTCCCTTCTTTATTATTCTGTTGGAATATCCTGTTTGTGCGGATTACGCATGACCTGGTTCCCTTCTTTATTATTATGTTGGAATATCCTGTCTGTGGGTATTACGCATGACCTGGTTCCATTATTTATTATTTTGTTGGAATAACCTGTCTGTGCGGTTTATCGCATGCCTGGTGAATTCTTCTGTTATTCTATTCTTTATTATTCTGTTGGAATAACCTGTCTATGTGGATTACCGCATGCATGGTGAATGACCTTTCGTATTCATTCTTTATTAAATTGTGGAAATGATCTGTCTACATGGATTACCGCATGGCGGGTGAAAATCCATTTGCAGTTTTGTATATTCTATTATACTCGTATGAGATATCATTTCTTTTGTACTCGTCGTGGAATATCATTTTCTTTGGTATTTTTTTTACGAGTTACTATTCATAGGTTACTATTCACCTGGTTACTATTCACTCTAGTATTATTCACTCGGGTATTCGGGGCACTTTTCGTGTCAGAGTACTATTCACGAGTTACTATTCATGGGTTACTATTCACCCGAATATTATTCACTTGGATATTTGGAGTATTTTTTTTGTCGGGGTACTATTCACGAGGTATTATTTCTGAAGTACTATTCACATGGTACTATTCACGGGGTACTATTTACCCGAAAAATATATTTCTTTTCTGTCCAAATTATTTGTGGTACATGAATACTATTTTTGAATTTTACTCTACAAAGCAGTATCATATTGACAATTTGGATATTTTTAAACTCTGGATAAATTTAAAGTCTTTAATATTTATCCTTGATTTCGTTTGATTAATGCTTATATCATTGTCATCATCCTCATGCTTATATTGTGATGAAAGTCATCTTTGGCTTACGTGCATAGATGAACTGTTGATTATTGGTTTTAGAGTTGTATATCTTTGGCTTACGTGAAAAGATGGACAAGTGTATGACATGATCATAACCACTGGTGATAATAACGAATATCCTTGGCCCGTATTGTATGGATAATTCGCTGATGTGATTGGCAGGATCATGACCATTAGTTAACAGTTGAATGTCTTTGGCCGTAGTGCACTGACAGACAATTGATTGGTATGATCATGACCATTGGTTTTATAGTTGAATATCTTTGGCACGTAGTGCAATGGTAGACAACTGATTGGTATGATCACTGAAGTCAAAAGGAGTTCTTAACCATGTGGGATTATAAACCCCTTACCTGTCCCTAAAAGGCCTTAATGTGATGTTAGTATGGACTTTTTCTTAGGTCTTCCCCAAACTCAAAGAGCTTTAGATTCTATTATGGTTGTGGTCGAAAGATTCTCTAAAATGGCTCATTTCATTGCTTGTCGGAAAACCTTGGATGTTGCTCGGATCGCCCATCTCTACTTTCAGGAGATTGTGCACTTACATGGTGTTCCATAGTCTATTACATCCGACTGGGATACTAAATTTATGAGTAATTTCTAGAAGAGTTTGTGGGAAAAGCTCGAAATGTAATTAAAATTTAGCAGTGTTTACCATCCTCAGGCCGAAGTAGTAAATTGTAGTTTCGGTAATATTTTGAGGTGTTTGGCCAGAAATAACCCGAAGCAATGAGATATAGCGTTTTCTCAAAAAGAATTTGCTTATAACCGTTCGAAAAATCAGACCACTAAAATGAGTATTTTTGAGATAGTTTATGGTTAGAACCCTTATGGAGTCTTAGATTTAGTTCTTGTTCCCGAATTGGTCAAATACACCCCAAAGCAGAAGAAAGGACAAATCATCTTCGGGTTATCCATGATCAAGTGTACAAGTCCATCTCAGAAACCAATGTTAAATACAAGGATCAAGTTGACAATTATCATCGTCAAGTTATTTTTAAAGTTGGAGATCTTTTTTGGGTCGTACTTACCCGTGATCAGTTTCCTGTTGGCGATTATAATAAACTTAAGGATCAAAAAATTGGTCCTTGTGAAATTTTACAGCGAATCAACGATAATGCTTATCGGTTACGCATTCTAAATCATCTGCGGACTTCGGACGTTTTCAACGTTAAACATTTGAGCCTCTATTTTGAGCAATCTGTTGAACAGACTGAAAAATTGAGGCTGATGCAAGATGGTCCGAGACCGAAGATACCGAGCTATCGAATAATATGTTGATGGCCTTAGAATATCATGAATTTGATGATCATCACAAACGAAGAGGTCATTAAACACCTTTGACATTAATACCTTCAGCTTCGGGAGATGGGATGGCACTTTCAGCTTCGACTTCAGGTGATTGAATACCTTCAACTTCGGGAGTTGGGATGACACATTCACCTTCGACTTCGGGAGATGGAATGACGTCTTAACTTCGGTGTTCGACAGACTAATACCTTATCTGCACAGTATTTCCCATTATCAAATCAATAATTCATATTATTTGAATAATATTATTAGATAACATTATTGACAATGTCTAGAAAGTTCTGTCAAGGAGAGGTTTGGTCACCTAATTGCGCGCCAATAAGGAGAAATCCTTATCGAAAAGTCCCCTCTTTCCTGGGAACTGTCTGGTTGTCATTATTGTGATTCTGTGATATTATTTGTGAATAATTAATTATTGATAAAGAAATATTTATTCGATGCGGATATAAATGATCGATAGGAAAATATTTATTTTATGTGGTTATAAATGAAGGAATTATTGTTGAGGTGTTTTATCAGTATTTTATCGGATTGGAGGTATTAAAATATCAAATCGGTGTTCTTAAAGCTCTATTGCGTGAGTTATAATTTTGATCCGACCGTTGGATCGTTGTGATTTTTGGATATGTTATACATATATAAGTTGAGTATATGTCCACAAATTTTGAACCATTAAAAATTAACGTATGATTTGTTATGAATTTTATGAGGTATTGAAAATCATCCGTTTTTGGAATTCAGATATTTTCTATTTGGAATTTGGAAAAACTTTCTTCTATAAAGCTGTAGAGAATTCGATTTCATGTGGAATGGACATAAAATTCTTATTTTTCTGATAAAAGGGCTATTTATTATGAATTATTGAAGTTTTGGAAATTAAATATTTTTATTTAAAAACATGGTGGGCCCCACTTTTGGTTGGTGTAAAAAATCTGAATTTTGGTGGGTCTCACTTGTGGTGGCTGAATTTTGGTCCAAGAGGTGTGCGTAGAAAATTTTTGAAAATAATATTATTTTATTAATTTAGTCTCCTATGACGTTCTAGCATTTTCCTATAAATAGGCGCTTAAGTTAGAATTGAAAATCACACCAGAATCAGAGAATTCTTATTCTATAATATTCATAATGCCCGTACCGAGTTCTGAAAGCCGTCTTTGGAATGTCATCGGTTTTAATCTTTAACTGATGATATCCAGAACGAAGATCGATCGTTGAAAATAATTTGGCGCCTTGCAACTGGTCAAACAGGTCATCAATACGTGGCAATGGGTACCTATTTTTGATGGTGACATGATTCAACTCCCGATAATCAATACAAAGTCCCATACTCCCATCTTTCTTCTTTACGAATAGAATAGGAGCACCCCAAGGAGACGTACTAGGATGAATGAAATCTATGTCTAACAATTCCTGCAGTTGGGTTTTTAACTCCTGAAGTTCAACAGAAGCCATTCGATATGGTGCTTTAGAAATGGGTTTTGTACCGAGTTCAAGGTCAATACAAAATTCAATTTCACGCTTTGGGGGTAGGACAAGAAGTTCTTCAGGGAATACATCAGGAAATTTATTAACAGTGGATGTAATGAAGGTTTCTCCATGCGGAGTTTTAGCAGATAAGTCAAAGTCTAATTTCTTTGAGTCAAATTTAAACATTGAGCGTAAGTAGGAAAAATAAAAGAATGGGTAGAATCGGAATCAAATAAGGTATAGACTTCGCTAGAGTTTATGATTAGCTTACCCGTGATGACCTCGTTCGGGTTCCTTGCTTTCTGGGAGGTCACAACAAATGCTCTTCCTTGAACTACCGGCTTTGACGTTTCTGGGACGGCCTTTGGTGCATCAATCCCAGCTGGAGTAGGCTTCACTGCACGATAAAATTGAGCTAGGTGACCTTCTCTTCCATATATTTGTAACACGTTTTGGACTGCTGCGCACAGTTTAGACTGATGTGTCCCTCCCCTTCGCATTTGAAGCATACGATCGGTGGTCGTTCTCCTTCTTTAACAACGAGTGCTGGAGCTGACATTTTTCCATCATTGTTGAATCTCATCTTCTTGAAATGTCCACTCTTATTATCTTGGCCATGATTACCACCGAAGTGGTTACCATTTCTGGCCTGTTGATTCCCTCCACGTTTGTTGTCACCGCTTCGATGACTGCTATCACTGGTATTATCATTTCGCTGGCTGCTCTCTCTTGGTTGGGTTAACTCATTATCGCGCTCCAACAACTGAGCCCTATTCACAACATCTGAATACAAGAAAAGTTAATGAGAAATGAGGTATTGACGTATATCGGGTTTCAAACCTCTTAGAAAAATCTACGTCATTCTCTCCTCATTATCAACCAAATGGGATATAATGGGGACAACTTGGTAAACTTAACCCGTCTTGTCTTGTACTACCGGTAGTGCGTTTCTTGATTCCCACCAGTGATCTGCCTCTCCTCGCAACATAAAGGTGGCAAAGGGGACCTTTTGCTCCTCGGAGCATCCCAAGACATCAAATATCTTGGTGATCTGCTTTAACCATGTCTCCGCCTTAAGTGGTTCTATCTTTCCCAAAAACTCTGGTGGTCCTAGCTCCTTAAACTACTTAGTGGTGACCGTCCAAGAGTTGCAAGTGTTTCCACTTGCATTTTGAATAGGAGTCTCTCTTGCTTGATGTTGCATGAATTGCAGAAAGCCTCTGAACATTCCATCGTTCATTATTTGGTCGGTGTTGTTGTTTGCATGAGGACTGTTGCCTTCCTGATGCACATTATCCTGGTTATTGATCTGTGGTGACTCAACGGTCTCCTGTGCTCCATTGCTATTCTCAACATTCTCAGATGTCATTTTCAAATACTACTACAAAACAAGGGTTAATTGACATACAACATATTATCCCTATACTCTGACCAACTAATTAAATTACAAATAAACTTAGGTAGGTCATACTAGCGAAGGAATTACCTGTCTCTCCTCTCCTAGTTCTAATCTCACATCTCAGCCAGGGATCATATCCCTAAGCTTTGATACCAATTGTAACGCCCCCAAAATAGGTATACATCACCCATCTTGAGTCGCCAAATACATGGTACAAAATTCAAATACAACTTAATTATACAATTGTCGTGTAAAATACGACAAAATATAATCTGAGAGTTTTAATACAAATATTATCATCTAGACAATATCCACACTCAATGGAGTCCTCATTACATTTATTATCACACTATTACACAGAATAGTGAGGACTACTAATGCAACCATCTGGACCGTCACTCCGTTCCTCGACTAGTCCCAGCTATATTCTCATTTCCTGAAGAGAACAATGAAAGAAAAGGGTGAGCTCAACTAGCCCAATAAAGAATATTATGACTAAGATAATGCAGAATAAATTATCATTAGCCTTCAATAGTGTTAAAATGATAGAATACAATAAACAACAAGTTAAACTATAGCGGAACAAGTAATTTATTGGAAGAGTCAAGTAGAGCGTGATATCTACTATCTTCTACGATTTAAAAACTTTATCATCAATTTTATCACGGAGACTCAACTCAATAAATAATCCACATCACTGAATTATCCATGCACTACGGGCCAAGGATATTCATTAGTATCACGATCACAAATTATCCAAGCACTACGGGCCAAGGATATTCGTGTTTTCACCAATGGTCATGATCATGCCAACAACTATCCATCAATGCACTACGGGCCAATGAGGACTTTTACCACATCATTTGTAACATTACGGTCATGATTATACCGAATAATCCCTGGTATCATACCAAGTCCATCTATGCACTATGGGCAACATATGACTTTCAACATAATATAAGCATGAGGATGATGATAATGATATAAGAATTCAATTAACAGAAAGCAAAGGTTAAATTTTAAAGATTTATAATTTAATTTATCCAGAATTTAATAATGTCCAAATTGTCAACATAATACTGCTTTATGGAGTAAAATTCAAGAATAATATTGTAACAAAAATGATTTGGACCAAAAAGAAATCAATTTTTGTAATGAATAGTGCCCCGGGTGAATAGTGCCCAGGTGAATAGTATATCATGAATAGTAATTCAGGAATAGTAACCCCGTGAATAGTACTCCAGCATGAAAAAGTTAAAACTTATCAAGAATGCCCAGAATAATATTTTCATGAAATGATACTGGATGAAGCACAAATATCAAGGATATTCTACTAATTTCATGGAGTATAGAAGCCAAAACTTTAACAAAACGAGTATTGAATTCGAAATCTAAAATAAAATAATATTACTTACATACTACAGGGTATGGAAGAAAATATTATTTTTTACAAATATTGAATAAAAATAACATCCCTTACCTTGAAAAGAAAAGTATTCCGACTAGTAGGACGGGGATATTCTTGAAGAAAACTTATACTATTTTCTACGCTCAAAGTTTCCTTAAACTCTAAAGATATACGCTCAATATTATAGAAAAAGAATTCTCTGATTCTGGTGTGATTTTTAATTCTAACTAAGCATCCTATTTATAGGAGAATGGAAATGATACTATTTAGGAAAATCACGGATGCACAGTATATAAATTCGGACGAAATCAAATTTCATGGGCAGGTTTTGAAAAATCACATGATTTCTACTATGCTACACTATGCAGGTACTATGAAAACACTATGCATAATAAAATATAATACTCCCTCACGACCACGTTATTTCCCCCCCAATTTAATTTCTTCACTGGCATATATATATATATATATATATATATATATATAAATATATAATACTTATATATATATAAAACAAAGCATATATTATATATATACATACATTTCATGCCTTATACGGCAATCCAACTCCCCCATGTGACATCCTCCCATTTCTTCCACACGTGGGCGCCACATGTGGCCCCCACTTTTATTATACTGAATAACTTTCTACTGATTATTTTGAAAAATTGGTAAATGGGGGTCCATAAAATAAGAAAAATTTACATAAAATACTTCATAAAAATCCCCTCAATATTTTTAACAACATTTATCATCATTATTATAATTCGCAATATTTAACAATCAGGTCGTTCCCAGGAAAGAGAAGGCTTTCCGATAAGGATTTCTCCCTATTGGCGCGCAATTAGATGACCTAACCTCTCCTTGACAGAACTTCTAGACATCGTCAATATTGCAAATAATAATATTAATAACTTTATCGTCTTAATTATTGATTTAATAATATAAAATATTATGCAGATGATACTGTGACAATAATTGAATCAATAATATGAGAGATATGATGCAACAATTATTGTAGCAATAATTGAGTATAACTTAGTGACTTCTCATGTAAGCATCAATAATCAATACCGTGTGCTACTATGCAACCACGCGTATTACTGTACTTTTAACACCGGGTATTTCAACAGTTTAACGGTAAACTTCCGCCGTTATTTTTATAAAAAGATATTTCTGTCGTTTTCTAACTCCGACAATAATTCCGTTGTGGGGTCCACCAATGATTGTGTCATCGTACGAATATTCCCTGTTAAAACAAATATTCCCCGACCAATTGAATATTATATAACAACTTGCTTACTTTGCAAAATTTATAAATATTACCCACAACTATAATATTATAACAAATTCACACCTTAATATAAAAAAATGATATTTATAGAAAAAATCATCTTTATTCATAAATGTTGAGGTCTTCCATATTTCATATATTTATTATTTATATAAATATCGTAAAGTAGACACATACTTGATCGACCCTGAAATAATTCTCATAGAGAACTTTTCGTCTTGTCCTTGAAATTCAAGTCGTCTATCGAAAATATTTATCTAAGTATCTCATATATTTATTATTTATATAAATATTGTAAAGTAGACTATACTTTGTTGACCCCAAAATACTTCTCAGAGAGAACTATTCGGTCTGTCCTTGAAATTCAAGTAGTCTATCAAAAATATTTATATAAATACTTTATATATATCCATTATTTATATAAATACCATAGATTAACTCTTGATCAACCCCGAAATACTTCTCATAGAGAACTATTCGGCATGTCCTTTAAACTCAAATAGTTTATCAAAAATATTTATATAAATATACAAGTGTGAAAAATTATAAATTTGGTCAGTACTTAGACACCGAAATAATTTGAATTTTTTCACCCTTGAATATATGATAGCGTGAATTATTCAAACGGTCTTTAAAATTTTAAGTGGCCTTCTTTATATTGTATTCACATTATAGATAAAATATCTTTACATATCCTTTGAGTTAAACAAATATATTTACTATATCAAGTATTGATTAATTGATTTATTTATTATACTTGATATCTGTCATCACAAGTATTTGATCATAAATTCATTTATCCACAAAATACTTGTTGCATAATATAAAATTTATTTAAACTTTTATCATAAAAACTATATCTGTTTAATTCCATAGAAACACGTTCTTTATTATAAAGAATAAATAATTCTTTATAAACTTCCATCAAACTATTTATCTGCTTATTAAGAAGTATTATTTGACATACACTTAAATTTATTTATCTGCTTAATCAAGAAGTATTTTTACACAAATATAAAAGTTTTTAAACTTTATAACTGAGTCAAAATTCACATCTGCTTGCATGAAAATAGCAAAATAACTGAAATATGTTTTTTTTATTATTAATTGAAAAATGTTAATAAATTAATAGGAAATCCTAGTTGACAACTCATTGGATTAAATAAAGGGAAATACGGTAAGGAGATTATTGCAAAACAATTGGGGAAATTGTACTCCTATATTTTAATCATCTGGTGATCAATTTTTGTTAGTTTATTAGTTTTATTTTTCATAAATTAATTGGAGTGACTATTTAAGTGAGTTAAATTGGTAAAAAAAACTTGGTAATTAGAGTAATTGTTAATATTTGTTCCCTGTGGGCTCAACATCATTTCTTACTTCTATATTACTTGATTAACCGTGTGCACTTGCACATATTGTTAGTATATAAAATGGACAACAAGTTTTTGGCGCCGTTGTCGGGCCAATAAGAACTTTCACCATAACCCTTTTTGTCTATAACACCAAAGGTCATGATTATACCAATTCACAGTTCTTGGTCATAATCCTGCCAATCAATGGTTACTCTTTGCACTCCGACCAAAAAGAATTTTTCACCACACTTTAAATCGAAGGATTATGACAATGATATAAAGGATGAATGGAAATAATAAGAATAATAAGATTAAAAATAAACATTAGAGATCTATAATTTAATTTGTTCAAAGTCCAAGAAAGTCCAAATTGTAAACATGATATCCAGAAATTCGATTAGAGTCCAATAATAGAATAAATAAGGTTTATAATTCAACTATAATGTGTAAAATGCAATAAAAAAAAAATCAGATGAAAAGATATTATATGAAGCACATATAAAGTGCAATAAGAAGATTCAGGTGAAAAGATATTAGATGAAGCACAAACTATTTAGACTATTAATTAAGGAAGTTCTAAATAGTTTAGAACTTTTCACCGTTTAATAACAAATTTATAAAAACGAATAACAATTTCTTACCATAATATGGAGTATGAAAGAAAATAATATCCCTTACCTCAATTAGCAAGCGATTGGATACTATTTTTTATGAAGTTTATCAAGCTAGATATATATTTATAATATAACTAGTAATTACCACAAATAAATTTCATAGTTTACACTAACTCGGACTTGATAGTATAACTTTGTGTAGTGTACAAAACAGAGTATATATTTCAAAATAACTTTTGAAAGAATGAATAATATTTCAAAAAAAATCTTCCAGAGGAAGCTTTTCAAAATAAATCTCCCAAAGAAAGAGTTGAAAAAATTGTGTGACGTGTGTGAGTGCTTATGTAACTATATATTATAAAAACTCACCTGAACAATTGGTGCACCAAAACTTAAAACAACCTTAACCCTTCAAAGACACTTACACTAATGATTTAGAGAGTGGAAGGAAGGTTAAGCAAGAGAGTTATGAAAATCTTTCTGCTTAACCCCCTATTTATAGCAAAAACTTAACCCACATCTACATCCCCACACGTTACACATTTTAGATAACTTTTAATCTACACCATCCATTAGTTATCAACACGTTACACATTTTCAGAACACACATTACACACTTTAGGACTATTCTTACACACGTTTCACACTTCAGGATACACATTACACATTTCAGGACTATTCTTACACACGTTTCATAGTTCAGGACGCATGCTACACATTTTCAAGATTATTATTCTTTATTACTCACCATTATTATTATAAATCAATTTTTTTAATTACTGTATTAATATCACAGACTCGCAATACTAACAACCAGATCGTTCATAGGAAAGAAGGGTTTTCTGATAAGGATTTCTCCTTATTGGCAAGCAATTATATAACCTAACCCCTTTTCTTGACAGAACTTCTAGACATTACGAATAGTGCTTATGACACCCCCAAAATAGGTATACATCACCCATCTTGAGTCGCCAAATACATGGTACAAAATTCAAATACAACTTAATAATACAACTGTCGTGTAAAATACTTACAAAACATAAATCGAGAGTTTTAATACTTAATATTGTCTACTAGCATAAAGATTCAACTCAAATGGAGTCCTCAATACATTTATTATCACACTATTTCATAGAATAGTGAGGACTACTAATGTTATCATCTGGACCGTCACTCCATTCCCCGACTACTCCCGGCTATGTTTTTATTTCCTGAAGAGAACAATGAAAGCAAAAGGGTGAGCTCAACTAGTCCAGTAAGAAATAGTACGACTAAGATAATGCAGAATAATTTTTCGTTAGCCTTCAACAATGTTAAACTGATAAAATATAACAAACATCAAGTTAACTACAGCGGAATAAGCAATCCATTAGAAGAGTCAAGTAGAGCATAAAATCTACTATCTTCTATAATTTAAAAGGTTTTTCATCACTTTTATCGCTGAGACTCAGCTTAATAAATAATTCACATCATCGAATCACCCCTGCACTACGGCCAAGGACATTCTTTAGTATCATGACCACAAACTATCCATGCACTACGGCCAAGGATATTCGTGTATTCATCAATGATCATGATCATGCCAACAACTGTCCATCAATGCACTACGGGCCAATGAGGACTTTTACCACATCATTTGTAACATTACGGTCATGATTATATCGAATAATCCCTGGTCATAATCATACCAAGTCCATCTATGCACTATAGGCCACAAATGACTTTCAACAGAATATAAACATGAGGATGATAACAATGATATAAGAATTCAATAAAAACAAGTTCAAGGATAAATTTTTAAAGATTTATAATTTAATTTATCCAGAAATCAAGAACGTCTAAATTGTCAACATGATACTGCTTTGTGGAGTAAAATTCAAGAATAATATTGTACCAAAAATAATTTGGACCGAAAACGAATCAATTTTTATCATGAATAGTACCCCGGGTGAATAGTACTCGAGTGAATAGTACCCTATGAATAGTACTTCAGGAATAGTAATCCCTTGAATAGTACTCAGACATGAAAAAGTTAAAACTTATCAAAAATTCTCAGAATAATATTTTCATGAAAAGATACTGGATGAAGCGCAAATATATGAAGCAATTCAAAGCTGGGAACATCCTAAGTCAGTGACTGAAGTACGTAGCTTTCTGGGCTTAGCTGGTTATTATCGGAGATTCGTGGAAGGGTTTTCTCGAATCGCTACTCCTTTAACTCAGCTGACTCGAAAAGATAAAAAATTCGGTTGGCGCGAGAATGTGAGAAGAGTTTTCAAGAACTCAAGAGAAGACTCATTTCAGCACCTATTCTAACAATACCATCTGGCTCGGAGGGATTTGTCATCTACAATGATGCTTCAGGCAAAGGTTTAGGATGTGTTCTCATGCAACATGGGAAAGTCATAGCCTACGCCTCAAGACAACTCAAAGAATATGAGATGAATTATCCTACTCATGATCTAGAGTTAGCAGTTGTCATTTTTGCGCTTCAGATTTGGAGGCATTACCTGTATGGAGAGAAGGTGGAGATCTATACGGATCATAAAAGCCTTAAATATTTCTTCACTCAAAAGGATTTCAACATGTGGCAATGACGTTGGATGGAACTGTTGAAAGATTATGATCATACCATCCAATACCATCCTGGAAAAGCGACGTGGTAGCTGACGCATTAAGTAGAAGATCATATACAGGCACGAGTGAGATATTGTCAACACAAAGGCCCATTTGGTACGACTTACAAAGGATGGAGATAGAGTTAAAGAGTCCAGGGACCCATGTGATGATAGCGAATATACGAGTAGAACCGACTTTAATCGATAAAATTAATGTTGCTCAAGCTATAGACCTGGAGCTGATGCGTATGAGGAAGAAAGTACAAGAAAGTGTTATTTCAGAAGCAAGAATCGATGAAGAAGGAATACTTCGAGTCAACTCCAGACTTTGTGTTACTATCAATTCTAACTTAAAGTATAAAATCATGATGGAGGCGCACAACACACCGTTTGCAATCCATCCTGTGAGTACCAAAATGTATCGTGATCTTTGACATACATTTTGGTGGAACAATATGAATAGAGAGATAGCGAGGTTTATCTCAAGGTGTCTAACTTGTCAACGAGTCAAGGAGGAGCATCAAGTGCCAAAAGGTCCATTGCAATTATTTGAAATTCCAGAATGGAAGTGGGAGCACATTACCATGGATTTCGTTACTGGTCTTCCCAAGGTTTCTCAAGGCATTGATGCGATTTGGGTCATTCTTGATAGATTGACCAAGTCTGCTCATTTCTTACCTATACGGAAAACTTATACACTTGAACGTCTTGCTCGTATGTACATAAATGAGATTGTAAGACTGCATGGTATGCCAATATCCATAATTTCTGATCGAGACCCAAGACTTACTTCATGATTTTGGGTTAGTTTGCAAAAATCTATGGGCACATATTTATGATTTAGTTCAGCATATCATCCTTAAATGGACGGGCAGTCAGAGAGGACTATTCAAACTTTGGAGGATCTATTAAGACTCTATGTCCTTAACTTCAAAGGAAGTTGGGACAAGTTTTTGCCATTAGTGGAATTCTTCTACAACAACAGTTATCAAGCAAGTATTGGCATGACTCCATTTGAGGCGTTGTATGGAAGAAAGTGTCGTTCTCCAGTATGCTGGGATGAGGTGGGTGAAGCAACGTTGTTGGGACCGGAGTTGGTACGTATAACTACGGAAAATATTCAAACGATCCGACAACGTATAAAAACCTCACAAGATCGACAATAGAGTTATGCTGATATTCATCGAAAGGATGTGGAATTCAATATTGGAGATCATGTGTTGTTACATGTTGCTCCATGGAAAGGAGTTACGAGATTTGGAAAGAGAGGAAAGCTCAATCCTCGATTCATTGGCCCATTTTTAATCCTCGATCGAGTAGGAACTGTGGCTTATTGACTCACATTACCGCCAAGTATGTCTCGTGTTCATAATGTTTTTCACATATTCATGCTATGTAAATATGTGAAAGACCCAAACCACATTACTGAGTTAGAACCAGATGAAATTGCGGAAGATTTAACGTATGAAGAGGTACCTGTTAGAATCTTGGATAAGAAGGAACATATTTTACGCTCCAAGGTTATACCTCAAGTAAAAGTTTTGTGGAGAAACCACGATGTTGAGAAAATGACTTGGGAGTTAGAATCTAAAATGAAATCAAGGTATCCTCACCTATTCGTAATACCAGGTATGTACCCTAATTTTTAGGACGAAATTTCATAAGAAGGGGAGGTTGTAAGGCCCCAACTTTTATGAATAAAGATGAATTTTTCTATAAATATCATTTTTTATATTAAGGTTTGAATTTGTTATAATATTATAGTTGTGGGTAATATTTATAAATTTTGCAAAGTAAGCAAGTTGTTATATAATATTCGATTGGTCGGGGAATATTCGTTTTAACAGGGAATATTCATATGATGGCACAATCATTGGTGGACCCCAGAATGAAATTATTGTCGGAGTTAGAAAACGACAGAAATATCTTTTTATAAAAATAACGGCGGAAGTTTACCGTTAAACTATTGAAATACCCGGTGTTAAAAAAATGCGAATGAATACGCCAGTAGTTGCATAGTAACAATACGGTATTGATTATTGATGCTTACGTGAGAAGTCACTAAGTTATACTCAATTATTGCTACATAATGATTGCGATCATATCTCTCATATTATTGATTCAATTATTGTCACAAAGATTATCTCGCATAATATTTTATATTATTAAATCAATAATTGAGACGACAAAGTTATTAATATTATTTTTTGCAATATTGACGATGTCTAGAAGTTCTGTCAAGGAGAGGTTAGGTCATCTAATTGTGCGCTAATAGGGAGAAATCTTTATCGGAAAGCCCCCTCTTTCCTGGGAACGACTTGGTTGTTAAATATTGTGAATTATAATAATGATGATAAATGTTGTTAAAAATATTGAGGGGATTTTTATGAAGTATTTTATGTAAATTTTGCTTATTTTATGGACCCCCATTTACCCATTTTTCAAAATAATCGGTAGAAAGTTATTCAGTATAATAAAAATGGGGGCCATGTGTGGAAGAAATGGGAGGATGTCGCACGGGGGAGTTGGATTGACGATAAGACGTGAAATAAATAAATAAATATATATATATATATATATATATATATATATATATATATATATATGTCGTGAAGAAATTAAATTGGGGAAGTAACGTGTGTCGTAAGAGGGAGTATTATTATTATTTTATTAGTTTTATTTTTTATGAAAAATAGAATATATTATATTTTATTATGCATAATGTTTGCATAGTGCTTGCATAGTGCAGCATAGTAGAAATCATGTGATTTTTCAAAACTTGCCCGTGAAATTTGATTTCGTCCGAATTTATATACCGTGCGTCCGTTATTTTTCCTAAATAGTATCCTTTCCATTCTCTTATATATAGGATGCTTATTTAGAATTGAAAATCATACCAGAATAAGAGAATTATTTTTCTATAATATTGAGTGTATTTCTTTAGAGTTTAAGGAAACTTTGAGTGTAGAAAATAGTATAAGTTTTCTTCAAGAATATCCCCGCCCTACCAGTCGGAATACTTTTTTTTTCAAGGTAAGGGATGTTATTGTTATTCAATATTTGTAAAAAATAATATTTTCTTCCATACCCTGTAGTATATAAGTAATATTATTTCGTTTTAGATTTCGAATTCTATACTCGTTTTGTTAAAGTTTTGGCTTCTATACTCCATGAAATTAGTAGAATATCCTTGATATTTGCGCTTCATCCAGCATCTTTTTATGAAAATATTATTCTGGGCATTCTTGATAAGTTTTAAAATTTTCATGCCGGAGTACTATTCATGGGGTTACTATTACTGAATTACTATTCACGGGATACTATTCACCCGGGGTACTATTCATTACGAAAATTGATTTCTTTTTGGTCCAAATCATTTTTGTTATAATATTATTCTTGAATTTTACTCCACAAAGCAGTATCATGTTGACAATTTGGACATTATTGAATTCTGGATAAATTAAATTATAAATCTTTAAAAATTTATCATTTGCTTTCTTTTAATTGAATTCTTATATCATTGTCATCATCCTCATGCTTATATTATGTTGAAAGTCATCTGTGGCCCATAGTGCATAGATGGACTTGGTATGATTATGACCAGGGATTATTCGGTATAATCATGACCGTAATATTACAAATGATATGGTAAAAGTCCTCATTGGCCCGTAGTGCATTGATGGACAGTTGTTGGCATGATCATGACCATCGGTGAAAACACGAATATCCTTGGCCCATAGTGCATGGATAATTTATGGTCGTGATACTAAAAATATTGTGAGATCCCGAATTTTATGAAATAAAAGTATTCAATTTTTCTATTTTAGTAAATAGTTAAATTGATAAAAGGTTAAAGTTAAGGGTGATATTTGAAAAAAAATTCAAAGTAAGAAAGTTTTCATAAAGTAATCGGTGATAAAAGTACAGTAATACGCATGGTTACATAGTAGTAGCACACGGTATTGTATAATATTTTTGATTATTGATGCTTACGTGAGAAGACACTCAGTTTTATTCAATTATTGCTACAGTAATTGCTGCATCATATCTCTCATATTATTGATTCAATTGTTGTCACAGTATCATCTGCATAATATGTTATATTATTAAATCAATAATTGAGATGGCAAAGTTATTCATATTATTATTTGCAATATTGACAATGTCTAGAAGTTCTGTCAAGGAGAGGTTTGGTCACCTAATTGTGCGCCAATAAGGAGAAATTCTTATCGAAAAGCCCCCTCTTTCCTGGAAATGACCTGGTTGTTAAATATTGTGCGTTATAATATTAATGATGAATAAGTTCGTTTTAATTAAAGATGAAATTGATAATTCTATTGTGTTGGGATTATTAGTGTTAGTGGAAATCGACATTTTTTTCGATAATAATTGATTTCTGGAGGTTATATTGACCAATCGGGTAATTAACCGGATAAATGAGCAATTAGTTGCTATTAATTTACATGATTATAACTATTTATTCACATGTGTGTACTATTGATTCACATTCTTGTACTATTAGGGGAGGTGGTGCAAGATTGATAATACTTGCATGACTAAGCTAAAAATAGAGGTATAGATGGAGGTACTATACTGTAATTTGTATTTTCACATGTCTAGAACTATTGAGTCACATGATTTACTATTGATTTACATAATTTACTATTAGGGGAGGTAGTGCAAGTTTGATAATACTTACAGGACTAAATTAAAATGAAGGAAAAGAGGAAGGTATTATACTATAATATTTTGAGCCCCAAAACGTGCAATTATCGAAACTATATTTTCCTATAAATAAAAGCTCATTCTTCCTTCATTTCTCACCAATTCACTAAAGCTACAGAGCAATTATTATAGAGAGAAATAATAAAGAGAAAGAAGAAGAGAAGTCTGCTACCTCACTATTCCAGTATCCAGTCTTCTTTTGAGGTAAGGGATATTATTTGTTGTATTCGTAAGGGGTATTATTTCTTTTGTATTCATGAAGAGAGCTTATGTTATTCTATTCTTTATTATTATATTGGAATAACCTGTCTATACGAAGTACCACATACATGGTGAAATTCTTCTGTTATTCCATTCTTTATTATTATGTTGGAATAACTTGTCTATGTGAAGTACCGCATATATGGTGAAATTCTTCTGTTATTCCATTCTTTTTATTATTACGTTGGAATAAACACATCATGCATTCTATCGCATGCCCGGTGAATTCTGTTGTTATTTCATTCTTTATTATTCATTAGAATATCCTCGTGCATGCGGATTACGCGTGACCGGTTCCATTCTTTATTATACATTGGGAATAACACATGCAATGCGGTCTATCGCATGCATGGTGAATTCTTTACGTTATTCCATTCTTTATTATTATGTTGGAATAACTCCTGTCATGCAAAGTACCGCATACATGGTGAAATTCTTACGTTATTCCATTCTTTATTATTATGTTGGAATAACTTTCGTCTATGCAAAGTACCGCATACATGGTGAAATTCTTCATTATTCCATTCTTTATTATTACGTTGGAATATCCCGTCGCATGCATATTACGCATGACCTGGTTCCCTTATTTATTATTCTGTTGGAATAACCTATTTGTGCGGTCTATTGCATGCCTGGTGAATTCTTATGTTATTCCATTCTTTAGTATTCTGTTGGAATAACTTGTCTATGTGAACTACCGCATGCATGGTGAATGATCCTTCGTATTCATTCTTTATTAAATTGTGGAAATGATCTGTCTACGTGGATTACCGCATGGGCGGTGAAAATCCATTCATAGCTTTCAGATATTCTATTATACTCATATGAGAGATCATTTCTTTTGTACTCGTCATGGAATATCATTTTCTTTGGTATTTTTTTACGAGTTACTATTCATTGGTTACTATTCACCCAGTTACTATTCACTCTAGTATTATTTACTCGGATATTCGGGACAGTTTTCGTGTCAGAGTACTATTCACGAGTTACTATTCATAGGTTACTATTCACCCAAATTACTATTCACCTAAATATTATTCACTCGAGTATTTGGGGTACTTTTCATGCCGGGGTACTATTCATGAGGTACTATTCCCAAAGTACTATTCATAGGGTACTATTCACGGGGTACTATTCACCCAAAAAATATATTTCTTTTCTGTCCAAATTATTTTTGGTACATGAATATTATTCTTGAATTTTACTCCACAAAGCAGTATCATGTTGACAATTTGGATATTTTTAAACTCTGGATAAATTTAAAGTCTTTAATATTTATCCTTGGCATCGTTTGATTAATGCTTATATCATTGTCATCATCCTCATGCTTATATTGTGATGAAAGTCATCTTTGGCTTACGTGCATAGATGGACTGTTGATTATTGGTTTTACAGTTGTATATTTTTGGCTTACGTGCAAAGATGGACTGTTGATTATTGGTTTTATAGTTGTATATCTTTGGCTTACATGCAAAGATGGACAAGTGTATGACATGATCATAACCACTGGTGATAATAACGAATATCCTTGGCCCGTAGTGCATGGATAATTCGATGATGTGATTAAGCGGGATCATGACCATTAGTTAACGGTTGAATGTCTTTGGCCGTAGAAGTAATCGACAGATAATTGATTGGTATGATCATGACCATTGGTTTTATAGTTGAATATCTTTGGCCCGTAGTGCAAAGGTAAACAACTGATTGGTATGATCATTGTTATTACATTTGAATATCTTTAGCCTTTGGAGTAAGGATATTGAGTAAACGTTCTATTAAGCCTTTGTAGCAAGGAGAAACTGTTGATTTATATAATTATAAATAGGAATTGTGGATTTAACTATAATCTTTGGTGGTTTAGGTGAAGACATGTGATGATAGTTCTTTTTGTCCTGGGTATAACAAAGAACTGTTGATGGGTATTACAGCGATAAAATTGATGATAAACTTTTTAATCATAGAAGATAGTATCTAATGGATTGCTTATTCCGCTGCAGTTGTTGATCTAAAACTTGTTGTCTATTATATTCTATCAGTTGTTATACTGTTGAAGGCTAAGGATAATTTATTCTGCATTATCTTAGTCATAATATTTCTTACTGGGCTAATTGAGCTCACCCTTTTCTTTCATTGTTTTCTTCAGGAAATGAGAATATAGCTGGGATGAGTCGGGGAACAGAGTGATGGTCCGAGATGGTGTTATAATATTTCTCACTATTTTATGAAATAGTGTGATAATAAATGTAATGAGGACTCCAATTGAGTTTGAATACTGTCTAGAAGACAATATTCGTATTAAAACTCTCAGTTTATGTTTTGTTGTATAGTACCCGACAATTGTATAATTAAGTTTGTATGGGTATTCTGTACCAAGTATCTGGTGACCCAAGATGGGTGATGTATACCCGTTTTGGGGGCGTCACAAATATCCTTGGCCCGTAGTGCATGGATAATTCAGTGATGTCACTACAAAAAAATGGGGCTTCAGCAACAACCGATTTTTGTTGCTAAAGGTGCCAAATTTTGTTGCAAAAGGGTTTTGGCAACGACTTTACTGTCGTTGCGTCTTTCATTGCGCAATGAGCATTGCTAATTGTTTCGCAACGAACGTAATTTTTTTGTTGCCAAAAGTAAAATATTTTGCAACGAAATATGGCTTTCGTACAGAGACATCGATCCTTTAGCAACAAAATGTATTGTTGCAGAATAATTAAAATTTCGTTGCTAAAAATCCCATTTTGTTGCAAAAGCCTGCTAATTGGCAACGAAATGGACTCTTTTATTTGCAACCACCATGCATTTTCGTTGTAATTGACACCATTTTGCAACGACATTTTTCGTTGCAGTAAATTATGAAAATTATTGCCTAAGCTTGCTTTCGTTGCGGAATGTAAACTTTTTAGCAACGATTTTCATTGCTGATTATATTATTTGGAAATGACATTATGCTGAATCAGCAACAAAAATGTTTGTTGCTGGTTATTTTTTTAATAGCAACAAAAGTCGTCGATTAGCAACGACATTATATGTTGTCGTTTCTTTATATGTGCAACGAAAATTGATATGATTTGTAACCATAAAAAATGTTGTCTTTTATTTTAGTATTAGCAACAATATCCTCTCAGTTGTTATTAGGTTAATTTTTTGTTGCCAAATATTATATTTTTAATGCCATTAGCAACAAAAATTTATTTCTAAATGTATAAAAAATTGTTGCTATATTAAAACTTGTTCAATGCTTTGGTAACGAATTATATTGTTGCCAAATCAAAATTTGACATTCTTTTTGTGTACCTGGCTGACTCAATGTCCCTATAGCAAATAATGGTAAAAATACAAAAAACTAAAATATTATTAACTTAATAAAATCTTTCACCACATAATCATTCATTATCTTTACAATTAACCATCTAAAGCTACCACAGTTCTTCAATCAAAGTATATATCTACATATATAGAGAGAGTACACTTCATAATTTCGTCCCTTGTCTTCCGTAAACGTAGAACGGAAATTTGATACCTAGTATTGTAAGGCAGGTCGTAGAAGCAGTCTTCCTGCACATATTTAAAAATAATAGCAAGTCAGGAAAATGAAGTAAATAAGTTAGTAGAGGCACTTAATGCCAAAATCAATACACAAAGACATAGAGTTGCTACGTGGTACTAATGTACACCGTATTGCTCATAAGCATAAAAAGACAAATAGGCAATCACAATATCATTTGCTATAAATCCAAATAGAAAAAAAAGAACCTTCGGTCATGACTATATGATTGCTCTTATTACAAAGAAAAATTAGAATCTTAATCGGCCATTTCATGAATTAATTTCAGTAAGCATAGTGGTAAACATATTTTCTATTACAAGACTTGTAGATTATTATTATATGTTGACCTCAAGTCAGAATTCAGTCACATTCAACAACCACAAGCATCACACAATCTTAGATACCATCACATAATCATAAATAACAATGTTTAGATTTCTATATAGAAAGGACAACAATTATGGGAAAGTTGAGGCTATTACTCAATGTGGAAAAACTTTTCTTAAGACGACAAATTTCCATACAGTATATGCCCCAAAGATGGTAGCTATAATCACAGACATCATAGATTTAATTACACGTGAATTTGTATTGATTGTTATTATATTATTTATAATCCATGAACAGGTCTTTTAACTTAATTAGAAATTAATAAATAATAGACTTTCAGGACAAGATCTAGAAACAAACCAATACCAGCTTTATTGTTCACCTGAACTGTTTAAACTTTTATGCTACCTTGTGACAATATCTTGTGAAAAGCATTTATGAGCTGAAGATTGAGACTACATACCATAAAATTGATAAACCTTTTAAATCATAGAAGATAGTAGATTTTATGCTCTACTTGACTCTTCTAATGGATTGCTTGTTTCGCTGCAGTTAAACTTGTTGTCTATTATATTCTATTAGTTTAACACTGTTGAAGGCTAATGATAAATTATTCTGCATTATCTTAGTCATAATATTTCTTACTGGGCTAGTTGAGCTCACCCTTTTCTTTCATTATTCTCTTCAGGAAATGAGAATATAGCTGGGACTAGTCGGGGAACGAAGTGACGGTCCAGATGGTTGCATTAGTAGTCCTCACTATTCTGTGAAATAGTGTGATAATAAATGTAATGAGGACTCCATTGAGTGTGGATATTGTCTAGATAAAAATATTCGTATTAAAACTCTCAGATTATATTTTGTCGTATTTTACATGACAGTTGTATAATTAAGTTGTATTTAAATTTTGTACCATGTATTTGGTGACTCAAGATGTGTGATGTATACCTATTTTGGGGGCGTTACAGTTGGTATCAAAGCTTAGGGATATGATCCCTAGCTAAGATGTGAGACTAGAACTAGGAGGGGCCTTATTATAAATAAAATTGAATTTTCTCTATTCATTATTCTAAATTAATAAGGTGTTAATTTGATATAATGCTTTGGTTATGGATGAAATATGCAAATTTTACAAAATAAACAAGTGGTTATAAAATATTCATTTTTATCGGGGAATATTCTTTTTGTCAGGGAATATTCGTACGACGGCGCATCCATTCGTGGGGCTCATAACAGAATAACTGTCGGATGAAGAAAACGACAAAGTATGAGTTTTTATAAATAACTTGGCGTAGTTATTCCAATTAACATTGTTGGAATACACGGTGGTTAAAAATCTGATGTCTGGCGTGGTTGCACAAAGATGGCATACGGTATTGCAGTATTATTGAATTATTGATTCGCATGCGTAAGAAAAGGCACTACTCAATAATTGTTACGATGAGTTCTGCTCAATATTTTATTTTATTGATTCAATAATTCTTTGCGTTGATATTTAATATTATTGTTGTTTCAATAATTGTCACCGCACGAAGATTTTCATTATCGGATCAATAATTCATATTATTTGAATAATATTATTAGATAGCATTATCGGTGATGTCTAGAAAGTTACATCAAGGAGAGGTTTGGTCACCTAATTGCTGAGAAGGAGAAATCCTTATTGGAAAGCCCCCTCTTCCAGGGAGCGCACGGTTGTCATAATTGTGATTACGTAATATTATTTGTGAATAATTAATTATTGATTTATATGATAAAGAAATATTTATTTGATGTGGATATAAATGATGGATTTATTTATGTGGTTATAAATGAAAAAATTAATGCTGAGGTGTTTTATCAGTATTTTGTCGGAATGGAGGTATTAAAAATCATCCGTTTATGGATTTCGAATATTTTTTGTTTGGAATTTGGTAAAACTCAAAGCTACAAAGTTGTAGAGAATTTGATTTCATGCGAAATGGACATAAAATTCATATTTTTCTGATAAACGGACTATTTTCTATGAATTACTGAAGTTTCGAAAAATAAAATGATTTTTATTAAATTATGGGTGGGACCCACTTTTGGGTTGGTGTTGAATACACATGGGCTGCTATTTTTTCTTCCAAGATGGCATGCTTGATTTTTTCCAAAGGTGTGCGTAGAGAAAAAGAAAGAAATAATAATATTTTATTATTTTAGTCTCCTATGGCGTTCTAGCATTTTTCTATAAATAGACGCTTAGGTTAGAATTGAAAATCACACCAAAAACAAGTTTTCTTTCTCTCTAGATTATCGAGCGTATTTTTGTGAGTATTTTGATACTTTGAGAGTTCTTTGTTTGGTCATAAGTTTCCTTGACTTATCTATCGATATTCCGATCGTAATTACAGAGTTATTTTGAGGTAAGGGATGTTATTTTCTTCTTAAATGATATTATTTTCTTCAATATCATTATGCCGAAATATTGGTGAACTTTTTAATTAAATTTGGAACTTTTTGTGTCAGGGTTACTATTCACGATACTCAGACTATTCATAGAAAAATAAAAATTTTCCTTTTTGTCCAAGATGTATATTTTGGCTACTATCTTTGATCAGTATCCATGTTTTGATCGTTATTTTTGAATTCTACTTCACAATTGGTTATTATGAAGTATTATTGATCTTGGATAAACCGTTATCTCTGAATCCCTAATATTTGTCCTTACGTCCTCTTTGGATTCGTTTTTCTTTAAAATATTTTCATCATCCTCGGTCTTAAATGATGATATTCTTGAATATCTTTGGTGCAGTAGTGCAAAGATGAATGATTAATCGATGAATATCTTTGGCCCAGAAGTGCAAAGATGAGCAGTGTTGAGATGAAAACACCGAGGTGGTGATATAAATGAATATCTTTGGCACCGTAGTAGCAAAAAGATGAATATTTGATTAAAGATGTATATTGATTGATGTTCTGAGGATAAAATATTGATGATGGACTTTTAAATCTTAGAAGATGGTAGAATTCATTCTCTACGTGACTCTTCTAATGGATTGATGTTTTATTTGCATTTGTTGATCTAAAACTTGTTGTCTATTATATTCTATCGATTTTTCCTGTTGAAGACTAATGATAATTTGTTGTATATTATCTTAGTCATAATATTCTTTATTGGGCTGGTTGAGCACACCATTTTCCTTTTTGTTCCATTTTTCTTCTCAGGAGGTGAGAACATAGCATGATCGAGTCGGGGTATGGAGTAATGGTTCTAGAAAGATGTTTTAGCAGTCCTCACTATTTCTGTAAAATAGTGTATGAATAATTGTAATGAGGACTTATTTGAGTGTTGATATTTCTAGAAGACAATATTTGTATTTAAACTCACAGTATGTGTTGTCGTATTTTACACGACATTTGTATTATTGAAGTTGTAGTTTTCTTTCTATACCATGTATTTGGAGACTCAGAATGGGTGTTGTATACCTATTTTGGGGGCGTCACAGGTAATTCCTTCGCTAGTATGACCTACCTAAGTTTATTTGTTATTTAATTGGTCGGTCAGAGTATAGGGATAATATGTTGCATGCCAATTAACCCTTGTTTTGTGGCAATATTTGAAAATGGCATCTGAGAATGTTGAGAATAACAATGGAGCATAGGAGACCGTTGAGTCACCACAGATCAATAACCAGGATAATGTGCATCAGGAAGGCAACAATCCTCATGTAAACAACAACACCAACCAAATGATGAACGATGGAATGTTCAGAGGCTTTCTGCAATTCATGCAACATCAGGAAAGAGAGACTCCTGTTCAAAATGCAGGTGGAAACACTGGCAACTCTCGAACGGTCACCGCTAAGCAGTTCAAGGAGCTGGGACCACCAGAGTTTTTGGGAAAGCCAGAACCACTTAAGGCGGAGACGTGGTTAAAGCAAATCACCAAGATATTTGATTTCTTGGGATACTTCAAGGAGCAAAAGGTTCCCTTTGCCACCTTCATGCTGCGAGGAGAGGCAGATCATTGGTGGGAATCTGTAAAACGTACCCAAACTGCCGTACTGAAGATGTCTTGGGAGAAGTTCCAAGAACTGTTCAATGACAAGTACTTTCCCGAAAGTATTCGTCAAATGAAGGAGGTGGAGTTCATCAAGTTGGAACAAAACAATATGGCAGTGGCACAGTACGAAGCTAAGTTTATCGAGTTGTCCCGGTTTGCGTCCCATTTGGTTGATAATAAGGAGAGAATGACGTAGATGTTTCTAAGAGGTTTGAAACCCGAGATACGTCAATACCTCATTTCTCTCAAACTTTGCTTGTATTCAGATGTTGTGAATAGGGCTCAGTTATTGGAGCGAAATAATGAGTCAACCCAACCAAGAGAGAGCAACCGACAAAATGATAATACCAGCGGTAGCAGTCATCGAAGCGGTGATAACAAACGTGGAGGGAATCAACATGCCAAAAATGGTAACCACTTCGGTGGTGATCATTGCCAAGACAATAAGAGTGGATATTTCAAGAAGAGGAGATTCAACAATGATGGAAAGACGTCAGCACCAGCACCCGTTATTAAAGAAGTAGAACGGCCACCGATCGTAAGCTTCAAATGCGGAGGGGAGGGACACATTAGTCCAAACTATGCGCAACAGTCCAAAACGTGTTACAATTGTGGAAGAGAAGGTCACCTAGCTCGATTTTGTCGTGCAGGGAAGCCAAGTCCAGCTGGGATAGAGGCACCAAAGGCTGTCCCAGAAATGTCAAAACCGGTAGTTTAAGGGAGAGCGTAGAACAATGTATATTTTTATATCTATAACAATAAACAAGTAGGAGATGATTTAATCAAGCAATTTAAACAGCTTATCTCAAGTACTCGTGACCGATTTTTCACTTATTCAAATAATCAGAATTTTGAAGTAACAAAGAGAGATTAAATGTACCGATCGAGAAATTTTGTAATTAAATTTAAATATTTATTGAATTAAATAAATATTTTAATTAATTTATTTGTGGAGATAAATAAATAATTGATAAAATTGTGGTGTAATAATTTAGTTAAGTGTGTATGTTAACTAAATTAATGAATGGTAATTTTATTATTTGAAGAATTAATTTAATGAAATAATTAAATTAAATGAATTTTTTAATATTTAAGAAAATAGTTAAATAAATAAATTGATGTTTTATTTTAATTTAATAATTAAATTAAGTGTGCAATAATTTGTTAAGTATAAAAATTATTATAATGGAAATTATAATTATAATTATAATTGTGGGAATATAAATTAATTAAATAAAAGTGTGACACATGGAACTATATAAAATAAGTATTATACAAATAAATTAGAAGGGGGAGTTTTGTGCAAACCAAACAATGCCTTGACTTTTGGTTAATATAACAGCCAAAGACTGTTGGCTTGATAAAACTGATAACCACGTTTAGCAGTTTATTTGAGCGCACAGTGTAATGGCTATATTACTTATTTTTCCTAAAAACTAAGTACATAGAGTTTGGAGAGGAAGAGAGAAACACTGTGAAATTGAGGGAGAGCTAGAGAGAAATTTAGGATTCCCTGTGAATTGGAAATCAAGGGGAAAGCTTGCTATCATTGTTGCTAGTGAAAACAAGGAATTCAAGGTAATCTATTCCTAATTTCTAGTTTTGATTTTCAATATTTATTCTCTGTAATTGAGTTTTGTTGGATTGTTGTTGATGTTATGAGTATATAATCTGATAATCATCATATATATAAGTAATTTTTAGTGGTCAAATTCATGAAAAATCATGTTTTATGTTCTTGAGTTTTGGGGAAAAGGGGAAATTGGGCTAATAACTTGTTAGAGTAAGTGGTATTTGTGTTATAAATGGTTTATAATCTGATATAAGTTGCTTTCAAATGGTTTTGGACTATCAAATTCGTGAAATTGAGTTGTGGAAGAAAATTAGAGTAACAGTGTTATATATATATATATGAAAATGGCTTGTTTGAGTCCAAAATTTGATGGTCAATCCTTGATAGAATCTGTAAATTGATTGTATATTGTGTTAGTATATCAAGAAACGAAAACAACATAATTGAAATGGTGTAATTTGGTTAAGAAACAAGGATTTGGCGATTGAATTCGCTAAATGTGTTGAAAATGGAGAAAACAACAAAAATATGGTTTTAATCCTTAAAATTTTGGTTATTTTGTTGTTAAAAGTGTTATGTATATGCTTAGCAATGTTGTAGTGAGTTTTTAGCTATTGGCTTTAATGAATTGCTGTGAAATTGGGAGAAATTGGAACTTTTGGTTAGAGCAGAGCTTCAATTCATGTTCTTTGTAAAAGCTGAAGTCGAGGTCGAGCAGTAAGGTACTTGCCGCCATTTGGTAGCCGACGAATTTAAAAGGTAGCCATGGTAACAAGACCAATGTGGTTAGACGATCCAAATGAGGAATTGTTAACTGTATAGTGGGGAAATGTTAACTTAACCTACTTTAATGATTGTAGAGGACCTAAAACATGTTATAAGACGTAATAACATATTGTAATCACAACGTCGAAACTATAGATTATGAATTAGTAAGTTGTGAAAGTTCGTAATGTGATGTCATTAGAATTGGTGTTGTTCTACAATCACCATGTTGTGTACTATGATATAATTGAGAATTCAGTTTCGTGTTACGTGAATGGGTAGGATAATCAAGTCTTAAGTTAAAGATTATGGACTTAATTGAAATGAAAAGTAAACTAATGAAGTTAATGTTAATATAACTAATTGGTATTGTGATCCTAATGATATATGTAGGATATTTGGTGAACATTTATTATACTTGTGTAGCTTACGCACGAGGCAAGTTCCCTAACTTCATTCTCTTTATATTGAATGCAATTTCATAACTATGTTTATCCTTTTGTTGTCAAGCAAGCTTTCTAGTTTATCATTATGCAAGTTCCCTAACTTCATCTCTTTATAATGAATGCAATTTCATAACTATGTTTATCCTTTTGTTGTCAAGCAAGCTTTCTCGTTTATCATTATGCAAGTTCCTAAATCATATACTATAGTTGAGCAAGCTTATTGATTCCATCTTGTTTATGTTTATACAAACTCTTGTATTCTAATTCTTTACATAGAGCGAGTTTTACAATCCTAACTCTCATTCTTACTGTTCAGAGCATGTACTGTTTAACTTCGTTGTTCCTAATGAGATTTCTTGATTCTTTTGGATATAGTACTTTGCATATGCACCATGTCCATTCAATTTTACATTGTCATTATTAAATCCTTGACTTTAATATCATATATTGTTCAATCCTATATTATTGTGTTGAATCGTCAAATAGAAAGAAAACTCTTATTGACTGGACAAATCTATAATTGAATAGTGTTCTAAAATTCTAGAACCATTGATAAGCTAGTTCCAAACTAAACTTTCTTTAGTGCAGAAATCCTAAAGTTAAACTGAGATGAACAACCCTGATATAGGGGATTATGTACGCGTTAGCTAGATGTTTATGCACAATACATGGTACAAAGGGCTGATCCCCCTAATTACATAAGGAAGGGTCTGTATAGTCTAAATGACTATTAAGGTTGAGGTAATAATACCTACTTACCGGGGACATATTTCGTGGTCTTAAGACCCTCAGATTTTATCCTGAACTTTTTTTCTATTCTTGATTCGTAGAATAAGTTCTCCATTATTCAGTAATCATTACTTACCCTTATGTTGATACTATTATTATTCTTTATATTAGTGAGCAATTGTTTGCTCACTCTTGCAATTAACACTGAAGCTAAAGTTGAGAGAGTCGATGAGCCGTCTATTAGCAAAGGAAAGGGCAAGGTGTCCAAGTGATGAAGATTTATTTGAATTTATTTAAATGAAATTATGTTTTAAGACCTATAATATTTTATGATGTATTTCACAGACTTATGTAATAATTTAAGGTTAGATTTCCTGGGATTGATTTAAGTTGATGTAACCCTTTAATGGGAAAGATTATTGTTGAAGTTATTTAAGTTATATCTTTATCCTTTATTATGGGTAGTTAGATGTAATTGTTTTGAATAGTGAGCACCAAATTCTGTGGGAATGAAGTACCTGAATTTGGGGGTGTCACAGGTTGGTATTAAAGCTTTAGGTTATGAACCTTAGGTGGGAGAAAACCTTAGGAAGTGACCTTTAAGGAGACAGAAAACATAGTGGTGTCAAACTCTTATCGAGTTTTATGGAATGGATTAAGGCATCCATTAAAGATAAACAATAAAAGACTTTATGTGTTATGTGTTAATAACTTATGTACTCGCGAGTATCAAAGAATGTCACATAATAAATAAAACTTAAAAGTATTTTGTTGTCAGGATGTTTAACGTTGAAGGATCCGATCAAGCTAGGGAAGAGATACCTTAGGTACCTAGAGATGATGAGCCCCGAGATGTCTATGTTTCTCGGGAACAGTTAATCCAAAGGGAGGAAGAATAGGAGGATGAGCCTGTGTCTGATCCTGAGGAGGAGAACTCTGAGGAGATAGAGGTGGAAGAGGATCCTATGGAGTTTTCACCAAACTCCATATCTGCTGAGATGTATGATGCACTGTATAACAGAAACATAGAATTACAAGATAGGATTGAGGAGTTAAAAGAGATAGCTGAGATGCATCAGGCTACTATAGAGCAGAAGGATGCCAAGATTCAAGTACTTAACTCATGACTTGGGAACATGGAATGGAATCTAGTTCATACAGAGGGACAATAAGAGGATATGTTGGCTGAGAATGAGAAGATGAAGACTGAAGTTGGAAAGCTAAAAGATGACTTAAAGGAGGAGTCAGCTAAGCGTGCGAGAGCAGAAGACGCTTGGATGAAGGCTACTCAGCGTGCAGACCGTACTGAAGCTAAGGTCCGAACGAAGAAGGCCAAGATGAATGAAATGGATTATGCCTTTCATTCTGCGATTGATAGGGCCCAGGATCGAGTCTTTTATTACCCACCTCAGTTTGAAGACATGTCGTGGTTCGTGATGGATCGTAGAACGACATATCGTATTATGGAGGAGAAGCGTAGAGAAGCCTCTCAACGTCTTAATATGTCAAGATAGGAAGATTAATAATAATATATGATTAAGTATGTGATAAATAAGTTGTAATTTCTTATTTTGAGATAAATAAAGGGATATGATGAGTATGTAATCCTGAAACTTGTTTAGTTCAGGAAAGTGGATGTTGATAGCAGAGATGTTATCCTTATTATGTTTGAGAGTTATGAATGAATAAAATATCAAAGTTTATTGAAATTTTATGTGTTAAGCTTTAATCTTATAATGTTTAAGTTAAACTTTAAATATTTAAGAATTGATTAATGAACTAATAAGCGTATATTTTAACAGAAAATGCCTCCTAGAAGAAGACAACCATGCCAACAACCACCTTCTGAGGGGTCTGCTAACAATAATAACGAGGTCAACTCTAACCCGGTTCAACAGTTGGTGACTCTGTTAACTGGAGCACTTGCGAATCAACCGCAAGCCCAAGTCACGACCTTCAAGGACTTCAAAGCGGTTGGACCGCCGAAGTTTCAAGGGTCTATGAATCCAGTTGAAGCCTAAACCTGGATCATGGAAATGGAGAAGGTGTTTGACGTTGCTAGAGTCAACGAGGATTAGAAAACCGCGTTCGCAACGTTCATGTTGAAGTCTGAAGCTCTCTAGTGGTGGCAGGAGAATAAGGTTCCTAGGGGACAGGGAATAGTAGCGTGGGATAGATTTAAAGAGATGTACTTTCCGGCTAGTTCTTGGAATCAGTCTGAAGTTTAATTATTGGAGCTAAAGCAAGGAACTCTGACGATGCCGGAGTATGCTGCGAAGTTTAATTAGTTGCTAAGGTTTGCTACTTATCAAGTTAATACCGATGAGCGTAAGGTGAGAAGATTTGAACAAGGGTTGAAACCCTGGCTTTATAAAAAGGTTTCAATGTTCCAGTTAAACACGTTTGCGGCTATACTAGAAAAGGCAATTATCTCGAAGGGTAGAAGTGATGACTTAACCAAGTATAACCAAGAAAAAAAGAAGAGAAAGAATAAGAATGAAAACAAGGTTGGTGGAATCAGTAATAGAGGTAACAGCCAGAAGAGGAAGTGGAGTGAGAATTCGAATCCGAGAGGAGGAAAGCAAGGAAGTCAACAAAAGAAGAAGTTTAAAGCTTGTGCTACTTGCGGAAAGAACCACACCGGGGTGTGTTTGAAGGTTAAGAGGGTATGTTTCAATTGTGGTCAGGAGTGTCACATTGCACCAAACTGTTTTAGTCCAAAGAAGGGATCATGTTTCACCTGTGAGTCGAAGGATCACATGGCAAGTGATTGCCCTAAAAAGGCAGCGGGAAGTGCAAGCAGAGGAAAAGAAAACAATGGTGGTGGTATATTAACTATCAATGGACCAGCACAATCAAGCCAACTTACTGCGAGGACTTTCAATATGACTGTGCAGGATGCTGTGCAGTCAAAGGATGTGGTGTTAGGTATCATTCTGATTAATGTTATTAATGATTACGTGTTATTTGATTCGGGTGCTACTTATTCATTTATATCCGATGATTTTGCTTAGAACTTAGATTTTCCTCAAGAAGAATTAGAATTTCCTTTAAGCATAGAAATTGTGAATAAGGAAGTGATTCCTGTTAGGTTTATATATAAGTATTGTAGAGTGGTTATAAAAGGCCACGAGATGATGGTAGATTTGATACCATTTAAACTTGGGGAGTTTGATGTTATTTTGGGAATGTATTGGTTATTCAATTACGGGGCAGTAATCGATTGCCAATAGAAATATGTTAACCTTATGACTCCATCAAGGGTGGTGTTTTATGGTTGCAAGTCACCTTGAAAAGCAAGTTGTCTGACGGTGATGCAAGCCAAAAAGTTACTCAGACAAGGATGTGTAGGATACTTAGCCTACATAGTCGATACTCAGAAGAAGAGTGTGAAGTTAGAAGAAATACCGGTCATTAGAGATTTTGCAGACGTATTTCCAGACAATTTGCCTTGACTTCCGCCAGATCGAGAAATCAAGTTCGTGATTGATTTAGTACCAGGAACGGCCCCGATATCTAAAGCCCCATACATAATGGCCCCAGTAGAGATGAAAGAGTTGATGAATACGATTTAAAGGGAATTACTCGATAAGAAGTATATATCGGTAGAAGCGTATCGTAGTGGGAGCGCTTAGGTGTTGTTTGTTAAGAAGAAAGATGGATCGATGCGGCTCTGCATTGATTACCAAGAATTGAATAAGGTCACGATTAAAAATAAGTATCCGTTACAGAGAATCGATGACTTGTTCAATCAATTGAAGGGAGCGAGATATTTCTCAAAGATAGACTTGAGAAGTGGTTATCATCAGCTGAAGGTGAGGCCGGAGGATGTACCAAAAATAGCATTCAAAATTCGGTATGGTCATTACGAGTTTCTGGTTATGTCATTTATTTTAACCAATGCACCTGCAGCGTTCATGGATTTGATGAACATGGTGTTTAAACTATTCTTAGATAAGTTTGTAATGGTGTTTATCGATGATATATTGGTGTATTCTAAGAACAGGGAGGAACATGTTGAACATTTAAGGGTGACGTTAGAGACATTGCGGAAAGAGAAGTTGTACGCTAAATTCTCGAAGTGTGAGTTTTGGTTGGAACGTGTACAGTTTCTCGGGCACGTTATTGACAAGGATGAAATTTTGGTAGATCCATCAAAAGTTGAAGCTGTAATAAACTGGGATCAACCGAAGACACCGTCAGAAGTAAGAAGTTTCTTGGGATTGTCAGGTTACTATAGGCATTTTATTCAAGACTTTTCCAATATCGCAACTCCGTTGACGAATTTAACTAGGAAGGCAGTTAAGTTTGTTTGGACGGAGAAGTGTGAGGAAAGTTTTCGAGAATTGAAGAGGAGATTGAGTTCATCACATGTATTATCATTGCCCGGTGATATAGGAAATTTTGTGATATATAATGACGTATCCCATAAAGGAGTAGGTTGTGTTCTTATGCAGAATGACAAAGTTATTGTGTGACGCCCCCAAAATAGGTATACATCACCCATCTTGGGTCACCAAATACATGGTACTGAATACAAATACAAACTTAATTATACAACATGAGCTGTGAGTTTTAATATAAATATTATCTTCTAGACAATATTCAAACTCAAAATAAGTCCTCATTTATTATCACATTATTTCACGAATAGTGAGGACTACTAATGCAAACATCCGGACAATCACTCCATTTCCCGACTAGTCCTTGCTACGTTCTCATTTCTGAAGAAGAGAACAATGAAAGCAAAAAGGTGAGCTCAACTAGCCCAAAGAAGAAATATTATGACTAAGATAATGCGAGAATAAGTTATCGTTAGCCTTCAACAATGTTAAAGCGATAGAATATAATAGACAACAAGTTTAACTGCAGCTGAACAAGCAATCCATTAGAAGACTCAAGTAGAGCATGATATCTACTATCTTCTATGATTTAAAAGTTTTTCATCAACTTTATCATTTGAGACTCGATTTTTAATAAATAAACCACATCATCGAATCATCCCTGCACCACGGCCAAGGATATTCATGTAATCATCAATGGTCATGATTATACCAAATAATCCTTGGTCATAATCATACCAACAACTGTCCATCAATGCACTACAGGCCAATGAGGACTTTTACCACATCATTTATAACATTACGGGTCATGATTATATCGAATGATCCTAGGTCAAATCATACCAATCAACAGTCCATCTATACACGTAAGCCAAAGATGACTTTCATCACAATATAAGCATGAGGATGATGACAATGATATAAGAATTCAATTAAAAGAAACAAAGGATAATTTTTTAAAGATTTATAATTTAATTTATCCAGAATTCAATAATGTTCAAATTGCCAACATGGTACTGCTTTGTGGAGTAAAATTCAAGAATGATATTGTATCAAAAATGATTTGGACCGAAAAGAAATCAATATTTATCATGATTAGTACTCCGCGTGAATAGTAACCCATAAATAGTACTTCAGGAATAGTACCCCGTGAATAGTACTTTGTGAATAGTACCCATGAATAGTACTTTGTGAATAGTACTTTATGAATAATACTTTGTGAATAGTACATGTAAATAGTACTTTTGTGAATAGTACCGTATAAATGAATAGTACTCATGGATAGTACTCCGGCATAAAAAGCTTAAAATTTAACAAGAATGTGCAGAAAATATCCTTGTGAAACGATACTAGATGAAGCGCAAATTTCAATGATATTCTACTAATTTCACGGAGTATAGAAGCAATAATTTAACAAGATGAGGGTATAATCATGATAATTAATGATGTTTTATATATTGTGTATGCATCACGTCAATTGAAAGATTACAAGAAAGGGTATCCGAATCATGACTTAGAGTTGACTGCGGTGGTGTTTGCCCTGAAAATTTGGAGACATTATCTTTATGGAGAAAGGTGTGAGATATATACAGACCATAAAAGTCTGAAGTATATCTTTACACAGAAAGATTTGAATATGCGACAGAGGAGATGGCTGGAGTTGATTAAAGACTATGACTGCGAGATTTTCTATCATCCCGGAAAGGCGAATGTTGTTGCTAATGCCTTAAGTAGAAAGGGAAGGGAAAAGTTAATGGTGTTGACTACTTAAGAGAAGCTTGTAGAAGAAATGGCTAAGATGGAGTTGGAAATTAAATATCCGACAGAATCTGACAAAAAATTATTCTAGATGGGGAACAGTTCAACATTGGTAGATAAAGTGAAGAATGCACAACTCCAAGATTAAGACTGTAAAAAGATAAGAAGGAAAGTGTCTATGGGTGAAGAGAATAAATTTAAAGTTTATTCGGAAAGATTACTCCGATTCGAAGGGAGAATTTGGGTTCCGCTAGTACCAAAAATTAAAGAGGAAATTTTAAGTGAGGCTCATAACCCACGATATTCGATTCATCATGGAAGTACAAAAATGTACCAGGATCTTAGACATCATTTCTAGTGGTCGAATATGAAAAAGGACGTGGCTGAATGTGTGATGAAATGCTTAATGTGTCAGAAAGTTAAAGATGAACATCAAAGGCCAAGCGGGTTGCTCCAACCGTTAGAGATACCGAAATAGAAGTGGGAGCATATCATAATATATTTTGTGGTAGGTCTTCCAACGACTCAGCAAGGTTACGATACAATCTGGGTGATTGTCGATCGATTAACGAAGTCGGCACTCTTTTTTCCAATTCAGATTAGATTTAACCTGGATCGGTTGGCAAAACTATACGTGAAGGAAATCGTTTCAAGACACGATGTCCCGGTGTCAATTGTATTAGATAGAGATCCACGTTTCACATCAAATTTCTAGAAACGACTACAAGAATGCTTGGGAACGCAGTTGAGAATGAGCACAACATATCACCGCCTTACGAAGCGTTATACGACAGGAAATGCAAAAATCTATTATGTTTGGATGAGGTAGGTGAACGTCAATTATTGGGTCCAGAATTGGTACAATAAACTATCGAGATCATCAAGGTGATTCGGACAAGGTTGATAGCTGCACAGGATAGGCAGAAGAAATATACCGATCAACACCAACAAAATCGGGAATTCGATGTTGGTAGTTTTTTTCTTGAAAGTGTCTCCCTAGAAAGGGAAAATTCGGTTTGGCAAAAAGGGGAAACTAAGCCCTAGGTTTATAGGACCTTTTGAAGTGCTACGACGAGTTGGGGAAGTGACATACGAGGTAGCTTTACTGTAAGACCCCAACATTTATGAATAAAAATGAATTTTTCTATAAATTATCATTTTGAATAATTATGATGTTGATTTGTTATAATATTAAAGTTGTGGGTAATATTTATAAATTTTGCAAAGTAAAAAAGTTGTTATATAATATTCGATTGGTCGGAGAATATTCGTTTTAACAGGGAATATTCGTACGACGGCATAATCATTGGTGGAACCCACAATGTAATTACTGTCAGAATGAGAAAACGACAGAAATGTCTTTTTATGAAAATAACGACGAAAGTTTTACCGTTAACTGTTGAAATAACCGGTGTTAAAAGTACAGTAAAACGCGTGGTTGCATAGTAGCACACGGTATTGATTATTGATGCTTACGTAAGAAGTCACTCAGTTATAGTCAATTATTGCTACAGTAATTGCTGCATCATATTGATTCAATTATTATCACAGTATCATCTGCATAATATTTTATATTATTAAATCAATAATTAAGACGATAAAGTTATTAATATTATTATTTGTAATATTAACGATGTCTAGAAGTTCTGTTAAGGAGAGGTTAGATAATCTAATTACGTGCCAATATGGAGAAATCCTTATTGGAAAGCCCCCTCTTTCTTGGGAATGGTCTGGTTGTTAAATATTGCGAATTATAATAATGATGATAAATGTTGTTAAAAATATTGAGGTGATTTTTATGAAGTATTTGTTGAAAATATTGGCGTATTATTTGGACCCCATTTATCCATTTTTCAAAATAATCGGTTGAAAGTTATTCAGTATATATATATATATATATATATATATATATATATATATACGGTACCTTTCAAAAATGGAATAAAGAAGCGTACCAAAAATGGACTGAAGCAAAAAATGTATAGAAATAAAAAAAACACGTGGGTCGCTTAACCGGGTTGGAAACCCCTCGTTCTCTCTTACTCTTCCAGATTCCCTCCTTCTCTCATACTCTGCCATTCGCGCCCATTTGAAATCCCTTCTTCAGATTCCCTCCTTCTCTCTTACTCTCCGCGCAAAGCTGGTTGGAATTGGGTCAAATTAAGAAGAAACTAAAACCCATTTGAAATCAGTTTCAACCATCCGCTCTCTCACTCTTCCCTCTCTCTCTCTCGAAGCGACCATGCCCCTCTCGCTCTCAAAGCGAGCTTGATGCAAATCGAAAAGCAAGAAGGCGATCGAACAAAACCTGTTGCAAATCGAAGGTTTGTTTGATTTTATAATTTGTAATTTTGTAATCCGTTTCTACTTAATTTTGAAGCAAATCGGTTTTGAATTTTGTAATTTTGTAATTTTGTAATCCGTTTCTAAAGCAAATCGGAAAGCAAAAACACGCGAGTCAAAAACTAGGGTTTGTTTTGTTGTCAGTCAACAGTCTTTAGGAGATCTGCATTATTGGGGAAACTATATTGGTGATCTTAAGGGCCTCTTTGTTCTTTGTTTTCTCCATACACATCTCTTCTATATACAAGCACCATTTTGAACTTATTAACGGCTGAATATATGAACTACAATAGTTACTGGAAGAATATTTGGTTAGAGAGAAAAGGGCTTCTAATGGACATAATGGTATCTTGTAATTGAACCCAAAGCTATTTTTTTTCTTGACAAGGTCAAGAATTCATCCAAATTAATCAACTTGGCATCTTATTACATAGTATGACCTTATTTTATTGTATAATTTTGTGTTTCATGTTTTGTTCTCATTCTTTTCTAAAAGGATGCTAAACAACTCTTTGTATAACTAGTGAGGGGACCATATATGCATATATAAATTTTACTAATTATATGTATCTAGCTCCTCAGGCACTAGCCATAAATTATTGAGGGATTGTGGGGACTAAGAAGCTGGTTTTAATTCATGCGAGTGTTAGTTGTTTACTTGAACTCAGGAATTTGTTGTATTTTCCTTTTTATATTTGCTTTGACCTGGTTTTATTTGTTATCTTTTCCTTCATCAGCTGGTGTGGTAACTTCATCAGCTGGTGTGACGAATATGTTTGAGTGTTGCATAATTAAGGGAGGTTGCAAATGGACACATCTGAGCGTTTAAATGTAACATCTCATCCAACGATTGCTAACGACTCCAAAGAATTAGCCATGATGAAAATTGAAATGTGTCAATTGCAACTAACTCAATGATTTGTTATGATTGTTAATGTTATGTATGCGGTGTTGTTGTTAATGTTATTAAATCGGTTGTAATTTTGATAATTTCATTTTGCGGTGTTGTTGTTAATGTTATTAAATCGGTTGTAATTTTGATAATTTTTATTGTGCAATTATCGTGTACAAAGATACATTGTGCATGTAGTATATGCAAAGATACATTTCACTTGGGCATTCTCCAAGAATGGTTTGGCATTCAATATTTAAAGTGACTTTGTCAAAATTGCTTATGTCTAAGTTTTATGGCGGACGTGTGCATATGACTTTGCAACTTCTATTTCTTATAGAATCGTTGGCACATGCTTCAGCAGTATCTATTCTCCTAGTAGTGGTGTTTGTTGCTATAAGTTTATTTATGACAATTTATGCTATATGTCAAGGCAAAACACAGAAATTGCTAATGCAGATTCCTCCTTCAAACTTTTCACCACCATCCCAGTCTTAGCCACAGGCCTCGCTTGCCATGTTACTAGTAAGAGTTCATCAGTTTGGTGGTCCCATTTCTCACTACTAAGTCACTTGCATATATCTCATGTAGTTCAACCACAAAGGGTACTCAAAATTTAAAAATTTAACAACCAAACAACAAAGTAAACTAGCAGAGCACAGAAAGGACACTGTACTATATTATTAACATCACTTGTCTAGCAAAAAATAAAACAAAACAAATATTCACAGTATATGAAAGCTCAGACTAAAATAAACTTTGACATGTTTTTCTCTCTTCCTAAAATCCCCAAGTAAACTAGCAGAGCATAGAAAGGAAACTGGACTTCTTTTTGCTATGTAGACCAAACTATGTTGTGCTTTCCGGCACCTTGTCCAAAACTTCAACTGGAATGACATGAATGGAGTCCCACCATTCCTTTAACCGTTGACTTCCCTTGCTGCCCTGTATATATGCTAAAATTAGCCGGTCATCTTGTCCCTAAAACTTTATGGACTGATAGTTGGACTGCACCTTGGCATGCTCTCTCCACCACCTTCTAGTTGATTACCCTCATAGAAAAATAACCAGTATGAGCTATATGCAAAAAAATAGTAACAGAAATTAGTACCCAGGTAACTGAAGATGAAGGATTTGCCACCCAGGTAACTGAAGATGATTTAGTAACAGTGCTTCATCGGTCTAAGTCATAACACTTACCAAGGCCTATTTTCAGGCTTACTCTAACTTGAAACATGCATGAAGTGTCATGATGTCCATTTAGTATTACTCTAACTTGTCATGAAGTGTCAGTATAAAAACATACAATCATAAAATCAAAAGTTTGCAACATTCACTGCTGCCAGAAAGAAATAAAAAAGATCAAAATCAGTGGTTCAAGCCAAAATCACCAATTGAGTTACCTAAAGTTTGCAACATTCACTGCTGCAAAAGGCGTTATCACCCCTGAACGAACAACAATACAAGATATACCAAAAGCAATAATCTAAAATCAATAACTAAATTGTTGAAATAAATTATGAAATATGTACCAAGTGGAAAAGAAATAATTAATAATCAAAGAACAACCAACAAGTTTTGCAAGCATTCATATTAAACTCTATGTATTAGAGGAGAAAAAACGAGTTCAATTTAAACATATAGCTAAAATGAAAAAGAAACTATACTCTGAGTATTCAGTGTCTGGCGATTTCGAAACCCTAGCTTCAGCTTCAGCGCTTTGAATGACAATCGGGGAAAGGGGGTTTGAGAGAGAATCGACAAAGAGTGATGGATTCGCCAACCGATGTGGTGATTTCAAATGGGTCGCGTACAATCTAAGCTTTATCGATTTCGTTGACCTTACGATTTGTAAAGGGCTTTGAGAGAGAATCCAATAGCTTTGCTCTTTACTCTAGTCGATGTTCCTAGCTTCAGCTTTGCGCGGAGAGTAAGAGAGAAGGAGGGAATCTGAATGAGGGATTTCAAATGGGCGTGGATGGCAGAGTATGAGAGAAGGAGGGAATCTGGAAGAGTAAGAGAGAAGGAGGGGTTTCCGACCCGGTTAAGCGACCCGCGTGTTTTTTTTTTGTTTCTATACGTTTTTTGTTTCAGTCCATTTTTGGTACGCTTCTTTAGTCCGTTTTTGAAAGGTACCGTGTGTATATATAAATATATATATATATATACTATTTAAATTTTTCGTTTTATTAGAAAAATTTATTGCATAGTATCTTTTCCATTCTCCTATAAATAGGATGCTTAGTTAAAATTGAAAATCACACCAGAATCAGAGAATTCTTCTTCTATAATCTTGAGCGTATTTCTTTCGAGTTTTCGAAAGCTTTGAGCGTAGAAAACAGTGAAAGTTTTCTTCAAGAATATCACCGTTATACCAGTTGGAATACTCTTATTTTCAAGGTAAGGGATGTTATTTTTGTTCAATATTCGCTTGAAATAATATTTTCTTCCATACTCTGTAGAATGTAAGTAATATTATTTCGTTTTAGATTTCGAATTCTATACTCATTTTGTTAAAGTTTTGGCTTCTATACTCCATGAAATTAGTAGAATATCCTTGATATTTGCGCTTCGTCCAGTATCTTTTCATGGAAATATTATTCTGAGCATTCTTGATACGTTTTAACTTTTTCGTGCCAGAGTACTATTCACGAGGTTACTATTCATGAAGTACTATTCACAGAGTACTATTCAATCGATTACTATTCATGATAAAAATTGATTCGTTTTTGGTCCAAATTATTTTTGGTACAATATTATTCTTCAATTTTACTCCACAAAGCAGTATCATGTTGACAATTTAGACGTTATTAATTTCTGGATAAATTAAATTATAAATATTTAAAAATTTATCCTTAGCTTTCATTTAATTAAATTCTTATATCATTGTCATCATCCTCATGTTTGTATTATGTTGAAAGTCATTTGTGGCCAGCAGTGCATAGATGGACTTGGTATGATTATGACTAGGGATTATTCGGTATAATCATGATCGTAATATTACAAATGATGTGGTAAAAGTCCTCATTGGCCCGTAGTGCATTGATGGATAGTTGTTGGCATGATCATGACCATTGATGAATACACGGATATCCTTGGCCCGTAGTGCATAGATAATTTGTGGTCGTGATACTAAAGAATATCCTTGGTCGTAGAAAGCAGGTTGATTCGATGATGTGGATTATTTATTGTCGAGTTTCAAATGATAAAATTTATGATAAACCTTTTAAATCATAGAAGATAGTAGATTTTATGCTCTACTTGACTCTTCTAATGGATTGCTTGTTCCGCTGCAGTTAAACTTGTTGTCAATTATATTCTATCAGTTTAACACTGTTGAAGGCTAACGATAAATTATTCTGCATTATCTTAGTCATAATATTACTTACTGAGCTAGTTGAGCTCACCCTTTGCTTTCATTGTTCTCTTCAGGAAATGATAGCTTTAGTAGTCCTCACTATTCTATTAAATAGCATGATAATAAATGTAATGAGGACTCCATTGAGTGTGGATAGTGTCTAGATGACAATATTCGTTTTAAAACTCTCAGATTATGTTTTGTCGTATTTTACACGATAGTTGTATAATTAAGTTGTATTTAAATTTTGTACCATGTATTTGGCGACTCGAGATGGGTGATGTATACCTATTTTGGGGGCGTCACAGTTGGTATCAAAGCTTAAGGATATGATCCCTGGCTGAGATGTGAGACTAGAACTAGGAGGGGAGAGACGGATAATTCCTTCGCTAGTATGACCTACCTAAGTTTATTTAGTATTTAATTGGTCGGTCAGAGTATAGGGATAATATGTTGCATGTCAATTAACCCTTGTTTTGTGGTAGTATTTGAAAATGACATCTGAGAATATTGAGAATAGCAATGGAGCACAGGAGACCGTTGAGTCACCATAGATCAATAACCAGGATAATGCGCATCAGGAAGGCAACAATCCTCATGCAAACAACAACACCGACCAAATGATGAACGACAGAATGTTTAGGAGCTTTCTGTAATTCGTACAACATCAGGCAAGAGAAACTCCTGTCTATAATGTAGGTGTAAACACTGGCAACTTGCAGATGGTCACCGCTAATCAATTCAAGGAGCTGGGACCATCAGAGTTTTGGGGAAAGCCAGAACCACTTAAGGTGGAGACATGGATAAAGCAGATCACCAAGATATTCAAAGTCTTGGGATGCTCCAAGGAGTAAAAGGTTCCCTTTTCCACCTTCATCTTGCGAGAGAGGCAGATTACTGGTGGGAATCTATAAAACGTACCCAGCCTACCACACTGAAGATTTCTTGGGAGAAGTTTCAAGAATTGTTCAACGACAAGTACTTTCCTGAAAGTATTCGTCACATGAAGGAGGTAGAGTTCATCAAGCTTGAGCAAAACAATATGATCGTGGCGCAGTACGAAGCTAAGTTTGCCGAGTTATCCCGGTTTGCGTCCCACTTGGTTGATAATGAGGAGAGAATGTCGCGGATGTTTCTAAGAGGTTTGAAACCCGAGATAGGTTAATACCTCATTTCTCACAAATTTTCTTTATATTCAGATGTTGTAAATAGGGCTCAGTTATTGGAGCACGATAATGAGTCAACCCAACCAAGAGAGAGCAGCCAGAAAAATGATAATACCAGTGGTAACAGTCATCGAAGCGGTGACAACAAGCATGGAAGGAATCAACAGGCCAAAAATGGTAACCACTTCGGTGGTAATCATGGCCAAGACAATAAGAGTGGACATTTCAAGAAGAGGAGATTCAACAATGATGGAAAGACGTTAGTACCAACACCCGTTATTAAGGAAGGAGAACGACCACCTATCATATTCTTCAAATACGGAGGGGAGGGACACATCAGTCCAAACTGCGCGATGCAGTCCAAAGCATGTTATAATTGTAGAAGAGAAGGTCACCTAGCCTGATTTTGTCGTGCACCGAAGACAAGTCCAACTGGAATGGAGGCACCAAAGACAATCCCAAAAAAGTCAAAGTCAGTAGTTCGAGGGAGAGCGTTTGTCGTGACCTCCCAGAAAGCGAGGAACCCGAATGAGGTCATCACGGGTAAGCTAATCATAAACTCTAGCAAAGTCTATACCTTATTTGATACCAGTTATACCCATTCTTTTATTTCTCCTACTTGAGCTCAACGTTTAAATTTGACTTCGGAGAAATTAGAATTTGACTTATCTGTTGAAACTCCGTTAGGAGAAACCTTCATTACATCCACTGTTTATAAGTCTTGTTTGGTTAAAATTGGTACCCTCACATTACTTGTCGATCTTATTTCCTTAAAAATACTTGCATTTGATGTGATTTTAGGGATTAATTGGTTAACTACTCATCATGCAAAAATTGATTATTTTCATAAGGTTGTTAGCTTTCATACTCCTAACCAACCTATTATGCGAATTCAAGCAACCAAACCACTAAAGTCAATCACTGTCATATCAACCCATAAAACTATTCGTTTATTGAAAAACGGATGTCAAGCTTTCTTGGCCCATGTCACAGATTTAAACAAAAATATGTCAAATTTGAATGATATTTCTATTGTTAATAAATTTCCTGACGTATTTCCTGAAGAACTTCTGCCTACCCCAGGCGTGAAATTGAATTTTGTATCGACCTTAAACCCGGTACAAAACCCATTTCCAAAGCCCCATATCGAATGGCTCCTGTTGAACTTCAGGAGTTAAAGACCCAACTGTAGGAATTATTAGACATCGGTTTTATTCGTCCTAGTAAGTCTCCTTGGGGTGCTCTTGTTCTATTCGTAAAGAAGAAAGATGGGAGTATACGACTTTGAATTGATTATCGGGAATTGAATCATGTCACCATCAAAAATAGGTACCCATTGCCACATATTAATGACATGTTTGACCAGTTGTAAGGCGCCAAATTCTTTTCAAAGATCGATCTTCATTCCGGATATCATCAGTTAAAGATTAAAATCGATGACATTCCAAAGACGGCTTTCAGAACTCGGTACGGGCATTACGAATTCATAGTCATGTCTTTTGGACTGACTAATGCTCCTGCTGCCTTCATGGATATGATGAACCGAGTATTCAAGGAATATTTGGATTATTTTGTGGTTGTCTTTATTGATGACATTCTCATATATTCCAAAAGCCGTGAAGATCATGAGCAACACTTGAGGCTGATACTCCAAAAGCTTAGTGAAAATAAGCTTTATGCTAAGTTGAATAAATGCGAGTTCTGGCTTGAAGAAGTTGCATTCTTTGGGCACGTGATATCAAATCACGGAATATCTGTTGACCCTGCAAAGATTGAAGTAATTCAAAGTTGGGAGCAACCTAAGTCAGTGACCAAAGTACGTAGCTTTCTAGGCTTAGCTAGTTATTATCGAAGATTCGTGGAAGGATTTTCTCGAATCTCTACTCCATTAACTCAGCTGACTCGAAAATATACAAATAATAGACCTAGACAGAAAATAAGTGAATGTGTTTGATGTTTTCAGAAAGGAATTTTGAGCATTTAAAATTTCTTTTAGTGAATTATTCGAGGATTAAGGGTATATGTGTATATGTTCAAGATTACGGTATCACGTATATGAGAATGTGGTTATGGTCAAGTGTTGACGGATAAATTATATCTCGTGTCAAACCCTAATAGTATATATATTAAAACGTCCACGTCAGGTTATAAAATTTTTACAATTTATAAGAAACCCTAATGATTAAATTAGATTTTCTTATAATTTAGAAAATCCTAATTTTACTAAGATATAAAAACCTAAGCAGAGCTAATTGATAAATTAGCTATTTTAATTAGGAAATTATTTATCCTAATTAGTAAGATTCATTTATGATTGGGAAATTTGAATGTAATTTGAAAATCCTACTTTTAATTTAGAGATATGAATTTCCTATTTAGAAAACCTAAATTGGAAAATATTAGAAAATTAATTTTTCAAAACCCTAAGGGTTGTAGCAAATGTCTATAATGTCCTTAATAATAGAGGTGAAAAAGTTTAGTTTACCCTTTTGTCACATTTAGTGAATTATTGCTAGCGAAATGTCTAAAATGCCCCTTGTGCATTTTTAAGGGTAGAAATTCAATTATAGCTAGTAAAATGCCCAAAATACCCTTGTGCATTATTTTTGGTATGGAAATTACCAAATTAACCTTTGTGAATTATTGTTCAATAATTTTGAGAGTCGGTGGCAAGCTTAAATCACGGGTGGATTAATAAAAGATAAACGTATGTGGGCGACTGAATTAGGGAGAATAAATTATGGGAGAATAATTCAAGGGAGACAAGGGCATGTGGAGGGAATAATTTATAGGAGACGGAGCAATAATTCCGATCGCGGGTAAAAGAATAAAAGAAAAGAACAGAGAATCATGCATGGCTACTGTTTTTGGTTTTTCATATTCTCTCTTCATGATAACCAAGAAATTGGAAACAACCATGTCATGGTCTTTAAATTTTTCAGTGGCTTATATTGAGTGCTATTGCTTCTTCTCCAAGCTTAGCTCCACACTCTCTCATCTCTCATGCCTTCCGGCCTCGCCGGAATATGCTGCCAGAGAAAGTGTTGAATTATCCTCCATGCTTACTCAATACGATATTGCAGAAGTCCAAGAACACGGCAATGTCTACAGTGAGTTCTATGCCAAAGTCGGCACTACTCAAGGTTTTTTTTTAAATTCATCAAAAGCTTCCCTTCTTCCTGACGTAAATATTCCGGCGAACTATCTATCAAAGCTACCGATGAAGCTATTAAGCCATGAAGAATGTTTGCTCAGAGCAGATTCTGGAGAACCTCCCAATGAGTACGACAGCTACTGAAAAAGTTGGAGTTGTGCAGCAGTCCTTTGTCGGCGTCGCCGTTCTTCCAGTGGCGAAAGTCATACGCGTCGGTAGCTTCTCAAATGCTGTCTGAACATCACCTCCAAGAGGCCTCCTTCGGCCGTCGTCAGCTGTCTCATCTCCGACGTCGACGGTGGCGGAGTATCCGATGACTTTGTCTCCACTAGAAAGTCCGGTCGCTGCCACATCCGGTTTCGAGAATCCTGGCTGCTGAGACTACAAAGCAAACCCGTTTCCTTGCCGTCTGATTTTTCTGGTATTATATTTGTTTCGCCGATCGCCGGCGAAGAAATTTAGAAAGTATATCGCCGGATTCAGCTCTTTTCGATAGCACGTTCCGCCGCCGTCTCGGTTGAAGGTGACCGTGTCGATCGGTGAGCCAAACAGCAACTGCAGTAGCCATCTGGGAAATCTGATAGAGTAGTACGTAATATATATATATATATATATATATATATATAATCGATCATGGCTGGTGGAGGATGACGTCGTCGGAGCTGGTTTGTGTCGCCGACCATCCCAGTTTCATGGAAGATCCGGTGGAGCGGCTGCTGGACTGGATTAATGTTTCCGACGAGATCATGTGACAGCCCGGTGATCGGAGAGAGAGAGAGGGATTATGGGTTCTGTTGAAGAGGAGTATTTCTTCACTTACTCAATCCGTATGTCATTTCTGTCGAGGGATGTGTTGTCAATGATATGTACAGCAGAGTTCTACTCACTGATCCCACCGGAAAGTAGCACCCAAGGGTCGAAAACCGGACTCCTTCGCCGGAAAACGAATGTTAATGGGCTGAGGTCTTTGACGGGTAATAATGGAACGTATACGTTGTCATCTTCAATGTTTCCAAGACTGTGGGTCATCTTGGTTCAAGCCTTGGTGTTGATACGTTACGGTAGTTCTTGATTTTCCGGCAGCAGACCATGCATCCATCCCAGGCTTAAGATGGGTGAGAATTCGATACCAAAAGAAGCGGCATACCAGATAATAAACGACGACCGGCAAGTCACCGGGTTTAATACTATGGTGGTGAGCAAAAGAGATTGGTAAGGCACACTAGACAGATGCTCCAAACAAGATGGAGGATTGGGATGCTCCACTTCACGTAGTTGGGTTCGAAATTGAAGAATTGTCGTCAGAGCTGATTTGTGCCGCCGGGTTTGGAGGTCGCCGAATAATGGATTTACATATAGGTATTTAATTATTTAATTATAATACTAATTAAATGATTTAAATATAATTTTAATTCATGGAAAATAATGAAAAGTCATTTTATGATGTTATAAAATATTTTAAGTTATTTTTAATGATTTTAATATTTTGTGATGAAATTCATTAATTAATCAATATTAATGATAATTGTTTTATTTAATAAATATATTAAGTAAATTATGGAGAAAAATAGAATTAATGATTTAAAAATCATATAAAAATGATTTAAGTGTTAGAAAAATATTTGAAGTTATAAACTATAACTTTTGATATTTTGGCATGAAAATATTAATATTTTATTATTAATATCAATTATCGGATAATGATTTTAAGTGTTTAAAAAATCATATAAATGTGATTTTAAGGTATAAAAAATACCGTGATATATTATAAATTATATTATAATATTATGTAATGATTTTCATTAATATTTGATATTAAATAGATATTAATAATTAAAGAATTATGTGGTATTTAATTTATTTAAATACGTTATTAATGATCGAAAAAGCATGATAAATGGTAATAATTATCCAAAAATTTTACAAGTCTAAGAAAAACGTTTTCCGATAAAAAAATATATCGTGATATCGTTAAGTGTTTAGGCAAGAGTTTAATTAAACTTAGACTCGTTAATTGTCCAGATTAGACCACCGGGATGAAAGAATTTATCTGGAATTTCAACTCTGATTTGAAATAGTTTGACTTCAAGCTATGTCTTATGTGTATAAGAGACTGATAAGATTATGTGGTAATATGTTTAAGTTATTTTATAATTGAGATGATATTATTCTAATCTTTGGAGATCTATATTATTAATATTATTAGGTCTTCGGGAGAAGCGTCATTATATTGCGTTACGGTGAATTAATTGCAGACAGTAAGTTCCTAAACTTGAACTTCCAATTATGGTGCAAGTTTTTCAAGTTCTTTTACTTAAACTCTTTTAAGAGTGGTTTCGCACAGATATGCTTATAATTGTACAGACATACATATTGCGTATATTCATCGGTAATGAAAGGTCGATCACCTTCATTACCGGTCGATTCGAGATATAATTGTTATGTTCATTTTCAATGTTCATTCAAACTTTGAAATTTTGTTCATGCTAATTCACAACTACATTGTGAAGGATAGCTTGATTTATTATTCAAACTCTTTCAATCATGATATATCTTTACCTTTTTTTTTAAACTCATTGGCAACTTTCATGCTTCCTTGCTTTATATCATGATAAAACATTGCAGATATAAGGCGAATACTACGGATCATGAAAAAATGATAATGCCAAGTTCGACAGTACAGAATGTGAAGTTAAGTTGTAAAGTATGTTGAAGAATAGTATTGTCGCTTTAGATAGTTCATGATTGTGTATAAGTGAAGGTTACTCGATTCTGGGAAATGTGTGTAAAGTTTAATGTATAAACAATCTATGTTTATATCTTATAAACAGTTGTAGAAATAATGAAACCGGATCATGGCGATTCGGGACCCGGATCTGGGATGCTACGGTTGGTATCGTGAGTCATTGGTTATGAAGCTTAGGTAGAATACCGAGACCAATAACCGCATGATGATTAGGATAATACTAACTCACATAGAGTTAGTTGAGGAATCTCGCAGGTCAAAAGTTAGGTTTAAGTATGGTACCATTGTACTCGAAACTAGTTGATGTATGGTATCCTGGGCTAAACGATTCCTTCATAGTAAATGAGGTATATCTGAACTAGCAACTCGGAACCTAGTTTGTTGGTTGTTTGTGGGAAACCACTCAAATGTACCATATTGAAAAGCATTAGAGACTCGATGTGTACCAAGTATAGGAATTGGATAGATAGAGTCTAAGAGATTACAAGTGTAAGGATGAGAGATCGTGAAACAAAACGATCACAGAATAGAATGAATCGTAATATATACGATGAGATCACTCCGTGATCCGATAAGATTATGGTATGAAGAAAGATCAAGAGAATGATGAAAAGTTTACAATGCCAAGATTGCGTGTATGAATTATACTATAAATTGGTACGGATCCGGGAAGAGAATTATAAATCTGAATTAAATTAAAGTATGGAGAAGGGTTAGTGTTAGGTGGGGATTCAATTGAGGACTCATGTGCCGGCCGGTGAGTTGTATGATTCTTCGTGTATGGGGATTTGAATTGTACTTGGTGTAAAAACCACTTAGTTTCCGCAGCGATAATCATTGAAATGTTTATGTCGCGCTTATTTGCTATATGCATGTTTGGAGGGTGATTCCTTTCTCATGTGTATAACGGTAGATGGAGTCATAGATAGAGGATATAAGGTTAAGTACGAGTTCTTAAAACTCATACTTATGGTAATGCGTTCGTGACTCATGATTATATGAAATGTTTATGGACCCCCAACGAATGGGCCTTTATGGCCCGACTAGGATAAGTTCTTAAACTCATATGATTGTGGCAAGTTCTCGAACTCATAATGTGTGGTAAGTTTGATGAACTGGGGTATATGAAAGTGGTGAATGGAGCATTGAGGATTATAAGAATAGATAGATCTATTAAGTAATGGATCGAAGAGAAAAAGTGAAGTTGATGATGGAAGCATAGGTATTCCAAATCTTCTAGCTATGCTAGACTTGAATTTTGACATCAAGCTAAATCACGCACTATGTGCTTTTGAAAAAATGAATTTTATTCTCAACTCGATGATGATTATTGTGTATGTGTGGACTTGGGCCATCGACACCTCGTTACTGTTGAGATGATAAAACCGATTTGCAAAGATTTTGAAACGATTTAAAATACGATCTATGCTACTTATTTTGACTAGACGCGAATGATTTGAAGTATCAAAAGTTGTTTTATTTATCACTTATGTACCATGCAAACACAGTGCGAGAGATGATAAAAAAAATGATGGAGTCATCAATGCGATATTACTTAGTGTTAGATGTGATCTCGGGGATCGTCAACCCACTATGGTATGATGTAGTATGATAAAATCACCAAATGACGGAATCCTCAACGAATTGTAAATACAGATGCGGCATCGTGACGTCATTCTCGAAAAATGTTTTCAAAATTTTAAATTGCCAACGAGGTTTGGCTATACTTAAATAATTCTATTAGGCTGAATTATCGATATGAGTCTATGCTATTTAAATCAACCTAGACCAATGTTTATGAAACCGTAAGTGTTCATTGAAGAAATTTCGAACCAAATTGTTTGATGCGGAATCCTATGATAAACCGAGGTGAACGATGTTGTTTGGATAAATGATACAATCTAATAAGCGTAAATATTCGCTAGGTATGATTAATCGTTATGCATGACGTAGGGTACAATAGGCTAATCACCTAAAGTACTATTAATGGTAGTTTACCTTCTTTGTGATTGTAAACACACGTGTAATGTTTTGTTTTGCGGTATGAATACCGTTAAAACTATGTGTTCATGGTCTATATGACCCCTCAGCACAATTTGAAAACTTTCACTCTTATGAGAGGTGTATTGGGTAGCATTTGATGATGGATATGAAATAGTGTAAACTCGTTGCGTGCAGTAGTAATCTCGAGATGATTAAATAAAGGTTATTATGACAACCTAGTTTTCTTTGAATGTTTAGAAGATGTAAACTCCTAGTGAGTAGTTATGGTGAAATGTGATAATAGATGAGAAATCCTTGAATGAGGAAATTGTAAAGGTTAAATTGAAAACCTAGTTTTGATCAAGAGAATGAGCGAGAGATTAGGATGCTTTAATTTCGAGGGCGAAATTCTTAGAAGTTAAGGGTGAATGTGACAACCCGAGAAATTAGAAAATTATTAAAATCTTAAATGATTGGTTTAAGGTCAAATAATAGACCTAAAGCAGAAAATAAGTGAATGTGTTTGATGTTTCGAGAGAAAAGAATTTTGAGCATTTAAAATTTCTTTTAGTGAATTATTCGAGATTAAGGGTATATGTATATGTTCAAGATTACGGTATCATGTATATGAATGTGGTTAAGGTCAAGTGTTGACCGGATAAATTATATCCGTGTCAAACCCTAATAGTATATATATTAAGCGTCACGTTGGGTTATAAAATTTTTACGATTTATAAGAAACCCTAATGATTAAATTAGATTTTCTTATAATTTAGAAAATCCTAATTTTACGGTATAAAACCCTAACGGAGCTAATTGATAAATTAGCTATTTTAATTAGAAAATTATTTATCCTAATTAGTAAGATTCATTTATGATTGGGAAATTTGAATGTAATTTGAAAATCCTACTTTTAATTTAGAGATATGAATTTCTATTTAGAAAACCTAAATTGGAAAATATTAGAAAATTAATTTTCAAAACCCTAAGGGTTGCAAAGCAAATGTCTATAATGTCCTTAATAATAGAGGTGAAAAGTTTAGTTTACCCTTTTGTCACATTTAGTGAATTATTGCTAATGAAATGTCTAAAATGCCCTTGTGCATTTTTAAGGGTAGAAATTCAATTATTGCTAGTAAAATGCCCAAAATACCCTTGTGCATTATTTTGGTATGGAAATTACCAAATTAACCTTTGTGAATTATTGTTCAATAATTTTGAGAGTCGATGTGCAAGCTTAAATCACGGGTGGATTAATAAAAGATAAACGTATGTGGGTATTGAATTAGGGAGAATAAATTATGGGAGAATAATTGAGGAGACAAGGGCATATGGAGGGAATAATTTATAGGAGACGTAGCAATAATTCCGATCATGGGTAAAAGAATAAAAGAAAAGAATGAGAGAATCATGCATAGCTCTTTGTTTTTGGTTTTCATATTCTCTCTTCATGATAACCAAGAAATTGGAAACAACCATGTCATGGTCTTTAAATTTTTTGATTGGCTTATATTGAGTGCTATTGCTTCTTCTCCAAGCTTAGCTCCACACTCTCTCATCTCTCATGCCTTAGGCCCTCCTAAAATATATGCCAGAGAAAGTGTTGAATTATCCTCCATGCTTACTCAATACGATATTGCGAAGTCCAAGAACACGGCAATGTCTACAAGTGAGTTCTATGCCAAAGTCGGCACTACTCAAGGTTTTTTAAATTCATCAAAAGCTTCCCTTCTTCACGGCGTAAATATTCGTGAACTATCTATCAAAGCTACCGATGAAGCTTATTAAGCCATGAAGAATGTTTGCTCAGAGCAGATTCTGGAGAACCCCAATGAGTACGATGACTCATGAAAAAGTTGGAGTTGTCAGTGATCCTTCGTCGTCGTCGCCGTTCTTCCGATGGCGAAAGTCATACGCGTCGGTAGCTTCTCAAATCTTTGTCTCGAACATCACCTCCAAGAGGCCTCCTTCCGGTGTCGTCATCGGCTCTCATCTCGACGCCGACGGTGGTGAGTATCCAAATGACTTTGTCTCCTTTAGAAAGTCCGGTCATTTGCCACATCCGGTTTCGAGAATCTCGTCTTTGAGACTACAAAGCAAACCCGTTTCTTGCCGTCGATTTTTACGGTATTATATTTGTTTCGGCGATCACGCCGTGAAGAAATTTAGAAAGTATATCATGGGATTCGACTTTTTCGATAAGACGTTCATGTAGTCTCGGTTGAAGGTGACCAAGTGTCGATCGGTGAGCCAAACAAAGAATCTACAGAGTCATCGGGAAATCTGATAGAGTAAGTCGTAATATATATATATATATATATATATATATATATATATAATCGATCATGGTGGTGGAGGATGACGTCGTCGGAGTGGTTTGTGTCATGCCGACCATCCGATTTCATGGAAGATCCGGTGGAAGCAATTTCTTTGATTTGGATTAATGTTCCACGACGAGATCATGTGATGACCGGCCGGTGATCGGAGAGAGAGAGAGAGGATTATGGGTTACATTGAAGAGGAGTATTTCTTCACTTACTCAATCCAGTATGTCATTTACGCCGAGGGATGTGTTGTCAATGATATGTACAAAGAGAGTTCTACTCATCGATCTCACCGGAAAGTAGCACCCAAGGGTCGAAAACCGGACTCCTTCACGGAAAGCGAATGTTAATGGGTGAGGTCTTTGACGGTAATAATGGAAGCGATATCGTTGTCATCTTCAATGTTTCCAAGGTGTGGGTCATCTTGGTTCAAGCCTTGGTGTTGATACGTTCTACGGTAGTTCTTGATTTTCCCAAGAAGGACCACCATCCATCCAAAGCTTAAGATGGGTGAGAATTGATACCAAAAAAGCGGCATACCGGATAATAAACGACGGCCAGTAAGTCACCCGGGTTTAATACTATGGTGGTGAGCAAAAGAGATTGGTAAAGCACACTAGACGGATGCTCCAAACAAGATGGAGGATTGGGATGCTCCACTTCACGTAGTTGGGTTCGAAATTGAAGAATTGTCGTCGAGTGATTTGTGCCTTTGCGGGTTTGGGAGGTCGTAGAATAATGGATTTACATATAGGTATTTAATTATTTAATTATAATACTAATTAAATGATTTAAATATAATTTTAATTCATGGAAAATAATGAAAAGTCATTTTATGATGTTATAAAATATTTTAAGTTATTTTTAATGATTTTAATATTTTGTGATGAAATTCATTAATTAATCAATATTAATGATAATTGTTTTATTTAATAAATATATTAAGTAAATTATGGAGAAAAATAGAATTAATGATTTAAAATCATATAAAAATGATTTAAGTGTTAGAAAAATATTTGAAGTTATAAACTATAACTTTTGATATTTTGGCATGAAAATATTAATATTTTATTATTAATATCAATTATCGGATAATGATTTTAAGTGTTTAAAAAATCATATAAATGTGATTTTAAGGTATAAAAAATACCGTGATATATTATAAATTATATTATAATATTATGTAATGATTTTCATTAATATTTGATATTAAATAGATATTAATAATTAAAGAATTATGTGGTATTTAATTTATTTAAATCGTTATTAATGATCGAAAAGCATGATAAATGGTAATAATTATCCTAAAAATTTTACAAGTCTAAGAAAACGTTTTCTTGATAAAAAATTATCTCGTGATATCGTTAAGTGTTTAGGCAAGAGTTTAATTAAACTTAGACTCGTTAATTGTCCGATTAGACCATCGGGATGAAAGAATTATACTGGAATTTCAACTCGAATTTGAAATAGTTTGACTTGAAGCTATGTCTTATGTGTATAAGAGATCGATAAGATTATGTGGTAATATGTTTAAGTTATTTTATAATTGAGATGATATTATTCTAATCTTTGGAGATCTATATTATTAATATTAGGTCTTGGGAGAAGCGTATTATATTGCGTTACTGATGATTAATTCAGACAGTAAGTTCCTAAACTTGAACTTCCAATTATGGTGCAAGTTTTTCAAGTTCTTTTTACTTAAACTCTTTTAAGAGTGGTTTCGATAGAGATATGCTTATGAATTGTACTCTGTACATATTGTATGTATTCATCGGTGTGATGAATTTCGATCACCTTCATTACCGGTCGATTCCAGATATAATTGTTATGTTCATTTTCAATGTTCATTCAAACTTTGAAATTTTGTTCATGCTAATTCACAACTACATTGTGAAGGATAGCGACTTATTATTCAAACTCTTTCAATCATGATATATCTTTACCTTGTTTTTTTTAAACTTGTTGGGCAACTTTCATGCTCACCCTTGCTATATCATGATAAAACATTGCAGATAAGGCGAATACGGCCAGATACAGAAAAATGATAATGCCAAGTTCAGCTTGGTACAGAATGTGAAGTTAAGTTGTAAAGTATGTTGAAGAATAGTATTGTCATGTGCTAGATAGTTCATGATTGTGTATAAGTGAAGGTTACTCGATTCTGGGGAAATGTGTGTAAAGTTTAATGTATAAACAATCTATGTTTATATCTTCCGCAAACAGTTGTAGAAATAGCGAACCGGATCCGCGGCGATTCGGGACCCGGATCTGGGGATGCTACATAGGATGTGTTCGCATGCAACATGGGAAAGTTATAGCCTATGCCTTACGACAACTCAAAGAATATAAGAGGAATTATCCTACTCATGATCTAGAGTTGGCAGCTGTCGTTTTTGCACTAAAGATCTGGAGACATTACCTGTATGGAGAGAAGGTGGAGATCTATACGGATCATAAAAGTCTCAAATATTTCTTCACTCAAAAAGAGCTCAACATGCGGCAACGACGTTGGCTTGAGCTGTTGAAAGATTATGATCATGCCATTCAATACCATCTTCGAAAAGCAAATGTAGTAGCTGACGCATTGAGTAAAAGATCATATGCGGGTACGAGTGCGATATTGTCAACGCAAAGGCCCATTTTGTATGACTTACAAAGGATGGAGATAGAGTTAAAGACTCCATGGACCCATGTGATGATGGAAAATATACGAGTAAAACCGAATTTAATCGATAAAGTTAAAGCTGCTCAAGCTACAGACCTGGAGCTGATGCGTATGAGGAAGAAAGTGCAAGAAGGTGCTATTCCGGAAGCAAGAATCAATGAAGAAGGAATACTTTGAGTCAACTCCAGACTTTGTGTTCCTAACGATTCTGACTTGAAGTATAAAATCATGATGGAGGCGCACTACACACCGTTTGCAATTCATCCTAGGAGTACTAAAATGTATCATGAAATTCGACATACATTTTGGTGGAACAATATGAAAAGAGAGATCGCAGAGTTTATCTCAAGGTGTCTAACTTGTCAACGAGTCAAGGCGGAGCATCAAGTGTCAAAAGGTCCTTTACAACCACTTGAAATTCCAGAATGGAAGTGGGAGCACATTACCATGGATTTCATTACTGGTCTTCCTAAGGTTTCTCAAGGCATAAATGTAATTTGGGTCATTGTTGATAGATTGACCAAGTCTGCTCATTTCTTACCAATATGAGAAACTTATACACTTGAACGTCTTGCTCAGTATGTACATAAACGAGATTGTAAGATCGCATGCATGGTATGCCAAAGATCCATAGTTTCTGATCGAGACCCAAGATTCACTTCAAGATTTTGGGTTAGTTTGCAAAAAGCTATGGGCACGGATTTATGATTTAGTTCGGCATATCATCCTCAAACGGACGGGCAATCGGAGAGGACTATTCAAACTCTTAAAGATCTATTAAGACTTTGTGTCCTTAACTTCAAGGGAAGTTGAGATAAGTTCTTACCATTAATGGAGTTTTCCTACAACAACAGTTATCAAGCAAGTATTGGCATGGCTCCATTTGAGGCGTTGTATGGAAGAAAGTGTTGTTCTCTAGTATGCTGGGATGAGGTGGGTGAAGCAACGTTGTTGGGACCAGAGTTGATACGTATAACTACGGAAAAGATTCAAACGATCCGATAACGTATAAAAAGCTCACAAGATCGACAAAAGAGTTATGCTGACCTTCATCGAAAGGACGTGGAATTCAATATTAGAGATCATGTGTTGTTACGTGTTGCTCCATTGAAAGGAGTTACGAGATTTGGAAAGAGAGGAAAGCTCAATCCTCGATTCATTGACCCATTTTTAATCCTCGATCGAGTAGGAACTGTGGTATCCTTACCTCTTCGTCATACCAGGTATGTACCCTAATTTCGAGGGTGAAATTTCATAAGAAGGGGATGTTGTAAGACCCCAACTTTTGTGAATAAAAATGAATTTTTCTATAAATTATCATTTTGAATAATTATGATGTTGATTTGTTATAATATTAAAGTTGTGGGTAATATTTATAAATTTTGCAAAGTAAGCAAGTTGTTATATAATATTCGATTGGTCAGGGAATATTCGTTTTAACAGGGAATATTCGTACGACGGCACAATCATTGGTGGACCCCACAATGTAATTACTGTCGAAATGAGAAAACGACAAAAATATCTTTTTATGAAAATAACGGAGGAAGTTTTACCGTTAACTGTTGAAATAACCGGTGTTAAAAGTACAGTAAAACGCATGGTTGCATAGTAGCACACGGTATTGATTATTGATGCTTACGTAAAAATTCACTCAGTTATACTCAATTATTGCTACAGTAATTGCTTTATCATATTGATTCAATTATTGTCACAGTATCATCTGCATAATATTTTATATTATTAAATCAATAATTGAGACGACAAAGTTATTAATATTATTATTTGCAATATTAACGATGTCTAGAAGTTCTACCAAGGAGAGGTTAGATAATCTAATTACGCGCCAATATGGAGAAATCCTTATTGGAAAGCCTCCTATTTCCTGGGAACGACCTGGTTGTTAAATATTGCGAATTATAATAATGATGATAAATGTTGTTAAAAATATTGAGGTGATTTTTATGAAGTATTTGTTGTAAATATTAGCGTATTATTTGGACCCCATTTACCCATTTTTCCAAATAATCAGTAGAAAGTTATTCAGTATATATATATATATAAGTATATATATATATATATATATATATATTATATAGATTTTATGATTCACGTGAATCAGGGTGATTCACGGGGAAGGTCACGGGTTAACATATATATATAATATAATATATATATATAGTATTTAAAGTTTTCGTTTTATTAGAATATTTTATTGCATAGTATCCTTTCCATTCTCCTATAAATAGGATGCTTAGTTAGAATTGAAAATCACACCAGAATCAGAGAATTCTTCATCTATAATCTTGAGCGTATTTCTTTCGAGTTTTAGAAAGCTTTGAGCGTAGAAAATAGTGAAAGTTTTCTTCAAGAATATCACCGCTATACCAGTTGGAATACTCTTATTTTCAAGGTAAGGGATGTTATTTTTGTTTAATATTCGCTTGAAATAATATTTTCTTCCATACTCTGTAGTATATAAGTAATATTATTTTGTTTCAGATTTCGAATTCTATACTCATTTTGTTAAAGTTTTGGCTTCTAGACTCCATGAAATTAGTAGAATATCCTTGATATTTGAGCTTCATCTAGTATCTTTTCATGGAAATATTATTCTGAGCATTCTTGATACGTTTTAACTTTTTCATGCCAGAGTACTATTCACAGGGTTACTATTCAAGAAGTACTATTCATAGGGTACTATTCACTCGAGTACTATTCACCCGGGGTACTATTCGTGATAAAAATTGATTCGTTTTCGGTCCTAATTATTTTTGGTACAATATTATTCTTGAATTTTACTCCAAAAAGCAGTATCATGTTGACAATTAGGACGTTATTGATTTCTGGATAAATTAAATTATAAATCTTTAAAAATTTATCCTTTGTTTTTATTTAATTGAATTCTTATATCATTGTCATCATCCTCAAACTTGTATTATGTTGAAAGTCATCGGTGGCCAGTAGTGCATAGATGGACTTGGTATGATTATGACCAGGGATTATTCAGTATAATCATGACCGTAATGTTACAAATGATGTGGTAAAAGTCATAATTGGCCCATAGTGCATTGATGGACAGTTGTTGGCATGATCATGACTATTGATGAATACACGAATATCCTTTGCCCATAGTGCATTGATAATTTATGGTCGTGATACTAAAGAATATCCTTGGCCATAGTACAGGGGTGATTCGATGATGTGGATTATTTATTAAGTTGAGTTTCAGCGATAAAATTTATGATAAACCTTTTAAATCATAGAAGATAGTAGATTTTATGCTCTACTTGACTCTTCTAATGGATTGCTTGTTCCGCTACAGTTAAACTTGTTGTCTATTATATTCTATCAGTTTAACACTATTGAAGGCTAACGATAAATTATTCTGCATTATCTTAGTCATAATATTTCTTACTGGGCTAGTTGAGCTCACCCTTTGCTTTCATTGTTCTCTTCAGGAAATGGGAATATAGTTTGGACTAGTCGGGGAATGGAGTGACGGTCCAGATGATAGCTTTAGTAGTCCTCATTATTCTGTTAAATAGTGTGATAATAAATATAATGAGGACTCCATTGAGTGTGGATATTGTCTAGATGACAATATTCGTTTTAAAACTCTCAGATTATGTTTTGTCGTATTTTACACGACAGTTGTATAATTAAGTTGTATTTAAATTTTGTACCATGTATTTGGCGACTCAAGATGGGTGATGTATACCTATTTTGGGGGCGTCATATTTACCTCCGGAATTAGGACACATTCATAATATTTTCCATGTGTCAGTATTAAGGTCATATAAGCTCTATTATAAGCATGTTATAGAATATGAGCCATTACAGTTTGAAAAAAACTTGTCATATGAAGAAGTCCCTGTTCAGATTATTGACAGGAAAGAACAAGTACTAAGGAATAAAGTGATACATTCTGTTAAGGTAATCTGGAGAAACCACAATACTAAAGAAGTTACGTGGGAACTTAAAGATGTTATGATGAAAAATTATCCTCAATTATTTGCTTAATCTTGTATAGCGATTCTGGGGATAGAATCATGTTAAGGAGGAAAGAATGTAACGAATAAATTTATCGAGTCGTGATTTTGGGGACATAATCCTTTTAAGGAGGGAAGGATGTAACGATCAAAAAATTTTGTAATTAAATTTTAATATTTATTGAATTAAATAAATATTTTAATTAATTTATTTGTGGAGATAAATAAATAATTGATGAAATTATGGTGCAATAATTTAGTTAAGTGTGTATGTTAACTAAATTAATGAATGGTAATTTTGTTATTTGAAGATTTAATTAAATGAAATAATTAAATTAAATAAATTATTTAATATTTAAGAAAATAGTTAAATAAATAAATTAATGTTTTAGTTTAATTTAATAATTAAATTAAGTGTGTAATAATTTGTTAAGTATAAAAATAATTATAATGGAAATTATAATTATAATTGTGGGAACATAAATTAATTAAATAAAAGTGTGACACATGGAACTATATAATATAAGTATTATACAAATAAATTAGAAGGGGGAGTTTTGTGCAAACAAAACAATGCCTTGTGACTTTTGGTTAATATAACAGTCAAAGACAGTTGGCTTGATAAAACTTATAACCACGTTTATCAGTTTATTTGAGTGCACAGTGTAATGGCTATATTACGTGTTTTTCCTAAAGACTAATTACAGAGAGTTTGGAGAGGAAGAGAGAAACACTGTGAAATTGAGGGAGAGCTAGAGAGAAATTTAGGGTTCTCTGTGAATTGGAAATCATAGGGAAAACTTGCTATCATTGTTGCTAATGAAAATAAGGAATTCAAGGTAATTTATTCCTAATTTCTAGTTTTGATTTTCAATATTTATTCTCTGCAATTGAGTTTTATTGGATTATTGTTGATGTTATGAGTATATAATCTGATAATCATCATCATATATATATATATACAAGTAATTTTTAGTGGTCAAATTCATGAAAAATCATGTTTTATGTTCTTTAGTTTTAGGGAAAAGGGGAAATTGGGCTAATGACTTGTTAGAGTAAGTGGTATTTGTGTTATAAATGGTTTATAATCTGATATAAGTTGCTTTCAAATGGGTTTGGACTATCAAATTCATGAAATTGAGTTGTAGAAGAATATTAAAGTAACAGTGTTATGTATATATGAAAATGGCTTGTTTGAGTCCAAAATTTGATGTTCAATCCTTGATAAAATCTTTAAATTGATTGTATATTGTGTTATTATATCAAGAAATGAAAATAATGTAATTGAAATGGTATAATTTGGTTAAGAAACAAGGATTTGGCGATTGAATTCGCTAAATGTGTTGAAAATGGAGAAAATAACAAAAATATGGTTTTAATCCTTAAAATTTTGGTTGTTTTGTTGTTAGGAGTGTTATGTATATGCTTAGCAATGTTGTAGTAAGTTTGTAGCTATTGGCTTTAATGAATTGCTGTGGAATTGGGAGAAATTGGAACGTTTGGTTAGAGCAGAGCTTCAATTCATATTCTTTGTCAGAAATCGAGTCTCCGAGCGTGAAGTAGCGCTACTGATTTAAAAAGTAGTAGTATAGTAATTTATCAAGGCCAAAGGGTCGAACAGACTCCGAGAAGGAATTGTTAACTGTATAGTGGGGAAATGTTAACTTAACCTACTTTAATGATTGTAGAGGACCTAAAACATGTTATAAGACGAAATAACGTATTGTAATCACAAAGTCGAAACTATATATTATGAATTAGTAAGTTGTGAATGTTCGTAATGTGATGTCATTAGAATTGGTGTTGTTCTACAATCACCATGTTGTATACTATGATATAATTGAGAATGCAGTTTCGTGTTACGTGAATGGGTAGGATAATCAAGTCTTAAGTTAAAGATTATAGACTTGATTAAAATGAAAAGTAAACAAATGAAGTTAATATTAATATAACTAATTGGTATTGTGATCCTAATGATATATGTAGGATATTTGGCGAACATTTATTATACTTGTGTAGCTTACGCACGAGGAAAATTCCCTAACTTCATTCTCTTTATAATGAATTCAATTTCATAACTATGTTTATCCTTTTTTTTTCAAGCAAGCTTTCTAGTTTATCATTATGCAAGTTCCTTAATTTCATTCTCTTTATAATGAATGCAATTTCATAACTATGTTTATCCTTTTGTTGTCAAGCAAGCTTTCTAGTTTATCATTATGCAAGTTCCTAAATCATATACTATAGTTGAGCAAGCATATTGATTCCATCTTGTTTATGTTTATACAAGCTCTTGTATTCTAATTCTTTACATAGAGCGAGTTTTACAATCCTAACTCTCATTCTTACTGTTCAGAGCATGTACTGTTTAACTTTGTTGTTCCTAATGAGATTTCTTAATTCTTTTGGATGTAGTAATTTGCATATGTACCATGTCCATTCAATTGTACATTGTCATTATTCAATCCTTGACTTTAATATCATTATTCAATCCTATATTATTGTGTTGAACCTTCAAATAGAAAGCAAAATCTTATTGATTGGACAAATCTATAATTGAATAGTGTTCTAAAATTCTAGAACCATTGATAAGCTAGTTCCAAACTAAACTTTTTTCAGTGCGGAAATTCTAAAGTTAAACTGAGATGAAAAACCCTGATATAGGGGATTATGTACGGGTTAGCGTTTAGATGTTTGTGCACAATACATGGTACAAAGGGTCGATCCCCCTAAGTACGTAAGGAAGGGTCTGTATAGTTTAAATGACTGTTAAGTTTGAGGTAATAATACCTACTTACCGGGGACATAGTTCGTGGTCTTAAGACCCTCAGATATTATCCTGAACTTGTTTTCTATTCTTGATTCGTAGAACAAGTTCTCCATTATTCAGTAATCATTGCTTACCCTTATATTGATGTTATTATTATTCTTTATAATAGTGAGCAATTGTTTGTTCACTCTTGCAATTAACACTGCAACTAAAGTTGAGAGAGTCGATGAGCCATCTACTAGCAAAGGAAAGGGCAAGGTGTCCAAGTGATGAAGATTTATTTGAATTTATTTAAATGAAATTATGTTTTAATACTTATTATATTTTATGATGTATTCCGCATACTTGTGTAATAATTTAAGGTTAGATTACATGGGATTGATTTAAGTTGATGTAACCCTTTAATGGGAAAGATTATTATTTAATTTATTTAAGTGATTTCTTTATCCTTTATTATGGGTAGTTAGATGTAATTGTTTTGAATAGTGAGCACCAAATTATGTGGGAATGAAGTACCTGAATTTGGGGGTGTCACATTAAAGCTTTAGAGAGAATGTAGGCAAGGAGTAAGCTTTTTCTTGATAGTGAATCGGTAAAGTTGAAATGAAGGAAAAGCTTCCTATTTATAGGATTTTCAAGCTTGGGGAAAAATGGTCATTTTGAGAAATCAAAGGCTAAAAACTATTTGGTTAAAATGTAAGGTTCAGATCAATTTAGAAATATCAGATCACACGGATTGCTCTCTCAGCATGTCTTCTGAATTTTTGACTGTTTTGGCCTTTGGAAATTTTTGATTACTTAGCATTTAATGAGCACATTAATTACATGCCTTTTGTTCAAAAATTTATACTTCATAATACATGGGCGTGTGGAGTAAATGCCTTTTGTATATCTCTCAGCCCATTAGTAAATATTGTTCCAATATATTTGTCCTATTTTGAGTGTCTCATATCAAATGCAAGCATTCCTTCTCGTACACGAACACACATACATATTGAAACCATTATTATTTTTTATGTATTCATTAACACACATATGCATGGATCCATACACACACATAAATAGTTAAGGCACGGATGTGTGAGAGTAGATTTTGGTAAAAATTCTTTTTGACCCTTTTTACAAAATAATGTTGAAAGCTTGAATGTAAGAATTTTAAAAGAGAATAGGAATACTCCTTGCCTTGGAGAAATGTTATTTTGTAAAATAATATTTATAACACTTGATATTAAATTATCAAGGTTAGGTTGTAGTAGCCCCAGATCCGGGTCCCAAATCACCATGGATCTGGTATACTATTTCTATAACTATTGAGGAAGATATACACATAAATTAGTTATACATTAAACTTTACACACTATCCCCAAGGTCGAGAACCTTCACATAATACCTGAATCAATATCCTATCTAACATACAATGTTATTATCATACATTACTATTACAAATTTAGCTGCACATATAATCCCAATATATACTTGTCTTTGACTTTTCCTTGTATCCGACGTATTCATCCTAATCTGCAATGTTTATTATGATATAGCAAGGGTGAGCAACAAGTTTGCCCAGCAAGTATAACTTTAGTTGAGGATATATCATGATTGAAAGAATTTAAATAATAACTAGCTAACATTCAACAATATAATTGTGAACTAGCATGAACAAACTTTCATAGCTGAACGAACATTGAACATAAACAAATATATCTGAACTAGATGGTAATGAAGGTGATCAGCCTTTCATACCTGATGAGCATTTGAAATATGCACAGAGTATGATTCAATAAATTATAGACATAGTAATCAACAATGATTATCCATAAGCATATTTGAATGAACAACTAGAAGTAGAAGTTAGAAAACTTGCATCAAATTAATTCATCAATTCATTTAAACAAATCTTAGCTTTGTCTGAAGACCTAATATTAATAATATCAATTTTTTAAGTTAGAATAATATCATCATAATTAACTATTATATAAAATTATAAAATAACCTAAACACATAACATATATATAACCCTATCAGTCTATACAGCACACACGACCTAGTATCAAGTCAAACTATTGCAGTCTAAGTTGAATCCGGCACAATTCTGACATCCCGACGGCCTAGTCGGATAATTATCGATCCTATTATCCATAAGACTCTGTCTAAACACAACACAATTATCTTAGATAATTTATTAATCAGTCAAAATAATTTTTAAAGGCTCATACTAATTTTTAAGTAATTATTATCATTTATTACGATTTTTCAATCATAAATATCATATTTATATAAATTAAATACCACTTAATTCCATTATCATTAATATTTATTTAATATTAAATATTAATGAAATTCTTAACATAATATTATAAAGTATTTATAATATCTTAAAGTTTTTTAATACCTTATTATTACATTTAAATGATTTTAAAGTAATTAAAATTATTATTAATTAATTACCATTAATATTAAATATTAATGTATTTCATGAAAAAATATCAAAAGTTATATTTTATAACTTCAAATATTTTTATAACCTTTAAATTATTTTTATATAATTTTTAAATCATTAATTCTATTTTTTATAATTTATTTAATACATTTGTTAAATAAAATAATTATCATTAATATTAATTTATTAATGAAATTCATCATAAGATATTAAAAGTCATTAAAATAACTTAAAATATTTTCTTATACCATAATATAATTTCAAATGATTTTTCAAGTATTAAAATCATTTTTAAGTAATTTATTTAATATTATAATTAAATAAATTAAATACCATTAATATTTTAAAAATATTAAATATCAATGAAATATATTCAAAATTATTAAAACCCATTTTTAGGCTTTAAAATAATTTTTAGGAATTTATTATGTATTTTTAATAATTAAAAATAATTTTACCTAATTATTAAATAAAATAATTTATTTTATAATTAAACTGTCGCTAAAGGTGGCTTTAGGTGACAAAACCGTCGATATAGGTGTTCTTGAGCCCTCAAAGTCTGTTTGTGGACTCGATTATCCATTAATGTTGTAGTATCCATTTCACACTACAACCCTAAACAACTTACATGGCCAACACATATTGTGACGCCCTTAAAATAGGTATACATCACCCATCTTGGATCGCTAAATACATGGTACTGAATACAATTATAAACATAATTATACAACATGAATTATGAGTTTTAATACAAATATTGTCTTCTAGACAGTATTCAAACTCAAAATAAGTCCTCATTTATTATCACACTATTTCACAGGATAGTGAGGACTACTAATGCAAATATCTGGACCATCACTCCGTTTCCCGACTAGTCCCGGCTACGTTCTCATTTTCTGAATAGAACAATAAAAGCAAAAGGGTGAGCTCAACTAGCCCAGTAAGAAATATTATGACTAAGATAATGCAGAATAAGTTATCGTTAGCCTTCAACAATGTTAAACTGATAGAATATAATAAACAACAAGTTTAACTGCAGCGGAACAAGCAATCCATTAAAAGACTCAAGTAGAGCATGATATCTATTATCTTCTATGATTTAAAAAGTTTTTTTCATCAACTTTATCGTTGAGACTCAGCTTAATAAATAAACCACATCATCGAATCATCCCTGCACCACAGCCAAGGATATTCATGTAATCATCAATTGTCATAATTATACCGAATAATCCATGGTCATAATCATACCAACAACTGTCCATCAATGAACTACAGGCCAATGAGGACTTTTACCACGTCATTTGTAACATTACTGGTCATGATTATACCGAATGATCCCTGGTCATAATCATACCAATCAACAGTTCATCTATGCACGTAAGCCAAAGATGACTTTCATCACAATATAAGCATGAGGATGATGACAATGATATAAGAATTCAATTAAAAAAACAAAGGATAAATTTTTAAAAATTTATAATTTAATTTATCCATAATTCAATAATGTTCAAATTGCCAACATGATACTGCTTTGTGGAGTAAAATTCAAGAATGATATTGTATTAAAAATGATTTGGACAGAAAATAAATCAATTTTTGTCATGAATAGTACTCTGGATGAATAGTGCCCGGGTGAATAGTACTCCGTGAATAGTACTTTGTGAATAGTACTCGTGAATAGTACTTTATGAATAGTACTTTGTGAATAGTACCCATAAATAGTACTTTTGTGAATAGTACCGTATAAATGAATAGTACTCATGGATAGTACTCCAGCATGAAAAGCTTAAAATTTAACAAGAATGTACAGAAAATATCCTTGTGAAACGATACTAGATGAAACACAAATTTCAAGGATATTCTACTAATTTCACGGAGTATGGAAGCAATACTTTAACAAGATGAGGGTATAATCAGGAATACGAGATGAAATAATTTTACTCACATACTACAGAGTATGGAATAAAATATTATTCCTTATGAATACTGAACAAAAATAATATCCCTTACGACTGTTGAAGAAAAATAATATTCCTTACGAATATTAAACGAAGATAATATTCCTTATGAATATTAAATGGAGATAATATTTCTTGCGAATATTGAACGAAATAAATTTCTTACGAATACAAAAAATAATATCGTAAGCGATTATGAAATAAATAATACCCCTTACCTTAGAAGAAGACTGGATACTGGAATAGTGAGGTAGCAGACTCCTCTTCTTCTCTCTCTCTATAGCTTCTCTCTCTATAATTGCTTTGTTAGTCTTAGTGAATTGGTGAGAATGAAAGAAGAATGAGCTTCTATTTATAAGAAAATATTTTTGATAATTGCACGTTTTGGGGCTCGAAATATTACAATATAATACCTTCATCTTTTTCTCTATTTTTAATTTAGTCCTACAAGTATTATCAAACTTGCACCACCTCCCCTAATAGTACATTATGTGAATCAATAGTACATACATGTGAACAAATTGTTATATACATGTGAAAAAATAATTACAGTATAGTACCTTCATCTATACCTCTATTTTTAATTTAGTCATGCAAGTATTATCAATCTTGCACCACCTCCCTTATAGTACATGCATGTGAATCAATAGTACATACATGTGAACAAATAGTTATAAGCATGTAAATTAATAGCAATTAATTGCTCATTTATCCGATTAATTACCCGATTGGTCAATATAACCTCCAGACATCAATTATTATCGAAATAAATGTCGATTTCCACTAACACTAACAATCCCAACACAATGGAAATATTTTTATCAACAATTTCATTTTTGAATTTTCAAAGTTTGACTTTTTCCAAAAAATCAACTGTTGCCTTTTTGACCAAAAAGTCAACCCCGGTAAATTTTGTGTTTATAGTCTATTATTACTAATTTCATCGTTCCGGACTCAAATATCACGTCCGCGTCTCCAAATTCAACTCCGAACTCAAATTCAATTTTTAATAACATTCATCATAAATATTATAACTCACAATATTAATAACCAGATCGTTCCCAGGAAAGAGGGGGCTTTCCGATAAGGATTTTTCTCTATTAGCGTGCAATTAGATGACCTAACCTCTCCTTAACAGAACTTTTAAACATTGTCAATATTACAAATAATAATATGAATAACTTTGTCGTCTCAATTATTGATTTAATAATATATTAAATATTGACACTCATTGAATCAAATAACGTGAGATACTATGCAGCAATTACTGTGGCAATAATTGAAATAAACTGAGTGACTTCTCACGTAAGCATCAATAATCAATACCGTGTGCTACTATGCAACCACGCGTATTACTGTACTTTTACCACCGGTTATTTTGTGACAACTTACTTTCTATGCAAAATTTTCACATATCACCCTTAACTTTAACCTTTTTATCAATTTAACCATTTACTAAATAAAATAATAATTATAAAAAAATTGAATACTTTCATTTCATAAAATTTGGAATCTTACAATCTCCCCTCCTTATGAAATTTTGCCCTCGAAATTTACATACCTGGTAGTTCAAAGAGATGAGAATACCTTGCTTTCTTTTCGGATTGTACCTTCCCGGTTATTTCCTCTCTATCATGATTTTCCCATTTCTCATCTCCTGAATTTTAGATATTATTCTAGAATATAGTTTCAAAATAAGGGTTAATTGACATGCCACATATTATCCCTATACTCTGACCAACCAATTAAATACCAAATAAACTTAGGTAGGTCATACTAGCGAAGGACTTCTCCATCTCTCTCATCCTAGTTCTTGTCTCACATCTCAGCTAGGGATCATATCCCTAAGCTCTGATACCAACTGTGACGCTCCCAAAATAGGTATACATCACCCATCTTGGGTCGCCAAATACATGGTACTGAATACAATTACAAACATAATTATACAAGATGAACTGTGAGTTTTAATACAAATATTATCTTCTAGACAATATTCAAACTCAAAATAAGTCCTCATTTATTATCACACTATTTCACAGGATAGTGAGGACTACTAATGCAAACATCTGGACCGTCACTCCGTTCCCCGACTAGTCCCGACTACGTTCTCATTTCCTAAAGAGAACAATGAAAACAAAAGGGTGAGCTCAACTAGCCCAGTAATAAATATTATGACTAAGATAATGCAGAATAAGTTATCGTTAGCCTTCAACAATGTTAAACTGATAGAATATAAAAGACAACAAGTTTAACTGCAGGGGAACAAGCAATCCATTAGAAGACTCAAGTAGATCATGATAAAAAGTTTTTTTCATCAACTTTATTGCTGAGACTCAGCTTAATAAATAAACCACATCATCAAATCATCCCTGCACCACGGCCAAGGATATTCATGTAATCATCAATGGTCATGATTATACCGAATAATCCCTGGTCATAATCATACCAACAACTGTCCATCAATAAACTACAGGCCAATGAGGACTTTTACCACATTATTTGTAACATTACGGGTCATGATTATACTGAATAATCCTTGGTCATAATCATACCAATCAACAATTCATTTATGCACGTAAGCCAAAGATGACTTTCATCATAATATAAGCATGAGGATGATGACAATGATATAAGAATTCAATTAAAAGAAATAAAGGATAAATTTTTAAAGATTTATAATTTAATTTATCCATAATTCAATAATGTTCAAATTGTCAACATGATACTGCTTTGTGGAGTAAAATTCAAGAATGATATTGTACCAAAAATGATTTGGACCAAAAATAAATTAATTTTTGTCATGAATAGTACTCCGGGTGAATAGTCCCCAGGTGAATAGTACCCAATCTTCGGGAATTGTATCCCGTGAATAGTACTTCGTGAATAGTACTTTATGAATAGTACCCATGAATAGTACTTTTGTGAATAGTACCGTATAAATGAATAGTACTCATGGACAATACCCTGGCATGAAAAGATTAAAATTTAACAAGAATGTACAGAAAATATCCTTGTGAAACGATACTAGATGAAACGCAGATTTTAAGGATATTCTACTAATTTAACGAAGTATAGAAGCAATACTTTAACAAGATGAGGGTATAATCAGGAATACGAGACGAAATAATATTACTCATATACTACAGAGTATGGAATAAAATACTATTCCTTATGAATACTGAAAAAAAATAATATCCCTTACGACTGTTGAACGAAAATAATATTCCTTACGAATATTAAACGAAGATAATATTCCTTATGAATATTAAATGAAGATAATATTTCTTGCGAATATTGAATGAAATAAATTTCTTACGAATACGAAAAATAATATTGTAAGTGAATATGAAATAAATAATACCCCTTACCTTAGAAGAAGACTGGATACTGGAATAGTGAGGTAGCAGACTCCTCTTCTTCTTTCTCTCTATAGCTTCTCTCTCTATAATTGCTCTTGTTAGTCTTAGTGAATTGGTGAGAATGAAAGAAGAATGAGCTTCTATTTATAAGAAAATATAGTTTTGATAATTGCACGTTTTGGGGCTCGAAATATTACAATATAATACCTTCATTTTTTCTTCCATTTTTAATTTAGTCCTATAAGTATTATCAAACTTGCACCACCTCCCCTAATAGTACATCATGTGAATCAATAGTACATACATGTGAACAAATAGTTCTATACATGTAAAAAAAATAATTACAGTATAGTACATTCATCTATACCTTCATTTTTAATTTAGTCATGCAAGTATTATCAATCTTGCCCCACCTCCCCTAATAGTACATGCATGTGAATCAATAGTACATACATGTGAACAAATATTTATAAGCATGTCAATTAATAGCAATTAATTGCTCATTTATCCGATTAATTACCCGATTGGTCAATATAACCTCCAAACATCAATTATTATTGAAATAAATTTCGATTTCCCATAACACTAACAATCCCAACACAATGGAAATATTTTTATCAACAATTTCATTTTTGAATTTTTGAAGTTTGACTTTTTCCGAAAAAGCAATTGTTGACTTTTTGACCAAAAAAGTTAACCCCGGTAAATTTTATGTTTATAGTCTAATTTTACTAATTTCATCGTTCCGGACTCAAATATCACGTCCGCGTCTCCAAATTCAACTCCGAACTCAAATTCAATTTTTAATAACATTCATCATAAATATTATAACTCACAATATTAACAACCCTATCGTTCCCATGAAAGAGGGGGCTTTTCGATAAGGATTTCTCCCTATTGGCGTGCAATTAGATGACCTAACCTCTCCTTGACAGAACTTCTAGACATTTTCAATATCGCAAATAATAATATGAATAACTTTGTCGTCTCAATTATTGATTTAATAATATATAAAATATTGACAATAATTGAATCAAATAACGTGAGATACCATGCAACAATTACTGTGGCAATATTTGAAATAAACTGAGTGACTTCTCACGTAAGCGTCAATAATCAATAACGTGTGATACTATACAACCACGCATATTACTATACTTTTACCACCGGTTATTTGTGACAACTTACTTACTTTGCAAAATTTTCATATATCATCCTTAACTTTAACCTTTTATCAATTTAACCATTTACTAAATAAAATAATAATTATAAGAAAATTAAATACTTTCATTCCATAAAATTTGAGGTCTTACACATATCAACTGGCTAGTTTTGGGCTTCCACAACTTGCTGTACAGGTGATGTTTAAGTGTTCTTAAGGTTTCAAATTGTAGCTAACATGACAAGGAAGATATCTATCACATAAAACCAGTCTAACAACAACACAATCTTATGATCTATGTCGGTCAACCCATGTCAGAATACATGTTCATACGTTTTCTGGGTTACCCAGAAAACAGTTTTTGTGTTCAACCATGCTACTTTGACCATCTACTACATTAAATCTATTTGATGTTTAGATGTTATAAAGGCTTGAATCTATAGTCCATCTACCAAAATACAACCTAGATACAACATCATAACCAAAACAACAAACACATGAAAGATTAGAGTCCATAAATTTCTTGTCAGGCGTTTCTGGACACGTTCTGGGTTACGCAAAAAGCCGAAAGTCATGGTCGGTCAACGAGGTTTGACCACCAATACCTTTCAATATAAACCAGATCGGAACCTGATTCAAGTTCCAGAACAAAGTCCTCATGACATAACAAGTACAAACTTTTAAAACACTAAAACACATAACATGCACAGATCTATGAGGTCTGACATTCGGTTGTTAGACAACTTTTTTCTAGTTTTCCAGATTTTTGAAAACTTCTATTTCGTGCATATAGATGTTATGGATTCACTATATAGCAAACCAGATCACTTATTTACACTACATACAACATGTTTAAACATAAAAACATGGAATCCAACAAGGCATACAGGATCAGATTTCAAATTAGGGTTTATACCTTAGACAAATCTTGAATTTTGGCTTCTTAATCTGTTATGGAAGTAGTAGGGACTTGATTGGGGACTGATATACTTATATTTTTCGTGGGTTTGGAAAGAGGTGTTGGTTGGGTGATAGATAGCAAATGAGCAAATTTTGAGAACTTTCTCTCTCTTGATCTATACATATAACATGATACGAATCACAAGGCTGATGTATTTGGCTGATTTGTGTTGATTTTCAGCACATGGTCAATCTAGTAGGTCACCAACTACATATTTTAGCAAGATTTTCAAGCAACTTATTAAAGAATTGCACAAATGATATTTTAGTCATTTTGCTTCCAATTTTAATGGCATAGATGTCATTTGATCCAACCTTTAGGGTTTAACCCTTAAGGTTTAACCCTTAGGATTTAACCCTAAGGTTTTACAAATTTAAATTTTTAGCATTTTCTAATTAGGTTTTGAAAATAGAAAATTAATCTTTAAAAAATTATAATTAGGCTTTCCTAATTATATTAAGATTTTCTAATCATGTTAGGGCTTACTAATTAGGATCAAGGTTTTTCTAATTAACATTAAAATTGCTAAATTACCAATTAGGTTTTCCCTAATTGTACATTAGGGTTTCTAATTTAGAAATTAGAGTTTTCTAACTATATTGTTAAGTTTTCCCCTAATTAGGTCTGTAATTAATTACACTTAAGCCTTTGAGTTCCCAATTTAGGGTTTTAAGATTCTGAATTAGGGTATTGGATTCTCGGAACTGAAATTAGGGTTTCCAGAGCTTGTATTAGGGTTTCTTATCTTATCGTTAGGGTTTTCTAACTGAACGTCGATGTTCTTAATATAATATTAGGGTTTGTCACTGATATAATTTATCTGGTCAACCCTTAACCCTTAACCACATACTGTACACATATATGACCATATATATAGAACGTATACACTTATACTCTTAACACTGTAAGCCTTCACCAAAAATTTTAAATTCATAAAATTCCTTCCCAAAAATGAAAAATCCATTCACTTATTTTCTGTCTAGGTCTATTATTTAACATTTATTCAATCTTTTAAGATTTTAATAAATTGTCCAAATTCTCGGGTTGTCACATAGGTAAATATTAGTTCAACATAGAAAACATTTTTTGTAGTTTAATTTAGAAAACATTTTTTGTCCACGTAAATAAGATTTTGACACACAAATAAACCTATGGAGAGGATTCTAATTTAATTACCCTATTTCCCAATTATTGTTAATCATCAAAATATGTTCTAAAAAAATACTATCAATCTCCCCCTTTTTGATGATGACAATAATTAAAAATATTAATACTCCCCTTTAGTAAAACTCCCCCTTAGTATATGCATAATATCATTGTAAAAAAATCACATGGCAGTTCACATGTTCCAGCATAATATAGCAGTTCGCATCACCCAACATAATATAGATAGAATCTGTACTGCTGTCATATCATAGCAGTAGTAAAATATTTTTCTTCTCCACCTTTGTCATTATAAAAATAAGGGAAAAGTACTTTATGACTGCAAACTTTTCAGATCCTGCAAAAAATGTTGGTATTCTAAAGAAAAGCTCGGTTCCTGCAATTTTTTAAATAATCATAGATAGTACCTGGATAGTGGTAAAAAGATAAAGTTGACATAGTACTAGGTTAGTATTTAAGTTAGTTACATTACTTCCAAATAGTTAGTGGCAGATATAAATATATTACAATCTTCCCAAATAAATAGTAATCTTCTTCATTGAGAGGAGAGAAGTGAAGACTAAGATTGGGAAGAGGATCATCAAGAGAAATACCAGGAAGAGGATCACTAAGCAAGGACTCCAGTTTGGTAGAGCTAGTACGTGTAATGAAATGGCAAGAATGCAAAGAAAACCTTTCCAAAAAAGAATGCAGCATGTTCTTAAAATAATGCACAGATTGTTGCATTGCTTCCATTTGAATCAATAATTTATTCTAATTAAGTAACAATAACTGATTCATGTTATTAATGCCATCCAGTTGAGATATCATATTCAGGTTTGACTCAATGGGTTCATGATCAGGAGCCTTGAAAACTATGAGTGGTCTATGAGGAAGATTTAAACGGGAGACAAGGTTTGAGAACACAAGTTAGAAGAAGTCTAAAGCCAAGACAATTTTGATTAAAATAGTGTTCAAAAGAGGATAACAAGATGTATGCAAGAATGTATGGTAAGAACTCATTGATGATACACTTTATGATTTCCAAATCAAAAAGGATGCAGTGTTCTAGTTTCTCTAACTGGCATAAGATTTTGTCTAAGAATTTTTCCAAGGAATTGGCACTCGGCAGTTAGGAATTCTAGACCAACATTGACAGGAAAATCAAATGAGAGTGCAAGGATGAGTTGATCAGTTGTAAAAGATAGATTTTGTTTAAAAGCAAGACAATCACTCATTGTTGTTCCCAAAGGATGCACATATTCATTTATCCTAGGCCGTTCCAGCACAGATGGATGAAGATTTAATGCATGAATGAGAAGAGTTTCATCAATGATAAATTTTTTACCATGAATTCATGTACTAATACTTAGTAAAAGACCAGGATATATGTGTCTATCAGAGAATACAACTAGACTTTCCCATCATATGGCTTTGAAGTGTTCAAGTAAGTTAGGAAAGCTACATAATGCAATGCCTAGACCTGAAGTGCGAGTATGTTGTAGACACTCAAAATTTTGCATTCATGTTACTAACACTGTAGGAGGGAAGAATCGTCTTTCAGAGATAACCCTGGAAGTCACATCAGTTCAAACCCCAGAGACAATCCTGGGAGAGCCAATTCTCAATCTCGGAGATAACCCCAAGAGACTCAGTTTCAATCGAGAGATGCAGTTCCAACCTCAGAGATAACCTCGAGGGATGCAGTCCAAGTTTTGGAGATAACCCCAGTTTTAACCCTGAAGATAACTCCGGGAGATACAATTTCAACCCCAGAGATAACCCCGAGAGGTCAAGCCAACCTCGAAGATAACCCCGAGGACATTCAGCATCCACAACAGCCCAATCTCAAAGATAACCCTGAGAAACGACTGTTACATCTACGCAAAAGCCGAAGATAACCCTGGTGGGGGAAAAATCATCATTTTTCCACCTCAACATCACATTCACTTCATCTCAACACAATTCAATCCACACTGCATATCAAGGTGTCCCACAAGAACCATAGCTCAAACTCCGAGTAACAACTACACAAGACAGTATAATGGATAGACTTTGAAAACTTGGAGATCTGGGCATGAACTCATCCTTCTGTCTTCATATAACCTCTAATCCCATGTCATTGTGTAGCTCTCGACAACAGCATTCCAAAAAGTTATAGCACTCCGTTATCGGATGCCCGGATTAAAAGTTATGAAGGTTCGAGCGGACAACGCGTACTTTGAGACGATATGACCTGAAGGGTCCAAGGAAGCCCGGGCGGCGCAGGTAGATTTGATTAACCGCATTGATTGATTGACCACGCCATCCTGTCTTTAAATATGAGCTCTTGGCAGCTCATTTGAAAAAAAATGGAAAAAATAGAGAAAACTCTGTCCATTTCAGCCTGTAACCCATGCTAGAGTGCTCTAAACTGAGTGATTCTTCCTTCTAAACACTTGTAAGCTCGTGTTTTGTAACATACTGAAGTTGAATTGGTGAAAATCGAGTTTTCAGGCGTCAAAAGGTATCTAAATCTTCTTGGCAGCCCACTATAAGATTTTTTTAGATTTTTAAGCTTTCTACTACTTATATATATATATATATATATATATATATATATATATATATATATATCTACTAACGTTGAGATTCGCGTTACGTGGGTATGCCCGGATCGTCGATCTGTGGCTTTCTATTCCTTTTATATATATATACATATATATATATATATATATATATATATATTACCGAACTAGAACGAGCCTGGATAGAATATTCTATATGCTTACTACTTATATATATATATATATATATATATATCATCGAACTTGACTTCAATTGAGCTTGAATATAATATCCAAATTGCATTTACGACTTTTATATATATATATATTTATGGGGCCTAGAGTTTACTTTGTGGCCATTTATCGCTTATATATATATATATATATATATATATATATATATATATATATATATTTACATTCATGTCTGGCCTGGAGTTCACTTCGTGGCCTTTTACTAATTATATATATATATATATATATACACATTTCAAAGTCCTGCCTGGAGTTTACTTCGTGGTAGTTGATTGTCCCTATATATATATATATATATTTACAGATTTTATATAAATAACTACTTTAATTGCTTTCATAGTGTAGATATTTAATCTTTCAGCCTGCAGGCTAGATTTGCCTAAATCTAGCTATTTCTAACTTTGACCGATTCAAAGTGACTAAATTGGAACCGTTGAAGCTAGAATGGTTTAGATTTACTCAAATCTAGTTCTTTTTTCTAGCTTTTGCATATATCACTCTTTTATGTGAGCCTAGGAATCATGTGATCACAGATTCAGCTTCTGAATCTAGATTCGGTTCCCGTGATGGACATTTTGCAGCTGCAACCAGCTTGTAAATTATCTATGGTGTCTGAATATCCTTAGATATCTCTTATTCCCACAAGGAGTTCGGCACTGCTATGTATCTTATTTTCTTGAAGATGCCTCGCATCTCAAAAATAAAAGCAATCAAGCTGAACACATAATAAAATGGAAGTATCAAAGGCCTCAATTACTATTGAGCATAAGGGTTTGAAAACCTATTTTCTAAAACTTCATTGCTATATCTTGTTAAAATTGAACTTTTATAAAAAAGTCAAACCCTTTGTATATAGGTACAAACGAGGCATAGCACTACTTCCAGACAACTGCATATATGCCCTACACACACATACGCAGATAAAAGTTAATGAAAAGTGGCGGTAACCGTGTTACCACGGAAGTCGGGGGGTGCCTAACACCTTCCCTCCGCTTAATCAAGCCCCCGGACCCTAACGAATCTCGATTTCTCAGACCAGTTAAACAGTGTCAAACATTGGGTCTTTGTGCAAACCTTTCATCGGTTGAGTTGGTGCAACCATTTAAAATTACCAATTGGCGACTCTAATAGTCAAATCGTCGACATATACATGTCGAACCTTTTTAAAATTGTTTTTTTCAAACAAATCTCACCTAAAATAAGAACACCAAAAGACAAGAACAAAAAGGGACAAATAAAAATCCCAACATCGACATATATTTCATTAAACGATATTTAACTTGTGCAGAAGGTGTGACTAGTTGAGGTACACAACTTGAAGGATTTTTATCAGAATGTAATGCAAGTCTTTTTCTTTTGGAAGAATAGATAGGGTCCCTGGTAGACACAGAAGATAGAAATATGCAACAAATAAGACAGAGTGAAACTAAAAAATGACTGCATTATGTATTAGAAATGTCTATATATAGATATGTAAATAATCATTGATGTCAGTTTTAATAAATGGTATGAAAATATGGAGATTTACTAACTAAAGAAGATACACACGGAAAGGATTACATTAGTAAATGCACATAAGAACAATTAAGAAAGGGGGCCATACTTATCACTATGTATTCCTTTTCCAAGAAGTATTTAAGTAAAAAAAATTACTGTGACAAAAAACAATGTATAGACTCTGTCTGTTTAGTAAAAAGCTTTGACCAGCAAATTCTACGCTCAAAGGTTATACCTGAAGTTAAATTTTTATAGAGAAATCATGATACAGAAGAAATGACCTGGGAGTTAGAATCTGAAATGAGGGCAAGGTATCCTCACATCTTTAAACTACCAGGTACGTTAATCTTGGGGACGAAATTTCATAAAAAGTGGAGGTTATAAGACCCAAATTTTTTATGAATATGACTTAAAAAAATTTTAAAATGTTATTTTAAATAGTAAGGTGTTGATTTAATAAATGTTATAGTTATGTGTGTTATGTGCAAATTATATGAAGTTAACAGTCTGTCAATGAATATTCGTTTTATCGGGGAATATTCTTTTTATAGGAGAATATTAGTATGACGGCACCGAAATAATCAATCATTGGTGGGCCCCATAAAAAAATAATTATCGGATATAGAAAAAAACACAAATAAACTTTTTTAAAATTTGGCGGCAAAACATTTAAGGTTAACTATTGAAATACCCGGTAATAAAAGAACAGTAACACACTCTTTTTCTATTGTAGTACGCGGTACTCCATAGTATCACACGGTATTGCACAATATTTTTGATCATTATTGATTCAATAATAGCTACAGTAGTGGCCATTTTGTGTTACATTCAATAATTGCTATAGTGGTAATTGCATAGTCTTTCATATTATTGATTCAATAATTGCTACAATAGTAATTGCATAGTCTTTCATATTATTGATTCAATAATTGCCATAGTAGTAATTGTATAGTATTTTATATTATTGACTTAATAATTTATATAGTGATAATTGCATAGTATTTCATATTATTGATTCAATAATTATCACAGTAACAACAAAAAAGTATTCCACATCATTAAATCAATAATTATCATGACAGAGTAACTCATATTATTTGAAATGATATTATTAGTTAACACTATTAACAATGTCTAGAAGTTCTATCGAGGAATGGGTTAGGTTATATAATTGTGCGTCAATAAGAAGAAATCCTTATTGAAAAGCCCTCTCTTTCTTGAGAATGATATGGTTGCCAGTATTGCATGCGAGTCTATGATATCTATTATATTAATACATTAATACAGTAATACAAAAAATTAATTTATAATATTAATGGTGAGTAATAAAGAATAATAATCTTAAAAATGTGTAACGTGTGTCCTAAAGTGTGAAACGTGTGTAAGAATAGTCCTGAATGTGTAACGTATGTAAGAATATCCCTAAATTGTTTAACGTGTATTTTGAAAATGTGTAACATATGGATAACTAATGTATGGTGTAGATTAAAAGTTATCTAAAATGTGTAACGTACGTGTGGATAGGTGATGAACGATATAGATTAAAAGTGGCCTAAAATGTGTAATGTGTGGTGATGTTGATGTGGGTTAAGTTTTTGATATAAATAGGGGGGTTAAGCAGAAGAATTTTTAACTCTTTTGCTTATTATTCCTTCCACTCTCTAAATCATTAGTGTAAGTGTCTATGAAGTGCTAAGGTTGTCTTAAATTTTGGTGCACCAATTGTTCGAGTGAATTTTTATAATAGTTACATAAGCACTCACAAACGTCATACAATTTTTACAACCCTTCCTTTAAAAGACTCTTTCTTTGGAAGATTTATTTTGAAAAGCTTCCTCTGAAAGATTGTTTTAAAATATTATTTATTCTTTCAAAAGTTATTTTGAAATACTCTGTTTTGTACACTACACAAAGTTATACTATCAAGTCCGAGTTAGTGTACACTATGAAATTTATTTGTGGTAATTACTAATTATATTATAAATATCTAGGTTGATAAATTTCATAGGAAACAATATCCAGTCGCTTGCTAATTGAGGTAAAGGATATCATTTTCTTTCATACTCCATATTATGGTAAGAAATTGTTATTCGTTTCTATAACTTTTTCATTAAACGGTGAAAAGTCCTAAACTATTTAGAACTTCCTTAATAGTTTGCGCTTTATCTAATATCTTTTCAGCTGAATCTTATTATTTCACTTTATACGTACTTCATCTATCTAATATGTTTTCACCTGAATCTTTCTATTGTGTTGTACACGTTATAGTTGAATTGTAAATCTTATTTATTCTATTATTGGACTTTAATCAAATTTCTGGATATCATGTTAATAATTTGGACTTTCTTGGACTCTGGAAAAATTAAATTATTGATTTATAATGTTTATTCTTGATCTTATTGTTCTTATTATTTCTATTCAACCTTTATATCATTGTCATAATCCTCTGATTTAAATTGTGGTGAAAAGTTCTCTTTGGTCGGAGTGCAAAAAGTAACCATTGATTGGAATGATTATGACCATGAACTGTGAATTGGTATAATCATAATCTTTGGTGTTACAGACAAACGCTTGTGGTGAATGTTCTCTTTGGCCCGTAGTGCAAAGATGGACTATTGATTGGCATGACCATGACCATTTGTGTTACAAATGAATATTGTTGGCATGTAGTGCAAAGATGAACGGTTGATTCCCGTGATTATGAACAACTGTTGATTAGTGTTATAGAGATAAAATATTAATGATGAACTTTTAAAGATAGTAAATATTATGATCTACTTGACTCTTCTAGTAAATTGCTTATTCCATTGTAATTATCGTTGAAAACTTATATTATCTTTAAATATCTAATTTATTACTGTTAAAGGCTAAAGATAATTTATTTTTCATTATCTTAGTCATAATATTCTTTACTGGTTCTAACTCAATAACGTAGTTCGGGTCGTCCACATATTTACGTAACATCGACACGTGAAAAATGTTATGAACACGCGATATGGTAAGCGATTCTATAGGCCACAGTTCCTACTTAATCGAGGATTTCAAATGGACCAATAAATCGAAGGTTTGAGCTTTCCTCACATCGTCAATTCTCGCTTTTGGAATAATGACTTCTTGCACCTTCTTCTTCATATTCATCAGTTTCAGGTCTGTAGCTTGAGCAGCTTTAAATTTATCGATTAAGGTCGATTATACTCGTATATTTGACATCATCACATTATCTCCATCATTTGTAAGTTATACAAAATGGGTCTTTGAGTTTGACAATATCGCACTCGTACCCGCATATGATCTTCTACTCAACGCGTCAGCTACCACGTTCACTTTTTTAGGATGGTATGGTCAGAACAGGTGCCAAAATGAGTCTCCTCTTGAGTTCTTGGAAGCCTTTCTCACATTCCTCGCTCTATTCGAATTTTTTATCTCTTCGAGTCAGCTGAGATAATGGAGTAGCGATTCAAGAAAATCCTTCCACGAATCTCCGATAATAACCAGCTAAGCCTAGAAAGCTACATATTTCGATTACTGACATAGGTTTCTCTCAATTGTGACTCATATCCCAATCTTGGATACCACGTCACAATGGCACCTATCAGTTTACCATCGCACGAATATAGCGTCCCCTACAGAGAGTCTGGCTTCGGTGTATTCCACAAAGGAATTCACCAGATAGAGGCTCGAGTACCAACTCCTGTAGTTGGGTTTTTAACTCCTGAAGTTCAATAGAAGCCATTCGATGTGGGACTTTGGAAATGGGTTTCGTACCGGGTTCAAGGTCGATACAAAATTCAATATCACGCTCTGGGGTTAGGCCAAGAAGTTCTTTAGGAAATACGTCAGGAAATGCACTAACAATAGAAATATTATTCAAATCTGACGTATTTTTGTTTAAATCCATAACATGGGCTGAGAAAGCTTGACATCCGTTTTTCAATAAACGAATGGCTTTATGGCTTGATATGATAGTGATTGACTTTAGTGGTTTGGTTGCTTGAATTCGTATAACAGGTTGGTTAGGAATATGAAAACTAACAACCTTACGAAAATAATCAATTTTAGCATGATGAGTAGTTAACCAATCAATTCCTAAAATCACATCAAACGCAAGTATCTTTAAAGAGATAAGATCAACAGGTAATGTGATGGTGCCAACTTGGATCAAGCAAAATTTATAAACTGTAGATGTAACGAAGGTTTCACCCAACGAAGTTTTAACAAATAAGTCAAAGTCTAATTTCTCAGGGGTCAAGTTCAAACGTTGAGCACAAGCAGGAGAAATAAAAGAATGGGTAGAACCGGTATCTAGTAAGGTATAAACTTCGCAAGAGTTTATGATTAGCTCACGTGTGATCACCTCGTTCGGGTTCCTCGCATTTTGGCCAGTCACGACAAACACTCTTTCAGGAACCACTGACTTTGACTTGTCCAGGACAGCCTTTGGAGTTACCATCCCCGCTGGACTTGGTTTCGCTACAGAACAATCTCGAGCTATATGACCTTTCTTTTCACAGTTATAACATACCTTGAGTTGTTGTGGGTAGTTTGGGCTGATGTGTCTTTCTTTCCCGCATTTATAACATACGACCGGTGGTCGTTCTCCTCCCCTAGAAACGGTTGATGCTGGTGCTGACGTCTTCACGTTGTCATTGTTGTACCTTCTCTTTTTGAAATCTCCCCCTGACTCGCTTCTTCTACTATCATGGCCACGATTACGACAAGAGTACCGCTTTTGTCCGTATTCTTTCCTCCCCGCTGGTTATCATTGCTCCGATGGCTGCTGCCACCGATATGACCCTGGTTGTGGTCCCTCAGTTGAACATACTCATTATCTCGCTCTAATAATTGAGCCTTGTTGACAACATCTGAATATAGAAAAAATTTGTGAGAGATAAGATATTGACGAATTTCAGGTTTTAGACCTCTCAGAAACATCTGCGTCATACGTTCCTCATTCTCTACCAAATTAGGTGCAAACTTGGAAAACTCCGCGAACTTAGCCTCGTACTGGGACACAATCATGTTATTCTGTTCTAGTCTAATAAACTCTACTTCTTTCATATGACGAATACTTTCAGTAAAGTACTTGTTATTGAACAGTTTCTAAAACGTTTCCCAAGACATATTGAGTACGGTTGGCTGGGTACGCTTCACATATTCCCACCACTAATCTGCCTCACCGCGGAACATAAAGGTGGCGAATGGAACCTTCTGTTCCTCCGTGCATCCCAAGACATCAAATATCTTGGTAATTTTCTTAACCCACGTTTCCGCCTTGATCGGATCTGGCTTTCCCAGAAACTCTGGTGGTCCCAACTCTTTGAACAACTTGGTTGTGACAAGCCACGCGTTGCTATCATTTCAACCCGTATTTTGTACACGAGTCTCCCTCGTATGATTTTGCATAAAGTGCAAAAAGCTTCTAAACATCCTATTTGTTCGGTACTGTTGTTTACAGGAGGAATATTGTCTTCCTGTTGCACATTCTCCTGATTTGTGATTAAAGGTGTCTCCACGGTCTCATATACTCCATTGTTAACATTTTTAGCTACCATTCTCAAATACTGTCACAAAACAAGGGTTAATTAAAGAAATTAACATATCACATAATATCCCTATATTATGACCGACCAACAAATAAGCTTAGGTAGGACACACTAGCGAAGGATTACTCGTCTCCCCCCTCCTAGTTCTATTCCCCGATCTCCGCTAGAGACCATATCCCTAAGCTCTAATACCAACTGTGATGCCCCCAAAATAGGTATACATCACCCATTCTAAGTCGCCAAATACATGGTACAGAAACAACTACAACATCATTATTACAATTATCGTGCAAAATATGACAAAACATAAATTAGGAGTTTAAATACAAATATTGTCTTCTAGACAATATCCACACTCAAATAAGTCCTCATTATAATTATTGATACACTATTTTATAAAATCGTGAGGACTACTAAAACAACTATCTTGAATCATCACTCCATACCCCGGCTAGTTCTCGTTATATTCTCACCTCCTTAAAAGAAAAATGGAATAAAAAGGAAAAGGGTGAGCTCAACTAGCCCAGTAAAGAATATTATGACTAAGATAACGTACAACAAATTATCCTTAGTCTTCAACAGGAAAAAATCTGATAGAATATAATAGACAACACGTTTTAGATCAATATTCGCAGCGAAAATAACAATTCATTAGAAGGTTAAGAGAATGAAATCTACTATCATCTATGAATTTAAAAGTCCATCATCAATATTTTATCCCTGTAACATCAATCAATATACATCTTGAATCAAATATTCATCTTTGCACTACAGGCCAAAGATATTCATTTGTATCACCAGTTGGTCATGTTCATCTCAACACCTATTCATCTTTGCACTACAGGCCAAAGATATTCATCAGGTAATCATTCATCTTTACACTACAGGCCAAAGATATTCAGTAATATCATCATTTAGGACTGAGAATGATGAAAAATATCTTAAAGAAAACGAATTCAGTGAGATAAAAGATCAAAGATTAGGGATTCGTACTTTAGTTTATCCAAGTTCAAAAATACCCCATAATAATCAATTGTGGAGCAAAATTCAAGAATGAAGATAAAAACATGGATACAATCAAAGATAGTAACCATAATAGACAACTTGGACAAAGAAAAGAAAATTTATTTTTTTTTGTGAATAGTGTCGTATTCGTGAATAGTATCGTATACATGAATAGTGTCGTATACGTGAATAGTAACTCCGACACAAAAAAGGTAGAAATTCCACAAGAAAAATCATACTTCGTGAATAGTACCGTATTCGTGAATAGTGTCGTATACGTGAATAGTAACCTCGACATGAAAAGGTAAAAATTTTATAATAAAATTTATACCAATATTTTGGTATAATGATATTCAAAGAATAACATCATTTATGAAGAAAATAACATCCCTTACCTCCAAAGAATAGTACTTCTGACTGGAATATCGGATGTAATGCTGAAGAAAACTTGCATTGAATAGCAACTCTCAAAGTATCTAAATACTCACAAAAATACGTTCGATAATATGGAGAGAGAAAACTTCAGATTCTAGTGTGATTTTCAATTCTAACCTAAGCACCTATTTATAGAAAAATACCAGAACGCCAAAGCAGACTAAATTAATAAAATAATATTTTTTTCAAAAAAAATCTACGCACACCTCTTCGACCAAAATTCAGCCACCACCAGTGGGGCCCACCAAAAATTAGATTTTCCACACCAACCAAAAGTAGGGCCCACCCATGTTTTTAATAAAAATATTTATTTCTGAAACTTCAATAATTCATAATAAATAGCCTTTTTATCAGAAAAATATGAATTTTATGTCCATTCCTTAGGAAATTAAATTCTCTACAACTTTGTAGAAGAAAGTTTTTCCAAATTCTAAATAGAAAATGTCTGAAATTCGTATACGAATGATTTTTAATACCTCCATTCCGACAAAATACTGATAAAACACCTCAGCATTAATTCCTTCATTTATATCCACATAAAATAAATATCTCCTTATCATATAAATCAATAATTAATTATTTACAAATAATATTACAGAATCACAACAATGACAACCAGATCGTTCCTAGGAAAGAGGGGGCTTTCCGATAAGAATATCTCCTTACTGGCACGCAATTAGGTGACCAAACCCCTTTCCTAGATAGAACTTCCTTAGACATTGTCAATAATGTTATCTAATAATATTATTCAAATAATATGAATTATTGATCTGATAATGGGAAATACTGTGCAGTGACAATTATTGAAACAATAATAATATAAAATATCAACGTAGCAATTATTGAATCAATAAAATAAAATATCGAACAGTGATTATTGTAATAATTATTGAGTAGTGCCTTCTTACGTAAGAATCAATAATCCAAAAATACTGTGCAATATCGTGTGCTACTGTGTAACCACACGTATTACTGTATTTTAACCACCAGGTATTTCAACAGTGTTAACGGTAACAACAACAAGTTATTTATAAAAACTCAAATTTATCGTTTTCTTCATCCGACCATTTTCTGTTATGGGGCCCACAAATGACTACGTCATCGTACGAATATTCTCCGACAGCAAGAATATTCCACGACCAAACGAATAATCCCCGACAACAATGAATATTTTATAACCACTTGCTTATTTTGCAAAATTTGCACATTTCACCCATAACCAAAGCATTATATCAATTTAGCACCTTATTATTTCAAAATAATGAATAGAGGAAATTCAATTTTATTTATAAAAAGTTGGGGTCTTACAGGGTTAGTGTTTATAAGTGATAAATTTTGCACTTTTTGTGACAAATTTTGGGTCGAAGGGTGTTATCAGCCGGTTCACTAAAGTTCGAAATGCAAAATGTTACGTTTTGAAATATAGAATGTAATATGCAAAATGTGATAAACATGCAAAATGTGATAAACTTAGGAGATACAAAGTGCATTTAACGCATAAAAAAAAAAGAGCTGTCATTATTTTAATATTCCATAATATTATAAAAAAGGCAATTAAATGATTAAATCTTTCTCTCTTTAACCATGCACAATAGTGTTACCAGAAATAATGGCTACATCAACTTTCTTTCCCCTCATAATTACCAACAATTTTTTTCTCATCCATTACACATCTAGGAATTACTTATCCTTCGTCATCAAATGCAATCGAAAAGTATAATTACTTGTGCAATGGGTTCTCTTAACGCCTTTCTAGTAACACTAAATTGAATTCCCAATTTCTCTAGCTGCCTTGACATACACCCTAATAATTGTTGCAGAACTCTGAAGATCCTCCTCCAATTTCTAAATCCTATCAACCAGATTAACCCCGAACACTCCGACTTTGATAATCTATACAAACCATCTTCCATTGTCGCATTTAGATTGCTGAACCAATCACCATTCCTCCCAACAATACCACAAACTTCCACACAGAAACCTTATTACCCAACCTCACCAAAATTGGTTTTTGAAAATTTAAAATAATCCCAAATGAAAGAATCTCAGAAGCCACTAAAAAAAAATGGGGCTTCAGCAACAATCGATTTTCGTTGCTAAAGGTGCTAAATTTCGTTGCTAAAGGGTTTTGGCAACGACTACTTTTATCGTTCGTCTTTTCTTGAAATGAGCGTTCTTAATTGTTCCATACGAACATATTTTTTTCGTTGCCAAAGACATTATAGGGTGGAAAAAACGTACAGATAAGAAAGAACATTGTCACATTAGCTGTGCCTATCAAAAACTAGCATATATTACAGTTTATATGGTAGAATAAATATTCACCCCAAGATGTGTTTAGCATTAAGCTCAATATTAACCTCAGTTTGGTTCTTCAGAAATAGAAATCTACATTCTAAAAGTGAAGCAAAACTTACCTCCTCCCATTTGAAATTTTCCATTCGAATGTATACTGATAATATGATACAGTCAGGTCTTATGTAGCTTTCAATATCCGTAGGACTGTGCTTTAACCAGTCCAGAATCTGAAAAAGTTATAAATTTGATAGCATCATACATTCACTGAAATACTGCTTATAGACATCAAAGCTGATATGGCCACTTTCTTTCTCTTCTTCTTCAATGAGCTTTGAATTACCCTTTTTAGAATTTGATCGGTCTAATGAACCACTTTCACCTTTGGGTTCCCTTGGGCTAGAGAAGGCATGAGGTGATTTTGGTGTTTGTTGAAATTTCTCATCAGACATGGTAGTGCTTGTCTCAACAAGTTCCATGGAAGTTTCATGGGCAGCTACAAGAGCACCAAAATCCATGCCAGATTTAAGAAGTGGTTCATACCTCCCGGATTCCACAATCTTCCCGTCCCGCATCACCTAGTTATTAAATATGCAAATTTATATGAAGTTAGATTCTTGCTGTGCAGATAAGGAGGTTCCTCAGAAAAAAGGTAGTTTTATCTGTACAAAACAATTTAAAAAGCCATAAGTGCAACAACATCATTAATTACATCTAGGGAACTGAAAATTTTAGAGAAATGAATTCTATTTATAAGAGTTGCAAATTCGTAAGGAATGGAAATAGTTGCGAAACAATGCATAGGAAGAGAGAAACTGTGTGCTGTTGTTGGATTACACTGATTCATTGATTTAGTGAAAAATTCAAACAAACTGGTTAATATATACAAGCATGAAGATGAAAACAATACTGCTAGTATATTCAAGAATTTATGAGATGATTTGTAATTATCAGCATTTGGTTAAGAGTCAACATGATTGATCAACCAAACTATAGATGGAACAATGGTACAATCCCTATTGGGCACTTTTGACATCTCACTTATATGTCCTTGAAATTATATAAATCCTTACCGAAATTAAACAAACTTACCATTATAAGATCAGCCTTATGCAAAAAGTCAACTTGGTGTGTAACAAAAGTAAGTCAGTTTTATCTTTTAAGAGATCCCATCACACATTCCTGCAATACTACTCAAAGTTAGTATCCTGCAAATCAACATATTTCTGCAACACTAGAAAGCAACAACAGACAACGTTTTTAACCAATTTATACAACGTTTAGAAGGTGTCATTTATTTATACAAATATACAATATTTTTAAAATGTTGTAGATAAAAAAAAAGAAAAAAAAAGTCGTGGTTCACCTATATTACCAATGCACCTGCAATATGCTAATGCCATGATATATAGCTAAAAAGTCTAAATTTTCATTTAAATTTAAAGCCAAAATGTATCAACCATTATACCATTCGTTTACAGTTTCAAATTACTACATCCACAAAATATATACCAAACTATCCATATATATATCTCAAATTCACTTTTCAATATAAATTACTACTATATTGAATTGTGAATTTGATTACATCCACAAAATAAACCAAACTATCCATAGATACAAATGCACCTTGATGACACTAGATACAAATGCGGGTAAGTGCTGCAACCGTATACTGATTCACCAACACATCCTGCGATGCTGCTGAAGACATTCTTGATGACATCACTTCTTTCAAAATAGGCATGGCACCATAACCAATGCATAAGTCACACAAGTCATCAATGATCCCATAATCAGTAGCCAAAGGATCAGGTCTCTGAGGGGAAGATGATGAAGTAACTACGCATAGCCAATATGTTATAACTAACAAAACTTATAATTCATGATGAATATCATGTTAAGTTACAATCAGAAATTGAATATTTAACCACCCTAATCCTGTGAACTTTATGATTATATAAAAAGAAAATTATCAATTGCACTCTTAATTATAAAGTTAAATTGTTGTTAGGCATGTGAAGCATTATTTGGAAACAGCTACCAAATTGTGCATCAGCAATGACAGGTATGAATACAATTTAACTGTCCAGTAATAAAATATAACTGGAATGTGCATAAAGGTAATGTGGAGAAAATGTATGATGCAGCAAAAAAAATTATTTGGTCTTGGCTTTTAGAAGAATGAGTAAGTCAAAACTTAGCAGCCAACTATGTAAATATTACATAATTTGCGCGTTTATAAAAACTAAGTTCTAAAAAACATGTTCTTTCAATTCCAAGAATCAGAACATGGAAGATATAATAAGTTAACATGAGGATTGTCTTATGATCTTCAACATAGTTCAAACTACACGTCAAATAGAAATTAGGAGCAATGGTACAACCATATTTTTTCATATTTTCAAAATACAATAAATAAACTAAATATGTCTCTACCAAATCATCACCTTTGCAACAGCTGAGCCAATACGCTTATCCCTGTCAGACGCATTTTTCTCATTTCCACGAAGAATGGCAGACTCGTACTTTTCCTTAAACCTAAAATAGAATTAGACAATATTAGTTTCTCCTAGAAGCAAAATCTAAAAAATGCCATTTATAGTAAAGAACTACAACATGTGACACCCTTTGAACACTATATATCCATCTCTCGGTGAGCAAGCCAAATGAAATCTCTTGCAGAGATACAAATAAAATTATACTTAACGAAACTTACTTTCCAACTTACATGGAACGTACTGATGAAACATCAGCTGGTGGTCCTCCTTCAATTGTATTAATGATCTCCAGAATTGTAGGTGCAGGATCACCCTTGTGCAATTGAAGTGCTTGCCTACATCATCAGAGTATCTGCGAACAAATATCATCCAAACAGAATATACTAGCATGAAATACTATTTGGGACCATCAAGCATAGACTCTCATAATGGTTGTTAGTTGTGTAACCAATATACCAGAGAAGCAGATTGAGCACCAGGGCTGGGAGTCTTTGTGTTGTTCCCACCTGTTGCACGGAGCTTAATATGAAGAGCAGTGATGCCAAGTTCCTGTCAGCAAGAAGTAAGAACACATTTCAGCCAAATTATTTATGGCAACATAATAAAGGCGAATTAATTCCATTTTCAGAAATTAAAGACGGACATGGAAGTTATTTGAACTAAATTGGAAATAACAGCTACCTTGCATCTTTGTGAAACATCTTGTGCTGCAAGCCTGCATATGGTGAGGACTCATCCCTGTCGGCTTTCACTTTCATACCACCTGTGGAATTATTAGGTAATTTGAGATACAAATTAGATAATTACTTTTTATTTTGAATATGATGATAGTAGTTTACCATTCTAAAATAGAGAACTCATAGATCTAGATGTCAAACGCTCAGTGCAAGTGCCGTAACATGATAGGGCCTTACAGGTATTCAGTTGTGATATGTCATTCATCAGCTAGTGACGCCAGCTAACACGAGGCTTATATTTCCTTCTGTTATAAATTTGCAACATGCTTGTGGATATGTAATCAATGGGTTCCATATTCTTATGGTAAGCAACCCATAAAGCATTCTTTCAAAGTCGTATTATAAGCCACATCAAAAAGAAATTTTGCCACATAAGAATAGAAATTTAAGAAGAAAAAAGTAATACAACTTTTACCAGTAATACGAACCATGGTTTCCCTGCCTGATAAATCAGTCACATGCTGCAATTCAAATAGAATATGTTAAAAAATACTGAATTCAGGATATTCAAGTTGGTCCTGAAACAAGCTTCAATTTTTACTTACAATGAAAGTGTCATTGAATGATGCAATAATGTGGGCGACACCAAAAACACTCTCTCCTTCCCTAACCGCAGGGCCAAGTGTCACAGTCTCTTCCTTAGGCTCCCTAGTCTTTCTCTTTGACTATACGTCACCCACAAATCATACAAGATCAAACATTTATCAAATAATATGACATATGAGAATAAGATCATAAACAGATGTATATCACGTAACTTAATAGACGTATACTGAACAACACGTACATCATCAAGAAGCAATCCCTTGATAAAACGACGGTGTAGATGCTGATAGTCAAAATTGTATGTGAAAAGACTGAAGACTTCGGGACTGCATATGTAATAGTCAAGAAATAAATTTCTAAGAGCAAGAAGAGCAAGACAAGTAGGAGAATAAAGGTATTCAATAGCAATAGCATCTTAGCAACAAAAGTCTTCACATTGTTATGCTGTAACAATGATTCTGCCAGCCTAGAATCAAGCTAAGTAGACAAAATTCGTCGACTTCCACACACCACATCCATATAGATTCATATATTTTATGTATATTAAGAACATCTCTGTCTCATTTATATATACAAACACACACACACTCTTTGTATTCTGGAGACCTTAAACTGAATCTGTTCACGTAATATCTTCTTCTTCCTATAGCAAAGGCCTTCTCTCGCTCTTTGGTGTCCCAGTCAACCACTAGAAGGTCTTATTCGAAAGAAGATACTCGAAGTCTCAACAAATGTTAATAATTACTGTAATTGATATGCATGATGCAACTTATCAGAAGGAAAAAGTAATAAGCATGATCAAGTAATCAGTATCATTTAGAATATTCCCATTCATATGCTCGGAAATTGAATAGTCTCTAGAAAGAAAAAAAAGCTATCCAAATTATAATTCCTATCCTGCTGATATCATACATTATCTGCAACAAGATGTATCACTCATCTTCTGAGAAGTGCTAACTTATGAATCATTCTCAATAACACCTTTTTTAAAAAAGAAACATGTGTTCATACACTCGAGGAACATCAAAAACCAAATGTTGTGGTGACATTCTTGTTAAAGAAATCAAAAGCACACAATAAAATAAGCATTAAAGATATTTCATGTCTTACTGAAGCTAGGAAAACTTTGGCTGCAGCTAGAAAATCCTCAGTGTTTCCACCAGTACAAGATCCAATATACACTGTCAATTTTCACATCTTTGCATTCTCTTGCTCACGCACGATTATCAGGAGAATGCGGCTGAAAAACATGTCTACTATATCAATCAATCAATCTTTTGAACATTTGAATGTAGAAAAAAATACTTAAAGATGCAAAAATTAACGGATAGATTCTCTTTTGAAAAAATCAGGGAAAGAAAAAAAGATAATAATATATAGGTGCTACTTGGTTCTCGTATATTTAGAAGAGAAACGCTCATCTCAAAGGCTCACATTTTGAAAGACCAAAGTTCCAAATGATAGGTCACAGGTTCGAATATGTTCTGCATTTGGACATAATTTTTAAATACTAAATACGAATATTTTTTGACAATTCTCCGAATACCGAATATGGTCTTACAAAAACACGCTTATTGGGATTATCTTAATTTAAGGCAACATTTTAATAGTCGTTGCAAAAAGTTGTATAAAATATGCAACAAAAATAAAAATTGTTGCCAATGAATGTGGTCCATATTAGGCAACGAAATATAGCAACAAAAAAACTTTCGTTGCCTACGATGAGGAGAAATCAAGTGGTTAGAAATTTTGCAAAGAATTTCTAACGAATTTTGTTTCCAAATGTTGCAACGACTTATGAATTTCGTTGCAAAAAGTGAAAGCCTGACACAATCTGCAACGAAGGACAAGTTTCGTTACTAAACATACACTTTTACCAACGACTTATAAAGTCGTTACCTGAAAAATCGTTACTAAAGCCCCATTTTTAGCAACAAAAAAACGTTCGTTGCCCACGATGACGGGAAATCAAGTGGCCAAAAATTTTGCAATGAATTTCTAACGAACTTTTTTCCCGCCAATGAATTAGCAACGAAATTTTGCAACGACTTATGAATTTCGTTGCAAAAAGTGAAAGCCTGACACAATCTACAACAAAGGACAACTTTCGTTGCTAAACATATACTTTTAACAACAAATTATAAAGTCGTTGCCCGAAAAATCGTTGCTAAAGGCCCATTTTTTTGTAGTGAGCGAAAAGATAGAGAAATTCAGCAATCTTTGAAATTGTTGACAATTTATTCTCGTTTATCATGTTTGGTTCCACTATCGAATAAAAAGCTCTCAGAGTGAGAGATGATGATATTGAAGGAAAAAATTTCCGAAAATAGGTTTTAAAAAAAAATTAAATAAAACGAGGATCATCTTTATTGTGACGCCCCCAAAATAGATATACATCACCCATCTTGAGTCGCCAAATACATGGTACAAAATTCAAATACAACTTAATTATACAACAGTCGTGTAAAATACGACAAAACATAATCTAAGAGTTTTAATAAGAATATTGTTATCTAGACAATATCCACACTCAATGGAGTCCTTATTACATTTATTGTCACACTATTTAACAGAATTGTGAGGACTACTAATGCTATCATCTGGACCGTCACTCCGTTCCCCGACTAGTCCCAGCTACGTTCTCATTTCCTAAAGAGAACAGTAAAAGAAAGGGTGAGCTCAACTAGCTCAGTAAGAAATATTATGACTAAGATAATGCAGAATAAATTATCCTTAGCCTTCACTTGAAGATAACAACTAATGAGAATATAATAGACAACAAGTTTTAGATCAACAAGCTGGTGAATAAGCAATCCATTAGAAGAGTCAAGTAGAGCATAAAACCTACTATCTTCTATGATTTAAAAAGATTTTCATCAATTTTATCATTTGAGACTCGACTTTTAATAAATAAACCACATCATCCCGCACCACGACCGAGGATATTCATGTAATCATCAATGGTCATTATTATCTAGAATAATCCACGGGTCATAATCATACCAACAACTCGTCCACCGATGAACTACGAGCCAATGAGGACTTTTACCACATCATTCGTCACATTACGGCCATGACTATACCGAATAATCCCTGGTCATAATCATACCAAGTCCATCTATGCACGTAAGCCAAATATGACTTTAATCACAATATAAGCATGAGGATGATGACAATGACATAATAATTCAATAAAATAAGTTTAAGGATAAATTTTAAAGGTTTATAATTTAATTTATCCAGAAATCAATAATGTCCAAATTGTCAACATGATACTTCTTTGTGGAGTTAAATTCAAGAATGCTCCAAAGAATATTTCCATGAAAAGATATTGGAAGAAGCGCAAATATCAAGGATATTCCACTAATTTCATGGAGTATAAAAGCCAAAACTTTAACCAAATGAGTATCATAGAATATATGAAATTGCAAATGGATTTTCACCCGTCATGCGGTAATCCACGTAGACAACTCATTTCCACAATTTAATAAGGAATGAATACGAAGAATTATTCACCATGCATGTGGTAATCCACAAACAGGTTATTCCAACAGAATAATAAAGAATTGAATAACAGAAGAATTCACCATGCATGCGATAGATCGCACAGACAGGTTATTCCAATAGAATAATAAAGAATGAAATCAGGTCATGCGTAATCCGCACAGACAGGATATTCCAACAGAATAATAAAGAATGAAATAACAACAGAAATCACCAAACATGCGATAGACCGCACAAACATGTTATTCCAACAGAATAATAAATAATGGAACCAGGTCATGCATAATACATATGAGACGGGATATTCCAATGAATAATAAAGAATAGAACTGAGGTCATGCGTAATCACTTATGCATGTGAGGATATTCTAACGTAATAATAAAGAATGGAATAACGGAAGAATTTTATCATGTATGCGCAGTCTTTGCGATGTATAAAAGTTATTCCAATATAATAATAAAGAATGGAATAACAGAAGAATTTCACCATGTATGCGGTACTTTGCATATAAAGGTTATTCCAACAGAATAATAAGGAATGGAATAACAATAGCTCTCTTCATGAATACGAAAGAAATAATACCCCTTACCTTAGAAAGAAACCGGATACTGGAGTAGAGAGGTAGCAGACTTCTCTTCTTCTTTCTCTCTATAATTTCTCTTTATAATAATTGCTCTATAGTTTTAGTAAATTGGTGAGAAATGAAGGAAGAATGAGCTTCTATTTATAGAAAAATATAGTTTCGATAATTGCACATTTTGGGGCTCAAAATATTACAGTATAATACCTTTAATTTTTCTTTCATTTTTAATTTAGTCCTGCAAGTATTATCAAACTTGCACCACCTCCCCTAATAGTAAATAATGTGAATCAATAGTTCAATCATGTGAATCAATAGTTATAATCATGTGAAAATACAAATTACAGTATAGTACCTCCATCTATACCTCTATTTTTAACTTAGTCATGCAAATATTATCAATCTTGCACCAACTCCCCTAATAGTACAAGAATGTGAATCAATAGTACACACATGTGAGCAAATAGTTATAATCATGTGAATTAATAGCAATTAATTGTTCATTTATCCGATTAATTACCCGATAACTTCCAGACATCAATTATTATCGAAATAAATGTCGATTTCCACTAACACTAATAATTCCAACACAATAGAACTATCAAATTCATCTTTAATCAACACAAACTTATTCATCATTAATATCATAACTCAAAATATTTAACAACCAGGTCGTTCCAAGGAAAGAGGAGGCTTTCCGATAAGGAATTCTCCTTATTGGCGCACAATTAGATGATCAAACCTCTCCTTGACAGAACTTCTAGACATTGTAAATATTGCAATTTAATAATATGAATAACTTTGTCATCTCAATTGTTGATTTAATAATATATCATATTATGCAGATGATACTGTAACAATAACTGAATCAATAATATGAGAGATATGATGCAGCATTTACTGTGGCAATAATTAAGTATAACTGAGTGACTTCTCACGTAAGCATCAATAATCAATACCGTAGTATGCTTCTATGCAACCACGCCAGTACATCGTACTTTTTTACTACTAGGGTAGTTCAACGGTTTTAACGGTAACACTTTCATTTGTTAGTTTTTTATAAAAGATAATTACATAGTTTTCTAACTACGACAATACTTCATTGTAGGGTCCACCAATGATGATTGTCCGCGTCATCTTAATATTCCCCTGTTAAAACGAATATTCCGAACCAATCGAATATTATATAACCACTTACTTACTTTTGCAAAATTTATAAATATTACCCACAACTATAACATTATATCAAATCCACACCATAATATTCAAAAATATATTTTGAGAAAATTATTCTTTATTCATAAAAGTTGGGGTCTTACATTTATGGTTTTATACGGAACAACAAATATATATACCATATATCTTAAGTATGAATTTGTTACCTAGTGTTTGGTTGGATTATCACGTTTTGAATCTTCGTACAGTCACTTATATCCTCAAGATCTTCTTTCATATGACCTTATGCTGAACCTGGAGTGTGGTCTCCAAAGCACCCTTCTAGAAAAAATCCTAACTTTGTTTTTCTAAAAGAGAGAATACGTAAATTTTATTTTTTCATCTTATAGAAAAGTTTCCCAATACGTTTTTGATCATTGATTTATATAATAATATTGATCTTTACCCTCTCTTATGAATCTGGTCCATATTAGGCTAGAAATGGGATCCTAAGAGATTCCTCTTCTTACTCAAATACTTATACTATACCAAAAATGGTCTCTAGTAAATGACAAATCCTTTACAAGACATACTATATCACTCACAAGTGATTTATTGCGAATAAATATTTCATTCACGCGATTGCTCGCATTAGACCTCCTCACAATTGGGTATCATTCGCTAAATAGTAACTAAATGTTTTTTGTGAAGGATATATTGTGAATAACTTTTTTATTCACAAATTGTATTTGGTAATGAAATATTGTTATTTAGTGAAAGATTGGTTTTCTTCAAAAATAATATTTTAAGAATGACTATTTTAAATTAGTGAATAACATTATTCCCTCACAAATAATATATTATGAAGAATAAATTTATTTAACGAGAGAAAATTTTCCTTCACTATAAATTCAGAATCTTTCTTCAATTTAGTAAGAGAAAAATTCCTTCACAAATTATAAATTTCTAAATAAAAAGTTAATTGCTAAATAATCTAAATTCATTAAAAATTATATTTGATATTCAAATCGGTGATTTCATATTTATTATTATTATTAATCTCTATAAGAAATATTAAATTTATTTTTCAAGTAAATATAAATATTGTCATACTTGTTTCAAACTAATTGATAAGCTAATTTATAAAGAACTAATAAAATCAATATTTCACATATAAATAGATAATACTCAAGTCACAATAGCTACAAAATTTATTAACTAACATAAGAAAATTGAAAGAATAACAATGAACTAGAAGGAATAAAGTCACTGGTACAAAACTATAAAAAGACAACACTTAAAAGATGATATTTTTATAAAAAACGTTGTAATTTTTTTTATAATATTTTTTAATAAAACGTTGTAGATACATATAAAAAAATGTTAAATATTTATAAGAATAATTTTTGATTTTAAATAGATAATGCTTTTAAAAAAAAAACGTTATCTATATAAAAAAACACAGAGCAAAAAAATTAAAAGGCGGAACTAAAAATTTGAAATTAAAAGAAGGATTAGATCTACTTTCTTCTCTTTCCAATCTCTGTACTTCCTCTCTCTGTGGGAGCCCTGCTCAATTGACTCGTTAAGCATACCAGTATCATCTTCTTCAATATTCTTTACACATTGATCTCAGTTCAAGTTTCTGATTCACCAACTACAGTAATCATGGCAACTCCGTCGGCATCATCGTCGGCGTCTAACATCATGCTAGCAATTTATGAGAAAGAAAACAGTCTCACTAGATCTCTACCGCCCCCTTCGCAACTACATCGTCTTCAATTACTCCTCTTCAATTACTCCGAGCGCGAGGGCCAAAACCTCGAAGATGATCTCCAAATCCTCAAATAACTCCGCTCCGATCTGGAACGCGCCGGCCCTGCCGATTCTCTCTCTTCACGCAACGACCTCCGAAATTACTTTAAAGCCCTCACCGCCGTCGTCAAAAGTTTGGTGATTATTGCCACCGTTTTGGTTTTCAGGAATCCGATTAGGCCTTTGAATGCCCTTGGATCTGCCATTGCTATATTTGGAACTTTCTTGTACTCGCAGGTGACATCAAAGAAAAAGACAACCGGAGGTGAAAAAAAGAGTTAATCTATTCTTTTTGTACGACCTTATAGTTCATTTGATCATATTGGAATTTTGGAACTTGTGTTCTAGTTTTCTCTATCCCGAGCTATGAATTTAATCAGCTTCTAAAATTTAGTAATTATTTGGGTTATTTTTTCCCTATGAGATCGTCTCTCTTTGTTGATTGTTGTCTCTTCTAGAAGTTATTATTAATGTGTAGTCCTACAGGGGAGTTGAACCAAAATTTCTGCAGTAACATCTCACAGTTATACATTGCAAATCATGTCTACACCGAGAGATAAGGAGCGCCAAAGAGATGTTAGGATATAAGCATATGTTATTTTCTGGTGCCTATAACCTTAGAAAATGTTTGATATCAAGTGATAGTATGGCTCCTTATCTAACTATCTGCAATTTATTGAAGTTGTTTGAGCATGCTTTGAACAAGACCCAAGTGTTGGCTCAAAGCCATTTATTTTTTTCCTGTTTGTGTTTTTCTCCAAGACTTGAATTAAAAAAAACCCTCGTCAGTCTGCATCTTTAATTTACATTTTCTTAAATGCGCTTGTGCGTTTTTACGTTTTTAGAGGCATAATTTTACTCTGCTCATTCGTTTTAGGGCTTATTTGGGCGCTTGAAGCATTATGTTTGAGGTGTTTGGAGCTCCAAACGCAGCCTCATATTTTTTAGGCTTTCTGTTGAAGCCAGATTACCTGCTTTTGTGACCAAATAAGCTCTTGTGTTTGCTCAAGTGTGTTTAACCTCCGAAAGTCGCACATGAACCAAACCCACATGCACTGATTCATGCATATATTTGCGAGTATGACTAAGCCAGACTTGTTTTAGGCATCTTTTCTTGACTATTGTTATTTCACTTGATGGCTTATCAGTTATCATGGCTCACCGCCGCCGTCAAAAGTTTGGAGGCGCTACAGAAAGAGGCCGCTGCTGTTAGGGAGAAACAAGAGCTACTGGCATATGTGAATATGTTACAAGAACAATTTAAAAGGTCTTTAAGTGGAACTGCTTTAATGTGTGAAATAGGAGATCACATATTCCACTGTGCCACATTGGATCTCATATATCCTACTCTGTTTAATTGAATTTACAGTTTTTCTCTGCTTGGATTACTCCAGCATCTTCTGGATGGAGTCTTTTCTATATATGAATCATCAATTACTTTTGTGTATTGTGAATGATATTACTCGCTGAAGAAAACTCTCGTTTTAAAAGCTACTCTTTCTTTATAAAGCCCTTCAAATAGCCTGATGTTAGTATAACACTTTACAATGTCTTTTCTATCTACCTTTGATGCATTTTGACATTTTCTGTATCCATACTAAACAAAATTTTTCTATTACTTTTGGGAATTTAAGTATTAGATGTGCCGGAAGGGCATTGCACACTATTATATCTACTTGGCAACTACAATTTTACAATATGATGATAGTCATTTTTATCACTCTTTGTCTTGAACTTCTTGTGTTGATGCAGAGAAGGCTGCTTTCGTCCTATGAGATCGACTCAGAGAGAGAAAACTCTGATGATGTGGTTAACACACTCCTCGATGATGGCCAATCTGATCATGATGCTCAATTCGGGTAGGCAACGAAATCATCCCCCTCCCTCATTTATATATTTATTTTGCATCAATGGTTTTATATATAAAGAATCAAGTTAAATAGTACAAAAATATCTATTTTTGATTCTGCAATTTGCTAATCAGTAAAGTGATTGTATGTTGTTTCAGGTGTTTGCAAGGGACATGGACAAGGACATTGTAATGCTTTTAGGGGCGAGGGCTTCTAGGGTGGAAATCAGGACGCCATAGATGCTTGTATTGTTGGAATGTTGGCTGATCCTAAGGAGGTAATTATAAGTTCAGTTAGTTCAGAGCAGTTTGTAGGAAGTTAGATAACTGAGATACTAATCAATATAATATTGAGCTCAACTCGATCTTTAGTTAGCATTCATGCACATACACATATAAACCATCATGAGGCAACATGTATTTATATTGCTAAGATTACATGCATGCTTGTGAATTCTAACAATTATTGGATTTTTGTCTACACATATGCATCTTGCGGATGTAAGATGTCAAGGCGCCTCTAAAAGCTGTAAAACCTTGGGATATAAGTTGATGGTGTAATGAAGGAAATATAATAAAGGCACCTCTTGGTTATACATGTTGTGATAAATTTTTAGTGCTTATAAGCTGTAAGAGTAATTCATTTATACAATGGTTGCAAGTATAAGCAGTATGATTTGGACTAATGAATTGAATTAAGGATGGTATGATGATAATCCTGGCCTTGTTATCTATCTGTTATTTGTTACTAGAAGCAGCTTGCATCTAATGTAATTGTTGCATCTTTTTCATTTTATATGTATCATACTTGTGACTATACTTGTGACGATCTCACATGTTTCTGAATGGTTTTCAGCACTTCTGGGTGTCCATTTGGTGAGGGATGCCATTTCTTGCATTATGTTCCTGGTGGCATTAAAGCCATCGCCCATATGACTGGCAACAACCCAGCTCATGCAGCACCTCCCAGAAATTCTGTACTCCCACCTTCATTTCCAGACGATTCATCTCCTTCAGCTGTCAAAAGCCGCCTGTAAAATAAATAAAACTCTGCTGAAGGTTGCAAATTTGGTGATAAATGTCATTTTGCCCATGGTGAATGGGAACTTGGCAGGCCAACAGCTCCATCCCATGAAGACCCTCGTGCTATGGGACCAAGGCAAGGCAGCAGGTTCGGTGGCCACAAGGAGCCAACCCCGCCAAGTCACACTATAATTTTATGCAGGGCAAAGGTCCAAAAATGCCTCTGACGTTTATCCCGATGTTTCACTTGCACTCTAAACTAATATTTTTTCCAAAAGTACCCTTAATGTTACAAAAATAGGTCACCCGTGCCCCTCCCGTTAACGAATTTGCCACATTGACAAACGGAGTTGACACCTCATCTAATTTTGCTGACTAGGCTGAAAAGAGAAACCTAACTCTTAATTAAAACAAAGTAAACAATTATACTAACACTACTATAAATAAATTATTTAATTTTAGAATAATTAATATTAAAAATTAAAATACAAAATTATAATTTACCAAATTTACCAAATTGTAACGTTAAGGGTATTTTTGGACAAAAAAAGTAAATTTAAAAATTATTGGGGAAAAATTATAGTTGCACTAATTAAAAATCAGAGCAAAATCAATCAGATTAAAGCCAATTTAAAAATCAGAGCAAACTCAACCAGATTAAAGCAAATTTTAAAAATGAACTGACCAAAAATCAATCAAAATCAAAAAATTGAGAGTACTAAGTTAATAGAATAGTAAAAAAATAAAAACCTACAAAATAGAAAATGAACTAAATTAAAACAACTTAAACTCACTTACAAGTATGAAATATGCTGACCCAATTAGCAAAACCCAAACCATTTTAAAAAATGAAATAACCTAAAATGAAAATGAAGAAGAAAAATCATATCTCCAATTAACGTCAAGAAATTACAACTATGAAGTATATACTAACCCAATAAACAAGCAAAAAAATTACAAACCCAGCGAGATTTAAACCAGAAAAATACATTCTAGTGGAGAATTAAGAGAAATTGGAGCTTAGTGGGGCTTTCAAACATGAAGGTGACAATATCACTTCCATCATCGGCCTTAATGGTAATTATATCATCATTACCGGCACACTTTAGCATCTTAGTCATATTACCTAGATTCATCCCCATGGAAATGTTATTCGACTTGGAGTTGATCTTCTTTTTTTTTATGAAAAAATTGTATCTTACACCAAGTCTATTGTGTGCAGTGTTGCTCGGAAACCTACATTAGGGGGGTGGACAGCTAGGGTTCAACTTTGTGACATGTTATATCTGCCAGTATGTTCCAGAATTTTTCTACATCAAGTTTACTTTTGCTGTTTTCTCTCTGTTTTTCTTAGGTTTTTGTGTCATTTTTTAACAAGTTAGAATCACGATGGTTAGCATTTAACAACTATGAGTCAATTGATGTATTTACTCATAGTTATATTTTTGTCTTTATCCTTCATTAATCTCTCTTAATTTAAGTTCGCCAATTTCATCTTTTTTTATTCTTCATCTTATTGAAATTGAATTTTGGTGTTTCTCTTGCAGCATGAAGTTTACATGCCCAACCTTGATTTTCTTGAAGAAAATAATGATGAAGTGGATCTAACAAGACACACTCACTACTACAAAACAGTAAATAGATAATGCGTAAAAAAAGTTGTGGTTTCTATCAGAAAAACGTCATGGTTAAGGGTGTCATCTATTTAACACTCTTATACAACGTTTTTAAAACGTTGTAGTTAGACACATTATACAACGTTTTTTAAGGAAAAAAACGTTGTAGATTTGTTTTTCATAAATTAGTAGATGCTTGAAAACGTTGTAGATGGTATGCTTCCACAATGTTTTCTGGCTTAAAATGTTGTAGTTTAATATATCAGACAACGTTTAAACACATTTACACAACGTTTAGAATGTGTCATCTATATTAAACATATTGAACATATTGAATTATGTCAAGTATGAGTATATCATCATTGAAGAAGTTAAATTATCCCATATGAAACTTATGTGGTGATAGGATTTGGGCGGCGGCAAGTTAACCTATTTTGGCTTTGCCGAGGACCCCAAGTAGATTCTTTCCGTACAAAATGAATAGTAATTATGCTTGATATCGATCACGAAGACAGTTAAGTTCTGTTAGGAAGAATTGGAACATTAGTGTAATGTGTGACATGCATAGAATCATATAATAAGAATATATTCTAATGATATAGAGTATCAAGTAGTGCAATAAAATCATAAGTGATTGTTAAACAGAAATAATTGAATATCTGTGTATCCCAGAAATTGGGAAAAGAAATTATGTGGGTACACTGAATACATAATATTAAATAATGTTATAATATGCCTATGTGAGTAGTAGAGATAGTTATGAAACTTTCCGGACAATAATACTTAACTGCGTTATTTTACTACGTGTATTTAATGTACATGGGTTATATAATGTGAGTATATAAATAAATCCCAAATTTCCTTTGTGTAGTAGAAAAGATAGAAAATCAAAGAAAACAGTACAAGTCATGGTCTGCAACTTGTTAGTTTAAAACAAAAAGCAAGTAAGTTATAACCTTAGTTTTCTCCTATTTTTTCCCAATAAATAACACTATTTTTCCAATCTGAGGATAATATAGAAAATTGATTTTATATTTAATACTTTCTCCGTCCCATAGTTATAAGGTGATTTTCATTTTGAAATGTCCCAATATATAAAGCTACTTTACAAGTATCAACTCAAGGTGCGAGGGAGTGTGAAGGTACAATTCAGCGGGAGCCTTGTGGGTGGAGTAAATAGAGTTGAATCGGTGGAGCAGGATGATTTGAGTTGGGTAGAAGCGGGCTTAGGAAGGCTCAGGGAAGTTCTTTGAGACACGTTTGCCACGGACGTGGTGGAGTAATATTAGAGTCAAGCAAAGCTCTTGAAGGACTCAAAACAGGTGGAGCAGGGCTCGGATGGCTCTAGGAAAAACTGCTTTGAGACACGCACGTTTGCTGCTGGCGTGGTGGAGTAGTATTAGAGTCGAGTAGAGAACTCTTGAAGGATTCAAAGAAGGCGTGCTTAAATGATGAGAATACTCTAGTTATGATACTTGTGATGGGTATTCAAGTGAAAGGTGGAGATTGTTGGGATATTTCACATGAATCCCACATCGGATAAATTGAGAGTGTAGATGGGTTAATAAGTATGGTAGAGCCTCAACCTAAAAGTTAACTTTTAGGTAAGGAGGTGGTCAGTCACATATTTATTGAAATTTCATGCTAGGTGATGAATTGATGTGGGATGGATCATAAATCCGCTTACAAAATGGTGCATTGGGAAAAGTACGCCAAAAAATAATCTAAATCCCAGGAATTACTTTTCCGTCTTTGTGCAATTAAATATGAAATCAAAAAAACCAATTATGAGAACAAAAATAACAAATAACCATTCACAAGCAAGACACCAAATTTACGTGAAAAACCCTCTAAAATTAAGAGGTAAAAACCACAGGTCAAACTCCGAATCTCCACTATATCACTAATAATGGGCTTACAATAATCCTCTCAAGTTTTATGGCATAAAACTTGAGGTTATACAATAAATTGAGATAATACAAATTTACCTTTAATTAAGTTGAGAAACCTAATTAACTTCACCACCAAAAACACCTCAAGCAATAAAGTCTTCAAGCTTTCAATTGAACGGAGATGATGGCGGATACCCACGAACAACAAACAGTAATTCTCTCAATTTATTCTTTTGGTATCTTCTTACTACCAAGCTTCTCACCTCGTATATCAAATAAGACTCCTCATAGCCTTATTTATAGTACTCTTCTTAATCCATTCTATTATGGATTAGAAACAATTTATTCTCTAATCAAATTAGGGATCACATCTCCTTGTCTTGGTCACCAACCACTCTAACAAGTAAATCCTTTTTCAACTTGGATTCCTTTAATGTAATCTCCAATTCAATATTGCTTCCATTAACCCAATTTCTAATTGGATTAATATTAAGTATATAAACCCATTCTTTTCTATCTTGAATTTATCTCATGGGTGAGGACCCACACCCAACAATCTCCCCTAGAACCCGTGGGAGGAGGATCACCAACCACAACTCCTTACTCGGAGTTAATTCCAACGATGTCTTGGCTTAACTCAAGTTTCTTGGAATTTTCAAATATCTTCATGCCCGGCTTTGTCTCATCGACATGGTTCTTCTCAATGGGAGGATCTAACTCAAACTTGACAGATTTTTGCTTGCCAAATTCATTCATAACCGCTTTGTACCCTGGCTGTGAGCTATCACTTTTCTTCTTCACTTTTGGTACCCATTTAAAGCGAAGAGCTTTCTTTTTGTGGTTCTCGTATGCAAGGCTTTCTCTCCCATCTCATGGCGGCTTTGTACCACACCTTTTTCTGCCTAACTCCCCCATCTTCAACACCTCTCACATGCGCCCACATCGTATAAAGAGTGTCTACCTTCTTACCTCTAATGACCACTAGAGACCCTTTGGTGAGCTTCCATTGACCTTCACCAAAGTAACTTTTATAACCATTCTCATCAAGCTTACCAGCAGAGATCAAATTAAAATGAATATCTGGAACATGTCTGACTTCTCTCAGCATCAACTTGCAACCACTGTTAGTTTCCAAACAAATATCTCCAATGCCTATAATCTTGGATGCACTTGGTTTTCCATCATGCGTGGCCAAAATCACCCTTCTTTGTAGGATGAAGATTTCACCACTGCCAAGTAGCATGGAACGAAGCACCCGAATCAATAATCCAATCATTAACATGACACTTGGGTTTATCATCACAAATAATAGCTACATCAACGTCGGATAGATACACAATCGAATCTTTATCCTCATCTTTTTCCTTAGACTGCTCCTTCTTTAAAAATCTGCACTCTCGTCTTATGTGACCCGGCTTCTGGCAGTGAAAGAAAATTACTTCTTTTCTATCTCTTGACCTTCCCCTGAATTTGTCATCTTCAGGAGAGTTTCTCCCTTTGTTTTTGCCCCTACTCTGTGCGACAAAAACTTGTGACTTAGCGCTAATCACCATAGTATCTCTTCGCCTCTGTTCCTCGTTAAACAAACTATCCTTAACTGTATCCATAGTTAGCTTGCCATTAGGAGCGGAGTTATTCAACGATACAACTAGCTTCTCCCAGCTATCAGGCAAAGAGCTCAACAACAACAAAGCCTGCATCTCATTGTCAATTACCATATTCATCGTACTCAACTGATTTATCAAACTCTGAAAATCACTCAAGTGTTCTGCAACGGAGTTTCCATCCTTGAATTTAGAATTCACAAGCTTCCTAATCAAAAAAGCTTTATTTTTTGTGAAACTTCCTTTCATACATGGACTCCAATTTACGCTAGAGAGCATATGCTTTAGTTTACGTGGCAACATGATGAAACACACTTTGATCGATCCACGATCCGGTCGGACCGATAGTCTTCTGTTCGATTTTGTTCCTTCTTTCGTCACTCTTGTTTGTGGGCTTAACTCCATCGTTCTCAAGTGGCTCAGTATAAATCCTCCTTGCGATAAAGCAAATCCTCCATTCTTGGCTTCCAAATTGCATAATTTGTAGCCTTGAGATTAATCATGCAACTTTGTTGTCAATCCTCCATTTAATTCGCACAAGAAAACCACAAAAATAACCGAGCTCGATACCATTTGTTGGGAAAAAACGCTAAAAAATAATCTATATCCCAGAATTACTTTTCCGTCTTTGTGCAATTAAATATGAAATCAACAAAATCAATTATGAGAACAAAAATAACAAATAACCATCCACAAGCAAGACACCAAATTTCGTGGAAAACCCCTCTAAAATTAAGAGGTAAAACCACGCGGGTCAAACTCAGAATCTCCACTATATCACTAATAATGGGCTTACTGATAATCCTCTCAAGTTTTATGTCTTAAAACTTGAGGTTACCTAATAAATTGAGATAATACAAATTTACCTTTAATTAAGTGAGAAACCTAATTAACTTCTTCACCAAAAAAAACACCTAAGCAATAAAGTCTTCAAGCTTTCAATTGAGCGGAGATAATGGCGGATACCCACGAACAACAAACAAGATAATTCTCTCAATTTATTCTTTTGGTATCTTCTTACTACTAAGCTTCTCTATCTCATGTATCAAATAAGACTCCTCATAGCCTTATTTATAGTACTCTTCTTAATCCATTCCCATTATGGATTAGAAACAATTTATGCTCTAATCAAATTAGGGATCACATCTCTTTGTCTTGGTCACCAACCACTCTAACAAGTAAATCCTTTTTCAACTTGGATTCCTTTCATGTAATCTCCAATTCCAATATTGCTTACATTAACCTAATTTCTAATTGGATTAATATCAAGTATATAAACCCATTCTTTTCTATCTTGGATTCTATCTCATGGGTGAGGACCCACACCCAACCTTATCCACGTTATCGAAAAGGAGATATGGCAGGGGAACTTACCTCAGTGATATTCTCAGGAGAGGGGCCCTCGGGTACTAAAGAGGGGAAACCATCACTTGAAGCCATTTCACTGACAGGTGCAGGTGTTTCATTACATTCCATATTGCATGATTCTTCAAGTGTTGGTTCTCTTATTAGAGAGCATTCTAAGTCGACATTATCTCAATATTTCCATCATTATTTCATTCACTTGGTTGTTCGAGTCACCCTCCGATTCTAGCCATGTTGTTGTTAGCCAATTCACCTCTTCATTTTGAAGCTCCCCCTGAAGAGATGATTTGGCTGTAGGCTGCTTCAAGAAAGGTGACATCCGTGGTGATGCATGTTTGTTTAGTGATGAGGTCAAAATATATACTTATATCCTTTTCGATGCAAAACATATCAAGAAGAGACATCGAATCGCACGAGGATCCAACTCGGTCCTTTGGTTTTATCACTACACCAAAAAAATATTGAAAGCAAATCTTTCACAAGACATAATATATCATTCACAAGAGATTTATTACAAAGTAATATTTTCTTCACTACGATTGCTTTCGCATAAGATCTCGCCGCATGATAGAGTATCATTCATTAAGTAGTAACTACATGTTTTTTGTGAAAGATATATTGTGAATAACTATTTATTCACAAATTATATTTGGTAATATTGGAATATTATTATTTAGTGAAAAGTTGGTTTCCTCCGTGAATAATATTTTAAGAAGGAATATTTGAAATTAGTGAATAACTTTATTTCTTCACAAATAATATATTATGAAGAACAAATTTATTTAACGAGATAAGATTTTCCTTCACTAATTATAAATTGAGAATCTTTCTTTAATTTAGTGAGAGAAAATTACTTCATTGATGACTAACTAATTAACCAGAAAAGATTTTAGTGAGCACTAGTAGAAAAAAAGTAAATAGATAACGTTTAAAAAACATTGTAATAATTTATTTTTTTGAAGCGTCGTGGTTAGCGATTGTCATCTATTAGACACATTTACACAACAATTTTTAAAGCGTTATCTATTGACATGATACACAACGCTTTTTTTCCTAAAAAACATTGTCTATTTATTTTCCATAAGTTGTTGGATACGTGAAAGCGTTGTAGCTAGTATGATTTCACTAGCGTTTTTGATTAAAAAAGCGTTGTAATAGATGCATATATACAACGTTTTTGGATCTCTACCTTAACAAGCAACAACGTTTATTTTGTCAAAAACACTGTAGTTTGACACATCACACAATATTTTTTTTCTAAAAAAAACGTTGTGTATTCTTTCTTATATTCATAATAATAATTAAAATAAATGTCTTGATATGAATGCATATTCTTTCTTATATTCATAATAATACAGTGGCTGGATGATTAATATTCAGATTAAAAAACGCTTTGTACCTTGAACTTTATATACTCCTTGAGTTTTGCCCCCCAAATTAAAAAAAAATGTCTACATAGTACTCTAAATTTTACTCCCTCCGGTCTCAAATTATCTATCTACATATTAAATGGTTTTATTTTGATATACTTCAATTTACAAATGTCTAACTATATTTTTTTTAGAGTCAACTAACTAAACTTTAATTCACTTACAAAACGTCAAAAAATCCGTTAAATAAGGTTGACTTTAAACAGTTTATCATACTGATTTCAATAAGAGAGAAAGCCGACATGGAACTCTAATGTATGATGTAGCCACTCTTGAGCAGAAATGATAGAAAATTAAGGGAAAAATGAAAGAATTTTTTTAAAAATAAAGAAAAAAAAAAAAATTAAAAAAAAAAACATGGAATTTTTTACTTATTTTTGTAATCAATAGAAAATGATTTTAAGTAATTAATAGCAAATATAATTAATTAGAAAATATGTTAAAATTAAAAATCTTTTCACAATAAATTCTTATTAACTTTATATACATACATATTAATAAATTCTTATCTTTATATACATACATATTAATAAATTCTTATTGACTTTATATACATGCATTATTACTTGGAAAATTAATGAATTTGTGTGGTAAAAATGATTTTAAAAAAATATATTATATTTTAACATTTAAATTAGCTAGATTAAAGACAGAAAATAAAATCCATGGATAAATGCATTTTTTTAATATTAAATAATTAAAATTTTGTTGTGGGTTAAAAATCTATTAAAAATAGAAATATTCTTAAAAAAACTAAAAGTTAAAACAAATTAGATCATCTAAACAAATTAAACAATTGTAGTAGTTACTATTCATCTTGTTCAAACACTATCATCAGCAGCCTTGTAATATTCTCCACTAACTACAACATCGCCAACCTTGTACCACCACCATCGATCCCTTGCACCACCACCACCCCCATTGTACTAATTAGCATCACCGCCTCTAATTCTTCAATCAAACTCAATAGATAAAACCCTAGAAATAGAAAGTACCAACATACAAAATAAAATAAATAAATTGTGTGAAGATGGATTGGGAAGAAGATGAACAGTGCTCATATAGTTTGTGCAAGAGAAATTCAAATGAGACCTTTCACTCTCTTTGGGAGATTGGTAACTTATTGTATTAACAAATCTCAGGTAAGTAGTAAGCTTTGAATTTTACATCTATACCTTGAAACAGATCGAAGCTTTGCATCACTCTCTTTCATTGTCTTGGTCTTTCTTCTCTAATAAGTTTTAGATTTGGAAAATAAATTAGATATTTTCTTGTTAATGGGTGGGTTATGAGTAGTTTGTGGGTTATGGTCTACTATGTACAAACTAGTTTATTATTTTAATTGGGATAAAATTGTCACATTTGAAAGTGTCATGTCAAAGTTCCTTAAAAATTGAATTTGAGATTTATGCAAGTAAATTTGATATTGTCATACTCATATCTGGCCTTTTCTGTTCTGCAATGTGCAGAAGAGTTGTAAACTTGCACAATATTTAACAAACAATGAAGATTTGAAGATCAACTCGGTAAGTTCATAAACTACCAAAGCTAGCTAGCTCTATGTTAAGTCCCACATTCGTTGCCCGCAAAACTGAAGCACCCGGTCAAGTGAAAATTCTATAAATATGGATATAATATCAACCATTAAACATGCTTACCTGGATTGGGTCAATGGGTGATCACTAAGGCCCATGGCCTAGGTTACTGACCTCCATTTTGTGATATAGGGGGCTTGCATTAGCGCAGTCCCTCTACCCAAATCTAGTTTATTAAAATTTATGTTGGGGCAAGCAAACCGCCAAATTAATCTTTAATGAACCAAAAATATATTAGAAATATATATTTTTCTTTCATGTTTTGTTCCCCAAGTAATAATGACTGTTAAGTGAAATTGTTTTTCTTTTATGTTCTTTGATTCACTTCTTGCGAGTCTGTGATCCTCTCCATCAAGAAAGAACAAATTATTTTTCTTTGCATACTATCTCAACCTTAAGTTCTCAAGTTTTATTTATTTATTTATTTATTATTTATTATTATAAAAAAATCTGAAATACTAGTAGAATTCTTGATACTTTTTCAAACAAGTGAAAAAATAGCTCACCTTACATAGATGGACCAGTTTCCAAATTGAAAAGATAGAAAATCAAAGAAAACAGTACAAGTCATGGTCTGCAACTTGTTAGTTTAAAACAAAAAGCAAGTAAGTTATCTTTTAAATAAATTACAATCGAGCAATTGCATTAGTTATGGTACAGCACACCATGGGACTGCATGCCTATTGCTGTGTAAAGAAGAAGATATAGGATGATCAGCTTGGCAAGTTTATCAGATACCATATGCTAGCTAGCTCTATGTTGTGAAGAATTCATACGTTGAGTCCCACATTGACTTCCCAAAAAATGAAAACGCCGGGACAAGTGACAAGTCTTTAAATATACATGTTCTGTCTAACTTAAAAATTACTTACCTGGATGGGGTCTATGGCTGATCAGGAAGGCCCATGGCCTAGGTTGGTGACTTCCATTGCACTTTGGAGGGATGCCCACCTAAGGTCTACCCAAGTGGTGGAGCCTACATCATAATTTGTGACAGTGGGGGCTTGCGTTCGCGCAGCCACTGCCCCAAACTAATTCTTAAAATTGATGGACTTGTTACTTTATTAGACACGCAGTAGAGATGTGGACTATAGTTATGATACAAGTTAATATATTAATATTAATAATGTATTAATATAAATACCCAAAGGTCCCAAATTGGGACAATTATTTTTTAAGTCATTTGTATTAGAATTAGGTTTTTATTGTGGTTATTGAATTTTTTTTTTTGTTATAGTCGAATAAAATTGAATAACTGTACTCTCAAATATTATAAAATAGTTATTAATTTTAAATTCCGTCCAAAAATCAGACGGAAATCGTGAGCAGCTCACGTGATGATTTTTTGACGTGTACAATCCATTTGCCAGGTGTATATCATGTGCTTGGCACATGCTCAATATATTACTGAGTTGCAATGACTTTATTATATCAGATTTGGGAAATAAAATTAGGGCTCGAGCGATTCTCTGTGCAAAATCGATTCTGCTGCTCTTTGTTGTGTATGCAATTGATTATTCACCATGAATTCTTCATCTGGAGTTTTTGTTCATGGAGATGACACATGAGATATCTTCATCTCATCAAATATAAAAGACAAAGGGCTCATCTTAGGTGCAATATTCTTTGTGAAATAAGCGCACGAATGTGGGAAGCTTGGAAGGTTGGAACATCTCATCCGGGTAGGAGGTTTGTAAGATGAAGTAGATACAAGGTATAAATTGTTAATAATTGTATAATTTGCATAATGTGAATGTGAATTTAATTTTTTTAAATTACTTGTATATATATATTTTGTACACATGATAATGTATAATTAGCTTAATGTTAATGTGGAGTTAATTTTTTGTTAAATTACTTTGTATATATATATATATATATATATATATATATATATATATATATATATTGTACACAGGATAAGAATGCTTATTGTGGATTCTTTAAATGGTATTATGCCCCTTTTACCACAAGATCAAAGGAGGTTATTGATCGATTAAGAAATGAACTTCACAAAATTGATAGAAGGTTTAACATTCGATTCTTGCAGCATGAGGTGGAAATCAAGGAATTGGAGAGGAAGTTAATACTTTGAAGACTTCAATTAACAAAGTTGCGACTAGAGAGAAAAAATAATCTTGTTGCTTGTCATATCTTGGGTTTTATGCTTTCTCATCATGTATATGAAGTGAATTAGGATGATTTAGATGAATGTAATGGATTGATTTTGGTATGCAGTTGAATGTAATGGTGACAATCCAGAATTATTATGTAATGGATTTATTTTGGTAGTCTTTATGTAATGGTTTGATTTTATAATTAGAATGTAATGGATTGATTTTGGAATTATTATGTAATGGAGTTATTTTGGTAGCTGAATGTAATGGTTTGATTTTGGAATTAGAATGTAATGGATTGATTTTGGTAACTCTGTGTTTTATATTTTGACTTTGAATAAAATCCGTTTGGATTCTATTGTTCTAATGAATTTAATGCAGCTTTGTTATGTTTAATGAATTATAATAAGGTTTAATTAATGAGCCCTCTTCGCAAAGGCAGGGCATCAAGACAAACTCGTGTTAGTCTTTATGTTAGTGGAGCCATATGAGACTCATTTGCATTTCTAGTTCATGAGGCCTTATTTCCAAAGCAGGGCATCAAAGCGGAGACAAAGTTCTGACATCAACATTACTTTGCAAAAAGCAGACAACAACATAATCTGCAAAGAACACAAAAATAGGGCATCAAGACAGACACAGAGCACAAACTTATACATTAACTTGCAGCTGCAGCCTTGGCAAAGACAGAGAAAGAGACACAAAATAAATCATTACTGCAAAGACAGAGACATGCAACCATAATACATAATAAGCAACAGCTAAAATGGACATTTAAGGCATCTGCATTAATTTCTTTCAGTTCACAAACTTACATATCAAAACCTAATACAGTGTTCCAAAAATATACCATCTATCATATTCATACCAACTGTTTAAACCAAATACAAAATGATTCATCTAAGCCTTTCATACCATATCCATTCCCAAAAACAAAATGTACCATATGTCGTATTCCTACCCACATTAAACAAAATAAATATAAACTTAAACAACATTAAACACATTCTGTGAGATCCCAAATTTTATGAAATAAAAGTATTCAATTTTTCTATTTTGGTAAATAGTTAAATTGATAAAAGTTTAAAGTTAAGGGTGATATGTAAAAAATTTTCAAAGTAAGCAAGTTGTCATAAAATAACCGGTAGTAAAAAAATGCGATGTCTGGCGTGGTTACATAGTACATAGCACCGGTATTGATTATTGATGCTTATGTGAGAAGTCACCGGATATATTCAATTATTGCTACAATAATTCTTTGCGATCATATCTCTCATATTATTGATTCAATTATTGTCACAATATCATCTGCATAATATTTTATATATTATTAAATTAATAATTGAGATGACAAAATTATTTATATTATTATTTACAATATTGACAATATGCAGAAGTTACATCGAGAGAGAGGTTTGGTCACCTAAATTCGCGCCAATAAGGAGAAATCCTTATCGGAAAGCTCCCTCTTTCCTGAGAACGACCTGGTTGTTAAATATTTTGAGTTATAATATTAATGATGAATGTTAATATTTTGAGTTACAATTGACACCAAATTCCAACGCTATTTTATATAATATATTTTTTTAATTGAGATGCATGAATGGTGACGCATGCTAATATACGAGCATGCATTAAGGTAGTACATAGTAGTCAAAGTCAATTTTAAGAATATGAAATCTCAGTAACATATAATAAAAGAACAAAAACGATTTATTTTTCTCTATTTTTAAGGAGATATAATTTTATTTTACTTTTATAAATAATTAAGAAGATACATTAATTTAGCTTCAATAAATTGGCCATTTTATTAGACCCAAGGAGCACTTTCTTTAATTGTCTTTTCACACTTTTCGTAAATTTTAATTTAATTTCAAAATGATTGTGATTTAAATTACGGGCATACCATAAATTAAAAAAAAATAGACACTGTTGGAAAAATTGTCATTTTGACATTTTGAATTCAATTTGATTATAATTAATTATATTGTGAATACTATAAATTATAAATTTTATTATCCTAAAAATCTAAATAAATTCACATTATTTTAAATTTTGATAAGTTAATTTTATAAAACAAAATAATAATAATAAAAAAACTTTTTATGAAATAGTTAGATCATATATAGATGCGATCACTAGTGTACAGGCAATACAATTTATTAAAACAGATGTCAACTCCCCCGGTCCTCCTTTAATGGAGATTGGAGAATCTTAGTTATAATCGGATCCGGTTAGCATGAAGTTATTTTTTTGGTAAATTAGTCAATTGACAAATAAAAACCGACACACGTACAACATCATCTGTGGATCAATATTCTATTGGTCAAATGACCAACTTACTCAAAAACAAACTTCATACTAACCACTTCCGTTATAAAGTGGTGGAGCCTATATCATAATTTATGACGGTGGGGACTTGCGTTCGCGCAGCCACTGCCCCAAACTATTTCTTAAAATTTGCTAAAATTATGCATTGATATATTACCATCACATCTGAAGTCATAAATTTATAAAAATACACAGGTCCCAAACCATTAAAATATATTACCATTACATATTTAATGTAAAAAATATGTAACAAATAAATCTAACACAAATATTTTCAAGGTCTTAGCATCTAGGCCATATGGTGCGAATAATTTCCGACTGGACGAATGACAAGTCTATAAATAAGGATATACTATTAACACTAAAATACTTACTTGGATGGGGTCAATCCATGGCCTAGGTTAGTGACCTCCATTGCACTCTATAGGAGCGCTCGCCTAAGGTCTACCCAAATGGTAGAGCCCACATCATAAAGGGGGTTTGCGTTTGTGCAGCCCCTACCCAAATCTTGTTTGTTAAAATTTGTTTACAATCATAATTTTCTTGTAATTAATAAGCTATATAATAATTATGGTGCCAAAATCAGGTATATATTAAAATGGTTGTTCCAAAAATAATTACAAGCATGCAACTCCAGAAAGTTCAAGGTAGAATAGGATTTCCGAATGAAAAAACCTTCCAAACCACTAGCTTGTTAGCACATCTGTTTCCAAACACAAAAATACTCCCTCCACCTCCATTTCATATTATATGACGTTTTAGAGTTGTGCACAATAATTAATAAAAATGATTGTATAACAATAAATTTAATATCAATTGTTTATAATACCCTTAAATTTTCATAATTATCATACTTATCTTGTAAGAACCCAAATTTTATGAATAAAGATTAATTTTCTTGAAATATTTTTTGGATATTAAGGTGTAGATTTGATATAATGTTATAGTTGTGGATAATATTTATAAATTTTGCAAAGTAAGCAAGTTGTTATATAATATTCGATTGGTCGGAGAATATTCATTTTAACAGGGAATATTCTTACAATGGCACAATCATTGGTGGACCCCACAACAAAATTATTGTCGGAATGAGAAAATGTCAAAATAACGGCGAAAGTTTTACCGTTAACTGTTAAAATATTCAGTGGTAAAAGTACAGTAATACGCGTGGTTGCATAGTAGTACACGATATTGATTATTAATGCTTACGTGAGAAGTCACTCAGTTTTATTCAATTATTGCTATAGTAATTGCTGCATAGTATATCACGTTATTTGATTCAATTATTGTCGATATTTTATATATTGTTAAATCAATAATTTAGACGATACAATTATTCATATTATTATTTGCAATATTGACGATGTCTAGAAAGTTCTGTTGAGGAGAGGTTTTGTCACCCAATTGCGCGCCAATAAGGAGAAATCCTTATTGGAAAGCCCCCTCTTTCTTGAGAATGATCTGGTTGTTAAATATTGCGAATAATAATAATGATGAATAAATGTTATTGAAAATATTAAGGGAATTTTTATGAAGTATTTGTTGTAAATTTTATTTATTATTTGGACCCTTATTTACCCATTTTTTAAAATAATCGGTAGAAAGTTATTCAGTAGATATATAATGGGACCCACCTGTAATGGTGACGTGTTGGTGGGAGGGGAACACGTGGGGCCCACGTGGAAGAAAATGAAAATAGGGGTGGGGGGAGAAAATGTGTGTATATATATATATATATTATAATAAGTTTTGTTTTATTAGATTATAAATATAATATAATATATTTTATTTAAAGTTTTTGTTTTATTAGAATATTTTATTGCACAGTAATGAATAGTGAAAATCAAATTATCAGACGAATTCTTCGCCCATGAGCTATTACTGTTGATCCGTGATTTTTATTTTCAAATTATATCCTTTCATTCTCCTATAAATAGGATGCTTAGTTAGAATTGAAAATTACACCAGAATCAGAGAATTCTTCTTCTATAATATTGAGCGTATTTCTTTCGAGTTTTAGATAAAAGCTTTGAGCGTAGAAAACAATGAAAGTTTTTTTCAAGAATATTCCCGCTATACCAGTTGGAATACTTTTCTTTTTAAGGTAAGGGGTATTATTTATTTCATATTCGCTTATGATATTATTTTTCGTATTCGTAAGGAATATTATTTTCGTTCAATACTCGTAAAAGGATATTATTTTTATTCAATATTCATTGGAAATAATATTTTCTTCCATACTCTGTAGTATGTAAGTAATATTATTTTGTTTCAGATTTTGAATTCTACACTCATTTTGTTAAAGTTTTGGCTTCTATACTCCATTAAATTAGTAAAATATCCTTGATATTTGCGCTTCATCCAGTATCTTTTCATAGAAATTTATTCTGAGGTTCTACACTCATGCTATTCACGGGGTTACTATTTCCAAAATTACTATTCATGGAGTACTATTCACTCAGTTACTATTCACCTGGGGTACTATTTATGACAAAAATTGATTTCTTTTCGGTCCAAATCATTTTTGATACAATATTATTCTTGAATTTTACACCACAAAGCAGTATCATTTTGACAATTTGGACATTATTGAATTCTGGATAAATTAAATTATAAATCATTAAAATTTATCCTTTACTTTCATTTAATTGAATTTTTATATCATTGTCATCATCCTCATGCTTATATTGTTATGAAAGTCATCTTTGGCCCGTAGTGCATAGATGGACTTGGTATGATTATGACTAGGGATTATTCGGTATCATCATGACCATAATGTTACAAATAATGTGGTAAAAGTCCTAATTGGCCCATAGTGCATTGATGGACAGTTGTTGGCATGATCATGACCATTGATGAAAATACGAATATCCTTGACCTGCAGTGCATGGATAATTTGTGGTCGTGATACTAATAAATATCCTTGGCCGTAGTGCAGGGGTGATTCGATGATGTGGATTATTTATTAAGCTGAGTCTCAGCGATAAAATTGATGATAAATTCTTTTTAAATCATAGAAGATAGTATATATCATGCTCTACTTGACTCTTCCAATGGATTTCTTGTTCTGCTGCAGTTAAACTTGATGTTTATTATATTTTATTAGTTTAACACTGTTGAAGGCTAACGATAATTTATTCTACATTATGTTAGTCATAATATTTTTTACTGGGCTAGTTGAGCTTACCCTTTTGCTTTCATTATTCTCTTCAGGAAATGAGAACGTATCCGGAACTAGTCGGGGAACGGAGTGATGGTCCGAAATGGTTGTTTAGTAGTCCTCACTATTTAGTGTAATAATAAATGTAATGAGGATTGAATTTGAGTTTGGATATTGTCCAGAAGACAATATTCGTGTAAAAACTCTCAGCTACGCTTTTGGTCAAATTGTATAATTAAGTTTGTATTTGAATTTTGTACCATGTATTTGGCGACTCAAGATGGGTGATGTATACCTATTTTGGCGGCTTCACAGTTTATATCAAAGCTTAGGGATAGCTCCATGGCTAAGATGTGAGACTAGAACTAGGAGGGGAGAGACGGGTAATTCCTTCGCTAGTATGACCTACTTAAGTTTATTTGTTATTTAATTGGCCGTTCAAAATATAGGGATAATATGTGGCATGTCAATTAACCCTTGTTTTGTGACAGTGTTTGAAAACGGCATCTGAAAATGTTGAGATAAGCAATGGAGCACATGAGACTATTGAGTCACCGACGATCAATAACCAGGATAATGTGCATCAAGAAGGCAATAATCCTTGTGTAAATAACAACACCGACCAAATGACGAACGATGGTATGTTTAGGAACTTTCTAGAATTTATGCAAAATCAAACGAGAGAGACTCCTGTTCATAATGCAGGTGGAGTCACTGGTAACTCATGGCTGGTCATCGTTAAACAGTTTAAGGAGCTGGGACTGCCAGAGTTTTTGGGAAAGATATAACCAATTAAGGCAGAGGCGTGGATTAAGCAGATCACCAAGATATTTGATGTCTTGAAATGCTTAGAGGAGCAAAAGGTTCCCTTCGCCATCTTTATGTTGCGAGAAGAGGCAGATCATTGGTGGAAATCTGTAAAATGTACTTAACCTGCCACACTAAAGATGTCTTGGGAAAAGTTCCAAAAATTGTTCAATGACAAGTACTTTTCTGAAAGTATTCGTCACATAAAGGAGGTAGAATTCATCAAGATGGAGCAAAACAATATGACCGTGTCGCAGTACGAGGCTAAGTTTGTCGAGTTGTCCTGGTTTGCATCCCATTTGGTTGATAATGAGGAGCGAATGACGTGAATGTTTCTGCAAGGTTTGAAACTCAAAATACGTCAATACCTCATTTCTCACAAACTTTGTTTGTATTCAGATGTTGTGAATAAGGCTCAGTTATTGGAACGCGATAATGAGATAACCCAACCAAGAGAGAGCAGCCGACAAATCGATAATACCAATGGTAGCAGTCATCTAAGCGGTGACAACAAACGTGGAGGGAATCAATATGCCAGAAATGGTAACCACTTCGGTGGTAATCATGGCTAGGATAATAGGAAATATGAACTAAGTGAGAACAACTTCAAGAAGAGAAGGTTCAATAATTATGGAAAGACAGCGACACCTGTTTCCAAGGAAGAAGAACGACCACCGGTCGTATGTTTCAAATGCGGACAGGAGGAACACATCCATCCAAACTGTATGCAGCAACCCAAAGAATTTTTTAATTGTGGAAGAGAAGTCATTTAGCCCGATTTTGTCATGTAGTGAAGTCAAGTCCAGCTGGTCATGGTGACGCCAAAGGATGTCCCAGACAAGTCAAAGTCGGTAGTTTAAGTGAGAGCATTTGTCGAGGAACCCGAACGAAGTTACCACGGGTAAGTTAATCATAAACTTTTGCAAAGTCTATACCTTATTCGATACCGGTTCTACCTACTCTTTTATTTCTCCTAGTTGCACTCAACGTTTAAATTTAACTTCAGAGAAATTAGACTTTGACTTATCTGTTGAAACCCCGTTGGGAGAAACCTTCATTACATCCACTGTTTATAAATCTTATGGATTCAAATCGTCACCCTCACGTTACCTTTCGATCTTATTCCTTCGACAATACTTGCCTTGGACGTGATTTTAGGAATCGAGTGGTTAACTACTTACCATGCTAAAATGGATTATTTTTGTAAGGTTGTTAGCCTTCATAACCAACTTGTTATGTGAATTCAAGTAACCAAACCACTAAAGTTAATCATTATCATATTAAGCCATAAGTAAAGAGCCCCAAACCTTTCGCTGGTGACTTCCAAGTCTTGGAATGCACTAAAGCCAGACTTTCCGTAGGGGAAGCCATGAATAACGCTGGAAAGTTGATAGGTATCAATGTGACGTGTTATCCAAGTCTTGGATGAGAGTCACAGTTTTGAATGATATTTCTATCATCAATAAATTTGATGAAGTATACCCCGAAGAACTTCCTGGCCTACCCTAGAGCGTGAAATCGAATTTTGTATTGGCCCAAGTACAAAACCCATTTCTAAAACCCTCAAATATTTCTTCACTCAAAACTAACGTATCTCGCGCAGAAGACGTTGGCTCGAGCTGTTAAAAGATTACAATAATACCATTCAATACCATTATAGAAAAAGCGAACGTGGTAGCTGACGCATTGAGTAGAAGATCGTATGCGGTTACGAGTGTGACGTTGTTAACATAAAGACCCATTTTGTATAATTTATAACGGATAGAGATAGAGTTAAAGACTCCAAGAAACTACGTGAAGATAGTGAATATACGAGTAGAATTGACTTTAATCGATAAAGTTAAAGCCGCTCAAGCTACAGACTCAGAGCCGATGAATGCGAAGAAAAAGGTTCAAGAAGACGTTATTCTAGAAGCAAGAATCGACGAATAGAGGAAATCTCAACCCTCAATCTTATTGGTCCATTTGAAATCCTCGATCGAGTAGGAGCTTTGGCCTATAGACTCGCCTTACTGCTAAATATGTCGCGTGTTCATAACGTTTTTCACGTATCGATGTTACGTAAATATGTGGATGACCCAAATCACATTATTGAATTAGAACAAGACGAGATAACAAAAGATTTAACGTATGAGGAGATACCCATTAAAATCTTGGATAATAAGGAACATATTCTACGCTCAAAGGTTATACCTCAAGAGTTAGAATCTGAAATGAAATCAAGGTATTCTCACCTCTTCAACATACTAGCTATGTACGCTAATTTCGAGGACGAAATTTCATAAGAAGATGAGGTTATAAGACCCCAAATTTTATGAATAAAGATTAATTTTCTCGAAATATTTTTTTGAATATTAAGGTGTGGATTTGATATAATGTTATAGTTGTGGGTAGTATTTATAACTTTTGCAAAGTAAGCAAGTTGTTATATAATATTCAATTGGTCGAGAAATATTCGTTTTAACAGGGAATATTCGTACGACGACACAATCATTGGTGGACCCCACAACAGAATTATTGTTGGAATGAGAAAATGACATAACTATCTTTTTATAAAAATAATTTTACCATTAACTGTTGAAATACCCGATGCTAAAAGTACAGTAATACACGTGGTTGTATAGTAGCACACGGTATTGATTATTGATGCTTATGTGAGAAGTCACTCAGTTTTATTCAATTATTGCTACAATAATTGCTGCATAGTATCTCACGTTATTTGATTCAATTATTGTCGATATTTTATATATTGTTAAATCAATAATTGAGACGATACAATTATTCATATTATTATTTGCAATATTGACGATGTCTAGAAAGTTTTGTTGAGGAGAGGTTTGGTCACCTAATTGCGCGCCAATAGGGAGAAATCCTTATTGGAAAGCCCCTTCTTTCATGGAAACGATCTGGTTGTTAAATATTGCGAATAATAATAATGATGAATAAATGTTGTTGAAAATATTGAGGGCATTTTTATGAAGTATTTGTTGTAAATTTTGCTTATTATTTGGACCCCTATTTACCCATTTTTTAAAATAATCGGTAAAAAGTTATTTAGTAGATATATAATGGGACCCACCTGTAATGGTGACATGTTGATGGGAGGGGAACACGTGGGGCCCACGTGGAAGAAAAGGAAAATAGGGTGGGGGGAGAAAACGTGTAATGGAGGGGGTATTAGTATTATATATATATATAATAAGTAGTGGGGTGATGCCATGAAAAAGAAAAAAAAAGAATGGTGGGTGATTTTTATAATGCCGTAGGAAATAGGGAGTATAATATGTGTGTGTGTGTGTGTTATATATAACATGTGGGTGGGCAAAATTTAGTCACGGGAGTGACTTTTGCTGATTATATATATATATATATATATTATAATAAGTTTTGTTTTATTAGATTATAAATAGAATATATTATATTTTATTTAAAGTTTTTGTTTTATTAGAATATTTTATTGCACAATAATGAATAGTAAAAATCAAATTATCAGACGAATTCTTTGCCCGTGAGCTATTACTGCTGATCCGTGATTTTTATTTTCAAATAGTATCATTCCATTCTCCTATAAATAGGATGCTTAGTTAGAATTGAAAATCACACCAGAATCAGAGAATTCTTCTTTTATAATATTGAGTGTATTTCTTTCGAGTTTTAGAAACTTTGAGCGTAGAAAATAGTGAAAGTTTTCTTCAAGAATATCCCCGCTATACCAGTTAGAATACTCTTCTTTTTAAGGTAAGGGGTATTATTTATTTCATATTCGTTTACGATATTATTTTTCGTATTCGTAAGAAATATTATCTTCGTTCAATATTCGTAAGGGATATTATTTTTATTCAGTATTCATATGAAATAATATTTTCTTCCATACTTTGTAGTATGTAAGTAATATTATTTCGTTTCAGATTTCGAATTCTACACTCATTTTGTTAAAGTTTTGGCTTCTATACTCCATAAAATTAGTAGAATATCCTTGATATTTGCGTTTAATCCAGTATCTTTTCATGGAAATATTATTCTGAGCATTCTTGATAAGTTATAACTTTTTTATGCCGGAGTACTATTCATGGGGTTACTATTCCCAAAATTACTATTCATGAGGTACTATTCACTCAGTTACTATTCACCTGGGGTACTATTTATGACAAAAATTGATTTCTTTTCGGTCCAAATCATTTTTGATATAATATTATTCTTGAATTTTACACCACAAAGCAGTATCATTTTGACAATTTGGACATTATTGAAATCTGGATAAATTAAATTATAAATCATTAAAATTTATCCTTTACTTTCATTTAATTGAATTTTTATATCATTGTCATCATCCTCATGTTTATATTGTTATGAAAGTCATCTTTGGCCCGTAGTGCATAGATGGACTTGGTATGATTATGACTAGGGATTATTCGGTATCATCATGACCATAATGTTATAAATGATGTGGTAAAAGTCCTAATTGGCCCATAGTGCATTGATGGACAGTTGTTGGCATGATCATGACCATTGATAAAAATACGAATATCCTTGACCTATAGTGCATGGATAATTTGTGGTCGTGATACTAATAAATATCCTTGGCCGTAGTGCAGGGGTGATTCGATGATGTAGATTATTTATTAAGCTGAGTCTCAGCGATAAAATTGATGATAAATTCTTTTTAAATCATAGAAGATAGTATATATCATGCTCTACTTGACTCTTCCAATGGATTTCTTGTTCCGCTGCAGTTAAACTTGATGTTTATTATATTTTATCAGTTTAACACTGTTGAAGGCTAACGATAATTTATTCTGCATTATCTTAGTCATAATATTTCTTACTGGGCTAGTTGAGCTCACCCTTTTGCTTTCATTGTTTTCTTTAGGAAATGAGAACGTATCCGGAACTAGTCGAGGAACGGAGTGATGGTCCGAAATGGTTTTTTAGTAGTCCTCAATATTTAGTGTAATAATAAATGTAATGAGGATTGAATTTAAGTTTGGATATTATCTAGAAGACAATATTCGTGTAAAAACTCTCAGCTACACTTTTGGTCGTATTGTATAATTAAGTTTGTATTTAAATTTTGTACCATGTATATGGCGACTCAAGATGGGTGATGTATACCTATTTTGGGGGCGTCACATATCTCATTCTCTCTATCTGACCTGTAACATTTACAATGAGGGGTAATTTTGGAAAGATGGTAGTTAATCCTCCTAGATTATATAAAAAACAAATAATTTGGGAAAAATAAAATCATCTAAAATGTCATATATTATGGGACGGAGGGAGTACATCATTTGGAAAACCAAGTTCAGTATTCCTCTAGTCCTCCATGCAGTACATTCTTCTCAATTTCAATAGTGGGTTATGTTATTACTTCTTTTTTGGGTTTGGGAGTTTCAAAAGTTGGCAATGAGACAGTGAAGGGAATAGTTAATACACTTGCAGCATTTGCATGCAGGCTGGGGCTAGGGAGCACTTGGGAGAGAGCAAACAAGCTCGCATTGCTTACATAATTTAGTGCCAAACTTGTTCTGGGGCCAGTAAGGCTGCAAATATGTTAAACAATCACATTAATTTTATATGAACCAAATATAGAGACATATTTAGTACTCCCTCCGTTGTACGAAGAAGAGTTCTATTTGTAAACCTAAAAGATATATTTTTCTTTCATGTTTTGTTCCAACATATAATGAATGTTAGATTTGTAGTAGGTGCATGATAGTGAAATTATATTTTTAAACTTGAGAACATTATGACATTTTATATTATCGTCCATAAAAAAATGACTCTTTTAAAACCAAGAGAATAATATATATTCTAATTACATCGAGATGGAGGTTTTGGTTTAGCCAATTAGTGGCATGATAAAAACTACATAACTTAATTTATTAGTAATTAGGCTTGTTGGCCTCCAGTGTGCCAAAAGAGGATGGTGAAAAAATTGGTTAGTAATGTTATTTTGAGCTTTTTGAACAATTATAGACACTTGAAATCTTGCATTCTTGTTACTATCCTTGCAAGAGGACAAAATTGACTTCTTTAGATATCCATGGAAGTCAAATCAGCTCAATCCCGGAGACAACCCCGGGATACTCAATTTTCAAACCCGGAGACAACCCCGGGAGGTTCTAACCTCGAAGATAACCCCGAGATACTCAGTTCTAATCCTTGAGATAACCCCGAGAGATTCAATTTTAACCTTAGAGATAACCCTGAGATACTCAGTTCCAGTCCTGGAGACAACCTCGGGAGATTTAGTTTTAACCTCAGAGATAACCTCGAGGGATGCAATTCCAGTTCTGGAGACAACTCCAGAATACTCTATTTTTAATCTCGGAGATAACCCCGAGATACTCATTTGCAATCCCGGAGACAACCCCGGGAGATTCATTCCCAACCTCGGAGATAACCCCGAGGGATGCAGTTCCAGTTCCAAAGATAACCCAAGAAGGTCAGGAACACCTCAGAAACAACCTTGAGGACATTCAATACTCACAGAAGCCCAATCTCAGAGATAACCCTGAGCAACGACTGATAAATCAACCCAGAGCTAGAGATAATCCCGATGAGGGGCAAAAATGTCATTTTTTCACCTCGATGCTACATTTACGCCATCTAAACAACAATTCAACCCACATTATACATACAAGTGTCCGACAAGAACCATAGCTCAAAATCCCGAGTGACTACTACGCAAGACAGTACACCGGATAGAATTTAAAGACTTGAAGATTTGGTCATGGACCCATTTTCCCAGCTTCGTACAACCTCTTATCCCATGTAATTGTGTAGCTCTCGACAACATCATTCTGGAAAGGTATCACATGCCTTAATCAGATGCCCAGGTTGAAAGTTATGAAGGTTCAAGCGGACAACGCGTTGTATGCGTGCACGTACTTTGAGACTATGGGGCCCACAGAGCCCGGGGCACTCTAGGTAGCCGCAGGTGGACCTGCGGCTCCCCCCCTCTATAAATAGAGGGCTTGGGGTGGCCATTTTAAAAGAAAAAGGCGAGGAAGTCCTGTCCATTTTACTATATACACACTTTAAACTGAGTGCTTTCTTTTTCTAAACACTTGTGAGCTCGTGTTTTGATATATTTAATCGGTGGAAACCGAGTATTCATTCATTAAAAAGCCATCTGAAGTCTTCTTGACAGACCACTGTAAGACATCTCAGATTTCTTTAGCATTTTCTCACTTCCATCCACACATACTTATTCACGTTGAGAGTCATGTTGTGTGTGTATGCCCAGATTGTCGATCCGTGGCTTTAATTGCTTTTGTATATATATAAATACTTATATATATGTATTATTATCGAACTATGCTTCGATTGAGCCCGAATATAATATTCAGAGCGTTTACTGCTTTCATATATATATATATATATATATATATACTATTATCAAATTCAATTGAGCACAGGTGTGATATCTAAAGTGCGTTTGACTATATATATTTATGCGGCTGGAGATCACTTTGTGGCCTTTTACGACTTATATATATATATATATATATATATATATATATATATATATATATATATATATATGATACGACTCTAAAAGCGAACCTTAAAGAAGCGAACCAAAGTCGACTGTATGCGTCTTTGGTGTCTATATGACGGTTCGATCCGTAGCTAAAGACTATATGGCTATGGCGGCGAATTGAGGCTAACTGTCCATAGAGACAAAACGACGGTTAAATCTTTGGTTCGCTCTTTAAGGTTCTCTTTAGAGCCTCTCCGTATATATATATATATATATATATATATATATAAATATATATATATATATTTATATTTTACGTCTGCACTGGAGTTCACTTCATGACAGTTGATTATTCATATATATATATATAACTATTTCTCTGCCTGCGGGTTAGATTTGCCTAAATCTGACTATTCTCACTTTAACCGGTTCATGATGACTAAACTGGAACCGTTGAAGCTGGAATGCTTAGATTTACTCAAATCTAATTTGTTTTCTATCTTTTTCTACGGGTTAGATTTGTTCCAATCTGGCCATTTCACACTTTAACTGGTTCATGGTGACTAAATTAGAACTGATGAAGCTGAAATGGTTTAGATTTCTTCAAATCTAGTTCTTGTTTTAGTTTTTTGTACATTGCTTTATCATGTGAGCCTAGGAATCATGTGATCACAAATTCAGTTCTTGAATATAGATTCGGTTCCCATGATGGACATTTTCAGCTGCAACCAGCTTGTCAATTATTCACGGTGTCTGAATTTCCTTAGATGGCTCTTATGCCCACAAGTAGTTCGGTGCTATTATGTTGTGACGCCCCCAAAATAGGTATACATCACCCATCTTGAGTCACCAAATACATGGTACATAATACAAATACAAACTTAATTATACAACCGTCATGTAATATACGACAAAACATAGCTGAGAGTTTAAACAAGAATATTGCCTTCTAGACAATATCCACTCTCAAATAGAGTCCTCGTTACATTTATTGTCACACTATTATATAGAATAGTGAGGACTACTAAAACATCCATACGGATAATCAATCAGTTCCCCAACTCGTCCCAACTATATTCTCATTTCAAGAGAAACGGTGAAAGAAAGGGTGAGCTCAACTAGCCCAAGAAGAAATATTATGACTAAGATAATGCGAGAATAAATTATCCTTAGCCTTCAACGATATAACAACCGATAGAATATAATAGACAACAAGTTTTAGATCAACAAGCTATGAGTGGAATAAGCAATCCATTAGAAGAGTCAAGTAGAGCATAAAATTTTATCATCTTCATGATTTAAAAAGTTTTTCATCAAATTTATCGCTGAGACTTAGCTTAATAAATAAAATCGAACCATCCTTGCACCACGGCCAAGGATATTCATGTAATAATCAATGGTCATGATTATACCGAATAATCCCTGGTCATAATCATACCAACAACTGTCCGTCAATGAACTACAGGCCAAAGAGGACTTTTACCACATCATTCGTCACATTACGGTTATGATTATACCGAATAATCCCTGGTCGTAATCATACCAAGTCCATCTATGCACGTAAGCCAAAGATAACTTTAATCACAATATAAGCATGAGGATGATGACAATGACATAATAATTCAATAAAACAAGTTCAAGGATAAATTTTAAAGATTTATAATTTAATTTATCCAGAAATCAATAACGTCCAAATTGTCAACATGATCTTTGCTTTGTAGAGTAAAATTCAAGAATAATATTCATGTACTAAAAATAATTTGAATGAGAAAAGAAATATATTTTTCGGGTGAATAGTATCCAAGTGAATAGTACTTGAGGAATAAGTACCCGTGAATAGTATCCCCAAACACGAAAAATGTCCCGAATACTGAGAGTGAATGCTACTAGAGTGAATAGTAATCGGGTGAATAGTAATCGTGAATAGTACTTCTGACGCGAAAAGTGCCGAATACCTAGAGTAAATAATACTAGAGTGAATAGTAACTTCGTGAATAGTAACTCGTGAGAAAAATACCAAAGAAAAGCGATATTTCATGGCGAAAAGTACAAAAGAAATGATATCCGGATGAGTATACTAGAATATACAAAAGCGTAAATGGATTTTCACCGCCATGCGGTAATCCACGTAATGCAGATCATTTCCACAATTTAATAAGGAATGAATACAAAGGATCATTCACCATGCATGCGGTAATCCACATAGACAAAAGTTATTCCAATGAATAATAAAGAATGGAATAATGTAAGAATTCACCATGCATACAATAGGATTGCATGTACATGTTATTCCCAATGTAATAATAAAGAATGGAATGGAAGTTATGCGTAATCTGCATTGCATGAGGATATTCCAATGAATAATAAAGAATGGAATAACAACAAAATTCACGGGCATGCGATAGCCCCGCATGGACATGTTATTCCAACAAAATAATAAAGAATGGAATAATAGAAGAATTTTACCATGTATGCGGTACTTATCAGCATGATAAAAGTTATTCAACATAATAATAAAGAATGGAATAACAACCCTTACGAGTATTGAAAGAAAAATAACTCTCTTCATGAATACGAAAGAATAGTACCCCTTACCTTATAAGAAATTGGATACTAGAATAGTGAGGTAGCGGACTTCTCTTCTTCTTTCTCTCTATAATTTCTCTCTATAATAATTTCTCTATAGCTTTAGTGAATTGGTGAAAAATAATAAAGGAATGAGCTTCTATTTATAGAAAAATATAGTTTCAATAATTGCACATTTTGGGGCTCAAAATATTACAGTATAATACCTTCCTCTTTTTCTTCATTTTTAATTTAGTCTTGCAAGTATTATCAAACTTGCACCACCTCCCCTAATAGTAAATCATGTGAATAAATAGTAAATCATGTGACTCAATAGTTCTAAACATGTGAAAAAATTAATTATAGTATAGTAAAATCAACTATACCTCCATTTTTAATTTAGTCATGCAAGTATTATCAATCATGCACCAACTCCTCTAATAGTAAATCATATGAATCAATAGTACACACATGTGAACACATAGTTATAATCATGTGAATTAATAGCAATTAATTGCTCATTTGTCTGGTTAAATACCTGATTGGTCAATATAACCTCCACACATCAATTATTATCGAAATAAATGTCGATTTTCACTAACACTAATAATTCCAACACAATGGAACTATTAATTTCATCTTTAATCAACATGAACTTATTCATCATTAATATTATAACTCACAATATTTAACAACCGTGTCGTTTCCGAGGAAGAGGGGCTTTTCGATAAGGATTTCTCCTTATTGGTAGCATGCAATTAGGTGACCAAACCTCTCCTTCGCCAGAACTTCTAGACATTGTAAATATTTTAAATAATAATATGAATAACTTTGCCGTCTCAATTATTGATTTAATAATATAACATATTATCACGGATGATCTTTGTGACAATAATTGAATCAATAATATGAGAGATATGATGCAACAATTCATGTAGCAATAATTGGGTATAATCGAGTGATTTCTCACGTAAGCATCAATAATCAAATCGTGTGCTACTATGCAACCACGCATATTATTTGTACTTTTACTATCGAGGCAGTTCAACGGTTTTAACGGTAACACTTTTTTAGTTATAAAAGATAATTATGTCATTTTCTTACTACGACAATACATCCGTTGTGGGGTCCACCAATGATTGTACCGTCGTACGAATATTCCCCGACCAATCAAATATTATATAACAACTTGCTTACTTTGTAAAATTTATAAATATTACCCAAAACTATAACATTATATCAAATCCACACCATAATATTCAAAAAAATATTTTGAGAAATTTAAATCTTTATTCATAAAATTTGAGGTCTCACAATCTCCCCTCCTTATGAAATTTTGCCCTCGAAATTTACGTACGTACCTGGTATGCCAAAGAGATGAGGATACCTTGACTTCATTTCAGATTCTAACTCTTGAGGTTTAACCTTTGAGTGTTGAATACGATCCTTCTTATCCAAGATTTTAACACGTATCTCCTCATACGTTAAATCTTCTGCTATCTCGTCTAGTTCTAATTTAATAATGTGGTTCGGGTCATCCACATATTTACGTAACATCGATACGTGAAAAACATTATGAACACGCGACATACTTGGCGGTAAAACGATTCTATAGGCCACAGTTCCTACTCGATCGAGGATTTCAAATGGGCCAATTAAATCGAGGATTGATATTTCCTCTATTCATCGACTCTTGCTTCTAAAATAACGCATTCTTGAACCTTCTTCTTCATATTCATCAGCTCCAGGTGTATAGTTTGAGCGGCTTTAACTTTATCGATTAAAGTCAATTCTAATCGTATATTCGCTATCTTCACATGGGTCTCTAGAGTCTTTAACTCTATCTTCATCATTTATAAGTTATACGAAATGGGTTTTTGTGTTAATAACATCGCACTCGTAAACGTATACTATCTTCTACTCAACGCATCAGCTACCACGTTTGCTCTTCCATAATGATATTGAATGGTATAGTCGTAATCTTCAACAGCTCAAGCCAACATATTTGGCACATGATACGTTCGTTTTGGTTGAAGAAATATTTAAGGGTTTTAGAAATGGGTTTTGTACTGGGGTCAATAAAAAATTCGATTTCACGCTCTAGGGGTAGGCTAAGAAGTCTTCAGAGAATACGTCAGGAAATTTATTAACAATAGAAATGTCATTCAAAACTGTGACTCTCATCCAAGACTTGGATAGCACGTCACATGGATACCTATCAACTTGCCATCGTTATTCACGACGTCCCCTACGGATATTCTGGCTTCGGTGTATTCCAAGACTTGGAAGTCACCAGCGAAAGGCTCGGGGCTCTTTACTAATGGCTTGATATGTCAATGATTGGCTTTAGTGGTTTGGTTGCTTGAATTCGCAAAACAGGTTGGTTAGGAATATGAAAGCTAACAACCTTATGAAAAGCATGATGTGTAGTTAACCAATCGATTCCTAAAATCGCATCAAAGGTAAGTATTTTCAAAGAGATAAGATCGACAGGTAACGTGAAAGTGTCAATTTGAATCAACAAGATTTATAAACAGTGGAGGTAATGAAGGTTTCTACTAACAAAGTTTCAACCAATAAGTCAAAGTCTAACTTCTCTGGGGTCAAATTTAAACGTTGAACACAAGCAAGAGAGATAAAATAATGGGTAGAACCGGTATCTAATAAGGCATAGACTTCGCAAGAATTTATAATTAACTAACCCGTGCTAACTTCGTTCGGGTTACTTGCTTTTTGAGAAGTCACAAAAAATGCTCTTCCTGAAACCACCGACTTTGTTTTGTCCGTATCCGCCTTTGGTGCCACCGTTCCAGCTGGACTTGACTTTGGTGCATGAAAAAATTAGGCTAGGTGACCTTCTTTTCCATAATTGTAACATGTTTTGGACTGCATCGTGCAGCTTGGACTTATATGTCCCTCCTCTCCGCATTTAAAGTATACAATTGGTGGTCGTTCTCCTTCCTTGAAAATGGGTGTTGGTGCTGCTGTCTTTCCATCATTGTTGAACCTTCTCTTCTTGAAATTTCCACTCCTATTATCTTGGTCATGGTTACCATCGAAGTGGTTACCATTCTTGGCATGATAATTTCCCCCATGATGGTTATCATTGTTCCGATGGCCGTTACCACCGGTATGATTATTATCGTGTTGTTGCTCGTTAACTTTTGGTTGTGTTGACTCATTATCGTGCTCTAATAACTGAGCCCTATTCACAACATCTGAATACAAACACAGTTTGTGAGAAATTTGGTATTGACGTATCTCGGGTTTTAAACCTCTTAGAAACATTTGCGTCATTCGCTCCTCATTATCGACCAAATGGGATGCAAACTGGGATAACTCCGCAAATTTAGCCTTGTATTGCGACACGGTCATATTGTTTTGCTCCAACTTGATAAACTCCACCTCCTTCATGTGATAAATACTTTTGGGAAAGTACTTGTTGAATAACTCTTGGAACTTCTCCCAAGACATCTTGAGTGTGTCAGGCTGGGTACGTTTTACGGATTCCCACCAGTAATTAGCCTCTTCATGCAACACAAAGGTGTCAAAGGGAACCTTTTGCTCCTCGGAGCATCCCAAGACATTAAATATCTTGGTGATTTGCTTTATCCACGCCTCCGCCTTAAGTGGTTCTGGCTTTCCCAAAAACTCTGGCGGTCCCAGTTCCTTGAACTGCTTAGTAGTGACCATCCGAGAGTTGCTAGTGTTTCCACCTGAATTTTGAACAGGAGTCTCTCTCGCCTGATGTTGCATGAATTGCATAAAGCCTCTGAACATCTCATCGTTCATCATCTGATCGGTGTTGTTATTTACCTGAGGATTATTATCTTTCTATTGCACATTATCCTGGGTATTGATCATTGGTGACTTAACGGTCTCATGTGCTTCATTGCTTATCTCAACATTTTCAGATGCCATTCTCAAACACTGTCTCAAAACAAGGGTTAATTAACATGTCACATATTATCCCTATACTCTGACCGACCAATTAAATACCAAATAAACTTAGGTAGGTCATCTTAGCGAATGAATTCCCCGTCTCTCCCCTCCTAGTTCTTGTCTCACATCTCAGCCAGGGATAATATCCATAAGCTTTGATACCAAATGTGACGCCCCCAAAATGGGTATACATCACCCATCTTGAGTCGCCAAATACATGGTACAGAATACAAATACAAACTTAATTATACAAGCGTCGTGTAATATACAACAAAACATAGCTGAGAGTTTAAACAAGAATATTTCCTTCTAGACAATATCCACTCTCAAATAGAGTCCTCATTACATTTATTGTCACACTATTTTATAGAATAGTGAGGACTACTAAAACATCCATATGGACCGTCAATCCGTTCCCCAACTCGTCCCAACTATATTCTCATTTCCTGAAGAGAACAGTGAAAGAAAGGGTGAGCTCAACTAGCCCAGTAAGAAATATTATGACTAAGATAATGCAGAATAAATTATCCTTAGCCTTCAACAGTATAACAACTAATAGAATATAATAGACAACAAGTTTTAGATCAACAACTGCAACGGAATAAGCAATCCATTAGAAGAGTCAAGTAGAGCATAAAATTTACTATCTTCTATGATTTAAAAAGTTTATCATCAACTTTATCGCTGAGACTCAGCTTAATAAATAAAATCGAATCATCCTTGCACCACGGCCAAGGATATTCATGTAATCATCAATGGTCATGATGATACCGAATAATTCTTGGTCATAATCATACCAACAACTGTCCGACAATGAACTACAGGCTAAAGAGGACTTTTACCACATCATTCGTCACATTACGGTTATGATTATACCGAATAATCCCTGGTCATAATCACACCACGTCCATCTATGCACGTAAGCCAAAGATGACTTTAATCACAATATAAGCATGAGGATGATGACAATGACATAATAATTCAATAAAACAAGTTGAAGGATAAATTTTAAAGATTTATAATTTAATTTATCCAGAAATCAATAACATCCAAATTATCAACATGATACTTCTTTGTAGAGTAAAATTCAAGAATAATATTCATGTACCAAAAATAATTTGGACAGAAAAGAAATATATGTTTTGGGTGAATAGTACCCCGTGAATAGTACTTCGGGAATAGTACCCCGTGAATAGTACCCCGACACGAAAAGTATCCCGAATACCCGAGTGAATGATACTAGAGTGAATAGTAACTGGGTGAATAGTAACTCATAAATAGTACTCTGGCACAAAAAGTTCCCCGAATACCCGAGCGAATAATACTAGAGTGAATAGTAACCGGGTAAATAGTAACCCATGAATAGTAACTCATAACAGAAAAATACCAAAGAAAATTATATTTTATGATGAGTACAAAAGAAATGATATCCCAGATGAGTATAATAGCATATACGAAACTGCAAATGGATTTTCAGCCGCCATGCGATAATCCACGTAGACAGATCATTTTCACAATTTAATAAGGAATGAATACAAAGGATCATTCACCATGCATGCGATAATCCACATAGACAGGTTATTCCAATAAAATAATAAAGAATGGAATAACAGAAGAATTCACTATGCATGCGATAGAGCCGCATGCAGACGAGTTATTCCCAATGAGAATAATAAAGAATGGAACCGTGTCGTGCGTAATCCGCATGCAGCATGAGGATATTCTAACGAGAATAATAAAGAATGGAACCAAAGTTATCGTAATCCATACAGCATGTGATATTCCAACAGAATAATAAAGAATGGAATAACAACAGAATTCACGGGCATGCGATAGACCGCTTGCAGACGAGTTATTCACGTAATAATAAAGAATGGAATAACAAAAGAATTTTACCATGTATGTTTGACTTGGCGATAGACATGTTATTCCAACATAATAATAAAGAATGAAATAACAACCCTTACGAGTATTGAAAGAAAATAACTCTCTTCATGAATACGAAAGAATAATACTACCTTAGAAGAAACTGGATACTGGAATAGTGAGGTAGCAGACTTGTAAGACCCCAACTTATTATAAATAAAATTAAATTTTCTCTATTTATTATCTTGAAATAGTAAGGAGTTAATTTGATATAATGCTTTGGTTATGGGTGAAATGTGCAAATTTTACAAAATAAACAAGTAGTTATAAAATATTCTTTTTGTCGGGGAATATTCTTTTGGTCGTGGAATATTCTTTTTGTTTGGGAATATTAAATGCGATGGTATGACCATTCATGGGGGCTCATATGAGAATAACGATCGGATGAAGAAAACAACAAAGTATGAGTTTTTATAAATACGGCGTAGTTTTCACCAAATTAACACCTTTGTTGGATTACACGGTGGTTAAAATATACGATGAATACGCGTGGGTGTACGATAGCACGGTATTTCATAAAGATTATTGAATTATTGATTAAATGACGTAAGAAGGCACTACTCAATAATTGTTACGATGAATTCTTTATTCAATATTTTATTTTATTAATTCAATAATTCTTTGCGTTGATAGTTTATATTATTGTTGTTTTAATAATTGTCATCTGCATAGTATTTCCCATTATCAAATCAATAATTCATATTATTTGAATAATATTATTAGATAACATTATTAGCAATGTCTAGAAAGTTCTGTCAAGGAGAGGTTTTGTCATCTAATTGCTTGCCAGTACGGAGAAATCCTTATCGGAAAGCCCTCTTTCCCAGGAGCTACTGGTTGTCATAATTGTGATTACAGTAATATTATTTGGGAATAATTAATTATTGATTTATATGATAAGGAAATATTTATTTGATGTGGATATAAATGATGGATTTATTTATGTGGTTATAAATGAAGGAATTAACGCTGAGATGTTTTATCAGTATTTTGTCAGATTGGAGGTATTAAAAATCATCCGTTTGTGGATTTCGGATATTTTATGTTTGGAATTTGAAAAAATTTCTTCTGCAAAGTTGTAGAGAATTCGATTTCGTGAAAAATGGAGATAAAATTCATATTTTTCTGATAAACGGGCTATTTTCTATGAATTATTGAAGTTTCGGGAAATAAAATGATTTTTATTAAAGGGTGGGACCCACTTTTTGTGACGACCCCAAATCCAGGTACTTGAAACCCGAACTCGGTTCTCCACGATACCATTTCTTTAAGCTGAATAATACTAAAATAATAATACATTCGAACTTAATTTACATACATCAAAGTTTACTTTCCCAGGTACGTGACCTTCAAATACATTCCTTATAATACTTGAATAGATACCAATACAACTATAACCATTAACTCATGATACACACTTATTCGATCGACTTTCCTTTTCCTTTGTTCGTTACTCGAGCCTTCAGTGTTTGCTCATACATAATCGAAAACATTTAATTTAAGCAAGGATGAGCATTTGAGTGCCCAATAAATAATAGCAATTATATATATAAGTGAAAGAATATAAGTATTCTCTTTACATAACACTTCTACAACGAATCGAAAGTTGTGAAGTAATCATCTTGATAAAAATTCACATAACAAATCTCTTCCAAATTATTTAAATTTGGCTCTGGCTCTACCCATGAATAGGGTTTAAGAATCATACTATGAACATTCTTTTCATTTTCGAAAAGGTTCAAGGTAAATCCATCCAAACCACTCTAGCTTACGCACGCGACGGGGTGATCGGCCCATTGTACCTGTATTGATCAATACTACATAACTTGAACGAAATTCATCGCTCACTCTATTAGCCATGGGCAAAAATCTTCCCATATAGGGATGTTCATACATGCACGGTTCCAAACCAGAAGGTTTTAATCTTGCTCAACAATAATATGTAATTCAACATATATGTATACGTAATCGATGAGGTATATTAACATGTGAATAAATGCCATGGTTATCCAAGTGGGGACACTTGTATAACCATTTAGAAATCAACTTAACGTAATATATATCGAGCTAACATGTTGATAATCAAAGCGCACATAATGCATGACAGAATAGAATAATTACGAAACTTCTTACTCATGTCCATTGCATAAAGAAAAAGCAAAGGTAGGATACTTGCCTGATTCGCTGATTACAAATCTCAACTTAGGTTTTATCTCTTTATCGCAACCTATCAATAATCAGATCATTCGTTCGATTAGAACAATATATCTTATCACATAGTACTGTCTATTACAGTCAGCACATAGTCCAATCACATAATCACAGTGATCATACTTTTAATTCCTATTCTATACTTGAAATATTTTTATACATTTTTCAAATATCTCATCCATGCTCTTACAGTAGTATTTTCTTTCTTTTATAAGGTCTGATCACAATCCCAATCCAGAGTTTGGATCTCATGTCTGACTTATTCTTCGTACACAACATCAATAATCAAGTTAAAATAATTAACTTAAATATTCTGAACAATTCATATAATAAAATATTTATTATATAAATCTAATTATCACTTAATATATTATTTCCAATCATGTTTTCATGGAAAATAATTAATAAAAACATTTTATTACGTAAAAATTTATTACCATATAATTTGTGGAAATTAATAATTCCAAAATTATTTCTAATTTTTCAAGTAATAAATGTATTCGCATTTATCATTCACTTTACTTGACACTTAGTCTCGTCATTAAAAAAAAAAAAATTTATATCATAAAATTTCTTATTTATTTTATATAGAAAATCTCGGGTTATTACATTCACCTCCCTTATAAGGATTAGTTCCGGAATCACCGCTTTAAAAACTCATATGCGGAAGGTACATATCATATAATCATTGTGACGTAGATCTCGATCATACTTGATCGAACCGATATTTAATTATTCATCATAACACTTATTCATCCGATTAAGCGAAATATAAGATATATAAGTTATTCAAATAGCTTTTGGAGTTACATTTCCACCGCCACCGATATCTGGACCGTCATGTTGTAAACCCCCTGAGTTGCTTTCGTTGGAGTTCTTTGGTTGAGTTTGGTCTGAAATTGCTAACGCCCCACCGCTTCTCCCGTGGTTACGTTCCTCGCCTCCATTCCCTCTCGTGGGACGGATTCCTCACCTTATGCTCATCGATCCACATATGAAGCATCCATCGATCATCCTTGAGTTGGGGCGATTGGGAGAGATATGACCCTCTTGCCCTTGCACTTTTAGCATACAAACTTGCCCTTGAGACACTCGCCAGAGTGATTCTTCCATGATTCTTGACTTTGCACTTTACCGCTTCTTTATACCTTCCTCGCTTTACTTGCATTTTCTCGAAAAATTCCTCATTCTTTTCTCACCCCTATTCCCACTACTACTTTCTATCTTTCTGTTCCTCCCGACTTGCTTTTGTTCTTCTTCTCCTTATGGTAGAGGCTCATGGCCTCACTTCCTGATTCAAAGAATGATAGCCTTCTCCATGAGTCTTTTAAAAAGTATTGATTTGCAGATCTCGACACCTTATTGTAGAGCAGTGGTTTTAAGCCTAGCTCAAATCTCCTTGCCTTCCTAGCCTCAGATCCACTTGATGTGGAGCAAACCTAGCTAACTCATTAAATTTTGCGGCATACTCACAATGCGGTCATGTTATCTCGCTTTAACTCGTGAATCTCACCTCCATTCTAGATCGCATACTAACAGAGAGATAGTTTTCAAAAATAAATCCTTAAACCTATCCCAAGTAATTTCTTCTTCTCTCGCTTAGAGTCTTATTTGCCTCCCACCAAAAGTTAGCTTCCCTTTCATCATATAAGTGGCAAAAGCGGTCCTTTGCCCCTCATCTACTTTAGCGATTACGAACGCCTTCTCTATCTCGTTCACCCAAGTCTGGGCTTCTATAGGGTCGGTTGATCCTCTGAATTCTAGTGGTCCTACGGCTTTGAAGTCTTTGAATTTTGCCAAACGATTGTGCATTTGGTTTCCATGAATTGGTGTTCCTGTTTGCATAGCTTTGAGCTACTATGTTTGCAAAGTTTTTCATCGATTAAAATTTGTCGTTCCTCAAAGATTAGTAGATTCTTCTACCCTTTGGTTTCGAGTTTGACGTCTTGGTGGCATTATCTGGTTAAATAAAACCATAAATTATACCTTACATTTTAAACCTTATTGCATAAGATTAATGTATTAAACTCGTTTCATTTCTCAAACTTAGATTCATATTCATTTATCGAATATTTACACAAAGACATCCTCGCTTTAATCAATGACTATCCCTTTGTGACTACGAAAGTCTGGATTTAAAATCTTGACCAACATAAAAGTTGAAAATAGTTCATTACTTATCACACACATTACATAAACACAACATAACCCATACTACTTATTTACCAAACCTTTTCTCGGACATTCATTCGCCGAGGTCCTTCCATTCCACAATTAAAACATCCACCTTGCTTATAGTTGGGGCAACGGGAGAGGTATGTCCCTCACTACCACAAATATAACATATCTTTTTCCTTTCTTCTTATCAGGTTTTCCTAAGTCGGGGATCTTCTACCTTTCTTTTTTTTTCCCTTACTCTCTGAGTTGCACACGAGGTGTTGCTTGAGGCTCCCATCCGTCAATTCGGATTTTGAGCTTATCCTCGCTTCTTCCATTGTTCTTAGCAATGCTTGGCCTTGTTGGATATTAAGCAACGTCTCAATCTCCCCTGACCTTTCCGGTAGTAGAAACCTTGTTCTCCGGATCGTATCTCCGTTGATGCTTGAGCAGCTTCAACTTTAGTGTCCGAATCACTATCTCATCAAATCCACCATTTCGGATCTCGATGCTACGTTTTCCACTATAGCCACCTCGTCTGATTTAGGTTCCTGGTGAGCTTCTATTTCAACCTTCAACTATCTTATCTGAATATCTCCCTCTGCTCCAACCTCCCTCATAACTTCATTAACTCTATCTGTGCTTACAACATTCACACATATCATCACATGCTACCCAATACACCTCTCACAAGAGTAAAAGTTTTCAAATTGTGCTGAAGGGTCATATAGACCATGAACACATAGTTTTAACGGTATTCATACCGCAAAACAAAACATTACCTGGTATGTTTACAATCACAAAGAAGGTAAACTACCATTAATAGTACTTTAGGTGATTAGCCTATTGTACCCCTACGTCATGCATAACGTATTAATCATACCTAGCGAATATTTACGCCATTAGATTGGATCATTTATCCAAACAACATTGTTCACCTCAGTCTTATCATAGGATTCCGCACCAAACAATTTGGTTCGGGAAATTTCTTTCAATGAACACTTAGAGTTTTCATAAACATTAGTCTAGCTGATTCAAATAGCATAGACTCATATCAATAATTTAATTCAATCGAATTATTTAGATGTAGCCAAACTTCCGTTGCAAATTAAACTTTTGAAAACATTTTTAGAATGACGTCGTGATGATGCCGTACTGTATTAACAATCCGTTGAGGATGCCGTCATTGTATGACTTTGTCATAACACATCATACAATAGTGGAACAACGACTTCAGGTCAAATTCACACTAAGTATTCCTGTATTTACAACTCCATCACATTTTTATCATCTCTCGCACTTCAAAGTTACATGGTACATGAGTGATAATTAAAAACAAATTTTGATATTTCAAATCATTTGCGTCTAGCCAAAATAAGTAGCATAGACCGTACTTTAAACCGTTTCAAAAATGATTACGAGTCTACATTTTTTGTTTTCAAAAGCACATAGTGCGATTTAGCTTGATGTCAAAATTTTTGAAGTTTAGCATAGCTAGGAGTTTAGGAAAACTAACACACCTTCACTAAAAATCATTTACTTAACAATCTATCTGTTCCTGTTATCCATAACACTCCATTCACACAAAACTATACCCAGTTCATCAAACCACACTTATGAGTTCATAAATTGCCACAATCATATGAGTTTAAGAACTTATCCTAGTCAGACCTTTGGCGTCCATTCGCTGAGGGGTTCATAAACATTTCATATAATTATGAGTCAAGAATGTCTCATAGGTATGAGTTTTAAGAACTCGAACTTAATCTTATATTCTCTATCTATGACCTATCTACCTATTATACACCTGAGAATGGAGTCATCCTCTTAATGTACATATAACAAATAGCGCGACACAGACATTTCAATGATTATCAGTGCCAGAAACTAAGTGGTTTTTACACCAAGTACAATTCAGCTCCCATACCAAGAATCATACAACTCAGCTGCCGACATAAGTCCTCAATTGAATCCCCATCTAACACTAACCCCATTCTCCATACGAATTTAATTCGTATTTATAATTCTCTTCTGGATCTGTACCAATTGATAGTACAATTCATACACAACAATCTTGTTTGTAAACTTTCCAATCATCGATTGATTCCTTCCGGTCATTATAGCCTTATCGGATCATTGGGTGATCTCATCGTATATATTACGATTTAGTTCAATATCTTGATCGTTTTATTTTACGATCTCTCATAATCGCACTTTCGGTCTTTTTAGACTCAATCTATTCCCCACTCTTTGTTTAACTTTATAATCGAGTTAGGGAACTCGTGTCTTTACACTCACGAGATTCATCTTTGAATCTTATCGACCAACTAACTCTATATGAGTTAATACTTATCCTAATCATTGCGGTTATTAGTCTCGGGTATTCCTACCTAAGCTTCATAACCAATGACTTTGATACCAACTGTGGCGACCCTAAATCCGTGTACTTGAAACACGAACTCCTGGTTCTCCACGATACCATTTCTTTTAAGGTGAATAATACTAAAATAATAATACATTGAACTTAATTTACATACATCAAAGTTTACTTCCCAGTGCACGTGACCTTCAAATACATTCCTTATAATACTTGAATAGATACCAATACAACTATAACCATTAACTCATGATACACACTTATTCGATCACCTTTCCTTTTCCTTTGTTCGGTACTCGAGCCTTGTGTTGCTCATACATAATCGAAAACATTTAATTTAAGCAAGGATGAGCATTTGAGTGCCCAAGTAAGTAATAGCAATTATATATATAAGTTGAAAGAATATAAGTATTCTCTTTACATAACACTTCTACAACGAATCGAAAGTTGTGAAGTAATCATCTTGATAAAAATTCACATAACAAATCTCTTCCAAATTATTTAAATTTGGCTCTGGATCTACCCATGAATAGGGTTTAAGAATCATACTATGAACATTCTTTTCATTTTTGAAAAGGTTTGGCGAAATCCATCCGCAAACCGCTTCTAGCTTACAGCACGGAGGGTGATCACCCATTGTACCTGTGATTGATCAATACTACATAACTTGAACGAAATTCATCGCTTCACTCTATCCGCTTTATGCAAAAATCTTCCCATATAGGGATGTTCATACATGCACAGTTCTAAACCCGAAGGTTTTTAATCTTGCTCAACAATAATATGTAATTCAACATATATGTATACGATGTAATTGACAGAGGTATATCAACATGTGAATAAATGCTATGGTTATCCAAGTGGGGACACTTGTATAACCATTTAGAAATCAACTTAATGTAATATATATCGAGCTAACATGTTGATAATCAAAGCGCATATAATGCATGACGGGGAATAGAATAATTCGAAACTTCTTACTCATGTCCATTGCATAAAGAAAATGCAAAGGTAGGATACTTTTCGATTCACCGATTACAAATCTCAACTTAGGTTTTATCTCTTTATCGCAACCTATCAATAATCGGATCATTCGTTCGATTAGAACAATATATCTTAACACATAGTAATTTATCTATTACGATTAAAGACATAGTCCAATCACATAATCACGGTGATGATCATACTTTTAATTCCTATTCTATACTTGAAATATTTTTATACATTTTTCAAATATCTCATCCATGCTCTTACAGTAGTCTTTTCTTTCTTTTATAAGGTCTGATCACAATCCCAATCCAAAGTTTGGATCTCATGTCTGACTTATTCTTCGTACACAACATCAATAATCAAGTTAAAATAATTAACTTAAATATTACGAACAATTCATATAATAAAATATTTATTATATAAATCTAATTATCACTTCATATATTATTTCCAATCATGTTTTCATGGAAAATAATTAATAAAAACATTTAAACTTACATAAATTTATTACCATATAATTTGTGGAAATTAATAATTCAAAATTATTTCTAATTTTTCAAGTAATAAATGTATTCGCATTTATCATTCACTTTACTTGACACTTAGTCTCGTCATTAAATAAAAAAAAAATTTATACGCAAAATTTCTTATTTATTTTATATAGAAAATCTCGGGTTATTACACTTTTGTTTGTTGAAAACATGTGGGCTGCTATTTTTTTCAAAGTTGGTTGCTAGCTTGATTCAAGGATGGCATGCATAGGAATAATAAGAAAGAAATATTATATTTTATTATTTTAGTCTCCTATGGGCGTTCTAGCATTTTCCTATAAATAGACGCTTAGGTTAGAATTGAAAATCACACTAGAAACAAGTTTTCTTTTCTCTAGATTATCGAGCGTATTTTTGTGAGTATTTATATACTTTGAGAGTTGCTGTTTGGTACAAGCTACCTTCGGCTTTCTATCCGATATTTTGATCAGAAGTACCGTTATTTTGAGGTAAGGGATGTTATTTTTTTCTTAAATGATATTATTTTCTTCAATATCATTTTGCCGAAATATTGATATAAGTTTGATTGTGGAATTTCTACCTTTTTGTGCTGGGGTTACTATTCACGTATACATCACTATTCACGATATCGCCCTTTATTCACAAATACGACATAATTATTCAACGAAAAATGAAATTTTCTTCTTTGTCCCAGATGTCTATTATGGTTACTATATTTGATTGTATCCATGTTTTTGATCTTTATTCTTGAATTTTACTCCATTATGGTTTATTATGGAGTATTTTTAAACTTGAGTTATCTAAAGTACGAATCTCTAAACTTTATCCTTTTATCTCACTAGATTCATTCTCTAAAATGTTTTTCATCATCCTCAGTCCTTAATGGTGATACTTGATGAATATCTTTGGCCTGTAGTGCAAAGATGCATAAAAAATTGATGAATATCTTTGGCCCATAGTGCAAAGATGAACAGGTGTTGAGATGAACATGACCGACTGATGATATAAATGAATATCTTTGGCCTGTAGTGCAAAGATGAATATTTGATTAAAGATGTATATTGATTGATGTTACAAGAATAAAATATTGATGATGGACTTTTAAATCTTAGAAGATAGTAGAATTCATTCTCAACATGACTCTTCTAATGGATTGTTGTTTCCGCTGCATTTGTTGATCTAAAACTTGTTGTCTATTATATTCTATCAGATTTTTTCCTGTTGAAGACTAATGATAATTTGTTGTATATTATCTTAGTCATAATATTCTTTACTGGGCTAGTTGAGCTCACCCTTTTTCTTTTTGTTCCATTTTTCTTCTTAGGAGGTGAGAACATAGCAGGATCGAGTCGGGATATGGAGTGATGGTTCTAGAAAGATGTTTTAGCAGTCCTCACTATTTCTGTAAAATAGTGTATGAATAATTGTAATGAGAACTTATTTGAGTGTTGATATTGTCTAGAAGACAATATTTGTATTTAAACTCACAGTATGTGTTGTCGTATTTTGCACGACAATTGTATTATTGAAGTTGTAGTTTGATTTCTGTACCATGTATTTGGCGACTCAGAATGGGTGTTGTATACCTATTTTGGGGGCGTCACAGTTGGTATCAAAGCTTAGGAATATGGTCTTTGGCGGAGATCGGGGAATAGAACTAGGAGGGGAGAGATGAGTAAATCCTTCGCTAGTGTGTCCTACCTAAGCTTATTTGTTGGTCGGTCATAATATAGGGTTATTATGTGATATGTTAATTTGTTTAATTAACCCCTGTTTTATGACAGTTTTTAAGAATGGCAGCTGAGAACGTTAACAATGGAGTGTATGAGACTGTGGAGCAACCTTTAGTCATAAACCAGGAGAACGTGCAACAGGAAGGCAATATTCCTCCTGTAAACAACACTACCGAGCAAACGATGAATGATGGAATATTTTGGAGCTTTTTGCAGTTCATACAAAATTAGACGAGGGAGACTCGTGTACAAAATACGGGTGGAAATGATGGCAACGCGCGGTCTGTCACAGCCAAGCAGTTCAAGGAGTTGGGACCACCAGATTTTTAGGGAAAGCCCGATCCGATTAAGGCAGAAACGTGGGTTAAGCAAATGACCAAGATATTCGATGTCTTGGGCTGCACAGAGGAACAGAAGGTTCCATTCGTCATCTTTATGTTCCGTGGTGAGGCATATTACTGGTGGGAATCTGTGAAGAGTACCTAGCCAGCCGCACTCAACATGTCTTGGGAAAGATTTTAGAAGCTGTTCAATGACAAGTACTTTCCTGAAAGTATTCGTCATATGAAGGAGGTAGAGTTTATTAGACTGGAATAGAACAACATGACGGTGTCTTAGTACGAGGCGAAGTTCGCAGAGTTATCCAGGTTTGTACCTCATTTGATAGAGAATGAGGAACGTATAACGCGGATGTTTCTGTGAGGTCTAAAACCTGAGATTCGTCAATACCTTATCTCTCATAAATTTTCTCTGTATTCAGATGTTGTCAACAGGGCTCAATTATTTAAGCGAGATAATAAGTACACTCAATCGATGGATCATAACCAGGGTCATACCGGTGACAGCAGTCATCGGAGCGATGATAACCAGCGAGGAGGGAAGAATATTGATAAAAGCGGTAACCACTCGGGTGGTAATCATGGCCATGATAATAAGAGAGGTGAGTCAAGTGGAAATTTCAGAAAGAGGAGATTTAACGATGACGGGAAGACGTTGGCAACAGCACCAGCACCAGCACCAGCAACAAATTCTAGGGGAGGAGAACGACCGCCAGTTAGATGCTACAAATGCGAAGAGGAGGGACACATAAGTCCAAACTGTTCACAGCCTTCCAAGGTGTGTTTCAATTGTGGAAAAGACGGTCACATAGCTCTATTTTGTCCTGTAGCAAAATCACGTCAAGCTGGGACGGTGGCACCAAAGGTGGATACGGACAAAACAAAGTCGGCAGTTTCTGGAAGAGCGTTTGTCATGACTGCCCAAAATACGAGGAACCCAAACGAAGGTATCAAGGGTTAGTTAATTAAAAATTCTTGCGAAGTCTATACCTTACTAAATACTGGGTTCTACCCAAACTTTTATTTTCTCCCTTGTGCTCAACGCTTAAACTTGACTCGGAGAAATTAGACTTTGATTTTATCTGTGGAGACTCCGTTAGGAGAAACCTTTATCACATCCATTGTTTATAAATCTTGCTTAATCCAAGTTGGCACAATGACTTTACCTGTTGATCTTATCTCTTTAAAGATACTTGCTTTTGATGTAATTTTAGGAATTGATTGGTTAACCACTCATCATGCCAAAATTGATTGCTTTCGTAAGGTTGTTAGTTTTCATATTCCTAACCAACCTGTTACGCGAATTCAAGCAACTAAACCATTGAAGTCAAACACTTTCATATCAAGCTATTAAGCCATTCGTTTATTGAAAAATGGATGTCAAGTTTTTTAGCCCATTTCATGGATTTAAACAAAAATATGTTAGATTTGAATGATATTTCTGTTGTTAGTAAATCTCCTGACGTATTTCCTGAAGAATTTTCTGAGTGTGATATTGAATTTTGTATCGACTTTGAACCCGGTATAAAACCAATTTCTAAAATCTCATATCGAATGGCTCTTATTGAACTTCAAGAGTTAAAAATCCAAGTATAAGATTTGGTACCTGAGCCTCTATCAGGTGACTTCTTTTTTGGAATGCACCAAAGCTAGACTCTCCGTAAGGGACGTTATATTAGTGTGGTGGTAAAACGATAGGTACTATTATAACGTGATATCCAAGATTGGGATATGAATCACAGTTAAGAGCAACCGAAGTCGGTGACCAAAGTACGTAGCTTTTTAGGCTTAGCTGGTTACTATCGGAGATTTGTGGAAGGACTTTCTCGAATCGTTACTCCGTTAACTTAGCTGACTCGAAAAGATACAAAATTTGTATAGAGCGAGGAATGCGAGAAGATTTTCCAAGAGCTCAAGAGGCAACTCATTTCGGCACTTGTTCTGACCATACCATCTTGGAAAAGCGAACGTGGTAGCTGACGCATTGAGTAGAGGATCGTACGCGAGTACGAGTGCGATATTGTTGAACACAAAGACCTATTTTGTATAATTTATAAATGATAGAAATAGAGTTAAAGACTCTAAGGACCCACGTGATGATGTCAAATATACGAGTAGAATCGACTTTAATCGATAACATTAAAGCCGCTCAAGCTACAGACCTGGAGCTGATGAATATAAAGAAGAAGGTGCAAGAAGGCGTTATTCTAGAAGTAAGAATCGATGAAGAAGGAATAATTCGAGTCAACTCCAGACTTTCCTAACGATCCTGACTTGAAGCATAGAATCACGATGGAGGCACATAACACACCATTTACAATCCATCCTGGGAGTACCAAAATGTATCATGATCTTCGACATACATTTTGGTGGAACAATATTAAGAGAGAGATCGCGGAGTTTATCTCGAGGTGTTTAACCTGTCAACGTGTAAAGGCGGAGCATCAAGTGCCAAAAGGTCCATTGTAACCACTTGAGATTCCGGAATGGAAGTGGGAACACATTACCATGGATTTCGTTATGGGTCTTCCCAAAGTTTCTCAAGGCATAGATGCGATTTGGGTTATTGTTGATAGATTAACCAAGTCTGCTCATTTCTTACCTATACGAAACTTATTCCTTGAACGTCTTGCTCAGATATACGTGAATGAGATTGTGCGATTGCATGGCATGCCAATATCCATAGTTTTGGATCATGACCCAAGATTCACTTCAAGATTTTGGGTTAGCTTTGTAAAGCTATGGGCACAAATTTACGATTGATTCAACATACCATCCTCAAAGCAGATGACAATCGTAGAGGACTATTCAAACCCTTGAAGATCTATTAAGACTCGTGTTCTAGATTTCAAAGGAAGTTGGGATAAGTACTTGCCATCGGTGGAATTCTCCTACAATAATGCTTATCAAGCAAGTATAGGCATGGCTCCATTTGAGGCGTTGTATGGACGAAAGTGTCATTCTCCAGTATGCTGGGACGAGGTGGGAGAAGCAACGTTGTTGGGACCAGAATTAGTACGCATGACTACAGAAAAGATCCAAATGATTCGACAACTTATTCAAACCTCACAAGATCGACAAAAGAGTTATGCTGATCTTCATCGAAAGGACATGGAATTTAATATTGGGGATCATGTATTGTTACGTGTTGCTCCATGGAAGGGAGTTATAAGATTTGGAAAGAGAGGAAAGCTTAATCCAAGATTTGTTGGTCCATTTGAGATTCTTGACCGAATAGGAAATGTGGCCTATAGACTCGCGTTACCTCCAAGCATGTCTCGTGTTCATAATGTTTTCCATATATCTATGCTCCGTAAATATGTGAAAGACCCGAACCACATTATTGAGTTAGAACCAGAAGAGATAGCCGAAGATTTGACATACGAGGAGGTACCTGTTAAGATCTTGGATAGAAAAGAGCATGTCCTACGCACCAAGGTTATACCACAAGTTAAGGTTTTGTGAAGAAACCATGCTATTGAAGAAATGACCTGGGAGTTGGAATCGGAAATGAAAGCGAGGTACCCTCTTCTGTTCGAAACACCAGGTACGTACGTCAATTTTGAGGACGAAATTTCATAAGGAGGGGAGGTTGTAAAACCCCAACTTATTATAAATAAAATTAAATTTTCTCTATTTATTATCTTGAAATAGTAAGGAGTTAATTTGATATAATGCTTTGGTTATGGGTGAAATGTGCAAATTTTACAAAATAAGCAAGTGGTTATAAAATATTCTTTTTGTCGGGGAATATTCTTTTGGTCATGGAATATTCTTTTTTTCGGGGAATATTAAATGCAATGGTATGACCATTCGTGGGGCTCATAATGTAATAAGCATCGGATGAAGAAAATGACAAAGTATGAGTTTTTATAAATAATGACGTAGTTGTTACTGCTAGTAACACCGCTGTTGGATTACACGGTGGTTAAAATACTGAGAATCTGGCGTGGTGCACAAAGAAGACACAATTGTATTGCACAATATTGTTGAATTATTGATTCGTATGTAAGAAGGCACTACTCAATAATTGTTACAGTAGTTACTGTTCAATATTTTATTTTATTGATTCAATAATTGCCGCGTTGATAGTTTATATTATTGTTGTTTTAATAATTGTCACTACATAGTATTTCCCATTATCAAATCAATAATTCATATTATTTGAATAATATTATTAGATAGTATTATTGGCAATGTCTAGAAAGTTCTGTCAAGGAGAGGTTTGGTCATCTAATTGCGCGCCAGTAAGGAGCAATCCTTATCGGAAAGGCCCCTCTTTCCTGGGAACGGCCTGGTTGTCATAATTGTGATTCTATAATATTATTTGGGAATAATTAATTATTGATTTATATGATAAGGAAATATTTATTTGATGTGGATATAAATGATAGATTTATTTATGTGGTTATAAATGAAGGAATTAATGCTGAGATATTTTATCAGTATTTTGTCATATTGGAGGTATTAAAAATCATTCGTTTGTGGATTTCGGATATTTTCTGTTTGAAATTTGAAAAAACTTTCTTCTGCAAAGTTGTAGAGAATTCGATTTCGTGAGAACTGGAGATAAATTCCGTATTTTTCCGATAAACGGGCTATTTTCTATTAATTATTGAAGTTTCGGGAAATAAAATGATTTTTATTAAAGGGTGGGACCCACTTTTGTTTGTTGAAAACATGTGGGCTGCTATTTTTTTCAAAGTTGGTTGCTAGATTGATTCAAGGATGGCATGCGTAGGAATAATAAGAAAGAAATACTTAATGAATATCTTTGGCCTGTAGTGCAAAGATGCATGAATACTTGATGAATATCTTTGGCCCATAGTGTAAAGATGAACAGGTGTTGAGATGAACATGACCGACTGGTGATATAAATGAATATCTTTGGCCTGTAATGCAAAGATGAATATTTGATTAAAGATGTATATTGATTGATGTTACAGGGATAAAATATTGATGATGGACTTTTAAATCTTAGAAGATAGTAGAATTCATTCTCTATGTGACTCTTCTAATGGATTGTTGTTTCTGCTGTATTTGTTGATCTAAAACTTATTGTCTATTATATTCTATCAGATTTTTCCCTGTTGCAGACTAATGATAATTTGTTGCATATTATCTTAGTCATAATATTCTTTACTGGGCTAGTTGAGCTCACCCTTTTCCTTTTTGTTCCATTTTTCTTTTCAAGAGGTGAGAACATAGCAGGATCGAGTCGGGGTATGGAGTGATGGTTCTAGAAAGATGTTTTAGCAGTCCTCACTATTTCTTTAAAATTGTGTATGAATAATTGTAATGAGGACTTATTTGAGTGTTGATATTGTCTAGAAGACAATATTTGTATTTAAACTCACAGTATGTGTTGTCGTATTTTGCACGACAATTGTATTATTGAAGTTGTAGTTTGCTTTCTGTACCATGTATTTGGCGACTCAGAATAGGTGTTGTATACCTATTTTGGGGGCGTCACAAGACTTCTCTTCTTATTTCTCTCTATAATTTCTCTCTATAATAATTGCTCTATAGCTTTAGTGAATTGGTGAAAAATAATGAAGGAATGAACTTCTATTTATAGGAAAATATAGTTTCAATAATTGCACATTTTGGGGCTCGAAATATTACAGTATAATACCTTCCTCTTTTTCTTCATTTTTAATTTAGTCCTGCAAGTATTATCAAACTTGCACCACCTTCCCTAATAGTAAATCATGTGAATCAATAGTAAATCATGTGACTCAATAGTTCTAAACATGTGAAAAAATTAATTATAGTATAGTACCTTCAACTATACCTCCATTTTTAATTTAGTCATGCAAGTATTATCAATCTTGCACTAACTCCCCTAATAGTAAATCATGTGAATCAATAGTACACACATGTGAACACATAGTTATAAGCATGTGAATTAATAGAAATTAATTACTCATTTATCCGGTTAAATACCCGATTGGTCAATATAACCTCCAGACATCAATTATTATCGAAATAAATGTCGATTTTCATTAACACTAATAATTCCAACACAATAGAACTATCAATTTCATCTTTAATCAATACGAACTTATTCATCATTAATATTATAACTCACAATATTTAACAACCAGGTCGTTCCCAGGAAAGAGAGGGCTTTCCGATAAGGATTTCTCCTTATTGGCGCGCAATTAGGTGATCAAACCTCTCCTTGACAGAACTTCTAGACATTGTCAATATTGCAAATAATAATATGAATAACTTTGCCATCTCAATTATTGATTTAATAATATAACATATTATGCAGATGATATTGTGACAATAATAGAATCAATAATATGAGAGATATGATGCAGCAATTACTATAACAATAATTGGATATAACTGAGTGATTTCTCAAGTAAGCATCAATAATCAATATCGTGTGCTACTATGCAACCACGCGTATTACTGTACTTTTACTACCGGGTAGTTTAACAGTTTTAACGGTAACACTTTTGCCGTTATAAAAAGATAATTCTGTCGTTTTCTTACTACGACAATACATCCGTTTTGGGGTCCACCAATGATTGTGCCTTTGTACGAATATTCCCTGTTAAAACGAATATTCTCCGACCAATCGAATATTATATAACAACTTGCTTACTTTACAAAATTTATAAATATTACCCACAGCTATAACATTATATCAAATCCAGCCGAACACATTATAAAATGGAAGTATTAAAGGCCTCAATTACTATTGAGCAAAAGGGTTTGAAAAATATATTTTACAAAACATCATTGCCAAATCTCGTTAAAATTAAACTTTTATACAAAATTCAAACCCTTTGTATATAGGTGCAAATGAGGCATAACACTACTTCTAGAAAACTGCACGTAGACCTACACACACACATTCAGATAAAAATTTAAATTAAAAAGTGGCGGTAACCGTGTCACCACGGAAGTCGGGGGGTGCCTAACACCTTCCCTTCGCTTAATCAAGCCCTCAGACCCTAAAGAATTTTAAGTTTTGCAGACCAGTTATACAATATCACATCACTAGGTCTATGTGCAAACCATTTCTCGGTTGAGTTGGTGCAACCATTTAAAAATACCAACTGGCGACTCTTACAGTCAAATTGTCGACATATACATGTCGAACCTTTTCAAACTTGTTTTTTCAAACAAATCTCACCTAACATAAGAACACCAAAAGACAAAAATATATGCCGGGTGGACACCTAGAATCCCGACGTCGACAGGTGGCGACTCTGCCGGGGATTTCCAGTAAGAGGGCTTAAGCCGCTACTCAAAACATTTCAAAACATTTTATCTGCTTGTGTGTGGATGTTGTATTTACATTTGAATTAATGTGTACTAATGCATTCACTTACTGCACTTAGTGATTCACACCATATCTGCCTGTGATATTAGTGCTTTGCACATGTCATCATTTCCATATGGTGAGACGTGATGTATGTGAATTTATGTTGTGTCGATCTTCCACCAGGAGGCTATCCTGTCGGTGTTTGATTACTGGACTCATAGGGAGACTAATTCTAACAAAGCTCAGGAAAGGAACCACCTAGATTTGCTCCAATTGAAAGATCGGTTTAAATTCCCATCAAGTAAATTACGATGGTCTGGGAACCTTTATGCCAAAAAGTTGCGAGAGTAGCCTATGATAGGTCAGCCTCTGATAAACCAAACACGGAGGGAAGTCTCTTCATACCTTCTCATTTTAATTACTTGTAATTTTATTTCCATGTCAATCTCAATGTAATGGAAAATATAAGAGAATATGTGAAAATGCATTTCCCTTTTATCTCAAGACTTGTAATGATATCCTGTCATTAAAATAAACTGACATCCGTTTTACAGGATAATACTCCTAAAAATAGGCACATCACATAGCATATAACATTTCAATGTTTCCCTAAGACTAAACTACATAAGTCTTTTTGTAGGGAGATGATTGGTCTCATTACCCGATCAAAGTCCAAGAAGGCATTAAGCCTACAGCCAAACATGGCTACATCTAACTAGCCTAATCCTACTCATGTCTCTCACAAGGAGTTCGATGGATTAAGCAAACAAATTACAGAGTTGGTTGTTCTGCTTAAAGAATTACACAAGTCAACTCAGGGTCCACAAATACCCATACATACAGAACCCTCTGGACATAGAGGAATCCAAGTTCAGGACAAAGAAGTTCCAACACCTGAGTCTCAGTCAAATAAGACCAATAAAACCCCGAAAATCACCCATCTCAAAAAAGATCCAGACACCAACGATATTCAGAAGAAAATCCTACAAATGGAAGAGAACATTCGGTCTATCAAAGGGATTGGATCACATGGGAGTGTTTCATATTCAGACCTTTGTATATTCCTCAGGGTTCATTATTCGAAAAAATTCAAGACTCCCGATTTTGAGAAATATGATGGATTGGGAGATCCTTACACCCATTTAAATGTATTCATTGGAGAGCTCAGATCTTATGCCGAGAATGAAAAACTCAGAATGCAGCTATTTTAGAAAAGTCTGACTGGAGAAGCCAGCGCATGGTATACCAGATTAGACAACTCCAAGATTCATAGCTGGGAGGAGTTAGCCCATGCTTTCTTCAGACAATACAACTTCTAGACTCAAATGGCTCCAGACTGGTATCAAATTACCTAGGTTAAGAAACAAGTCAATGAGTCATTCAGAGAGTATGCCCGAAGATGGAGCCGTCTGGCTACTTAAGTTATTCCGTCTATGACCGAGTCTGAAATGGTGATGACTTTCATAGACATTCAAGAAGCTCCCTTCTATTAGAGGGTTCTAGCTGGCATAGGCAAGCCATTCTCAAAAATGATCAAACATGTAGAAATGGATGAAATGGGATTAAAGGCTAGAAAGATTCAAGACCTCGTCGCTCTAAAAGCTGTAGCTGAGCACATCCAGTCTGGAAGTTATGGAAACAAATCAGGGAGGGTCCATAAGAAGAAAGAAGAGGATGTTTCCTTGATACTATAAGGATAAAAGGGTAATCAAAACTTGCCTAATCAGAGGAGAAACTATTCCCCTTTTCAAGCTCAGTCTTCAAACCCTCCATTGCCGAAAGGTGGAGAAGTCAGACGTACAAGAGTGTTCACAACCTTAGGGGAATCACTCAAAAACATTTTCAAACTTCTGACTGTTGAAAAGAAAATTACTTATCTTCTTCTACCAGCCAACCCGAGTGGAAAAGGCTTTAATGTAAGCAAGAAATGTGCTTACCATGATGGAGCTCTAGGCCATGACACTCAAGATTGTTGGGCCCTTAAACATAATATCCAGGATTTAATTAACAATGGTGAGATCGTGGTGACCAAGCCCGACCAACCTCACGTTCAAGCCAACCCTCTCCCTTAACACAAGGAAGATGAGGTTAACATGATCAACTGGGGCAATGGTGAAGGCTCCAAATAATTCAAAAATGTGGGGGGTTCATCCCACATCAGCAAGGATAATTCCTACAAATTAGATTATTCACAAATCCAGTTCATGATGGAATGGAAAATCAAGTCTCTTGGCGAAAAAGTCAATTAATTGGCAAAACTGATGATTCATCAACACCAAGTCATACATCAATTATTCAGTCAGGAGCATGCTAGCCTCCTTCCTCTTATTACAAGTACTCCGCCACTTACTCCAGAAAGTGAAGCACTGGAGGAAAAGATTGCAAAAAGAGCAAAAGCTAAAGCCCTTCGGGATTTTGCCAACAAAAGGGAATTCACTTATTTAGGCCAATCGAGGGAATAAATATTATAGATGCTGATTAATGAGGGACAAATCAGAGCACTGCTACCTCTAGTTAATCCACGCTCAGGACGGTTTGATGCTAATGGAGTATGTCAATACCACTCCCCCTCTCGCGGTCACAACACTGAAGAATGTTGGGCACTTCGCCATCTTATTTAAAACATGATAGATGGCGGTGACCTGCAGATGGCAGATAACAAAGCTATATCATTTAAGAGTGGGGACACATTTCCTCCAGAATGGAAGGGAATCATAGCAGTGGTATCCTCTGAGGAAGATTTGGTTGCCACCCCACTTACAATCCAACCAATTCAGCTCAAAGGCGTTGAAAACCCTTTGAAAGTGGCTACACCAAAGCTAATTATATTGTCATTCAAGCCACAATATCCTATTGTCAGCCTCAAGAAAGTGACATGGAATTATGGAGTGGCTGAAGGATCTACATCCAACACAACTACTGCAGTGTCCAAAGAAAATCCACTTTACCTTCCTCAACGGGTGATGAAGCATATCATCAAATCAAAGGGGAAAGTTCCCATGGAGAAGATTGAATAATTCCTCCATATTATGGGACACAATGAATCCAAGGTGGTTCTAATCTTGAAAGAAGCTCCACAATAGATCTCTATTCTGGACTTGGTCTTCTCTTCAGAGGATCACCGGAAGGTCTTACTAAGAGTTTTAGAAGAAGCCCACTTGCCAAAAATAGTGGATGTTGAAAAATTCCATCATCTGGTAGATCACATCTTCAACAACAATGTGATATCCTTCATCGATGATGACATACCTCCTGAAGGGACAGGTCATTGCAAACCGTTGCACATAGCGGTTATGTCTTCTGGATATGTGATTGGAGGAGTGCTAATAGATGGAGGATCATCCCTAAACATCTGCTCATATGCCACGTTGGAGAAAATGAACATCAATCTCAACAGGATTTGAAGCATCCATACAATCATCATAATGTTTGATGGATATCGGCGAAATGTTGTCGTAGAGATTGAATTACCTGTGGAAATCGGTCCACAAACATTCTACATATCCTTCTAAGTGCTTAAGATCACTACAAGATAAAACTTGATGTTAGGAAGACCTTGGATTCATATGGCTGGAGCTGTCCCATCCACTCTTCATCAGCAACTTAAGTATATCATCAACAATAATCTGGTCACTGTCAGTGCTGAGCCAGAATGTCCTGTTCAAGGTGATATACCACTCATCAATTTTAATACAGAAGTTGAGCCTATCAGCTTCAAAGCCCTTGAAGTGAGCAACACTCATTATCAACCCATTGGGGCGCCACCTCTGAAACCCAGAGTTTCTGCCGAGGTAATGTCGGAAAGTCAAGAGATGATATCCTTGGATTTTTAACCTGGACAAGGGTTAGGCAAGGATCATCAGGGCATCAAATGCCCAATTCAAGTTCCCGGCAAACAAGAACACCCGGACTAGGCTACTCCTCTGGGTCCACTCACAGGAACCCACACAAGCATAATCCAGTTCCTTCATTTATAAGGCGTCTGCCTAAACCTACAGGTGATAATCCTGTACGGCCTTTACTAAATGTCCCTGCCCCTGTGGTAGCTATGTTGTTTCCTAAGTCGATACCATTTAAAGGAAAAGAAGTCCTGATTCCAGACCCAGAGGAGGAGGAAAGGAATCAAAAGTGTAAACAAGAGATATATAAACATCTGTTAAACATGCGCGTTCTGGTCCATACGAAGGGTATGAACAGAGACATCCAAGATGACGATTGTCCAGACATCATGGTCATCATCCAAGAGGAGGAGGATGATAACAGCCCCTTCATCACAGCTGTCCACCAGGACTTCACCCTTGACAATTGGACCAGCACTCCTTACATTTACCGATAAGGGTAAAAAGGGCAGAAACTCCCTCTACCCTGTAGATAACAATAACTACTTACTTTTGTTGTACAATATTAGCAGTTGTTTTTGTCATTACATGCTAATACTTTGTATGATTGAACAGTTTTATATATTAAGTGAAAGCATTTTATTTCAGGACTCTAAAGTTAAATGTGCCTAAACTTGCTGATGAGGTGCCTATTCTTCATAAGGACTGTAACTTTGATGTAAAGTTGGACTCATACTTGATGGAGATTGAACAAGAGGACTATGAGATACCTCAGGAGATCAAAGAATGGGTCGAAGTCAAACCCAAGCCAAATCTTGATCAAACCACCTCTTTTAACCTTGGAACCTAAGAAAACCCCAAACAAATCCAGATTGGTACGGACCTTACTCCAAACCAAAGGAATGACATGGTTACTCTATTGACTTAATTCCAGGATGTGTTTGCATGGTCTCATGAAGATACGGTTGGTTTGTCAACTGACATCGTCATTCATCGCCTCCCTATGAAAGAGGGATTCAAGCCAGTTAGGCAGAAGCTCAAGCGATTAAAGCCTGAATGGAGTTTAAAAGTTAAAGAAGAAATTGTGAAATAATTTCAAGCCGACATCATCATGGTATCAACATACCCTGATTGGCTATCCAACATAGTCCCCGTGCCTAAACCTAGAGGGAAGGTGTGAGTTTGCGTGGATTACAAGGATCTGAATAAAGCTTGCCTCAAAGATATCTTTCCCATGCCATTCATCCACATACTCATTGACAATACAGCTAAATATGACATGTACTCCTTTGCTGATTACTTTTTGGGGTATCATCAAATCATGGTTGCTGAAGAAGATCGTGAGAAAAAAACATTCATCACTCCTTGGGGAACCTTTTGCAACAGAAGATTGTCATTCGGCCTCATCAATGCCGGAGCTACTTATTACCAGGCCATGATGGCTCTTTTCCATGATCTAATGCACAAAGAGATAGAAATCTATGTGGATGATATCATTGTCAAGTCCCGAAGGGAGGAAGACCACCTAGATCATCTCAAAAAGCTCTTCAACTGGTTGCATAAGTACAACTTGAAGTTTAATCCACCCAAGTGCGGCTTTTGCATTAAATCAAGTAAGTTGCTAGGATTCCTAGTCAGCCATAAAGGGATTGCGCTGGATCCTACAAAAATTCAGGCCATCACGGAAATGCCCATACCTCAGTCAGAGAAAGAAATATAGGGAATTTTGGGAAGAATCAACTTCATCAGCCGATTCATCTCTCAACTCACAGCAACCTGTGAGCCCATCTTCAAGTTATTAAGGAAGAACTCCTCTATAAAATGGAATGATGAATGTCAAAGAGCCTTCCTTTTCATCAAAAAGCAATTAATCAAAGCTCCTATATTGGTATCACGCAGGAATGGTGTTCCCCTTTTTATGTATCAGTTAATCAATGACAATGTCATGGGCTGCATGCTGGGATAGAAAGATGATAGAGGCCAAAAAAGAATTATCTATTACCTCAACAAGAGATTCAGCAGCAGTGAACACAAGTACACTCTGATTAAGAAAACTTGTTGTGCTTTAGCATGGGCTTCCCTGAGATTACAACATTACCTCCATGGTCACACAACTCATCTCATATCCCGCGTGGATCCTCTCAAGTACGTTTTTAGCAAACTCATATTGAATTATCGACTGTCCAGATGGCAGTTGATCCTATAGTAATTTGACATCATTTACGTGACTCAAAAGTCCATCAAAGGTCAAGGAATTGCGGATCAACTGGCCTCCTCTGCACCTACAAGGGATTTCAAAACCTTGGAAACGTATTTCCCTGATGAAGGGATAATGATAGTTTAGCAACACCATCAGGACGATACACACCAATCATGGAAGATTTATTTTGATGGAGCGGTAAACATGGAAGGTTCTGGAGCTGGAGCAGTTCTAGTATCCATTACGGGGGAGCAGTATCTCATTGCCGTTAAATTGCAGTTTGCCAAAACCAACAACACAACTGAGTATAAAGGCTGTATCATGGGGTTAAAACTAGCCCAATCTATGGGCATTAAACAGTTAACTGTCTTTAGAGATTCCTAATTGGTAATCAGACAAACCACTGGGATCTATCACACCAAAGAGCTACATTTGTTACCTTACCATCGGTAAGTTATCCAGATGGCTTCAGATTTTGAAGAAATAACCTTCCTCCACATTCCTCAGAATAGGAATGACTTTGCGGATGCACTAGCAACTTTTGCCTCCTTGATCAACATACTTGATAAGGAAGACATGCTAAATATCACATTTTCCCTGCAAAAGGTTCCAGCTTATGGGAACTACATTGGAGAAGTATCGGATGAGCTGTCTCCCATCCAACACCCTTGGTATCAGGATATCAAGGAGTATCTGCGAGATGGATCTACACCCGCTGAGGCGAGTCAAGCTAAAAAAAAAGTGAATCCATAGAATGGCCATAAAATTCTACCTGAACGGAGACGCACTCTACAAAGGAGATGCAGGATTAGGTCTTCTCATATGTCTAGACAAAGAACAAGCTCAAAGGCTCATGGATGAAATCCATGGTGGAGTATGTGGCCCACACATGAGCGACCCTCTACTTGTCAAGAAAATCCTAAGAACAGGGCATTACTGGCTCTCTCTTAAGGCTGACTGTGATGATCACGTCAAGAGATGTTACCAATGCCAAATTCATGGGAATGCTATCCACGCCCCTCCAAGGGAGCTCCATAATATGAGTTTACCCTAGCCCTTCTCAATGTAGGGAATGGATGTGATCAGGCCCAGGGTTACTAAAGAGATTATGGACAGTAATGGTCATCGATTTATCTTTACCATGATAGACAACTTCAACAAGTGGGTAGAAGACGCCTCTTCCCCCAGGGTTACTAATGAGATTATCATTGGTTTTATCAAAAACAATGTCATCTGTCGATATAGACAACCATAGGTGATTGTGTCAGACAATGCTAAAAACTTCAACAATCAAATGATGGAGGAGTTATGCAGTAAATTCCACATCAAACATCGCAACTCCGTCATCTACCGTCCTAAGATGAATGGTGTTGTTAAAGCAGCTAATAAGAATATCAAAAAGATCATGCAAAAAATGTCCTCCAATCACAAAGGATGGCCTGACCTATTGCCTCTGACTCTATTAACCTACAGAACGTCAATGCGCACTTCTACTGGGGCAACACCCTACTCATTAACCTATGGCATGGAAGCAGTGCTCCCCATAGAAGTAGAAATGGAATCCCTCAGAGTGTTGATAGATGTTCAGCTGAATGAAGACCAATGGCTACAAGATCGGTACCACTAATTATCTCTAATACATAAAAGGCGAGCCTCAGCTATCTTCCATTGTCAGTTATACCAACAGAGGATCGCTCGATACTATAACAAAAAAGTCCGACTACGACAGTTCAAAGAACGTGACTTGGTCTTGAAGAAAATTCTTGACAACCAAGATTAAGCTAAAGGAAAATTCACCCCAAAATGGGAAGGCCCGTTTGTTTTCAAGGAGGTATTGACAGGAGGAGCTCTCAGATTACAAGAAATGGCTGACGATGAATTTTTGAAACTTATTAACTCAGACATCGTGAAACGGTACTATGTCTGAAGCCACCTGCAAACTAACATCTTGGTCCTGGATCATCAGATCCCTAATCAGTTCAGGTTTTCAAAACCCTTCACTACATTCAACCCTTCTTTTCATCCGTTTGCCCCATCAGGGACAAACATATCTTTCAAACCAGTAGCCTAGTTTTGGATCATCAGATCCATCACTTAAGTCAGGTTTTCAAAACCTTTCAAACCTTCAGTTTATCCCACCAGTGATTAAATGTCTCACACCTTCAGTTTATTCCGCTAGGGATTAAACCTTTCACACCTTCAGTTTGTCCCACTAGGGATAAAACTTTTCATCTACAGTCTGTCCTGTACATGGGGCTAACTACGCAGACCTGATCTCCCCAATACACGGGAGTACGTTGGAAGCCATTTTTATGGTCCGGTCTAACTACAGAAAAAATAAAAAACATCTCTACACCCTTCTTTGCCACAAATAACTTTGAACCTTTTTACGCTAGGTTCGAACTACGCAGACCTAATCTCCCCTCTTCAATGGGAGTACGTAGGCAGCCATCCATGGTTCGGTCTCACCCCCTACTAAAACATAAAAACTTGTCAAATGGTACTGGGATCATCCTTCAAACTACACATCACCAGCTTAGACCAAAGGGATGGAATTAACTGTCCTCCCTATGCTAATGGGATAATCGGCGACCATCTAAGTTGCGGTTGAATCCTCAAAGAGAAACACCAATCCATAAGAGATGGAATTACCTGGGCTCCCCAATACAAAGGATTACTAGCGACCATCTGTGGTACGGTTAACCTCAGAGAGGAAAGCCACACTCCTCTCCATAATCACATACAAACAACCAGTACCAAGACACCAAAGGGTAGGGAATACACACAAATCAACGATCCATTTTGAAAGATCCTGAGACATCTCAATGTCCATCTACCAAGGGGGAGTTCAGAATACATCAAGATCACAAGCCCTGGAGAAATAGGCAAATATCAAGCAAGTAACAAGACATAACTAAAAAAAAAGTGAATCAAAACATTTTTCCCTGACATATATAATATTGTTTGAAATATACTATTTAATATTATGAGTATACATATAATGTCTTTTATTTGATAATAATGTCTTTATAACTAGGCAAAGCCTAAAGCTGCTATATGGAGGGATAAAGCGATCTACCCTTATGATCGATTGGAAGAATTCTTTGCTAATTAAAGATAGGGCAACAAGGGAATTGTGATGCCCCCAAAATAGGTATACATCACCCATCTTGAGTCGCCAAATACTTGGTACAAAAATCAAATACAAACTTCTTTAATACAATTATCGTGTAAAAATACGACAAAACATAGCTAAGTTTTTACATGAATATTGTCTCATAGACAATATCCAAACCCAAATTTAATCTTTATTACATTTATTATCACACTAATTAGCGATGATTGCTAAAATAACCATCTCGGACCGTCACTCCATTCCCCGACTAGTCCCGACTATGTTCTCATTTCCTGAAGAAAACAATGAAAGCAAAAGGGTGAGCTCAACTAGCCCAGTAAGAAATATTATGACTAAGATAATGCAGACTAAATTATCATTAGCCTTCAATAGTGTTAAATTGATAAAATACAATAAACATCAAGTTTAACTGCAGCGAAATAAGAAATCCATTAGAAGAGTCAAGTAGAGCATGATATCTACTATCTTCTATGATTTAAAAGTTTTTCATCCACTTTATCGCTGAGACTCAGCTTAATAAATAAACCACATCATCGAATCATCCCTGCACTACGGGCTAAGGATATTCATGTAATCATCAATGGTCATGATTATACTAAATAATCCATGGTCATAATTATACCAACAACTGTCCATCAATGAACTACGGGCCAATAAGAACTTTTACCACATCATTTATAACATTACAGGTCATTATTATACCGAATGATCCCTGATCATAATCATACCAGTCAACAGTCCATCTATGCACGTAAGCCAATGATGACTTTCATCACAATATAGGCATTAGGATGATGACAATGATATAAGCATTAATCAAACGAAATCAAGGATAAATATTAAAGACTTTAAATTTATCCAGAGTTTAAAAATATCCAAATTGTCAACATGATACTGCTTTGTGGAGTAAAATTCAAGAATAATATCTATGTATCAAAAATAATTTGGACAGAAAAGAAATATATTTTTTGGGTGAATAGTACCCCATGAATAGTACCCTGTGAATAGTACTTTGGGAATAGTACCCCATGAATAGTACTCCGACATGAAAAGTGCCTTAAATAATCGAGTGAATAATATTTGAGTGAATAATAACCCGTGAATAGTAACTCATGAATAATAGTATAGCATGAAAAGTGCCCCGAATACCCGAGTGAATAATATTTGAGTGAATAGTAACTGGGTGAATAGTAACCTATAAATAGTAACTCATGAATAGTATTCTAGCATGAAAAGATCAATCAATATCAAGATAGCTCAGAATAATATTTCCATGAAAAGATACTGGATGAAGTGCAAATATCAAGGATATTCTACTAATTTCACGGAGTATAGAAGCAATACTTTAACAGAATGAGGGTATAATCAGGAATATGAGACGAAATAATATTACTCACATACTACAAAGTATGGAAGAAAATGTTATTTCTTATGAATACTGAACAAAAATAATATCCCTTACGAATACGAAAGAAATAATACCCCTTACCTCGTAAGAAGCTGGATCTTTGGAATAGTGAAGTAATGAGACTTCTCTTCTTCTATCTCTCTATAGCTTCTCTCTCTATAATTGCTCTTGTGAGTCTTAGTGAATTGGTGAGAATGAAAGAAGAATGAGCTTTTATTTATAGGAAAATATAGTTTTGATAATTGCACGTTTTGGGGCTCGAAATATTACAATACAATACCTTCATCTTTTCCTCCATTTTAAATTTAGTCCTACAAATATTATCAATCATGCACCACCTCCCCTAATAGTACATCATGTGAATCAATAGTTCAGTCATGTGAATCAATAGTTCTACACATGTGAAAAAAATATATAGTTACAGTATAGTACATTCATTCATACCTCTATTTTTAATTTAGTCATGCAAGTATTATCAATCTTGCACCACCTCCCCTAATAGTACATGCATGTGAATCAATAGTACATATATGTGAACAAGTAGTTCTATACATGTGAATTAATAGCAATTAATTGCTCATTTATCCGATTAATTACCCTATTGGTCAATATAACATTATCGAAATAAATATCAATTTTCACTAACACTAATAATCCCAACACAATGGAAATATCAATTTCATCTTTAATCAACACGAACATATTTATCATTAATATTATAATTCACAATATTTAACAACCAGATCATTCCCAGGAAAGAGGGGGCTTTTCGATAAGGATTTCTCCCTATTGACGTGCAATTAGGTGACCAAACCCCTTTCACTGGCAGAACTTTCTAGACATCGTCAATATTATAAATAATAATATGAATAACTTTATCATCTCAATTATTGATTTAATAATATTATGCAGATGATATTGTGATAATAATTAAATCAATAATATGAGAGATATTATGCAGCAATTACTGTAGCAATAATTGACTATAACTGAGTGACTTCTCACGTAAGCATCAATAATCAAAGATACTGTACAATACTGTGTGCTACTATGCAACCACGCGTATTATTGTACTTTAACTACTGGGTAGTTCAACAGTAAAACTTTTGTCGTTATTTTATAAAAAGATATTTCTGTCATTTTCTAACTCCGACAATACTTTTGTTGTGGGGTCCACCAATGATTGTACCGTCGTACGAATATTCCTTGTCAAAACAAATATTCCCCGACCAATCGAATATTTTATAACCACTTGCTTACTTTGCAAAATTTATAAATATTATCCACAACTATAACATTATATCAAATCAACACCAGAATATTCAAAAATATATTTCAAGAAAAATTAATCTTTATTCATAAAATTTGGGGTCTTACAACCTCCCATTCTTATGAAATTTTATCCTCGAAATTAGGGTACGTACCTGGTATGTCAAAAATATGAGGATACCTCGTAAGATTTTAACTCTTGAGGTATATCCTTTGAGCGTAAAATATATTCCTTCTTATCTAACATTTTAACAGGTATCTCCTCATACGTTAAATCTTCTGTTATCTCATCTAGTTCTAATTCAATAATGTGGTTCGGGTCATCCACATATTTACTTAACATTGATACGTGAAAAACGTTATAAACACGCGACATACTTGGCAGTAAGGTGAGTCTATAGGCCACAGTTCCTACTCGATAGAGGATTTCGAATGGCCCAATGAATCAATGATTGAGCTTTCCTCTCTTTCCAAATCTTGTAACTCCTTTCTATGGAGCAACACGTAACAAAACATGCTCTCCAATATTGAATTCCACGTCTCTTCGATGAAGATCAACATAACTCTTTTGTCGATCTTGTGAGGTCTTTATACGTTGCCTGATCATTTGAATCTTTTCCGTTGCATTGCGTACCAATTCTAGTCCCAACAATGTTGCTTCACCCACCTCATCCCAGCATACTGGAGAACGACACTTGCGTCCATACAACGTCTCGAATGGAGCCATGTCAATACTTGTTTGATAACTATTGTTGTAGGAGAATTCCACCATTGGTAAGAACTTGTCCCAACTTCCTTTGAAGTCAAGGACATAGAGTCTAAATAAATCCTCAAGAGTTTGAATAGTCCTCTCCGACTGCCCGTCTGTTTGAGGATGATATGTCGAACTAAATTGTAAATTCGTGCCTATAGCTTTTTGTAAACTAACCCAAAATCATGAAGTAAATCTTGGGTCTCGATCAGAAACTATGGATACTAGCATACCATGCAGTCTTATAATCTCATTTATGTATAAACGAGCAAGACGTTCAAGTGAATAAGTTTCTCGTATAGGTAAGAAATGAGCAGACTTGGTCAATCTATCAACAATGACCCAAATTGCATCTATGCCTTGAGAAACCTTGGGAAGACCAGTAACGAATTCCATGGTAATGTGCTCCCACTTCCATTCTGAAATTTCAAGTGGTTGCAATGGACCTTTTGGCACTTGATGCTCCGCCTTGACATGTTGACAAGTTAAACACCTTGAGATAAACTTTGCTATCTCTCTCTTTATATTGCTCCACCAAAATGTATGTCAAAGATCACGATATATTTTGGTACTCCCAGGATGGATTGTAAATGGTGTGTTATGCGCCTCCATCATGATTTTATACTTTAAGTCAGATTTGTTAGGAACATAAAGTCTGGAGTTGACTCGAAGTATTCCTTCTTCATCAATTCTTACTTCCGTAATAACACCTACTTGTACTTTTTTCGTCATACGCATTAGCTCCAGGTTTATAGCTTGAGCAACTTTAACTTTATCGATTAAAGTCAGTTCTAATTGTATATTCGCTATCTTCATGTAGGTTCTTGGAGTCTTTAACTCTATCTCCATCCTTTTTAAATTATACAAAATGGGTCTTTGTGTTAATGACGTTGCACTTGTAACCGCATATGATCTCTACTCAATGCGTCAGCTACCACGTTCACTTTTTCCATGATGGTATTGAATGGTATTATCGTAATCTTTCAACATCTTGAGCCAACGTCTTTGGCGCATGATACGTTAGTTTTGGGTGAAGAAATATTTGAGGGTTCTAGAAATGGGTTTTGTACTGGGGTCAATACAAAATTTGATTTCACGATCTGGGGTAGGCTAGGAAGTTCTTCGGGGTATACATCAGGAAAGTTATTAACAATAGAAATATCATTCAAATCTGACGTATTTTTATTTAAATCCGTGACATGGGCTAAGAAAGCTTGCCATCCGTTTTTCAATAAACGAATAGCTTTATGGCTTGATATGACAGTAATTGACTTTAATGGTTTGGTTGCTTGAATTTGCATAATAGGTTGGTTAGGAATATGAAAGCTAACAACCTTACAAAAATAATAAATTTTAGCATGATGAGTGGTTAACCAATCAATCACTAAAATCACATCGAATGCAAGTATTTTCAAAGAGATAAAATCGACAGGTAACTTGCAGTTACCAATTTAAATCAAACAAAACTTATAAACAGTGGATGTAATGAAGGTTTCTCCCAACAGAGTTTTAACAGATAAGTCAAAGTCTAATTTCTTCGGAGTTAAATTTAAATGTTTAGCGCAAGTAGGAGAAATAAAAGAATGGGTAGAACCGGTATCGAATAAGGTAAAGACTTCACAAGAGTTTATGATTAACTTACCTGTGATAATTTCATTCGGTTCCTCGCTTTTTTTTGGGAAGTTACGAAAAGCGCTCTCACTTGAACAACCGATTTTTACTTGTCTAGTATAGCCTTTGGTGTCATCATTATCGCTGTAATTGACTTTTGCTATAGGGCATATTTCACCCTTAACTGCTTCGTCGTACTCTGTATCCATGATTTGAATCATTAATCTTCGATCCATATCGAATTGGGGTTGACCGCAATGTACAGGGTAATTCAAAATTCGATGTTGGGTTTTCCCAATTGCTGTCAAAAACGAGAAATACATATCATCTATTTTACCCTTCTTGGATCAGACTTCTTTTTCCATAATATCAACGCGTCGTGCGACTTTTACTTATGCATCCTTCATTCTCACTCATTCATTTGTTTCTTCTTTCAGCTGATCCTTGACATTTGAATTCTCAGATTTTAGCTTTATCATCTTATACTCTGCCAAAGAGTGCTTCTGTTCAAGCATTACATATCGGGTAACACAAGCTTGAATTGTTCCATCCTTTTTCTCAACGACCGCCTGCCGTTCTTCAGCCTGCTCCTCTAACTCATGAATACGATTTTGCAGTTCTACATTTTGATCATAAAGTTCTCCTAATAAATTCTCTTCGGGTTCCTCTTCTTCCTCACTCTCAGCTGCTACCTCTGCGACTAGCTCGAGTGCAACTATTAATTCTTCACTCACCACATGGATATCTCTAATTTCTTCTTCACTTGACATCATACAATCAAGTTTAATAACTTAATAAGTACTCCCCAATAAAAATCTTTGTTATAACAACATATTATACTCTAATATGTATTCTTTATAGGAATCTCCTTGATTCAACACTTAAAACTTTATATGAGTTCATCTCTTGATTTTCAGATGTTATTCTCAAACACTGTCACAAAACAAGGGTTAATTGACATACAACATATTATCCCTATATACTCTGACCAACCATTTAAATAACAAATATACTTAGGTAGGTCATACTAGCGAAGGAATTACCCGTCTCTCCCTCCTAGTTCCAGTCTCACATCTTAGACAGGGATCATATCACTAAGCTTTGATATCAACTGGTATGCCCCCAAAATAGGTATACATCACCCATCTTGAGTCGCCAAATACTTGGAACAGAAATTAAATACAAACTTCTTTAATACAACTGTCGTGTAAAAATATGACAAAACATAGCTAAGTTTTTATATGAATATTGTCTCATAGACAATATCCAAACTCAAATTCAATCCTCATTACATTTATTATCACACTAAGTAGCGAGGACTACTAAAATAACCATCAAGGACCGTCACTCCATTCCCCGACTAGTCCCGACTATGTTCTCATTTCCTGAAGAGAACAATGAAAGCAAAAGGGTGAGCTCAACTAGCCCAGTAAGAAATATTATGACTAAGATAATGCAGAATAAATTATCATTAGCCTTCAACAGTGTTAAATTGATAAAATATAATAAACATAAAGTTTCACTGCAGCGGAAAAAGCAATCCATTAGAAGTGTCAAGTAGAGCATGATATCTACTATCTTCTATGATTTAAAAAGTTTTTCATCCACTTTATCGCTGAGACTCAGCTTAATAAATAAACCACATCATCGAATCATCCCTGCACTACGGGCAAAGGATATTCATCTAATCATCAATGGTCATGATTATACCGAATAATCCTTGGTCATAATCATACCAACAACTATCCATAAATGCACTATGGGCCAATGATGACTTTTACTACATCATTTGTAATATTACGGGTCATAATTATACCGAATGATCCCTGGTCATAATTACACCAATCAACAGTCCATCTATGCACGTAAGTCAAAGTTGACTTTCATCACAATATAAGCATTATGATGATGATAATGACAATGATATAAGCATTAATCAAACGAAATCAAGGATAAATATTAAAGACTTTAAATTTATCCAGAGTTTAAAAATATCCAAATTGTCAACATCATACTGCTTTGTGGAGTAAAATTCAAGAATAATATTTATGTATCAAAAATAATTTGGGCAGAAAAGAAATATATTTTTTGGGTGAATAGTACTTTGGGAATAGTACCCCGTGAATAGTACCCCGACATGAAAAGTGCCTCAAGTAAAATTCAAGAATAATATTCATGTATCAAAAATAATTTCTACAGAAAAGAAATATATTTTTTGGGAGAATAGTATCCCATGAATAGTATCATGTAAATAGTACTTCAGAAATAATACCTCGTGAATAATACCCCAGCATGAAAAGTGCCCCAAATACCCGAGTAAATAATATTCGAGTGAATAGTAATCGGGTGAATAGTAACTTGTGAATAGTACTCCGGCATGAAAAGTGCCCCGAATACCCGAGTGAATAATATTTGAGTGAATAATAACCCATAAATAGTAACTCATGAATAGTATTCCGGCATGAAAAGATCAATAATTATCAAGAAATCTCAGAATAATATTTCCATGAAAAGATACTGGATGAAGCGCAAATATCAATGATATTCTACTAATTTCACGTAGTATAGAAGCAATACTTTAACAGAATGAGGGTATAATCAGGAATATGAGACGAAATAATATTACTCACATACTACAGAGTATGGAAGAAAATATTATTCCTTATGAATACTGAACAAAAATAATATCCCTTTCGAATACAAAAGAAATAATAACCCTTACCTCAGAAGAAAACTGGATACTGGAATAGTGAAGTAACAGACTTCTCTTCTTCTTTCTCTCTATAGTTTCTCTCTCTATAATTGCTCTTGTGAGTCTTAGTGAATTGGTGAGAATGAAAGAAGAATGAGCTTCTATTTATAGAAAAATATAATTTTGATAATTGCACGTTTTGGGGCTCAAAATATTACAATACAATACCTTCATCTTTTCTTCCATTTTAAATTTAGTCCTGCAAGTATTATCAAACTTACACCACCTCCCCTAATAGTACATCATGTGAATAAATAGTTCTATACATGTGGAAAAAAATAGTTATAGTATAGTACATTCATGTATACCTCCATTTTTAATTTAGTTATGCAAGTATTATCAATCTTGCACCACCTCCCCTAATAGTACATGCATGTGAATCAATAGTACATACATGTGTACAAATAGTTCTATATATGTGAATTAGTAGTAATTAATTATTTATTTATCCGATTAATTACCCTATTGGTTAATATAACCTTATCGAAATAAATGTCAATTTCCACTAACACTAATAATTCCAACACAATAGAAATATCAATTTCATCTTTAATCAATACGAACTTATTCATCATTAATATTATAACTCACAATATTTAACAACCAGATCATTCACAGGAAAAAGGAGGCTTTCCGATAAGGATTTCTTCCTATTGGCGCGCAATTAGGTGACCAAACCCCTTTCCTCGACAGAACTTTCTAGACATCGTCAATATTACAAATAATAATATGAATAACTTTGTCGTCTCAATTATTGATTTAATAATATTCTGCAGATGATACTGTGACAATAATTGAATCGATAATATGAGAGATATTATGCAGCAATTACTGTAGCAATAATTGAGTATAACTGAGTGACTTCTCACATAAGCATCAATAATCAAAGATATTGTACAATACTGTGTGCTACTATGCAACTACGCGTACTATACTTTTACTACCAGGTAGTTTAACAGTTTAACGGTAAAACTTTTGCCGTTATTTTATAAAAAGAAATTTCTGTCATTTTCTAACTCTGATAATACTTCCATTGTGGGGTCCACCAATGATTGTGTCGTCGTACGAATATTCCTTGTTAAAACTAATATTCCCCGACCAATCGAATATTTTATAACCACTTGCTTACTTTGAAAAATTTGTAAATATTACCCATAACTATAACAATATATCAAATGTACACCATAATATTCAAAAATATATTTTGAGAAAAAATAATATTTATTCATAAAAGTTGGGGACTTACAGGAATGTTCAATAACTGCAAAAGTGAAATGAAAAAAAATGGGAGGACATGGTTGAGCAAGAATCTACAATTATTGGAATTAATGGTGCAATATCCTGAAATGAAGTAATTTTAAAAAGTTTCGATTTTGATGATATTGGTGACTTTATGTCAACCCCTTCTCAAGAACATTCTCAAGTACCGATGAAAAGTGTACGTACTTCAAAAGAAAAAAAGAAAAAGGCAAAACATTCTGATGATGAAGGTAAATTAACTAATGTGATGGATAGATTAGCTACCAAATTGGAAAAGAAAGGGGGGCATTTGAAAAACAAGGAGAAACATTTATCAATTCATCTGTGTGAGTCTATTCTGCAAATGATATCTTTAAAGGACTTACTGAAATGAATTTCGATGAGGAAAAAATTGATGAGGCCTATTTATGGCTACTAGAAAATCAAGACAAGGCACGAGCAGTGTTTGGGTTACCATTAATAATACAAATTATGTTTGATGACTTTTGGGTATGGTATGACAATGACTTTGTAGAAGTAGTTTTTGTTTAATATTTATTTGGAAATTTGTATTTGATTATGAAATTTTTTTCTTAGATTAAATTTATTTTGCATATTTTTATTCATGGTTTAATGGTTATAATTAATATAAGGGTAAATTTGTAAAAGTGATATTTTTCTTTTCTTTTTATTGGAACTCAAACACACAAGATTTTTTTTTTAAAATTTTCTATTCTTTTCTATTAAAAACTCAGAAATAACACAAAAGAAAACTTCAAGTTTTCTATTCTTTTCTTTTTTGTTCTAATTTAAGTTTTCTATTTTTTTTTCGTCCAAAACTCAGAAACAGAGTGTAAAGGTAGTTCACAACTTATATCCATTCAAAAATTAGGCAGACTTACTTCAAAAACCTTGAATCTTCCATTTATTTATATGTTATGCATTTAATCTTATGTGGAAATAGGACAACCAAAAAAAACTGATTTTTTTTGAAAATTTTGAACTCGTGTTATTAGCTTGTATTCCTCCAAAAGCTGTTAACTGAGAGGTTCTACAAATTAGAGAGTATTTTATCATATAGCTTAGCCCTCCCTATACATGAGTGGGTAGAATAATTGTTTTATGTACTTCAAAAGGATCCATAACATTTGTTTATTTTTACATAACAATCTAACAAGTTAATTATTTAGCCTATATGTTCCCAATTTATTTCAAAGAATAAGAGATGAATTTGATTGAGCTCCGTTATCTTAATCTTGTCTAATCATTACTGCAGCTCTAGTGAGTTCAAGAGGTTGTGGTCAACATAATTTCTCACCTATAACATGAATCAAACCACTTAATTGTGTGCATACTGAGACTTTATATTAGAAAGAATTAAAAAATAAAAGGTATTTGTAATGAAAAAGCTAGCCTTTCATATTGTGGAGGATGGTGATATACTTGTGCCGGTGGATCATAATTGTGACACTCTGGTACTTATCAAATTTATATGAATCTCCGGTTTTTGATTCAGATAAAAAACTAGGTTATGAAACAATATAACTAAAGATTTGGCAAGGATAAAGCTAAATGCACCTCGAAAGATGTTTTTAATTATTAAGCAATGGAGTGAATGTCACCACTTATGTTAAACATGCAAGATTGATGTACCAGAAAATTCAGTTATTGATGAGCAAAAGGCATGCATCTGAAAATATGTGTGCTTCCTGGACATCTCAACAATATAGTAATGATAATAATTAATCAATAACTATGCACAAAATTCTCAACAAAGTTAGAGATTTTATCTAGTGTAATATATATTAATAGCAGACAAAAAAAGATTTCAGAGCCACGTAAGAAAGGAAGCCCATTTTCGTTAAAGACTTACCAGATTGGCAGATAGGTAATCTTAGGAAAACCAAACTTACTTCAATAATTTGTATACTAGCAACTCAAGGTGAACCATTCATGAATATCATTAGATAAGGAAAGAAAAACATAAGAAAACATATTCAGTACAATGATTGCAATTATTACTACTTCGAGTGCAAATATGATTATCTGCTTCAAGATGAAAGTTTTGAGTAATAATTTGTGCTGATAACGTATTATGTAACTTTATAAGCATACAATAATACTGTTAGTTTTTGATTTTATGATGTTTTGAATGATGACTAATTTAAGTATATTAGACGTGTGCATGGTTCATGGTTTGTTATAATATTATTAAATATGCATGGATTATGGTTTATAATATTATAATTAATATGCATGGGTTTATAATATTATTAAGGAAGATTTGAATTGTAGATTATTAAGGAAGATTTGAATTGAAGTTTATTAAGGAATGTTGGTTTTCTAAGAAATCTGTTTTGGTTTTAAATTATCCATCTATTAAGGAAACAGGTATTAACAAATCTTTAACAAATCATATCAATCTCTTTTAATAAAGTTTGGATATATATAGTTTTATGACTCGATATTGTGAGATTCTTTATAGTTTGTCAAGGAATATATATATATATATATATATATATATATATATATATATATATATATATATATATATATATATATATATACACCATCTGAGGCGGAAGTAAGAAAAGGAAAAAGAAGAACAGAGTAGTGCATATAAACAACACAATTCAATTACTAAACATAAATAATTTTATTGATAACTGAAAATATTTACAAAGCTGAAAATTAAAATGACTTACAAATTTAACTTAGAACATTGAGAAGAAAAGAAGAAGGGGTTAAGAGGGGTTAATCAGCGGTAGAAACCAAAGATTCGTCTAAGAAGGAATTCATAGTCTTTCTAAGTTTCGAAGTCTGATTTGCTAACTAAGTTCAGTTTCCTTTTATAGAATAAGGAAAGGAACTATTACAAAGTTACTTATTACAAATTGAATCATTACGCATAAAACAACCGTAGATGAATAAGGCTAACTTTTGACTAAATTCATATGCTTTCGGCTACTACTTTAGACAACAAAGAGGCCGATAACTTTTTGACTCAAAGAGATGCTTTTGGTGGAAAAAGAGAGCATCTTTTGACTTTGAAATATCTTTGGCAGCAGTGCTGCGATCAAGTCGCTTTCGGTGGAAAAGCAGATTCTTTTGACTGATTGGCTGCAGGAGCAGGTGCATGTGACTGGGAAGTTAGGCAAATGGGTCCTGAGCATCCTGTAGATCGATGGTACCATATGGATCATACTGACCATCATCATCTGCAAACTGGCTGACTGAAACATTCTGAGAAGAGGAAGAAAAATGAACAGAAGCTTCCTCATGTAACTCATCAATTCTTTTGTTAAGTGCTTGGGCTATTAATTTCAATTCTTTATTGGAACAGTTCTTGAAATCAGAAATGTCACGAGAACAAGACGAACCAGTAGGACTGACTCTAGACTTTTTCGGTTTTGACTCTTTTGTTTGACTGGAAGGCTCTTTGGATGAAATTGGAAGAACCTTAAGAGGAATAGTGGGAAATTCTAACTGAACTTGACCAACAATTCTATTAACATCAAACTTATCCCACCATTTGATGAAGAATTGATGGGAGAGAAGGGGAAATGGATCAACTGTGGTACAAGCTACCACCAAATTGAAATCTTGACCATGAGGATCAGTGACTTTAGTTGAGGTTTTAATGTCATACTGCCATTTAAGAATCCAAAGAATCTTATATTTACTAACAAACTAAAGAATGACAGGGACGCCATCATACTTTGGATTATGTTTGTTGTGGTTGCAAAAATGACTAAGTTGAACTTTCAAAAGTTCAGGAAGGAGATCATAAGTGGAACAAAACCTTGTCCACCAGTGAGAGAACCAATAAGGGAACTGACTTTTGAACTTATGATCGAACTAAAAAAACCATGAATGACTGTTTGACTCATTTTAAAAGAGGAAAAGTCTATACCAGGCTTCCATATAATCATAATAACAATAAGAGTTATTTTGATTAGAAAGTTGCATAAGATCAGAAGGATGTTTTCCCCAATCTGACATTAGAATGAACTGTTTAATATATAATGAATGATAAAGAAATTTGGATTTATCATTATTGTCATAAATAGGTTTAATGAAGATTGACTCAGTTTCAAGAAGGATATCCTTATAATACACAAGGAATTTATAAGGAGCAAGGGGCATAAAGTGCCACCCAGAAGGAGGTTTGACTGGGTCATCATTAGGTTTCATATGGGGTTCAATATGAAATAGGTGATTGGTCCATCTAAGCATGTACTCAGAAGGAGGATGACTGGGGTTTGAAATGGAGGCCTTAGACTGGAAAGGGTTAATCGGAGTTGGGTTACTGGCTAAGGCAGAACTGTATGGTTTGGGCATTGTCCCAAGGACGGTAAATTTGTTAGTGGTTTGATAAACTGGGTTTACTGGATGAGGAACCAACGTTCCTTTTGGTTGATTACTTGGGCTAGTAGGGCGACCTGAACCACGAGAGGAAGATGTTCCTCGAATACTCATAGTGATTGAACGGTACCTGTATTAATAAATTCTCGAGTGAGAAAATCAGGAATTGAATTGTTACTGCCTTTAATATATTCAATCTCAAAATCAAAGATACTCAATAAGGCTTGCCATCTAGCAAAGGAATATTTAGAGGCTATGTTTTCAATATCTTTTTCTAAAATATATTTTGCTGATTTGCAGTCAATGCGAACTAAAAACTTTTGATTTAATAAGTCACTTTGAAATTTGTTGATACATAATACTAAAAAAAGTATCTATTTTTTAATAGTTCTGTAATTTAACTATGTACTATTCCATGCACCGGAATGAAATTGAACAATCTGTTCTGGGGAGTTGAGAGTAAGTTGTTGTTTGAGAATTCCTCCGAATCCAATATCAGAGGCAGCAGTTTCAACAATTTTAAATGCAGAATCATTGGAAATACCAAGGCAGGGCAATGCCTTGACATAGTTTTTTAACTTTTTGGACGACAGAAGTGTGAATGTCAGTCCATGGAGGGGGATTGTCTTGCAAATGCTGAAAGAGAGGTTTGCAAATCTTCCTAAGGTTTTTATAGAACTTGCCAATATAATTGAGCGAGCCCAAAAACCTCTATAGTTTGGTTTTATTGGTAATTTTATCTGGGAATCTGTCAGCAAATTGAATAGCTCTATCAATAGGCTGTATGAGTCCGTGATAAATATTTAAACCAAGAAATCGAAGTTTAGCTTGAAACAAGCTGCATTTGGAAGGTGAAAGGACAAGTCCATTGTCTTTAACTGTTTTGAAGAACGATTTTAAATGTTTAATGTGTTCTTCAATGGAATTGGAAAAAATGAGAATATCATCAATGTAGACGACAATAAAATGACTGAAAGGGTTCAAAATATTATTGAGAATATTCTGAAATTCATTGGGAGCATTTTTTAGGCCAAATGCCTGGACATTCCATTCATAGTGACCGAATGGGGTAGTGAAGGCTGTTTTGTACCTATCATCTGGGTGGATTGCAACTTGCCAGAAACCAGATTTAAGGTCAAATTTACTGAAGATAGTGGCATTACTCAAACGATTAATGAGGTCGTCTTTGTTAGGTAAAGGGTACCTAATCCATTCTAAGACTTTGTTTAATGGCTTATAATTGATTACTAAACGGGGAACACCTCTCTCCTTTTCTACTTCGTTGTTAACATAAAAGGCGGGATATGACCATGGGGATTTACTGGGTTTAATTAAACCTTTACTAAGAAGATCATTAATCTCCTTTTTACATAACTCCATTTGTTCGTGATTCATTTGTATTGGCCAGGCCTTAGTAGAAATCAAGTGTTCTTTGAATTTCTTAGGATAAGGAAGCCTTACTACATGCTTCTTCCGATGCCAAAAGGCATTAGGAGAATCAGAACAAAGGTTGTCCTTTAAATAAGCTTTTAACTCTTCAATTTTTTCTTGAACTTCTTTAATTTAAAGTTGTTCTTCAACACGTTTGTACTTAATTTCTTCCTTCAAGAAATTCAAATGGGTGGATTTACAATTTAATAAATTCAATGATTTGGAAATGGATTCTTCTTGAATAAATTTTAAATCTATTTCTTTAGGTTTAATAAGAAATTTAAATGTTATTATTTTTCCTAAATGTTTACAACTTAATCCTTCATTACTGGTAGTAAAAGGGTAGAGTAAATATATAAACGGTAACCCTAAGATGATCTTATCAGTAAGATTGCAGATTAAAACAAATGATGTTTTAAAACACATATTATCTTGACAGATATGAACTTTAGGCAGTTTATATTTTATTTCCATTTGACTACCGTTAGCTGAATTTAATTTTTCATTAGTTTTCTTATAGAATTTAGTTGGGATTAGACCTTCTTGAAGACAATTAAGATCTGTGCCAGTATCCACTAGAGCAGGAAGTTGTATTGAAAAAGTTTCATCAATAACTAAGTTAATGGAGATATACCATTTTTGAATGGTGATATCTTTAATTCGTTTAAGAGAAAGACCTTGAACAAAAAGATCCGCTCTTTTTAGTTCCCCGATGATTCGTGCTCATCGTGATCTTCATCACAGTAGGGGAATCATGGACTGAAGATCGGATTTTTGTCTTCAAACTCTTTTCTTAAATTAGAGACTTCTAATTTTAAGTTAGAAATTTCTTTTTTCAGTTTATTGACTTCTTGATTCAACTCTAGAAGGGTAACTTCCTTTACTGGGGTTTTAAATCTCTCAAGAGTTTTATTAAGACTAAATACTGGTTTTTCTTTAGCTTTAATAATCTTATCCTTAACTCTATTATCTTTGGTTAATAAATCTTTTAACTGTTTAGTGTATTGAGATTTTAACTCAGGATCAGAAATCTTACTAATTAAATCAATTAGCAAAGAACTTTCTTCATCTTCTTTATTGTTTACATTAACTCGTATAAGAACATCCAAAATGGGAATTTGGTTCAGTATATTGCAGAACGAGACGCTTCGGGGACACATCAGGCAAACAATTCCTCGGCATCGAAACTGAACCCCCAGCCCCAACAACAGGATCAGACCTAGGCGGTGCACCGGGTGGTGGATGTGATTAAGAGAGGGTCGGTTGGGAAGGTTACATGAAAGAAAAAGAAGAGGATTTCTAGACGCGATACTGAAGGTGTCTGATCAACCTGTTAGGCGTGAAAGACCGTGTTAGGAATAAACATGTGAATGATATTCCTATTTATGTATGATTTGATTATGATATAAATGAATGAATATGTAAGTATGCTTGCATTAAGAAAAGCTGTAAAGTCCTTTGATAGATAATTGGAACATATGTACAAGGACTTAGAATGAATTAATCAAATATGTTACGTTGATCCTACATAAGCAAAATAGCTTTGTAAAGTCCTTAAAAAGAAATGATGTACAAGGACTATAAATATAGAAAGATCAAGCTTGTTAGGTTGATCTTATAATGTAATAGATAGGCTTGTCTGATCGTCGAGCACTGGACCAGAAATCGTAGTCTGCCAGGAGAGTCAAAGAAAACTCGAGAGCTATCAAGGCAGAATCGTAGTCTGCAAGATAGTAGATCTCGAAGCTCGGAGCCATAGTCTGCTGAGGATGTCATGTTCAGAATCGTAGAGACAACCTGTCTACGAGCCGAATGAGCATCTGCCAAAGCCAAGTTAAGAATCGTAGACTACACTCGGAGCCATAGAGTCTACTGATCAATTAAGAGGTAGAGATCACAGTCTAGCAAGATCAGATGAAGACAACGGGCATAAAAATAGAAATCGTAGAGTGTCAAGATCTGATCTCAGAGTCGTAGTGTCTACACAACCCAAGGCTGAATCGTAGAGTGCAGAACTAAGGCTTCAAAAGATGTGCTCACAACACCAAGGCAAAATCGTAGATTAAACAGGATTCTCAACAAATGATCACTCCCAGAATATCCAAAGGATGAAGTCTCTGGTCGGAGCTGCAAAGATATATTTCACCTGAAGGGAACCAAAGTGCACTCAACGAATGGCTAGCAAGCTAACAGAAGATCTAAGAACCAACCCAATCAGCATCCAGATTGAGTTATAAATCCATTCAAGATGAAGTCTTCTACAAGAAGATCAAAAGAAGACTTCAGTAAAAGTGTCTGACTAAGGAAAAGTCAGCAAGTGCAGTTGCTTTCAAATGAACAGAAAACAAGGGTCTTGGGGTCAACTAGGATCGTAGTGTTTGCCAAGCAAAGAAGGAACTGATAAAGTGTACGAGAGATATCTTGGTCGGTTTACGAAGAAGAACAAGGCTAAAGTGATTAAGCATGGGCCAGTCCATTGGTGATAAGTGAACGGGAGATCACAAGGAGAAAGCGAGCTGGGCATGTCACAAATCTGAGGTATCTTGCTATTTAGAAGAGACCAGAACAAGGAGTCAAGCTATCAGTTCCTGAGATCAGTCAAGACAAACAGAAGTATTGAAGCACTACACAAATGAAAGAAGAAGTGTTCTACATTAAAGATCCAATGAACACTCTTCATGATCATAGTGTCGTCTCAACCAGTCGATGAGAAATCTTCAACATAACACTACGATCAGGTCCAAGAACATATGCATCAGAATCGTAGAGTTCTGTCATCTGAAGATTGAAGCATTGGCAATGGTTCAATCTGAAGACTGATATTTGAACATTGCTAGTTGAGATCATCGATGAAAAAGGACAATCTCTGATGTTCTAATCGAGAAGTCAGAAAGAAGAAATAAAGAAGACTACATGCCCGAGGCATCAAAGTGACATCTCTGACGGGGTAGGTGAAACAAAGAGATCGCAAAGGTCGTAAAGATGAAAAAGGGGATGTCATGCCACATTGGCGTTTTACATAAAATACTCGAGATCCGCAAGGAAATTCAAACTACTTTCAAACGGCTATATTCCAACGGGAAGATTGGGAATGAGTATATATCAGCCAGAGCTTCAAGGATCAGTTATTGCTGATGTAGCAGAATCGTTTAGTTGTTAGAATGCTATTGTTGACTCTACGAGTTCCACCAGAACTAAACAGAACAAGTCTCAGTGACAGTGAGATTACAAAGGTGGAAGTGAAGTAGCTTTGAAGAAGGACTTGAATAGACTAAAGCTTCACTCAACAAAGTTGAAAAAAGCCAGCAAGTGCAGTTGCTTTCAAATGAACAGAAAACAATGGTCTTGGGGTCAACTAGGATCGTAGTTTTTGCCAAGCAAAGAAGGAACTGATAAAGTGCACGTAGAGATCTTGCCTCGGTTTTCAAGAACAAGGCTAAAGTGATTAAGCATGGGCCAGTCCATTGGTGATAAGTGAACGGGAGATCACAAGGAGAAAGCGAGCTGGGCATGTCACAAATCTGAGGTATCTTGCTATTTAGAAGAGACCAGAACAAGGAGTCAAGCTATCAGTTCCTGAGATCAGTCAAGACAAACAGAAGTATTGAAGCACTACACAAATGAAAGAAGAAGTGTTCTACATTAAAGATCCAATGAACACTCTTCATGATCGTAGTGTCGTCTCAACCAGTCGATGAGAAACATTCAACATAACACTACGATCAGGTACAAGAATATATGCATCAGAATCGTAGAGTTCTGTCATCTGAAGACTGAAGCATTGGCAATGGTTCAATCTGAAGACTGATATTTGAACATTGCTAGTTGAGAGCATCGATGAAAAAGGACAATCTCTGATGTTCTAATCGAGAAGTCAGAAAGAAGAAATAAAGAAGACTACATGCCCGAGGCATCAAAGTGACATCTCTGACGGGGTAGGTGAAATAGTAGACTGAAGTGTCAAAAAGATGAAAAAGGGGATGTCATGTCACATATGCGGTTTACATCAAATAACTCGAGATCTACAAGGAAATTCAAACTACTTTCAACGGCTATATTCCAACGGGAAGATTGGGAATGAGTATATATCAGCCAGAGCTTCAAGGATCAGTTATTGCTGATGTAGCAGAATCGTTTAGTTGTTAGAATGCTATTGTTGACTCTACGAGTTCCACCAGAACTAAACAGAACAAGTCTCAGTGACAGTGAGATTACAAAGGTAGAAGTGAAGTAGCTTTGAAGAAGGACTTGAATAGACTAAAGCTTCACTCAACAAAGATGAGAAAAGTCAGCAAGTGCAGTTGCTTTCAAATGAACAGAAAACAATGGTCTTGGGGTCAACTAGGATCGTAGTGTTTGCCAAGCAAAGAAGGAACTGATAAAGTGCACGTAGAGATACTGGTCGGTTTTTGAAGAACAAGGCTAAAGTGATTAAGCATGGGCCAGTCCATTGGTGATAAGTGAACGGGAGATCACAAGGAGAAAGCGAACTGGGCATGTCACAAATCTGAGGTATCTTGCTATTCAGAAGAGACCAGAACAAGGAGTCAAGCTATCAGTTCCTGAGATTAGTCAAGACAAACAGAAGTATTGAAGCACTACACAAATGAAAGAAGAAGTGTTCTACATTAAAGATCCAATGAACACTCTTCATGATAGTAGTGTCGTCTCAACCAGTCGATGAGAAACATTCAACATAACACTACGATCAAGTCCAAGAACATATGCATCAAAATCGTAGAGTTCTGTCATCTGAAGATTGAAGCATTGGCAATGGTTCAATCTGAAGACTGATATTTGAACATTGCTAGTTGAGAGCATCGATGCAAAAGGATAATCTCTGATGTTCTAATCGAGAAGTCAGAAAGAAGAAATAAAGAAGACTACATGCCCGAGGCATCAAAGTGACATCTCTGACGGGGTAGGTGAAACAGTAGACTGCAGTGTCAGAAAGATGAAAAAGGGGATGTCATGTCACATATGCAGTTTTCATCAAATAACTCGAGATCTGCAAGGAAATTCAAACTACTTTCAACGGCTATATTCCAACGGAAAGATTAGGAATGAGTATATATCAGCCAGAGCTTCAAGGATCAGTTATTGCTGAAGTAACAGAATTGTTTAGTTATTAGAATGCTATTGTTGACTCTACGAGTTCCACCAGAACTAAACAGAACAAGTCTCAGTGACAGTGAGATTACAAAGGTGGAAGTGAAGTAGCTTTGAAGAAGGACTTGAATAGACTAAAGCTTCACTCAACAAAGATGAGAATGCCACTGAAGATGGCAGCTAAGCTGAGAGCCGAGAAGGCCAAGAAGATAGCATTCAAAAAAGTGGCAGAGCAAAAAGAAGATCCGGAGAGCCACTTTACGAATCACCGTGAACCAAAAGCTAAAACAGAACAAGTGCAGAACCATGTCTGTATACCACTCAAGAAAGGTTCAGGGAATGCTAAGTGCCAGCTGCAGTCTACCAAAAGCTCAAACACCTAGCAAACTCAAATGGTGATGGTGCAAAGCTGACATCAGATGAAGATGAGTAGTAAATAAGTGAAGATCAGCTGCACCAGAGAAGATGTGGTCCAGACTCAAAGCAGAATGAAAATAGGACCACGCTAAGTTGCTAAGTACAAAAGATGTTCAAGCTTAAAGACATCTTAGCAGCTCAGCACGAACAACACCACCACCACCACCAACAACAACTACTACAACAAGTAGCCAGGGCCTAAGGGGTCCTTGTCCGGAGGGACTAAATGAAGTTCCAAGCCTGCTGGGCTTGAAGAGTTCCAAGGGAACTAGAGGAGTTCCAAGGCTGCTGGCTTTGAAGAGTTCTTAGTGAACTGAAGTTCCAAGGCTTATGGCTTTGAAGGAATCTTAGTGATTCAGGGTGCTTCCCTTCCTTAGTGAAAATCCTACTAGTTGAAAGTAGAAGAGTGGATTAGGAGCTTGAGTCTCTGAACCACTTAAAATCCCTTGTGTCATTTACTTTATGCCATTTACATTATGTACTTAAATGTTATAACTGCTATATATGTATTAACTGCTTACAACTTAACTAACTCTAAAAATAATGTCTGTATGATTATGAATATATCAATGAAGGGGATCTTTTAATTATTTCGATGTGCTTAAAAATATTCGTATGTTTGTCATATGCTAATTCATTAGCAATACAAAATAAAAGAGAAAAGTATTCAAAAATTTAAAAGGATTTATTCAACCCCCCCTTCTGGATCTATTGTGTGCCTACTGGGAACTAAAAAACCATACCCCAGTTCTGTAATCTCTTTTACTGGTGATAATTTTCTTTCAGAGCCCATTTAAACCCATGAGGGAGCCCTGGTGATTATAGAACATATGGGTTTGATGGATATGAACAGGATGATGATTGACAATGACTCATCAGTGGATATTTTGTATGTTCATGCCTACTAGAGGATGGATTTAGAGGGTAAAAAATTGGAGGTCAGTCAGGAGCCTCCTTTGTACGGGTTTAGTAATGATCCAGTCAAGGTTGCAGGGATGATCGAGCTACCAGTTATCTTCGGGATAGCTCCTTGTCAGGTGGAGATAGTTTGCCGAATTTTTGTAATGCATGTGGATTCGGCATACAATGCCATAGTGAAGAGGTCGACTTTGATAGCTCTCCAGGAAGTGACTTCAATTCCTCATTTCAAAATCAATTTTCCAACTCCGAACGGGGTTGGGGAGGTGGCAGGCGACTTCGATTTGGCCAGAAGGTGTTACAGGAATGCTTTAATCTCTTCGGGGGTCGGAGTTAGCAAACATAAGTAGACAATGGAAATAGAGATCGAACCTTTTATCGAGGGTGTTTCAAAGCGTTTGGTCACGCTGGCCGAAGAGACTGAGGATGTGGAATTGATTCTGGGCAAAAAAGATAAATGATGTGAAGATCGGTCCCAACACGGTGAACCTTTTCGCACTGGGATTTGGTGAAATTATTGCGATGTTATGTTAATATCTTTGCATGGACTTGTAGTGACATGCCTGGGGTTAATCAGAAGGTGGTCATGCATAGGTTATATATAGATCTAAAGAAAAACCAGTTCGGCAGAAAAGGAGGATCTTTGCTCCGAAGAGGCAAAAAATATTAGATGAGAAGATAGCTAAGCTTCTAGAAGCGGACTTCATTTTTCAAATTGATAATAAGTGCATGTTATTCATTTATTTTGATTTATTTTTGTTTAGTTTTATTGCATGTTTCATGTGTATATGAGCTTATTATGGTGTTTAATGATTTCAAGAAGAATTGGAGCTGAAATGAGGAAATAAAGAAAATTGTAGGATTTTTAGCATTAAGTTGGATGCATGATCTTGGCTTGGGACTTGGATTTTATTCTAGAGATTTTCCTTATCTTTCCAGGACATCTTGAATCATCCCAATTGAAGTTCATATGAAAAAGTTATGATCTTTTTACTAAACAAACGTTGAACCAAAAAGTTTGGAAGTTGTAATTTATATAGCAGTCACTTGGAGCCTGATTTCGACCTTAATCCAGCCAGAATCTGTCAAATCTCAAAGCATAAAAGTTGTAGATCTTGTCGATATCTTCGTTTTTTCAAGTAGAAGACCCCGTAACTCCTCCCATATCAAAAGCTATGTTTGTTTTAGCAAAGGACGTTGTAGCAGAAAATGGAAATTCTCACCAGTGAATTTGAGCAGGAAAATTGAGAAATATTAGATTTTTTGAAAGTTTCTAAATGCAGATTTTGGCAGCTTTCTACATGGAATTGGATTGATATTTCTATTAGATTTCGGATATCTTTAGATTGATAGTTATTTCTAAATTGGATTCTATTTCTTTATGGAAACTAGTTATGATTTGTAATTCCTTTTAGGATTTGGATTTCTAATTCCCACAGGATTTAGAACTTTGTATAGCACTATAAATAGAGGATGATAGTTAGGGTTTTATTCATTCAATTATCTAATACATTTTCTCATCCACAAAATTGGAGGATTGAAGACATGAGCTAAGTTCTTTTTATTCAGTTCTAAGGGATGTTGAACCTTATTTATAATTAATGGTTAATTGAGTATTCATTATTTATTTCTTCTGACATGAAATTCATTCTTGATAATCTCATTTAATTTTTGAATGCTATTTGGCTTAACTGGTTTGATTTCTGTAGGATTGAATTGATTAACGAATATCATATGCTAGATTAAGGAATAATATTACGTGTAATTGATATTGTTCTTAATCACAAATCACAAGTAGTAATTAGTAATACCTGATTGTGGAAAAGCTTTTGAGTATTGCTATGATTATCAAAAGACAAGTTAAACAATCCGAGTTTGTGTTTTTTGCTTGGAATAGTCTAATTCCCAAGTTCTTAATGCAGCGCTTATATTAAATCTAGAGAGCTTGTTCTAGGTTATATAATGGTTAGAATCTTGTGAATAGCTTGTTTCATTGAATGACAATCTAATGGGAGTTTCGGGTAGCGGAGCTTGTTACCTAGGGCTATTAGTTTCATTGAAGGGTAATAATGTTACACTTGATTAATCTATTGTTGTAAAAATGTGATACTGAACTGAAGAACTGATGTGACGCCCCAAAAATAGGTATACATCACCTATTCTGAGTCGCCAAATACATGGTATAGAATACAAATACAATCTTTAATATACAACAAGAGAGCTGTGAGTTTTAATACAAATATTGTCTTCTAGACAATATCCACTCTCAAAATAAGTCCTCATTACATTTATTGTCACACTATTTAACAGAATAGTGAGGACTACTAATGCTATCATCTGGACTATCAATTCGTTCCCCGACTCGTCTCCAGCCTAGTTCTCATTTCTCAAGAGAACAATGAAAGTAAAAGGGTGAGCTCAACTAGCCCAAGAAGAAATATTATGACTAAGATAATGCGTAATAAATTATCATTAGTCTTCAACAAATGTTAAACCGATAAAATACAATAGATATCAAGTTTAATCTGCAATGAACATGCAATCCATTAAAAGAGTCAAGTAGAGAATAAAATCTACTATCTTTTATGATTTAAAAAGTTTGTCATCACTTTTATCATTTGGGACTCAAATTTTAATAAATAATCCACATCATCAATTCATCCCCGCACTCTGTGCCAAGGATATTATTTAGTATCACGACCACTTAATTATCCATGCACTCACGGGCCAAAGATAATTATGTTTTCATCAATCATCCCCGATCATACCATAAATAATTCATCTTTGCTCCCTTGGTCAAGAGAATCCATAGCCATAATCATACCAAAAATCGCCCATCAATGCAAAGACGGGCCAATGAGGACTTTTTCCACATCATTTGTAACATTACTACCATGATTATACCGAATAATCCTCGGTCATAATCATATCAAGTCCATCTATGCACCACAGCCACAAATGACTTTCAACAAAATATAAACGTGAGGATGATGACAATGATATAAGAATTCAATAAAACAAGTTCAAGAATTAAATTATCCAGAACTAATAACGCCCAAATTGTCAACACGATACTTTCTTTTGTAGAGTAAAATTCAAGAATGCTCGTAAGAATATTTCCATAAAAGATATTGGATGAAGCGCAAATATCAAGGATATTCCACTAATTTCATGGAGTATAGAAGTCAAAACTTTAACCAACCGAGTATAATAAAGAATGGAATAACAAAAGAAATCACCATGCATGCGGTATCAGATGTATAGACAAAGTTATTCCAATAGAATAATAAATAATCGAACGTGTCAAAGCGTAATACGACTATAAGCGGTGATATTCCAACGGAATAATAAAGAATGAAATAACAACAGAAATCACCATGCATGCAGACGTCGATGCAGACAAAGTTATTCCAACAGAATAATAAATAACGGAAACGTGTCAAAGTAAATTGCACCGATAGGATGTTCCAACATAATAATAAAGAATGGAATAACAATGTAAATCACCATGCATGCGGTACTTTGCATAGATTAAAAGTTATTCCAATGTAATAATAAATAATGTAACCAGTACCACGTAAAACACACGAGATAGGATATTCCAATGTAATAATTAAAGACGGAACCGTGTTCTACAGAAATGCATGTAGAGATAGGATATTCCAACATATTAATAAAGAATGGAATAATGTAAGAATTTCACCAAGTATAGGGTAGCCCACGATACAAAAGTTATTCCAATGTAATAATAAATAATGGAATTACGTAAGAATTTCACCAAGTATAGGGTAGACTGTGTACAAAAGTTATTCCAATGTAATAATAAAGAATGGAATAATGTAAGTTCTCTTCATGAATACAAAAGAAATAATACCCCTTACAGACAACAAATAATATCCCTTACCTTTGAAAGAAGAGTATTTACCAATTGGTAGGGCGAGGATATACTCGAAGAAAACTTGCACTACGCTCAAAACTTTCTTAAACTCCAAAGAAATACGCTCAAGATTATAGAAGAAGAATTCTCACTATAGTTTCTCTCTCTAGAGTTTCAGTGAATTTGTAAGAAATAATGAAGGAATGAGCTTCTATTTATAGAAGAATGGATTGAATAGTAACTAATTCATGAACGGTCCAGATTGATTTACAATAAAATATAATATATTCTATTTATAATCTAATAAAACGAATAACTTTATAAAAGTATTCTGTTTTATATAAAAAGATTTTAATATGCAGGCACTATGCAAATACTATGCATAATAAGATATAATATATTCTAATTATTGTCTAATAAAACAGATAACTTTATAAAAGTATTCTATTTTATATAAAAAGATTTTACTATTAGCCTAATAAAACGAATAACTTTACAAAAGTATTCTGTTTTATATAAAAAACTTTTCTGTTTTATTAAATTAATAATACTAATAAAACAAAACTCATATAATATATATATATATATATATAACAATCGACAATAATTGAATCCAATAACGTGAGATACTATGCAGCAACTACTGTAGCAATAATTGAACAAAACTGAGTGACTTCTCACGTAAACATCAATAATCAATACTGTGTGTTACTATGCAACCACGCCAGACATCGCATTTCTTTTACTACCGAAAGTAGTTCAATCCAGATAACGATAAAACTTTCGTCGTTATTTTTATAAAAATATCTTTGTCGTTTTTTCATCAGACAATAATTCCGTTGTGGGGTCCAGCAATAATTGTGCCGTTGTACGAATATTCCCTGCTAAAATGAATATTCCCCGACCAATCGAATATAATACAACAACTTGCATACTTTGCAAAATTTATAAATATTACCCACAGCTATAACATTATATTAAATCCACACCATAATATTCAAAAAAATATTTCGAGAAGATTAAATCTTTATTCGTAAAATTTGGGATTTTACAATCTCCCCTCCTTATGAAATTTCGCCCTCAAAATTTATGTTCGTACCTTGTACGCCGAACAGACGAGGACACTTCGTCAGATTCTAACTCTTGAGGTATAACCTTTAAGCGTTGAATATATTCCAGGATTTTAATAGGTACACCATCATACGTTAAATTATCCGCTATCTCGTCCGGTTCTAAATCAATAATGTGGTTCGGGTCGTTGACATATTTACGTAACATCGATACGTTAAAAACGTTATGAACAAACGACATACTTGGCGGTAAAATGAGTCTATAAGCCACAGTTCCTACTCGATCAAATGGGCCAATAAAATCGAGGGTTAAGATTTCCTTTCTTTTATCGATTCTTGCTTCTAGAATAACGCCCTCTTGAACCTTCTTCTTCACATTCATCAGCTCTGAGTATGTAGCTTGAGCGGCTTTAACTTTATCGATTAAAGTCGATTCTACTCGTATATTTGATATCACCATGTGGGTCCTAAGATTCTTTAACTCTATCTTCATCATTTGTAATTTATAAGAAATGGGCTTTGTACTGGGGTCAATACAAAATTTGATTTCACGCTCTAGGGGTAAGCTAAGAAGTCTTCAAAAATACGTCAGAAAATTTATTAATAATAGAAATATCATTCAAAACTGTGACCCTCATCCAAGACTTGGATAACACGTCATATTGATATCTATCAACTTGTCACCGCTATTCACGACGTCCCATACGGATAGTCTGGCTTCGGTGCATTCCACACAAGGAAGTCAACAATGAAAGGATTGGGGCTCTTTAATAGTGATTGACTTTAGTGGTTTGGTTGCTTGAATTCGCATAACAGGTTGGTTAGGAATATAAAAGCTAACAACCTTACGAAAAGCATGATGAGTAGTTAACCAATCGATTCCTAAAATCACATCAGAGGCAAGTATTTTCAAAGAGATAAGATCGACAGGTAACGTGAAAGTGTCGATTTGAATCAACAAGATTTATAAACAGTGGAGGTAACGAAGGTTTCTCTTAACAAAGTTTCAACCAATAAGTCAAAGTTTAACTTCTCAGGAGTCAAATTTAAACGTTGAACGTAAGCAAGAGAGATAAAAGAATGGGTAGAACTGGTATCGAATAAGGTATAGACCTCGCGAGAGTTTTTGATTAACTTACCCGTGATAACTTCATTCGGGATCCTCGACAAACGCTCTCACTTAAACTACCGGCTTTGACTTGTCTGGGACATCCTTTGGCGTCATCATTGTCATTAGACTTGACTTTGCTGCATCCCTTTCTTCCATGACCGCTTGCCGTTCTTCACCCTGCACTTCTAACTCAAGAATATGATCTTAAAGTTCTATATTTCGATTATAAAATTCTCCTCAATTCATTACTTAAAACTCTATATGAGTTCATCTCTTGATTTTCAGATTTTATTTTCTACACTGCCACAAAACAAGGGTTAATTGACATGTCACATATTATCCCTATACTCTGACCGACCAATTAAATACCAAATAAACTTAGGTAGGTCATATTAGCAAAGGAATTCCCCGTCTCTCCCCTCCTAGTTCTTATCTCACATCTCAGCCAGAGATGATATCCCTAAGCTTTGATACCAACTGTGACGCCCCCAAAAATAGGTATACATCACCTATTCTGAGTCGCCAAATACATGGTACAGAATACAAATACAATCTTTAATATACAACAAGAGTGCTGTGAGTTTTAATACAAATATTGTCTTCTAGAAAATATTCACTCTCAAAATAAGTCCTCATTACATTTATTGTCACACTATTTAACAGAATAGTGAGGACTACTAATGCTATCATCTGGACTGTCAATTCGTTCCCCGACTCGTCCCAGCTACGTTCTCATTTCATGAAGAGAACAATGAAAGTAAAAGGGTGAGCTCAACTAACCCAGTAAGAAATATTATGACTAAGATAATGCAAAATAAATTATCATTAGTCTTCAACAGTGTTAAACTGATAAAATACAATAGACATCAAGTTTAACTGCAGCGGAACATGCAATCCATTAAAAGAGTCAAGTGGAGAATAAAATCTACTATCTTTTATGATTTAAAAAGTTTTTCATCACTTTTATCGCTGGGACTCAGTTTAATAAATAATCCACATCATCAATTCATCCCTGCACTACAGGCCAAGGATATTATTTAGTATCACAACCACGAATTATCCATGCACTATGGGCTAAAGATAATTGTGTTTTCATCAACGGTCCTGATCATGCCATAAAATAATTCATCTTTTCTCCCTTGGCCGAAGAGAATCCATAGCTATAATCATACCAAAAACTATCCATCAATGCACTACGGGCCAATGAAAACTTTTTCCACATCATTTATAACATTACGGTCATGATTATACCGAATAATCCCTGGTCATAATCATACCAAGTCCATCTATGCACTGTAGGCCACAGATGACTTTCAACAAAATATAAACATGAGGATGATGACAATGATATAAGAATTCAATAAAAACAAGTTCAAGAATTAAATTATCCAGGAACTAATAACGTTCAAATTGTCAACATAATACCTTCTTTGTAGAGTAAAATTCAAGAATGCTCAGAAGAATATTTCCATGAAAAGATACTGGTTGAAGTGTAAATATCAAGGATATTCCACTAATTTCATGGAGTATAGCAGTCAAAACTTTAACAAACTGAGTATAATAAAGAATGGAATAACAAAAGAAATCACCATGCATGAGGTACTTCGCATAGACAAGTTATTACAATAGAATAATAAAAAGCGAGAACTGTGTCAAAGCGAATGTCGCGACCGGCTGTGATATTCAAATGTAATAATAAAGAATGGAATAACAATGAAATCACCATGCATGCGGACTTCAGATAGACAAAGTTATTCCAATGTAATAATAAATAATGGAACAGAATAGGCAGAAAACGCATGCATGTGAGATATTCCAAATGAGAATAATAAAGACGGAACTCAGTCCCGAAGAAACGCATGCATGAGGATATTCCAATGTAATAATAAAGAATGGAATAACGGAAGAATTTTACCAAGTATAGGGTAGCAGCAGATATCTGAGTTATTCCAATGTAATAATAAATAATGGAACAACAGAAGAATTTCACCAAGTATATGGTAGACCGCGTATACAGGTTATTCCAACGGAATAATAAAGAATGGAATAAATGAAGTTCTCTTCATGAATACAAAAGAAATAATACCCCTTACGGTACAACAAATAATATCCCTTGCCTTTGAAAGAAGAGTACTCCGACTGGTAGGGCGAGGATATACTCGAAGAAAACTTGGACTACGCTCAAAGCTTTCTTACACTCCAAAGAAATACACTCAAGATTATAGAAGAAGAATTCTCTCTATAGTTTCTCTCTCTAGAGTTTTAGTGAATTCGTAAGAAATAATGAAGGAATGAGCTTCTATTTATAGAAAAATGGATTGAATAGTAATTAATTCATGAACGGTCCAGATTAATTTACAATAAAATATAATATATTCTATTTATAATCTAATAAAACGAATAACTTTATAAAAGTATTTTGTTTTATATAAAAAGATTTTACTATGCAAACACTATGCATAATAAAATATAATATATTCTAATTATTGTCTAATAAAATAGATAACTTTATAAAAGTATTTTATTTTATATAAAAAGATTTTACTATTAGCCTAATAAAACGAATAACTTTATAAAAGTATTTTGTTTTATATAAAAAACTTTTCTGTTTTATTACATTAATAATACTAATAAAACAAAACTCATATATATATATATATCGACAATAATTGAATCCAATAACGTGAGATACTATGCAACAACTACTGTAGCAATAATTGAACAAAACTGAGTGACTTCTCACGTAAACATCAATAATCAATACCGTGTGCTACTATGCAACCACGCGTATTATTGTACTTTTACTACCGAGTAGTTCAACAGTATTAACGGTAAAACTTCCGCCGTTATTTTCATAAAAATATTTTTGTCATTTTCTCAATCCGACAATAATTCTATTGTGGGGTCCACCAATAATTGTGTCGTTGTACGAATATTCCCTGCTAAAAAAAAATATTCCCCGACTAATCGAATATAATACAACAACTTGCATACTTTGCAAAATTTATAAATATTACCCACAACTATAACATTATATTAAATCCACACCATAATATTCAAAAAAATATTTCGAGAAAATTAAATCTTTATTCGTAAAATTTGGGATTTTACAACTGAAGCTTTTTATTCATTGTTTATTCTTATTAGTTTATTCTTGCTAATTTAGTTAATTAATTCAAAATTCCCTTTTCATTAGAAATTATAGGATAAATATAAAACAAATCACTCTCTATAGGATTGATCATTGCTTACTATTATGCTAATTGTTTGAATTTGTAAAGTAAAAGTGAGATTAATTTAGGAGTGTAAACGATAGCTCCCAAATTTTAGCAACGTTGCTGGGGACTGTTATTTGTTTTTCTTATTCTTTATTTTCATTTATTTTTATTATTTTCTTTTTCTTTTTATTTTATGACTCAATCCTCTCACTCTATTAACTTAAATTTTGATCAAGAGATAAAGAAAACTATAAATTCCAAAGAAGCTTTTATCTCAGCACTTGAGGAGGAAATGATGGCGATGCCAAACAACAACAGGTCTTTAAGAGAACTAGCTACAGGGAATATGCGAGTTACAAAGGAGTGTGGAATTTGCTCAATGTCAGAGCATAGTAGTGATGTTTGTCCAATATTGCAAGAGGATGAAATTGTATATTAAGTCAATGTTGTGGGGACATTCTTAGGACAACATCCACATCAATGTGATCCTTTGGCCAACACTCACAATCCTGGATGGAGAGAGTATCCCAACTTGAGCTATGAAGTACCTGCCAATTCTGGAACATCTATGGAGGATATGTTCAAAGCATTCATGAGTCAGACACAACAATTTATGAATCAGACACATTAGTTCCAGCAGGAGACAAGAACTTTTATTCAAGAATTTAGGAACCAAGTGGGTCAGCTTGCAACCACGATAGGAAGGTTGGAATCTCAAGGCCTAGGGAAGTAACCTCCTCAAATTGTTAAGCTCGAAGCCATTACAGAATTTGATGAGGATGAACAAGAGGTAGAGATGGAAAAAATAATAATTCCTACAGATTTCTACAAGGAGGACATGGATGATGATAATTTCTTTGTACCAGCAATAACACAGAATGATAAACATCATGGGACCTTACACATGGAATTGGATGATGCACATGTCCAGTTCGGCATATATGAAATTAAGAAATATTTTGGTAATGTTAATTCTGTTTTTGCTATTAATGTTGTTGACTCTATAATGCAAAAATCTCTTGAGCAAATATACGAGAAGGATTTGAGGGTTGGAATGGAGTAAAATCATGATCCAAAAGATGCTCCTAATGAAGAATTGAAGTTGTTACCAGTCCACTCCGATTACATAGAATGAGAAGGATGATGTCGAGCCAGAGACATTAAACAAGGACAGCTGCTTGGGAGCAACCCATTAAGATTCCATATTTGATTTTTCTATCCCTTTACTTTTTAGTTTTTGCATGATTTTCTTACATTGGGGACAATGTAAGGTTTGAGTGTGGGGGAGAGTTTAGGTTTTATTTTATTTATTTAGGAATAATAATCCAATTTTGATGGGAAGTTGAAAATTCTGTGAATTGTTTTTGAAATTTTTGGTTTCTTGATTCTATTTAACTTTGTGTTAAAAAGATTAAAGTCAAAGAGTGAAAATCAATGCTAAATTTTAGAATCTGTTTGATGCCTAATTAGTTGATGAATGATGAAACTAAGCTATGATCCATAGTAACTTATTTGAATTGAATTTGTGATACATGAGTACTTGAATATGAGAAGCATGTTTATTTGGCCAAGTTATTTCTGGAGTTGTCTTTGTGCACTGATTTCATGACTTAGAATTGTTTAACTTGCTTATGTTTATTGTAAAACCATGTGGAGAAAAGTTAAAAAAACTAATGAATGAAAAAAAAGGGAAAAGAGAAACGAAAAAAATTTTGATGATTGAAAAATCGGCTTCAATGTCCATTATGCAAAATAAATGGGTATCCAAGCCTCGGGAAGCATCGATATTCACGCTGAAAAGTGTGATGGGTAAAAGCAGCTTGACAAGTCGACTTTTTTAACCTTTGTTACTTGAATAAGTAAGCCCTATGGGTGTCTCTACACCTAACGCCCTATGATCATCTGGTTTGAGAGTCGTTGATGGAAAGTTCACTACATGGGCAACTCTAAAAAGCCTAAAAAAAGGAGACATTGCACATGTTAAGGAAAAAAAATATGAGAAGAGCATGAAAATACATTCATCTGTGCTAAAGAAAAGGTTCTATGAAAAAAATTAAATAGAAAGGAAATTTTTTTTCTTGGTTGTGAGTCAGTGTACATGGTTATTGTTCCATAATAATCAAGTTGAGTAAGTATGTGGACTGTAGGAAAGTTTATTTTATGGTTACAGGTTGGTTTAATAAAGTTCGTTGGTGAAATGGTAACGTTATTCATTGTGAGTTAACTGATAAGGCATTGATTAGATTTCTGTGAGTTTAGTGTTGAGTTCATGATTTGTATCTTGAAATCTTTTGACATAATGGTTGAATAGGATTTTTCTGGAAATTAAACTTTTGGTTTACACGAGGATGTGTAAAGACTAAGTGCGAGAGAATTTGATGAGTGCATAATATTCATTTATTTTGATTTCTTTATGTTTAGTTTTATTACATGTTTTATGTGTATATGAGCTTATTATGGTGTTTAATGATTTTAGGAAGAATTAGAGATGAAATAAGGAAAAGGGGAAAATTGCAGGGTTTTTAGCAATAAGTTGGATGCATGGTCTTGGCTTGGGACTTGGATTTTATTGTATAGCTCTTCCTTAAATTTCTGGAACATCTTGAATCGTCCCAATCAGAATTCATATGAAAATTTATGATCTTTTTACTAAACGAACGTTGAACCTCAAAGTTTGGAAGTTGTAATTTACACAGTAATCACTTGAAGTCTGATTTTGACATTAATTAAAGCCCGAATCTGTCAAATTTGAAAGAATGAAAGTTGTAGATCTCATCGATATCTTCATTTTGATAGGTAGCAAGCCCCGCAACTCCTCCCAAATCAAAAATTATGTTCATTCTACCAAAGGACATTGTAGCAGAAAATAGAAATTCGCCCCCTGCAAATTTCAGCGGGAAAATTGGGAAATCTTAGATTTTTGGAAAGTTTTTAAATGCATATTTTGGCATCTTTTTACATGGATTTTGGATTGATATTTCTATTAGATTTAGGATATCTTTAGACTGAGATTTATTTCCGAATTAGATTCTTTTTCTTTATGGAAACTAGTTATGATTTGTAACTCATTTTAGGATTTGGATTTCTAATTCCCACAGGATTTAGGACTTTGTCTAGCACTATAAATAGAGGATGATAGTTTGGATTTTATTCATTCAACCATCTACTACATTCTCTCATCTACAACATTGGAGGATTAAAGACATAAACTAAGTTCTTTTTATTCAGTTCTAAGAGATGTTGAACCTTATTTATAATTAATGGTTAATTAAGTATTAATTATTTATTTCTTCTCACATGAAATTCATTCTTGATAATCTGGTTTAATTTCTGAATGCTATTTGGCTTAACTAATTTAATTTCTACAGGATTGAATTGGTTAACGAATATCATATGCTAGATTAAGGAATAATATTACGTGTAATTGATATTGTTCCTAATCACAAGTAGTAATTAGTAATACCTGATTGCGGTCAAGCTTTTTAGTATTTCTATGATTATCAGAAGACAAGTTAAACAATCCGAGCTTATGTGTTTGTTGTTTGGAATAGTTTACTTCCCTAGTTTTTAATGCAGCAGTTATATTAAATCTAGTGAGCTTGTTCTGTGTTATATAATGGTTAGACTCTTGTGAAGAGTTTGTTTCATTGAGTGACAATCTAATGGGAGTTTCGGGTAGCAGAGCTTGTTGTTACCTAGGGCTATTAGTTTAATTGAAGGGTAAATAATGTTACGCTTGATTAATCTATTGTTGCAAAATGGTGATACTGAACTGAAGAACTGAAGCTTTTTATTCATTGTTTATTCTTATTAGTTTATTCTTGTTAATTTAGTTAATTAATTTAAAATTCCATTTTCATTATAAATCATAGGATAAATATAAAATAAATCACTCTCTGTGAGATCGATCCTTTCGTACTAGTGAGCTAATTGTTTGAATTTGTAAAGTGAATGTGAGGTTAATTTAAGAGTGTAAACGACAGCTCTTAACTACCCTGAGTGGATTGCGAATGTGGTATTAGTTCAGAAGAAAAATGGGAAGTGGCGAGTCTACATCGATTACACAGATTTGAATAAGGCATGTCCGAAGGATTTTTACCCACTTCCCCATATTGACTAGTTGATTGATGCCACTTTGGGATATGCTTTGCTCTGTTTTATGGACGCGTTTTCAGATTACCATCAGATTTTTATGCACGAGGAAGATATCCTGAAGACTGCCTTTATCACGTATCAGTCGTTCTACGCTTACAGAAAGATGGCTATTGGGTTATTGAATGCAGGTGTTACTTATCAAAGGATGATGAACCATGTTTTTTCGAAGTAGTTGGGTCGAAGTATAGAGGTCTATGTAGATGACATGATTTTCAAAATCATGTCGATACGAGGTCACCTGGATGATTTAGAAGATTGTTTCCAGATAGTTCGGCATCATAAGCTCAGATTGAATCCGACAAAGTGTACCTTTCGATTAGGAGCATGGAAGTTTCTGGGTTATCTGATCACTAAGCGAGAAATTGAGGCAAACCTGGAGAAGATCAAGTCAATTTTAGATATGAAGTCTCCTCAGTCGTATAAGGATGTTCAACGTCTGATAGGTCAGATAGCAGTTTTGAGGAGATTTATGTCTAAGTCGGCAGAAAGGTGTTTTTCCTTTTTTGATACGTTGAAAGGGACAAAGAAGGAGAAGACTTTCCAGTGGAATTCAGAGTGTGAGGATGCTTTTCAAGGAATTAAAAGGTATTTGTCTTTGGCCCCTTTGTTGGTGCATGAAACCATTTCTTGCCGAGCTCTTGATTGTATATTTAGCAGCAAGTTCTTTGGCAGTAGGAGCCGTTTTGGTACGGGAGATCAGGGATAAGCATCACCCGATTTACTATGTAAACCATGCCCTTAGGGATGCAGAGACAATGTGAGACCCCAAATTTTATGAATAAAGATTTAAATTTCTCAAAATATTTTTTTTAATATTATGGTGTGGATATAATATAATGTTATAGTTGTGGGTAATATTTACAAATTTTTCAAAATAAGCAAGCGGTTATATAACATTCGATTGGTCGGGGAATATTCATTTTAACAGGGAATATTCATACGATGGCACAATCATTGGTGGACCCCACAACGGAAGTATTATCGTAGTTAGAAAATGACAGAATTATCTTTTATTAAAAATAACAGCGAGTGTTACCGTTAAAACTGTTGAACTACTCGGTAGTTAAAGTGAAGTAATATGCGTGGTTTCATAGTAGCAGACAGTATTGATTATTGATGCTTACGTAAGAAGTCACTCAGTTATACTCAATTATTGCTACAATAATTATTGCATCATATCTCTCATAATATTGATTCAATTATTATCACAGTATCATCTGTATAATATGTTATATTATTAAATCAATAATTGAGACGGCAAAGTTATTCATATTATTATTTGCAATGTCTAGAAGTTCTGTCAAGGAGAGGTTTGGTCACCTAATTGCGCGCCAATAAAGAGAAATCCTTATTGGAAAGCCCCCTCTTTCCTGGGAACGACCTGGTTGTTAAATATTGTAAGTTATAATATTAATGATGAATAAGTTCGTGTTGATTAAAGATGAAATTGATAGTTCTATTGTGTTGGAATTATTAGTGTTAGTGAAAATCGACATTTATTTCGATAATAATTGATGTCTAGAGGTTATATTGATCAATCGGGTAATTGCTTGGGATAAATGAGCAATTAATTGCTATTGATTCACATGATTATAACTATTTGTTCACATGTGTGTACTATTGATTCACATTCATTTACTATTAGGGGAGTTGGTGCAAGATTGATAATACTTGCATGACTAAGTTAAAAATGGAGGTATAGATGGAGGTATTATACTATAATTCGTATTTTCACATGTCTAGAACTATTGAGTCACATGATTTACTATTGATTCACATGATTTACTATTAGGGGAGGTGGTGCAAGTTTGATAATACTTGCAGGACTAAATTAAAAATGAAGAAAAAGAGGAAGGTATTATACTGTAATATTTCGATCCCCAAAATGTGTAATTATTGAAACTATATTTTTCTATAAATAGAAGCTCATTCTTCCTTCATTTCTCACAAATTCACTAAGTCTCACAAGAGAAATTATTATAGAGAAATTATAGAGAGAAAGAAGAAGAGAAGTCTGCTACCTCACTATTCCAGTATCCAGTTTTCTTCTAAGGTAAGGGGTATTATTATTTTGTATTCATGAAGAGAGTTATTTTCTTTCAGTACTCATAAGGGTTGTTATTTCATTTTTTATTATTATGTTGGAATAACCTGTCTATGCGAAGTACCGCATATATGGTGAAATTCTTCTGTTATTCCATTCTTTATTATTCTGTTGGAATAATCTGTATGTGTGGTCTATCGCATGCCTGGTGAATTCTGTTGTTATTCTATTCTTTATTATTACATTGAAATAACACATGCATGCGATTCTATCGCATTCCCGTGAATCTGTAGTTATTCCATTCTTTATTATTCTGTTGGAATATCCTGTCTGTGCAGATTACGCATGACCTGGTTCCATTCTTTATTATTCTATTGGAATATCCTGTCTGTGCGGATTACGCATGACCTAATTCCATTCTTTATTATTCTGTTAAGAATAACTTGTCTGTGCGGTCTATCGCATGCATGGTGAATTCTTCTGTTATTCCATTCTTTATTATTCTGTTGGAATAACCTGCCTATGTGGATTACCGCATGCATGGTGAATGATCCTTCGTATTCATTCCTTATTAAATTGTGGAAATGATCTGTCTACGTGGATTACCGCATGGTGGGTGAAAATCCATTTGCAATTTCGTATATTCTATTATACTCGTCTGAGATATCATTTCTTTTGTACTTGTCATGGAATATCATTTTCTTTGGTATTTTTTTTACGAGTTACTATTTATGGGTTACTATTCACCCAGTTACTATTCACTCTGGTATTATTCACTCGGGTATTCGGGATACTTTTCGTGCTGGAGTACTATTCACGAGTTACTATTTACGGGTTACTATTCACTCTAGTATCATTCACTCGGGTATTCGGGACACTTTTCGTGTTGGGGTACTATTCACGGAGTACTATTCACTCGAAAAATATATTTCTTTTATGTCCAAATTATTTTGGTACATGAATATTATTCTTGAATTTTACTCTACAAAGCAAGAGATCATGTTGACAATTTGGACGTTATTGATTCCCATATAAATTAAATTATAAATCTTTAAAATTTATCCTTGAACTTGTTTTATTGAATTATTATGTCATTGTCATCATCCTCATGCTTATATTGTGATGAAAGTCATCTTTGGCTTACGTGCATAGATGGACTTGGTATGATTATGACGAGGATTATTCGGTATAATCATGACCGTAATGTGACGAATGATGTGGTAAAAGTCCTTATTGTTCTGTGTAGTTCATTAATGGGACGATTGTTGGTATGATTATGACTAGGATTATTCGGTATAATCATGACCATTGATGATTACATGAATATCCTTGGCCGTGGTGCAGGGATGATTCGATTTTATTTATTAAGCTGAGTCTCAACAATAAAGTTGATGAAAAACTTTTTAAATCATAGAAGATAGTAAATTTTATGCTCTACTTGACTCTTCTAATGGATTATTATTTCCGCTGCAGTTGTTGATCTAAAACTTGTTGTCTATTGTATTCTATCAGTTGTTATACTATTGAAGGCTAAGGATAATTTATTCTGCATTATCTTAGTCATAATATTTCTTACTGGGTTAGTTGAGCTCACCCATTCTTTCACTGTTCTCTTCAGGAAATGAGAATATAGTTGGGACGAGTTGGGGAACAGAGTGATGGTGTAGATGATAGCATTAGTAGTCTTCATTATTCTGTTAAATAGTGTGACAATAAATGTAAAGAGGACTCCATTGAGTGTGGATATTGTTTAGATGACAATATTCTTATTAAAACTCTTAGTTTATGTTTTGTTGTATTTTACATGACAGTTGTATTATTAAGTTGAATTTGAATTTTGTACCATGTATTTGGCGACTCAAGATGGGTGATGTATACCTATTTTGGGGGGGTCACAGACAAGGTACCCGAACCTTGAGAAATTTTCTTATGCACTGATGATAGAAAGTAGGAAGCTTCGGCAATACTACCAGGGTCGATTAATGGTGGTATACACGGATCAGCCATTGAAGAAAGTGTTAGGGAGGCCAGAGGTTTCGGGATGACTTGCAGCACAGGCGATCGATTTGTCGCAGTTTATAATAGAGTATCATCCTCGGACGGTAATAAAGGGTTAAGCTTTGGCTGACTTCGTGGTGGAGTGTTATTCTCTGAGACTAATGGTAGCTTGGTACAGTTAGAAGAGGTTGTTCAAATAATGACAGATGTTCGCCAGGAGTAGATTTTGTGGACACTATATGTAGATGGGTCTTCTAATTTGGACGTTAGTGGAGCTGGTATTATCTTGACAAGTCCAGAGGGGTTTAGGGTGCAACAGGTGATACGTTTTGGATTAAAAGCAACCAATAACGAGGCTGAGTTTGAAGCGATCTTAGCGAGTCTTCAGTTGGCGAAGAGCTTAGAGGTTCAGAAGATAGTGATTTTTAGCGACTTCCCATTGGTGATCAAGAAGATTTTGGGAGAGTATGAGGCCCGAGGGGAAAGGATGATAAAATATCTGGCAAAAGTGAAAGATCAGATTCACTACTTTAGTTCGATTAGGTTTCAGGGAGATCGCTAGAGGAGTTACTTAATGTGTTGTTGGCTTCCACAGGGGATCCAACATTCAGGTTGGCCAACAGTACTGATTCACTCATCCCAGTTGAAATTGGTTCTACTTCTCTTTGAGTTAGTCAATTTTAGGAGCTATATAATGATGACGTCCTTCGGGTTAATTTGTTTTTATTGGATGAGGTCAGGGAAACAACCTTGGAAAATTTAATAGCTTATCAAAAAAGGGTTGCTAGGCACTATAACAAAGGAGTTAGGCCCAAGAGATTTGAGGTTGATGATCTTTTTCTTTGGGAGATTGAAGTTAAGCTTTTATGCCTCAAGACCAGGGAAAGTTGATGCTGAATTGAGAAGGTCCTTATGAGGTAGTTGAGGTACCGAAGCCAGGTACTTATCAGCTTCAGAAAATGGATGGTACAGAGATCATAAATACCTGGCATGTTAGGAGGCTTCGCAAGTATTACTAGTAGGGTAAATTAGATGAATAGACTTTGTAATTCCTTCTAAGAATTTATCGATAAAATGGTTACTATGTTTTGCGGATCCATTGTGTTCTTGACTCATGTTTATATGTTCAGCCTTTGGGCGAACATTTATTTTAATTGAGTTCGGTGGTACATTCAGTCTTCGTGTGAATGTTTGTTCAGCCTTTGGGCGAACATTTATTTTAATGGAGTTTGGTTGTACGTTCAGCCTTCGTGCGAACGTTTGCTCAACCTATGGGTGAACATTTATTTTTGGAGATCGGTGGTACGTTCAGACTTCATGTGAACGTTTGTTCAGCCTTTGGGTGAACATATGGAGTATTGGTTAGATGTTCAGCCTTTGGGCGATCATATTTTTATTCAGCCTTTTGGGCGAATATGTTTTCTGTTGTTTTGAATGGTTCTTATCCAAATTTTGTTTAAGTATCCAATTTTGTTGTTTTGCTTTATACATGTGTATAGTCCTTCAGATGAATCTTTTAGTTATTTTGCATGTTTGTTTGGATTCATTATCATTTGTGGTCTGAAAGGCTGTGTAAATTTCTTTGGGAAAATCAATGTGTTCATTTATAAAATAAGTTACATAGAGATAAGTACATTAGGAATTAAAGAAGATAATTATGGTTGAGGATGGTCGTCTTCGGGGTGGTCGTCTGAGTCGTCTTCATCTTTGGAGGAGTCGAGGAGGGAGGGGTTCAGTGCAACGGCAGATAGCTTGGCTTTTCCTTTGTCTCGGCAAGCTTCGTACCCTTTGATGAACATCTGAGTTATCTCATCGGCCAACTCAGGAGACTTACAATATTCATGGACTATCCGAAGCTTTAGCTCCTTGGTTAAAGGCGGTCCCAATGCCTTGTGGTTATTGAAATCTTTTTCCAAAGATATACATGTTTAAAAATTCTTTTCAGCCTATTTACTTAAGTCTGAGTTTTGGCGAAGAAGTATTAGGTTGTTGTGCTTCAACTTCTCGATATCCCATATTATCACTTTGCTTTTCTCGAAGGCGGTCTTCTAGCGAGATATGGCTTCGGCTGTTTCTTTTAGTTTGTCATGTTCGGAATGGAGGTTGTCGTAGGCGAATATTGTGCTTTGGTGTTTGATTATTTCTTTTTCTAGGGCAGCTTTTAGCAAAGTGTTATCCCTTTTAAGTTGATCCTCTTCGGCTTTAAGTTCTTTCCATCGCCGAATGACGCGCCCCCAAACAACGTCGGCCTGAAAGGAATTATGTAAATATAGAAATAAATGGGGAATGATTACAGGGAGAAAGGGGCTAAAGATGTGCATACTCTGCCTTGGTGCATAATTTTGGTAACGAAAAGGTCGGTGGTGGATATATCTTTAGATCTATCCTCATCAGCAGGGAGGACAAAGTGGTCGTGTAGCTCAAGTGTATAGTCGTCAGAATTTTCTGGCCATAGGGTTGATGAAGAGGCGGCTTATGGTTTTTGGATGGAGGAAGGTTGTCTGGATTGAATAGGAGCTTGTTGGGGGGTTCTGTCAAGAGACTTTTCTGTGTGAGTTTTTTTATGGGGTGGTTCAGGTAAAGAGCTTTCAGGTTCTTTTCTTTTTTGGTTTTGGCTTAGGTTCGGTTCTGGTGTTGTGGTCTGGGCAGCTTCGGCGGTAGGGGTGGCTGTGGATGAAGGAACTCTCAATTCTTCGAGAGGAAGAGGAATGACCTTAGTTCTCTTTTTCTTAATCTGAAGGATTTTCTTCCTTTCAAATGTTGGCAGGTCTAGAAGGCTTTTGGTAAGAATAGGGGTTTGAGTTGTTTTTGGTTTTAAAGCTTTTTTGACCGCCCTCTTTTTGATTCGGGTAATGGAAGTTTCGGCAGGCGTAGTCTATGAAGGAAGGGTTTCTGTGGGGATGTCTTCAGTGGGTTCGGTCAAATTCTTGGTGGATTTGCTGGAGAGGAAGTACGTTTTGAGGTCTTCCCTTTCGATGATTGTTGGTTTAATGAGAGATACTGCAATTAAAAAATAGGTTAGTTAATAAAATGGGAAGGAAAAGCAGTTGAAGATGAAGGTCTTCGACTTACACTTATGATCGTAGAGCCATGTCTATTTGGTTAGAAGGGTAAAGCTCCATTCTTTCAGAGGTAACTTCTCAATCAATTTGGTCAGCTCTCGTACTCGTTCGGTAGGGGTATCACCGAAGGTGACGTTCAACCGTTTGTATGAAGCCGTGAGTTTATGGTCCTTTGACATAAAAATAGTCTTTATGACATCCTTTATTGCTTGAAGGGCGTCCATGAGTGGGCGTTTCTCGTTTTTGGATTTAGGTTTGGGAGTTGTTTGCTCAAGGGCTTGAACCCACGTTCACGGGAATTGCCTAGTTGGTACAAGGAAAAGAAAAAGTCTATGGAAGGGGGAATGCCTGCCTCGTGGCAAAAGGCGATGAAGACTATAATGTTGATATAAGATTTTAGCACTAATTGGGTGAGGATGAATGGGTGTAGTGGGAGGTGAACACCTTTCTTTAGTAGAGTGAGGGGCATGGCTCTCCACCCGTTCGGTCGGTGGTACATTCGGTCAGTAGCTGAGGGGGCTTTGAGTTTGTGGGTTTCAGGGATTTGATAACGACGAGGTCTGAGTCGGTGATGTCAGAAGAAGTGTTGGCATGGGAAAATTGTTGTTCATTAGGGTATTCACGAATCATTTATTGGAAATCAGTTTCAGTGGGGTTAGGGCTTTGTGAAGGAGTTTTTGTGGTGGTAGTGGTGGTAATAGTGGAATCGGTGGTTATAGTGTTGATTGTGGGGGTTGGGATGGAAACAGTAGGGGTTATGATGGAGGTTGGTGGAGCAGGGATAGTCGAAAGAGTAGTAGTTGTGATGGGAGTCTCGGTGCTAAAGGTGATGTTAGTTGGAGTCTAAGTGGAAGCAATTGATGAAGCCTGAGGGGATGTCAGCCGTGGAGGGAGTTTTGCTAATGGAAGAAAGATAGTTCTAAGATTTAAATGAAGCAAAGATTTGTCTGTTTTGGGAATAATGGGTGTTTTGTTTGGGGATTAGAATTTGAAGAAACGTGTCTTTTCAGTTGTGTCCGGATACCAACGGACGACTCATTAATGGGTATCATGATGGGGCACGTGGGTGGAGTTGAAAGGTTGGTTTGCCATACGGGCTTTAAAAAGTTCACGGGCTTATTTCAATTCATTATTAATCATTGGACCACGTCTGAAGTACTCTTCCATTAAATATTTTATTTTAATGAAAGATTGGGGGACAATGTTAGGCCTTGATACATTGGTTCCAGTTTGTATAATGGACTGCAGTCTACATGAGGTTTGAATCCAGGAGGGATTCTATTTTGGTAGTTGGATTAATTTAAGGAATCAAGGATTCCTAATTATATTTTGTTTCTAAATCCAGAAGAGGTGTTGGGATTTGAACCAATTTCCTTATTATTAGGAGATCTGATACAATCCCATTAAGGAATTATACCTAATAAGGAACCCTAATTCAATACGGGGAAGGATTCTGTGAAGGTGGTGAGATCACTATAAATACAAGGCTTTACACTGATTCTGAGGTACACACAACTCATTATTATTTTTTCAGCACTAAGTTTTTTAGCTCCATTGTTAAACCTTTTTTAGCCTATACTTATTCTCACACCAGAGCTATCCCCCGACGGCACAAGTTGTCAATCTTTTTGTGTACTTACCGTTTCTGTGCAGGATTGGACGCCCTTTTAGTGATTGAGGCTCGTGGACGAATCATGGCATTCACACATGGTAACTGTGATAGCCATAAGTATCTAATTCAATTAAGTTGTTATAAATAACAAGTATTAAAAGTTTATAACTGTAATTCTGTAAATAATCACACCTAGAGGGGGGTGAATATGTGTAAATATCAAAAGTGATCTACATTGGTCAATTTTTAAGTTTTCCTGTTATAGGGTATAATCGGACAAGTTAACCCTGTCTGTTTTAGTATATATTCTTCATCAGTTATACTCGAACAGGTAATCCCTGTCACTTTTAGTATATGTTCTTCGTCAGTTATAATCGGACAGGTTAACTCTGTCTGTTTTAGTGTATCTTCAAGGACGAACTGTAACTAAATATGTAGATTAAAAAAAAGAAATCACAACAAGAGTTTTACGTGGTTCAACCCTTATCCTCTAGTCTAGCAGCCTAATTTACATTCAATACCAATAAGTATTGGAGACTTTTTTTATTAAACTTAATATTCAATTAAATACAAAGAAAAACTCTATTTAAATAAGCTTTAGGATAATGTTGGACACCACTTCCCTCTTGTACCTCTGTAACTTTCTCACCAATAAAACCTTTAAAGCTTCATTTGAACAACTTTTATCCATTACTGAAACAACCAAGTCAAATAAGACTTGAAAGCAGATTTCAATTACAATATATCTAAGATCTTCCAGCTAAAAGAGATTAATAACAAGGCACAAATTATTGCTGGAAATTTTCTTTGAGAACTTCTCTTTAATTAAATCATAATATGTATAGCTTGTAAAGTTCTACTTTTTTTTTTTAGCCGAGCAAGATGAATATATATAATCTTGTTAGCATAAAATTCTTAGACCTTAGTTGGAATATAACAAGATTTCAGGAAAGATATTATCCAATATGATAGGATTGCTTTCCAAATTAGTTTTTCAAAGATTTTGCATTTCAAAATAAATCAGTTTGAAAAGCTTAATATTCATCGGAAAGATATCAACAAAAGGATATGATAGGAAAGGAATGATTAAGCTGATAGTCTCAATCAAATCATAACTCTTTGACATATTCAATTTCCTAAATAATACTCCCTCCTATTCAGATTAAATGTCTTTTTAGAGTTTAGCACACTTATTAAGAAATAACACAAAATGTCTTTTGTGTCCCTAATTAATTATTTCTCTCTCCACGATTGTCTCTTCTCATTCTCTATATAGTTATTTCCTTTTAATCATCTCCATTATTCTCCCCATTATTACATTCCCTTCGATCAACGTTCCTTCCTCATCTCCCAATGTAAATCAATTACTCCAAAACTAAAGAGCCAAAACTAAGTCTTTCAGCAAAAATAAGTGTCAGAATTGATCTTTTACCTTCAAAGAAAATAAGTACGAATTGGAGCCAACCTGAAGAGCCAAAACAAAAAATTTTAATTTTGCAATGGAACCAAAACATAAAATTTTCAGTAAACAAAATTTTCTAATGGAGTAAAATTTAAAATTTTGCAATAGAGCCAAAACAATTTTTCATATCCTGTAATGTCTATATATAGATATGAAACTAAGCAATTGTCATTCTACATCCATTCATGGCTTTCAATATAAACAATGAGAAACAATTGTCATTGGATTTAAATATGTTTCCAAATAAAGACTATGACTCGCCATGTAATACTTTTTCATTTTGTGTGCACTACACTTCATTATCTGTAATCATAATCTTTCTAACATGCAGAAAATATTGAGCTATGTCAAGAAGAAGAAAGTGTAAGAAAATCAAAGAAAAACCTATCAAATGGAAAAAGATGGGCAATTTACAATGCTTTATTGAAAAGAAGTGTCAATGGGAAGCTGAAAAAAACTACAACCACAGAGGTTGCTGCTTTACTCTAGGTACCTATACACACTGTTCAGAGGATTTGGAAACGAGCTAAAGACAATCCTAATGGACAAGACGTTGATGTCTCCAATAAGAGAAAAGGCAATTGTGGTTTAAAAAAGAGTTCAAATTGACCTTAGTCGAAGTTTCGATATTCCCTTACATCGATTTAACAACTTTGATGTCACTTGTCAAGCTTTGGGGTAAGTTATTCAACGTTATTTAGGCATATGCGTGAGGTCTCCTTCGACGTCACTCTAATTCCATTAAACCACATCTAAAGGAAGAAAATATGAGAGCTCGATTGAAATTTTGCATCTCTATGCTAGACCGAAATAGTTTGCCTCATGAACCAAAATTTATTGATATGTACAATATTTTGCATATCGATGAGAAATGGTTCTATATGACCAAAAAGACTGAAACTTATTATCTACATCCCATGGAAGAAGATCCTTTGCGCACATGTCAGATTAAGAACTACATTGGAAAAAGTTATGTTTTTGGCTGCAATGGCTCGTCCATGATTTGACGATGAAGGAAAAGAAGTATTTTTCGAAAATAGGAATTTTTCCTTTGTTCATTATGCAAGCGTACCAAGCAAGAAGTAGAAATAGAGAAGTTGGGACTTTGGAGATAAAACCAATTACCTCAGTTAAGAGAGAGAACATAAAATCTTTTTTGATTGAGAAAGTTATACCAAAGATTCATGAAATGTGGCCAGGAGAGGATTCAAGAAAAACCATTTTCATTCAACAAGATAATGCAAGGACACATGTTGATCCAAGGGATGAAGAATTTCAAGTAGCAGCTTCAGAAAATGGTTTTGACATTCAATTGTTATGTCAACCAGCGAACTCTCCAGATTTAAATATCCTGGATATTGGCTTTTTCAATGCCATTCAATCTTTGCAATATAAGGTGTGTTCGAAAACTATTGAAGAGCTTATTCATGCTGTTGAGAAGTCCTTTGATGAATATTGTCCGAGAAAGGTGAACCGTATTTTTTTGACTCTACAATTGTGCATGCAAGAAATCATGAAAATTGGAGGATCCAACAAGTATAAGATCCCACACTTGAAGAAAGGCGCATTGAAAGAGAAGGTCGCTCTCCCTACACAAATAACTTGTGATCCTACTTTAGTGCAAAATGTTATGAACTCAAGAATATCTTAACAATTCTTTTCTGCTTTTGATTTTGAATTTTACTTGCTCTACTACTCCATTATCGAGCTCATATCGAGCTCTGCTTTTTAAGATGTTTGTCATGTTATGTCATTAGCAATTGTTATGTCATGTTTTTCTAAGGTGGCGCAAACAAATGAGTACTTCCTTAAAAAAAATTTTCACATCAATGGAACCAACAACAAAAGTGAAGAAAAAAAAAATCATCTTTTAAATGAAACATATCCCATAGTAATTCCCTAACAACCAAGATGACAAAACAATTCTTCTAGAGTTTCTTCTCTCCAACTGCAAATCTAAAAATGCTTGGGAAGAATGATTTTCAGCATTTCCAATATTCCTTGTTGAACCTCTTTGTTGGCATGAAGTTCTCCCTCATCATAATAAAACTTGTTCAAATCAAAGTCACGTTCGGAACTTGCTGCAGAATTTGGTGGAGCATTTTCTTGTTTCCCAACTTGGTGCAATGTAGAGTTAGAAGTGGGATGGAGAGGTTTTTGGTTGTCCATTTTCTTTTTTGTGTTTATGTTCAGTTCTACATGCATCAACGTATTTAAATGAATAAAAAAGGTAATGGTCAAAGATGAAGACAATTAATGAGTTATTGGAACTTTGGTTGTATATCTTGTAAAATGGTTCATGGAATTGCATTTACTAAGCATATTAAATAGAGGGGTAAATTAGGAAAAAATAGTACAATATTGCATAGAAATTCCAAAACAACACTTATATAGAATAAAATTAAACTCCCTAAAAAGACATTTAATCTGAATAGGAGGGAGTAGCAATTTAACTTAAGTCAATTTCTTTTAAAATAAGTTTTTCAGCAATTAAATAATGCCTTGAAAATAATTCTTTTAAGCTAGAAAACTTTACATTTTTTTTTAAACGAGTCCTAGTGGACCTAGTCTAGTTGCACCAATATAACACTTGAACTAAAGTTGGTCATCCACGAAATCTCTTCACATCTTCCTCCAAGTCCAAACCTGCTAAAAAAATCATTCCATGTAAAATATAATATTTCCATGCAAAGCATATTATTTTCATGCACATAATATTATTCTCATGCAAAATATATTATTTTTATACAAAATATATTTATTATTCCCATGCAACATATTAATTCCATATAAAATATATTATCATCATTAAAACATAAACATATAAATCAACATTCTCCTTTTTTTTTGATGATGATGATGATATATAATTATGTTCAACCCGATTCCTAATTCAATTCTATTAAAAACCAATTTCATACAAAATATATTGTCATCATTAAAAAAATAGGCATAAAAATTAACATTCTCCCCATGATGACAATGCGTTATATTTTTAATTAACATGCTCCCACTAACTATATGGCTCCCCCTAACTATATGGCTCCCCCTAAATTTATGCATATAAATTACATATAAAAGACATCATGAATACTCAACCTGATAGGATTAATATGCATATCTATATCTTATGTTTCAGTTTCAAAATAAGCAAACAGATATCTTATATCCAAAAGCAATATCTCCAATAGATATCATAATTATAACTGAAATCCAATATAAACATTCATATCTCATCAATTTGAAAATCAAGTCACTGAAAAATAATAAACCCCATCAAATCCAAATACCAAATTAATGATATCATTCAAAAACAATTAAAGTTCAGAAATCATATAAAAGACAATAACCCAGACTCTCCCTCTTTGTCATTATCAAAAAGAAGGAAATAAAATCATGCATATTAATCATTGTGCTCAAATGGATTATAGCATAATATATAATTACCCATATATCTAATTAAAGCTCTATTTAAAAAACAGCATGAGGTACTTACAAATTCCGTCAAATAATTTATTGGTAACTTACTCTCTCAAATTAAAGTACTATCCGTCTCCATTTTGACCTTGAGACATCTACAAAACAAACAAATAGTCTCTACCTTTTTGGTACCCAAATATTCTTAGGTCCTTTTGGGTTAGTAGTATATATAAATCACATTTCTTTACCCAAATTTTCTTTATTCTAATTTTATTACAATTAGAATCAAAATGACCTTTAAAACTATATTTTTTACAAGTCACAAACGGTGAAAAATAAAGTGGCTTAAACATTGGTTTACTATTAATCATTTTAATATTATCATTAGTTCTATTTTTCACATTTTTAATAGGATTATACCCAATCTCTTGTTTATCAAGACTAGACCTTTGTGCACCCAACATTATATTTAAATTTTCTTCTCCTTGTACAAATTTTGCAAGGTCATTTTTCAAAGATATTATTTCTTCATTATTATCATGTTGCACATTCATCATTTTTCCATCATTAAAATTATTTATGCATGCATCTCTCATTTTTAAATTTTCTTTAAAAATATCATTTTCCTTTTTGAGATATTCATTTTCTTTCTCTCTTCAATTAATAAGTGACTCAACTTCACTCATTCGGTCATTTACACAATTCTTAAAATAGGCAATTTTCTTTTTGAGTTGTTGAATTTCATTTTGTAAAGCAATAAAATCAGACGTAGATATTTCAAAAGCTTCATTAAAATGAAAATTGTTTACCTCAAATTGATTATCATCTTCTAGTCCTATGAAGCAGAGTTGACCAAATTCTTCTTCTTGTTCTGCTTTGGACTTATTAATTGGAATTGAGCTATTTTTTTTATTCTTCCTTTGTTTCTTCCTTTGATTTAGTCTCTCGAGTTTTCTTGAGAGCATTTCAATTTCTACGTCAAAATCTTTGTGATCACCTTCATTGTTGCTCTCGACTTGAAGTGTCGATGTCTTCTTTATTGGTGTTTCATCTTCTTCATCATATCTTCTTAGATGATTTTCAAATTCTTCAAGCTCTCCAAATAAAGTGAAAGTTTCTATGGTACTTATTATTGTTGAATCTTGAAGAGTTATAGCCTTTGGTGCGAATCGTTTAGGCATGACTCTAAGTAGTTTTCTGTTTATTTCCTTTTAAAAAAAAATTCGACCAAGCATACTTATTGAGTTCATTAGCGTGAGAAATCTCCGTTGAGCTTCATTGATTGTTTCATCCTTTTCTAATTTTAATAGCTCATAATCTTGCATTAACATACTTAACTTCACCTACTTGACTAATTTAGAAGTACCTTCGTGACTTATCAAGATAGTATCCCATTTTTTTTTGATGTGTTACATGCTGAAACTTTATCAATTTTAGCTTGGATCATTCCCCTTAGCAATGTGTTCATGGCTCTTAAGTTGTAGGAGAACATATAACTTTCGTTTGCATCTATGTCCATGAGAGTCTTGAGTCTACCATCATCGTGTCTTGGAATGACATGCCCATTTTCAACTACCAACCATTCCCATGGGTCTCGGTTGAGATAGATTTTCATTCTAAACTTCCAGAAGTTGAAATTCTCACTTCCGAGCAACAGAGGTGACCGACTTATGGATTGACCTTTTTGAAAATTGAGGTGTGCCATAGGATCTTACCCTACGACCTGCAAAGATCAATATTAGTAGAGCCTTACTTTGATACCAAATATAATTATGCAAATAAGCACACCTAGAGGGGGATGAATAGGTGTAAATATCGAAAGTGATCTAAAGTGGTCAATTTTTAAGTTTTCCTGCTATAGGTTATAATCGGACAGGTTAACCTTATCTGTTTTTGTATATGTTCTTCGTCAATTATAATCGGACAGGTAATACCTGTCTGTTTTAGTATATGTTTTTCGTCAGTTATAATATGAACAAGTTAACTCTGTCTGTTTAGTTTATCTTCAAGCACGAATTGAAACTAAATATGCAGAATACAAATGCCGATTAAAAAGGAAAATAAAATAGAAATCACATCAAGATTTCTACATAGTTCAGTCCCTATCCTCTAAGTCTAGTAGCATAATCCACGTCCAATACCAATAAGTATTGGAGACTCTTTTCATTTAACTTAATATTCAATTAAATACAAAGAAAAACTCCTTGTTCAAATAAGCTTTAGGTTAATGTTGGACAACACTGTCCCGTTACACCTCTGTAACTTTCGCACCAATAAGACCTTTAAAGCTTCATTTGAACAACTTTTATCCACTATTGGATCAAGCAAGCCAAACAACGCTTGAAAGCAGATTTCAAATACATATATCTATGATCTTCCAGCTAAAAGAGATTAATATTAAGGCACAAATGATTGCTGGAAATTTTCTTTGAGAACTTCAAATATAAATATGTATAGCTTGTAAATTTTTACTTTACCTTTTAGCCGATCAAGATGAATATATATAATATATGGACTAACGGCTATACTATCTTGTTAGCATAAAATGCTTAGACCTTAGTTGGAATATTACAAGATTTCAGCAAAGATATTATCTAACAAGTATAATAGGATTGCTTTCCAAATTAGTTTGAAAAGCTTAATATTCATCGGACAGATATCATCAAAAGGATATGATAGGGAAGGAAGGATTAAGCTAATAGTCTCAATCGATCATGTCTCTTTGACATATTCAATTTCCTAAATAATAACAATTTAGCTCAAGTCAATTTCTTTTAAAATAAGTTTTCCAGCAATTAAATAATGCCTTGAAAATAATTCTTTTAAGCTAGAAAACCTTACATATTTTCCGAAATGAGTCCTACTAGTGGGCCTAGTTCAGTAGCACCAATATAACACTTGAACTAATGTTTGTTATAAGTCCAAACCTACTAAAAAAAATCACTCCCTGCAAAATAAAATATTTCCATGCAAAGCATATTATTTTCATGCACATAATATTATTTTCATGTAAAATATATTATTTCCATACAAAATATATTTATTATTTCCATGTAATATATTAATTCCATACAAAACATATTATCATCGTTAAAACATAAACATATAAACTAACATTCTCCTCCTTTTTGATGATGATGATATATAATTATGTTCAACCCAATTCCTAATCCAATTCTATTAAAAACCAATTCCATACAAAATATATTGTCATCATTAAAAAAATAGACATAAAAATTAACATTTTTCCCCTTTTTGATGATGACGATACATTATATCTTTAATTAACATACTCCCCCTAACTATATGGCTCCCCTAAATTTATGCATATAAATTATATATAAAAGAGATCATGAATACTCAACTTGATAGGATTAGTAAGCATATTTATATCTTATGTTTCAGTTTCAAAATACTCAAACATATATCTTATGTCCAAAAGCAATATCTCCAATAGATATCATAATTATAACTGAAAACATTACCTTCAATAGATATCATAACGAATCATAATCATTAAATCATCTTAACCAAATTCAAAATAAACATTCATATCTCATCAATTTAAAAATCAAGTCACTGACAGATAATAAACCCCCATCAAATCTAAATACCAAACTAATGATATTATCCAAAAACAATTAATGTTCAGAAATCATATAAAAGTCAATAACCCAAAAACTCTCCATCCTTATCATTATTAAAAAGAAGGAAATAAAACCATTCATATTAATTATTAAGAACAAGTAGATTATAGCATAATCATTACCCATATATTTAATTAAAACTCTATTTAAAAAACAGAATGAGGTACTTACAGATTCTATCAAATAATTTCGAGGTAGTTTACTCTCTCAAAGTAAAGTACTATCCGTCTCCAATTTGACCTTGAGACATCTACAAAACAAACAAATAGTCTATATTTTTGGTACCCAAATCTTCTTGGGTCTTTTTGAGTTAGTAGCATATAAATCACATTTCTTTACCCAAATTTTCTTTACTCTAATTTTATTACAATTAGAATCAAAATAACCTTTAAAACCACATTTTTTACAAGTAACAAACGGTGAACAATAAAGTGGCTTAAACCTTGGTTTGCTATTAATCATTCTAATATTATCATTAGTTCTATTTTTCATATTTTTTTATAGAATTATACCCAATCTCTTGTTTATCAAGACTAGACCTTTGTGCAACCAACATTATATTTAAATTTTCTTCTCCTCGTACAAATTTTGTAAAGTTATTTTTCAAAGATATTATTTCTTCATTACTGTCATGTTGCACATTCATTATTTTTCTATCATTAAAATCATCTATGCATGCATCTCTCATTTTTAAATTTTCTTTTAAAATATCATTTTCCTTTTTTAGATATTCATTTTTTTCTCTCTTCAATAAGTAACTCAACTTCACTCATTAGGTCATTTACACAATTCTTAAAATAGACAATTTTCTTTTCGAGTTGTTGATTTTCATTTTGTAAAGCAATATAATCAGACGTAGATATTTCAAAAGCTTCATTAAAATAAAAATTGTTTACCTCAAGTTGATTATCATCTTCTAGTCCTATGAAGCAGAGTTGACCAAATTCTTCTTCTTGTTCTGATTTGGACTTACTCATTGGAGTTGAGCTACTTTTTCTATTCTTCCTTTGTTTCTTCTTTTGAATTAGTCTCTCAAGTTTTCTTGAGAGCTTTTCAATTTCTTCATGAAAATCTTCGTACCTATTGCGGAATATTCATACATACATTTTTTATTTTCAAATAATTCTACATCATTTCCCAATGTTTCTAACATTAACTTACATACATATCTTTAGATTCACAAAAGGTATACATAAATAACTTACATCAGATAACTAAATAATTAACGTGCATAACACTCTAAACTTGTCCATTACTTTTGTCTGTCTTTCCTTGAATATTCATCTTAATCTGAAATTCGTTATCATGATATAGCAAGAGTGAGCAACTACTTTGATTAACAAGTTTAAATACAATAAAGATATATCATGATTGAAAGAAAGAATAAGTTTTCGAATTTTTAACAATATAATAATTGTGAAAGAGCATGAATCAGAATTTTAATAATTGAATGACTGAATCAATAATGTTGGGTGGTTAACAATGACCATGAACAAATTTAACTGAACCTTATTGTAATGAAGGTGATCAGCCTTTCATACTTAATGAACATATGCAACATACACTAAGTGAGAATCAATAATCAAAGACGTGGAATAATTATAAATAATTAAACCACTAGCATGCTTGAAACATAATAACTCGAGTTTGAGTTCAGAAACTTGTCTTGTCCGTCGATTATTGCTACGCAATCTAATTTAATCTCTTATAAAAGATCTATCAGTTATAAAATTGATCTTTCAATTAGCATAATACATTTTATCTCACAATACAATTACTTGAATAATAAATTAGCTAACATTTAGCCGCATAATCAGACATTGAATATTTCTTTAACTCATTAGTAATATTATTATCCCTTAACAATATTACTATCACTTAATAATATTACTATCACTTAGCCATTATCTTAAACTCTTGTCTAATATTTTTATTACTTTAATAATATTTTAGTTACTTAATATTATTAGTCACTTAATAATATTCAATCACTTCTTAACTTTATTAATCATTTAATAGGATATTAATCATTCACAAATATTATTAATCATTTAATAATATTTTAATCATTTACCAATATTATTAACCCTTTAATAATATTCAAATCAAACACTAATATTATTAATCCTTTAATAATATTTTAATCCTTAACTAATATTATTAATCGCTTAATAATATTTTAATTAATCACTAATATTATTAATCATTTAATAATATTTTAATTCTTCTTTAATATTATTAACCATTTAATAATATTTCAATCACTTCACATTTTAAGATGTAAATATTTTACGTCTTGAAGCTTAAACCATTTTTATTCCATTTCAAAAATATCTTTTACGTTTACTCACAAATTCAGGATTTAAACAACTAATACATAGCTTTTATAGTAAAATTCAATTTACTATATTATTTCTTTAATTTAAATAATACTATTTTTTATCATTTTGTCCGTTCATGAGTCAACACGGACCGTTGCCTCATATATAAATATTTTATCCTGCTAATACATGTTATGTTTGTATATAGCGCGATAATGCAATCAAATTACATAAAAGGTGCGAAAGCTCGATAAAATAGGAATTTAAAATTTTCATACAAACCCATCACCATGATTATACTTTGTGCATAAATATGAATCAATAGAAAATAGAATGAGATCAGATTCATACCCTTGTAGAAACGAGTTTCCTCAGGTACAAGTTCACCTCTAATTCCTTTCCTCGTTCAACTTGAATTCACCGGATTTGATTTCTTCATTTGATCAACGTTAGTCACCCAAGTGTTTGGCCTCTAGAGGTGATCCACCAAGGAAGAATAAATATTCAAAAAGATGGGTGTTTGGTAAAACCCTAGTTTTTCTATCTCTATAGAAAATACGTACTTTCTCAACTCTTGGAATTGTCATTCATGTGTTGTGAAAAGCATCAACCCTCACCCACAATAAGACTCCTCTTATTTATAGATGTAGGTAACCCTCCTTAACAATTAAGGAATTGAGTTTTATTTTAATTAATTAAACTCCTTTAATTAATTAGGCTCCCAATATTATTAGGAATAATTAATTAAACTCTTTTAATTAATTAGCCTCCTAATCTTATTAGGAATATATATATGAGAGTACTTTTATTAATTATGTAAGACCCCAACTTTTATGAATAAAAAATAATTTTCTCTAAATATCATTTTGAAAATTATGGTGTGGATTTGTTATAATGTTATAGTTGTGGATAATAATTATAAATTTTGCAAAGTAAGCAAGTTGTTATAAAATATTCAATTGGTCGGGAAATATTCGTTTTAACAGGGAATATTCGTACGATGGAAAAATCATTGGTGGACCTCACAACGGAAGTATTGTTGGAGTTAGAAAACGACAAAAATATCTTTTTATAAACATAACGGCGAAAGTTTTACCTTTAACTGTTGAAATACCCGATGATAAAAGTACAATAAAACGCGTGGTTGCATAGTAGCACACAGTATTGATTATTGATGCTTATGTGAGAAGTCACTCAATTTTATTCAATTATAGCCACAGTAATTGATGCATAGTATCTCACGTTATTGATTCAATTAGTGTTATAATATTTTATATTATTAAATCAATAATTCAGATGAAAAGTTATTCATATTATTATTTGCATTATTGACAATGTCTAGAAAGTTCTGTCGAGGAAAGGGGTTTGGTCACCTAATTGCGCACCAATAGGGAGAAATTCTTATCGGAAAGCCCCCTCTTTTCTAGGAATGATTTGATTGTTAATATTGCAAGTTATGCTATTGATGAATAAATGTTGTTAAAAATATTGAGGGGATTTTTATGAAGTATTTGTTATAAATTTTGCTTATTATATGAACCCCCACTTACCCATTTTTCAAAACTATTGGTAGAAAGTTATCTCAGTTTTGTTTTATATATATATATATATATAAGTGTTAAATATTTATATATATATATATATATATATATGTGTGTGTGTGTGTGTGTGTGTGTGTGTGTTGTTTGGGAAATGGGGGGGGGGGGGAACGTGAAATGGATGGAGTTATATATATATAATTTTATTTTTTATGAAAAATAAAATATATTATATTTTATTATCCATAGTGTTTGCATAGTAAATCATGTGAATTCAGACGCCGAACGCCTGTGAAAATTTTTTTTTCCACTGTGCAGTCCGTAATTTTTCCTAAATAGTATCCTTCCATTCTCCTATAAATAGGATGCTTAGTTTATAATTGAAAATCACACCAGAATCAGAGAATTCTTCTTCTGTAATATTGAGCGTATTTCTTTAGAGTTTAAGAAAGCTTTGAGTGTATAAAACAGTACAAGTTTTTTTCAAGAATATCACCGCCCTACTAGTCAGAAATACTCTCCTTTTAAGGTAAGGGATATTATTTTTGTTCAATATTCGTAAGAACTAATATTTTCTTCCATACTTTATAGTATGTAAGTAATATTATTTCATTTTAGATTCTGAATTCTACACTCATTTTATTAAAGTAATGCTTCTATACTCCTTGAAATTAGTAGAATATCCTTGAAATTTGCGTTTCATCTAGTATCATTTCACAAGGATATTTTTCTGAATATTCTTGTTAAAGTTTAATTTTTTTATGTCGGAGTACTATTCACAAAGAACTATTCACGAGATACTATTCACTCGGGTACTATTCACCCGGGATACTATTTATGACAAAAATTGATTTCTTTTCTGTCTAAATTATTTTTGATACAATATTATTCTTGAATTTTACTCCACAAAGCAGTATCATGTTGATAATTTGGACAATTATTGAATCCTGGATAAATTAAATTATAAATCTTTAAAAGTTATCCTTGCTCTTATTTAATTGAATTCTTATATCATTGTCATCATCCTCATGCTTATATTGTGATGAAAGTCATCTTTGGCCCGTAGTGCATAGATGGACTGTTGATTGGTATGATTATGACCAGGGATTATTCGGTATAATCATGACCTATAATGTTATAAATGATATGGTAAAAGGCCTTATTGACCCGTGGTGCATTGATGGACAGTTGTTGGCGTGATCATGGCCATTGGTGATAACACGATTATCCTTGGCCGTAGTGCATGAATAATTCATAGATGTGATACTAATGAATATCATTGGCCCATAGTGCATGGATAATTTAGTGATGTGGATTATTTATTAAGCTGAGTCTCAGCGATAAAATTGATGATAAACTTTTAAATCATAGAAGATAGTAGATATCATGCATGCTATACTTGACTCTTCTAATGGATTAGTTGTTTCGCTGCAGTTAAACTTGTTGTTTATTATATTATATCAATTTAACACTGTTGAAGGCTAACGATACTTTATTCTGCATTATCTTAGTCATAATATTTCTTACTGGGCTAGTTGAGCTCACCCTTTTGCTTTCATTGTTCTCTTCAGGAAATGAGAATGTAGTCGGGACTAGTCGGAGAATGGAGTGACGGTCCGAGATAGTGGCTATAGTAGTTCTCACTATTTTATAAAATAGTGTGATAATAATTGTAATGAGGACTCCATTTGAGTTTGGATATTGTCTAGAAGATAATATTCATGTTAAAACTCTCAGCTATGTTTTGTCGTATTTTACACGACAGTTGTATAATTAAATTTGTATTTGAATTCTGTACCATGTATTTAGCGACTCAGAATGAGTGATGTATACCTATTTTGGGGACATCACAAATTAATTCCCAAACTCCTTTACGAATTAAATAATAATAATAAGACTCCTCTTATTAATTTATATTAATATTTCCTAAATAATAAATATTACGCTATTTAATTTATTATATCACCATAGATTAAATTAAATATACATAACTTATTATTACGATTATCTCATTTGCTTCTTAAATAAATATATTTCCTTTTGCGGTGTAACCCTTTATGTTCTCCATATTAAACCGGTTGTGAATAAATTAATTAGAATAATTATAATCTTATTTAAATAAATAAATAAATTTATTAATTTATTTAAATAAATAACATGTATTCTACAATAAGGATAAGCCTCCTTAGCGATCAACGACTTTTTAGATAATATAGATTTCAACATTATTCATAAAAGAACCTTTGAGTAAATAGTTACCGTACAATTCAATCCTTCCACCATACAATGTTCCAATTAAATATAAGACATGAAATTACTATCAAGTCTTATTTTATTTAATTATATGTATTTCGATTCTTAAATACACAACTCCAAATAATGCAAATTAGAAACTCTTTTCTAATTTCATTTTGCTTTCATCAAGGACTACTCAGTTGCCATTTATTGAATCACATAGGACATTTCTCTTTTTTTACTAGAAAGGGTAGATTCTTTGTTGACCATTCATTATCTCCATGTACTACTTATTACACCCAAGCATACCCTTTGATATACCCTAAGGGTCTTAAGGGACATGTCAAAGTATAACTCATCATACACAAGATACTATGATGATCTCAAGTCTAAGGATCACTTATGTTACTATCACTACAGGAATTCTTTTTGACAGACAAGTAAAACTCCATTAGGTATTCCTTAGCGAGCCACGTTCAGTGAACTTATTCTCTAATAAACACCTACATACTTGTTTTAGTGTCTCCACACAAATGATCATGAGATCAATCATCCTCATCCAATAAGCAAGCAACGTATGTACTAATCTATTTGGATTCACTAATCCCCTTTTTAGTAATACATCGATTAGGAACATTTTAGTTTTTAAGCTATCTAAGAATTTAGATCTCATTAGTATGATCTCATCATAATTCTAAAAGCATTGCATAAAACTATGAGTTTATCATATATTATTAAAACAACATCATGTAGATAAATTAAAACCTTTAGTACATGAATACTTTTATTAATAAACGAATAAGATTGTTACAAAGTATATGTTTTATCATCAACATGATTGGCTTGTGTGCATACTACTTTCATCACATTCGTTTTATTTTTCGTTTTACGAATAATCAAATTCTTGCTTTATATATATGTATATATGTATATATACACACTCAGCTCAAAAACTTCATTTTTAACCCCGGAAACTTCAAATTATCATTTTTTATGATTAATACAAAATTTTAAAGGTTTCTGATCCTTCGTTTCACCACAAAATAATTTTATAGGCAATTATAGTTTTTATTTTTCTTAAATATGTAAATTTATTTTTATTACATATTTTTATTGCTTTATTTATGCCCGAAAGGAAGTTTCTCGGCATAAAATATCATTTATAATCAAATATCACTGCGTAGGACTTTATTAGATTTATTATGACTTATTATTTCATTGGAACGCAATTCGAAAAGTCGAACGTCAAAATTTTTCGACTCGTCAACGCTCGGCATCGCCCGTTTTTAAGTTCTGACATGCTCATTTGCTCATTTTTAACTTTCAAACCATAAGTCCTATAACAGAAAATTTTTGGGCATGTTATAAACCTCATGCCATAGTATTTTAGAAAAATTTCTAACCTCGAAAACCAATCACGAAACCCATCAAAAATAGCGTGTCAAACCCCACTAAGCAAATTTCAGACAAGAAAGTAATTCGCATGCATACGGTAAAGCGCTTAGTAGTACTACCGGTGTCAATTTGCAATGCGATCAAGATAAATAAACAACTACTTTGCAATTTTTGTACACGTTACTCGTAACTCCGATTAATCTAATGTTTGGATATGATATACATGGCATACCAAAATATTTTTAAAAAATATAACCCATTAATTTTGGACCTCATAGGCATCCTAAAACAGAATCCAAAAATGTCCACTCGTAACAGTTTTCAAATGTTTTTCAATTTGACCCTCTTGCACTAAAACAATCATAACTTTTTCGTTTTAAAACAATTTTAGGTGATTCTAATTGAGCTCACGCGAAGCTAACTTTCGGGACTACAACTCTTCCCTGTTAACTTTTTCCCAGATTTTGAACACGTCAGTCCAGATATTCTGTTCAAGGAAACTAAACCGCATTTCTTGGACAGTTTCGACTCTACTACTTTGAAATGGCATAACTCTTTGCTATAAAGTCGGATTTAGTCCGTATGAAAAGCTTATTCAGTGTAATACAACATACCAATAGCCCATAATTTTCTGAATAACCTAGATAACCTCGAATTTTCTGTTTAGGGGCAGGAGTCCACTAATTTTTCTAAGTTTTAAAAATTGTTGAAGCTGTTAACACCAAAAATGGTTAGATATAGGGGTGAACAATTCGGTTATAACTGAACCGAATAGCTTATTGTGTTATAACCGAAAACCAAAATTAACACACTTTTGATATCCGAACTAGTAACTGAAATACTCGATAACCGAATTATCGAATTACCGAATAACCGAATTTACTATTCGGTTAATAACCAAAATGAAAGTTTCCCCACATACATGATTGAAATTATCGGTTGAATTTTAATGTGTTAACCCAAAACAAAGCACCATCAAAGCAAAAAATGAAACATAGGCATCCATTGAACAAAACTACATCTCTGTTAACTACCAATTCCAAAATCACATGTATTTTTGTTTTTCAGTTGAGCACAAAAAAATGGGTAAGATGAAAAAAAAACCCTAGAGAAATATACTACATCCATGGCAGTGAGTTTTCCAGCGAGCATGCTCAGTGTATGTGATACCATAGATCAGACCGCTGGTTTGCTTGACACCTCCACGCCTGGCCAATCGACGAATTTCTAGCTTGGTGATGCCCTATTGCCCTGGATGTTCCCCTTCAACACCATCTTGTGTCGCTTTAAGAACATGGACGACGAGGCGAAACATCTGTGGAGCGATTGATCTTAAACTTATTGGGTGTTGAAAGAAATAATTCATCCTCCAATGATGATATTCTTCTAATTTCTTCTGTATTAACCGAAAATTTTCAAATTTTATGGAATCGATTGATAGGGTGAATATATATGGGTGAGTTTGGGTTTGTATTTGTAATTGAAGTGGGTTTCTGTTGTATTAATATTTAAATATTTTAGGGTGAATATCCATATTCTTGTAGGTTTCGGTTTCTGTGTTTGGATTTGTAATTGAAGTAGCTTGGTAATTAATAACTTCGGTTATTCGGGTATCAGAATAGCTTAGATTTTTACAACCGAACCCAAAACCGAATACCGAACAAGAAATCGGATATAACCGAAATTAGAAAAAAAAAAAGCGGAATAACCGAAATAATTCAGTTATGTTCGGTAATTCGGTTTTACCCGTTTTTTACTCACTCCTAGTTAGATCCAAACCTTATACACTATAAAACATGTAGATATAAGGTTTTAGATTTTAAAAACATAAGCTTTTGCTTTTGACAAAAACCATCACAATAAATCATATTAAACCAACTATAGTTTTGAAATAGGAGAATTTTTAAACTTTTTGTTTTGATGACTTTTCTTGCTCTTCTTTCAAGGGTGATCACTCGGCGAACGGAATGAAGTGAGGGGGTCAATTGACCCTGAGATATATTTATACCGGTAAGCCTATATTGTAAAAAGATAAAAAGAAAGAGAGAGAAAGATTAATAATGAAGAGTAATGAGCAAAGGAAATGAAAAGGCTGCTATTAAAAGGTTAGGAGTAAATCTCAATAATATTAGAAAAATTGATATACTTATTCGGATAAAGTTGAATTGTTGTTACAAAATATATATATATATATATTTATATATATATATATATATATATATATGAAAAGATATAATAAATTAAAGTATGATATTTTTTTAATTTTATATATATGTAATTATAATTTGATTGTAAATTTTCACATTATAATATTATAGTAACTAATGAATAATTACAGTAAAAAAATATAAAATAATGTGTAAGATTGTAGTTGATTACAATTATTAAATTCACTTATATGCGCATATTATTTTATAAAGTATTATTATAAGAATTCTTTATAAATATAACAATACTCATTTATTACCTATCCCAATATATATACATACAATTATAATTAAGTTAAAAACTTTTACAATGACTCTTTAAGAAATTAAGATTTGTACTTTGAAAAAGAAACAAAGGAAAAAAGGAAAAAAGGTATACATATAATTTAATTCATTCCCTCTAAGCAACGAGCTTACATGTGAAGTGATGACCAAAGTATATCCATTATGTCTCGTAAAAATTATTACTTTTGAATTTTATTTTTATCTCATAATTAATTTTTTAGAAAATAACTAGAAATGTTCATATCTTCCTCTCACATCATTGATACTAATATTTTTTTTTTAAGAGAAAATTAATTACCGTATTTCAATTTCAAGTCACTTTTTATTTTGTTTTAAGATAAAAATAAAATTTAAAAGTGACTCTTTGCTAGACATCGTGAGTCCGTGAGTATATCCTTTTGTGAGACAATTTATGAAATTATAATCTTTTTATTTGCTTACAAATCATACATTGAAAAAGGGGAACACAAGAATTAAACTCTATTTTTTGTTTGCACGTAAAAATCATATTGTAAATTTTGTTCTCTTGTTGGATAATGTGAGTTTTGTGGCATGAATTAAACAAGAGCATTTTGCAACATAATAGAGAGGATACGACCAGTTGTGGGTATGAAAGACATTGGTGTTACTATTAGTTTATTTATCTTTAAGACGGTATTAGTATCGTTGTTATTGTCGTCTTCGGTTGCCGCCATTGTAGCTTGTATCGCCGACGTCATGATTTTATAAGTATATTTTGACCTCCTTCTCAAAAATTTCTGATTCCACCACTAAAAGTGATTATGGAGCTTGGAGGCATTAAAACTTCATTTTCTTCTAAGGTGGCTGCCGAAGCCATCTTGGTTCTCTCTCTCTCTCCATTTATTTTCTTCTTTCTCTTTTTCTCTTTCTTTCTTTCTTTCTCTCTCTCATATTCTCTTCATATCTTATTTTTCTCTTTCCTATCTCTCGATATCTTCTAAATGAATTTAACCATATGCTATAATCCTTCCTCCTTGTCCATCCGAATCATGCCACCTTTTCTGGCCCATTTTGATTTTTATTTTATTTGCTAAATTTTAATTACTTGCTTATTTATCTAGAAGACCCATTTAAAGTGTTTTGGGCTTTCTAATCAATTTGCTTAATTTGCTTCTAGAAAATCCAATTTGCTTCGGCTAAAATTTGAGCTACTTAATTTATTGCTCGGAATTTCCAATTAATGTTTTGGGTCATGTAAAAATATCACGAGTCTAACACATAAATTTTATCTTACCCTAATTATTTATTTAAGGTTTCTATTACACCCATTTTGGATTTTAAATAATTACTTACATATTTATTTTATAATCACAAAATAATTATGCTACACATAATTTCTCATGCAAATACAGTTATTTACATACCCAAGATGTTATAATATAATATCCTTACCTCATAAATTCAATTAAGAATTTATTTACTTAAGACATTACAATAAATATAATATGTTTTCTTTATTAAATTAATTGCATATAAGAATTTATTCTAATACTCTTGGGTAAAGTATATATAAATATTATATGCTTAACCCTCCTCTTTTTGCCTCATTACACAAATTGTTCCCAACAATTTTATTTCTCCGTGTAATAAATATATATATATTTATTAACTCCCAATTACCAGTTACACCAAACATGCATGCACACATCACAGATAGAAAATAATTAATAATTTTATTCTCTCACATTATAAATTATTTATATCAATTTATTTACATATAGCAAATATAATTTAATATATTTACCATATTACGTAAAGATACATATTCTTCATAAGTAATAAAATAATTTATATACTCATATATTAGTTTAGACATTTAATTTAATGTCTATTAAACCTCTTAATACAGTTTGCTACACTCAATAAGCATTTTTCATATGACTTGTCATATATATTATTCTGACTTGCAACATTCTTATTTCCTTTTTATAAAATTTCTAACGTTTGACTACTAGGTTAGGTTTAATTTTCACAAGCTTCTATAATTAAGCTTTTCATTTATAAATATTTAATTTAATCTAATAATATCTCTTCATTTGAAATTTATTTCTTTAAATACATTTTCCACATAAAAAACCTCTTTCTAGGTTTTGAATTTTCATAACCCTTATTTTCTCAATTCTTTTTCAAATAGTAAACCATATAGGTTCTTCTTAAATTTTTTAAATCATTTCTCTATTTCCACTCTAAGTTTTGAACTTTAACCTTTAACTTAATCATTCAAGATCCTCTAAATTTTCGGGTTGTCACATTGACACCAAATGAATTTTGTAAATAAGCACACCTAGAGGGGGAGTGAATAGGTGTAAATACAAAAAGTGATCTACAGTGGCCAATTTTTAAGTTTTCCTGCTATATGTTATAACCAGACTAGTTAACTCTGTCTGTTTTAGTATATGTTCTTCATCAGTTATAATCGGACATGTAATCCCTGACTATTTTAGTATATGTTCTTCGTCAGTTATAATTGGACAGGTTAACTCTGTCTGTTTTAGTGTATCTTCAAGCACGAACTGAAGCTAAATATGCAGAAAACAAATGCAGATTAAAAAGAAAAACAAAACAGAAATCACACCAAGATTTTTACGTGGTTCAGCCATTATCCTCTAGTCTAGTAGCATAATCCACGTCCAATATCAATAAGTATTGGAGACTCTTTTTATTAAACTTAATATTTGTTATAAAAGATTACTAAAATTAAGAACAAAATGATTAGAGAAAAGAGGCATGTCTCATAATATTTTCATATATGCTTTATATATCCATCTTCCTCTATTACAATGCTCATGCTCTTATTTATAGATACATGGACTTGAAAGTTTCAAAACTCAAAAGTCATGAGTTTAAAACTTAATGAACATGGGAGTTACTTAATGAACTTGGGAGTTCTAAAATACCAAAGAGCATTACAATTAAATATAAATCTAGACATCCATACATATATGTTATAATTTTATAACACTCCCCCTTGGATGTCTATTGGATATCCATACGCATAGAAAGCTGCCTCATTAAAAATCTTACCAGGAAAAACCCAATGGGAAAAAAAAACCTTGGTTAAGGGAAAAAGGGTGCAGTGCGTATAAGCTCCCCCTCAAGAATGTATCATTAAGTCCTCCAGCTGTCACATTCCAATATTGCGACACAATCCTTCAAATATTGTATTTGGTAATGCTTTGATGAACAAATCTGCTAGATTATCTTTGATGTATCCTCCCTTTAATTGAGCTATACATGCAGCATTATCTTCATATAGAATGGATGGAGTCCTTTTGTAGCAATTTTCTAAGAATATGCCTCGTTAAAAATCTTACCAAATAAAAACTCAGTGGGAAAAATTTTGGCTAAGGAAAAGAGTACAATATTCTTGTATAACTTCTTGTGCCTTGGGATTGCCTCATTAAAACCTTGCAAAGGAAAACCCAGTGGGAAAAAAACCTTAGCGAAGGAAAAAGAGTACAATCAGCACATATCCTTTTTACTCCCTTTCATAAGTACATAGAATTTCCATCGTTCATGGTAAAAATATCATTAAGTCGAAGCATGCCAATATTGTGCACCATCTTCTTCAAAATCATAGTTGGTAATGACTTAATGAATTCATCAACCAAATTAGCACATGATCATGTATGCTTGATATCAATATCGCCATTCTTCTGGGGCTCATGGGTATAAAATAATTTTGGTGCAATATGCTTAGTTCTATCACCCATGATATAGCATCCTCTAATTTGAGTGATACAAGCAACATTATCTTCATATAATATCGTTGGACTATTTATGATTGATGATAATCCACAGTTCACTCAAATATGTTGAATTACTGATCTCAACCAAATACATTCATAACTTACTTCATAAATTGTGATAATCTCTGCATCAGCAGATCCAACTAACTGTGGTATTGATCCATATTGCTTGTAATTTAACTGCAAATGTTATATCAGGTCATGAAAAATTTTACAATATATATCAAAGCACCAATTGTACAAAGATATGGTACTTCATGACCAAGAGTTTCTTCATTATTTTCTTATGATCAAAACGGATCTTTCTTGATATCAAGTGACTAATCTATCATTGAAGTACTTAAAGGATTAACATTATCCATGTAAAGTTGCTTCAGAACTTTTTTTGTGTATGTTAATTGATGAACAAGAATTCCATAGCTCAATTTGAAGGCCAAAACAAAAATTTGTCTTACCAATATCTTTCATCTCAAATTTGTTGTTTTTGGCAACTCTCTGGAGCAAGATATTTCATCAATAAATATGGTAATAATAGCAAATCCATATTATGATCTTTTGATAAAAATGCATGCACAAATTGGATTATTCTCAAATCCTTCTTTCAAAAGATATCTACTCAGACGATTATACCACAATATGTATCTGGATTGCTTTAACTCATATAAAGATCTTTGTAACTTAATAGAATACATACTTCGAGATGTAGAATTATATGCTTCAGGCATTTTATATCCTTCAGGAATTTCAATGTATATATGATCATTATCTAATGATCTATATAGATATGTTGTAACAACATTCATTAATCGCATATCCAAAATTTTCTTTTACTACCAAGCTAATTAAAAATCTGAATATAATTGCGTCCATTACAGGAGCATATGTTTCTCCATAATTAATAGCAGGTCTCTACGAGAAACCTTGTGCTACAAGTCGCGCTTTGTACCATATAATTTTATTTTTCTTATTTCGTATAAATACCCATTTGTATCCAATAGGCATTACACCTTCGGGTGTTCGGACTACAGGTCCAAAAACTTCACGTTTACTTTGAGAATTTAGTTCTATTTGAATCGCCTTTTTCCACTTTGGCCAAATATTTCTACATTCATCAACAATTTGTGGTTCATATTCATGACCATTACTTCTGGTAATATCAAGAACAATTTTATATAAAAATATGTTGTCGACAACAATTTCATTTCTATCCAATATATTCGTCTCCTGTATATACATAATGTATTGAGATCTCGTTATTTTCAGGTACCTGATCCTCTTCAGGGGATAACTCATCCTCTTCAGGATATAACTCTTCAAGAGTTTTATTTACAAGAGATTTTTGTTCATAAGTTTTGGATAGATCAATAACTTTTGTAGCTTGTTTCATGGGTATAGCCTCTTTATAGGCTGCAACTTGTTTTTCTTGTACTTTCTTCTTCTGGAAAATTTTATCTTTAACACCGATCATTCTTCCATGTTTCAAGTGTGATTTTGATTCAATTTACTGCTGTATTAACTGATTGTCCTACAGGGACTTCAATCTCTTCTAGAGTATTAGCAGTTAAAATGTGAGATATCACACTTTTCTTATTATCGGTGAATAATTCTGGTAATTGATTTGCAATTCATTGCAAATGAATAATCCTTTGAACTTCTAGTTCATATTGATTTGTATGAGAATCAGGATTAAATAATGTTGAAACATTCCAATTAATCTCCCGTCGTGCTTCAGGCAACGATCTAACGTCGTGCTTCAGGCAACGACTTTTCTCCCCCTAATGGTGGGAAGACTGTTTCATTAAAATAACAATCCTCAAATTATACCTTAAAAATATCACTTATTGAGGTTATAAATAGTATGACCCCATGCATGAATTGGCAATTAATTTACTTTGATATAATCAACAAGTAAAGGAATCTTCTGGTTCCTTATGGGATGTTCATGGGAGTTTTCAATAATTCAACGCAACATTATTGATCATGGAATGTCAAATTATAAAAACCTTTTTGGATCCGAACACTTCTGGTGTATTATACACTTCTGGTGTATTACAACATTTATTTCAATTATTCTCATTTTAGTATAATATATCCCAGAAGAGAAAATATACAGTTTTTTTAATATGAGCTTCTGGCCCGATAGTTTTGAAGTAATATAAAGAAATTACTTTACTATCTTCAATGTTGGTTTCAATATGATAACCATTATAACGTATATCCTTAAAAACTGAGCAAATTTCTGCTAGCCTCAGAAGAATATAAAGAATCATCAATACAAAGTTTTGTGCCCTTTTGACAACATTATAATCGCTCTTCCAGAGACTTTAATTAAGTTTGATGAATAATCACTCTTATAGAGTTTTTAATTATGTTTGATGAATAATCGCTCTTCTGGAGCCTTTAATTAAGTTTGATGAGCTTCTGGCCCATACAACTTCATATATGCAAAACATAAATTTAACTTTATTACTTGAAATATAAATAAAACAAAAAAATACTTATTATAATGTCATAATATAATGAAATAAAAATAATTAATTGGTATGAACATCTCTATCAACATATCATCAAGGAAACCATAAATATCAAAATTAGTTATATCCACTCCATTTGAAAAGTCAAAATAATTCATGGGATTTTCAGGATCATTATGAACAATAACGTTAATTTCAATTCGATTTCCTTTTCTTTTATGGAGTCTTGGTACAAATCTATATATCAAATGTTTAGGAGTATGACAGGTACATTCCTTTTCTATATTGATTGTTCCTTTCACGTCTACTACCACAACCACAATCATAATTTTCTCTATGATTATCAAATGAGGTTCCATTCACTTCAGGGAATGTAATAGAATCGATCGAGCGAGATTGTTGGTATTTCAGCAAAAACTCATAATTTTGTACAACTACTAGAAGACATAATTTCACTTCTGGGAACATAGTTTCCTTTATCGCTTTAGGAAATATTTTGTAAACTTACGCTCTCGATATTGCTACTGCAGGAGCATATTCGAGGCATGAAATATAATAAATATTTTTTCTAACATGTCTTCATCAGTGTTTTTCACTCAACACTTTTAAAATCTTGCAACTTCAGGTGCAACCAATTATAATGAGCTTTTAAAATCTTTCCTTTAAATCATTTCATAAGACAAGTGAGTCTTTTACTGTAATGTACTCAACTTTTAATTTTTCATGGAGATAATAGCGAATAAAAATCATTAATTTTGCATGATCCTACAGGGATGCATGATTGTCAACTATAATTGTATCTCCAATATTCTTTGTCTTTATATGAATCTCATCAAGATTCCAATACAAATAATTCTTGCTCGATATAAATCAAGGGCAACAAATTCAAATTTATAAGATTTAAATATTAAATAACTAAACATATTCCCCCATCAAATTAAATAATTATATATGTTCAGTTTTAATTGTAATGAAACAATTTATAGAAATGCAGTAAAACACGAAACTAAATTTGTCCACTAAAAATAACAAACCAATACTACTAAGCATATTTGTCATTGTAACTTCATACAAAAATTTATCAAAAGGTCATTAGAAATATATCAAATATGCTACCATGCATGCCAAAAGGAAATATATCAAAAATCATTAGAAATATATCAAAAGATTGTTTTAGTACGAGAACTAAAAAGAACTAAAACATCATGTATTCTATCGGATCCCTTTTGATTTATTTAAATTAAAAGGAATGCAAAATTACAATACACTTTTGTTAAAATAAACACTGCACAATAATTGAGGTTAGATATTACGCTGTTTAACAACAAAACAATTTGAGGGTGGTGTGATGATGACTTACATATGAGTATGAGAGTCATTAGCATGCTAGAACCAAGAACAACAAACTCTAATAATAGATTATGAATGGAATAACATGTAGTATGTTATACTAAAAAAAATTTGTGTATCTATATATATATAATTGATAAACATACCTTCTCCTTCAAATCAAATATGATTATCTTCAAGACGAATGTGAGAAGCAATTCGTGCTGATAACGTGTTATAAAAGATTACTAAAATTAAGAACAAAATGATTAGAGAAAAGAGGCATGTCTCATAATATTTTTATATATGCTTTATATATCCATCTTCCTCTATTACAATGCTCATGCTCTTATTTATAGATACATAAACTTGGAAGTTTCAAAACTCAAAAGTCATGAGTTTAAAACTTAATGAACATGGGAGTTACTTAATGAACTTGGGAGTTCTAAAATACCAAAGAGCATTACAATTAAATATAAATCTAGACATCCATAAATATATGTTATAATTTTATAACAATATTCAGTTAAATACAAAGAAAAATTCCCTGTTCAAATAAGTTGCACCTCTGCAACTTTCTCACCAATGAGACCTTTAAAACTTCATTTGAACAACATTTATCCACCACTGGATCAACCAAGCCAAACAAGGCTCGAAAGCATATTACAATTACAATATATCTATGATCTTCCAGCTAAAAGAGATTAATAACAAGGTGATAGGTATTAATTTTTAGAATATATTTTGATGATAACAATAATTGGGAAATAGGGAAATTAAAAATTAGAATCCTCTCCATAGGTTTTATATTTGTGTCAAATCTTATTTACTTGGATCAAAAATGTTTTCTAAATTGAACTACCAAAAATGTTTTTTAAATTGAACTACCAAAAATGTTTTCTAAATTCAACTAATATTTACCTAACCTTGAGAATTTAATATCAAGTGTTAAAAATATTATTTCACAAAATAATATTTTTTCAAGGCAAGGAATATTCCTATTTTCTTTCAAAAATATTATCAAACTTTAAATATTTTTTTCACAAAAAGGGGCAAAAGATTTTTACCATAAAAATTGTTTATGTGCATCCGTGTATATGTATTTATGCATCCGTGTATATTCAAATGATTATGCATCCGTATATGTGTATGTCCATGGCTAAATTGTTGGGCATTTAATGGGAAATGATAAAGTGACACTCATTCTTGGACAATACCATTCGTGCGTGAGCTCAGAGTTTAAATAGAAGGCATATGATTAATATTAGCTCATTTAATACTAAAATCAGTAGAAACAAATCGCCGTCATTCTTCCGCGGCATCTATGACGATTATACCGTCATTAACTATCTTGAGATTGAGTCGGCATTGAGGTCATTAAACGACAGATGCCGAATCTTGGTCGGTGCCCGTCGCCTTACTGTGTCGTCGCCGCGTTCGTTCTCGCCGCCGGTTGTCGGCATCATTATCATTGACGACGGGACTCATTGGCGACGACAAAAAGTCAATACCGACAGCTCGAGCGACGGCGGACCGTCGGCAAAGACTCCATGAATTTTTTGAGGGAAAAACTCATTCCCGACGCCGACTCCGTCGGCCATGACCTTCTGGTCATCGGCAATAACTTTGTATTAATGATTGTCACTATATGTCATTGGCGATGGCACTGCCGTCACCATTACCCCCGTCGGCAATGACTGTGTATATTTTGATTTTTTTTTTAATAATTTCAAAATTTCCCTGTTCATTTACAAATATAAATATACACCTGTTATAAACTAATAACAACCAACAAATAACAAGCAAATATCATATAATTCACCATTCAAATAGTAATCCAAATCAAATATATAGATTAAAAATATAATGGTCGTCGGTACAACTCACAAACTGTACAAGTATACATGAAACTCAAAATATAACATAAACTAACTACAACCCGTCGCCTGTCTCCTCGTCATCGACTCGGCGGTCATCACCATGTACTGGAGGAGGCTGCTCATCATCAACTTGATGGTTATCGCCCTGTACTGGAGGATCCTGCTCTTCATCAGCTCGGCGATCATCACCAGTGCCTCCACCTCCACCTCCACCTCCACCTCCACCTCCACAAGACCCTACAAAATTAAAATATTAATAACAAAGTCAAAATGAAAACATATTTGCATTATTTTAGTTTGTGGTCTTCAAGTTAGGCGGACGGGACTCGAACTCGGGCTCTGTATATTAGAATTGAGTCCCATCAGTTGTAACGCGTGTCTATTGCCTATGCGGTGCTATTGCCTGTGTTTGCGTGTCGTTTGGACGACCGGTATGGGTTTTGGTCTCTTTTTCGGCTATTTTCCTAAGTTTTCTCAAGTTAGGCGAACGGGACTCGAACTCGGGCTCTGTATATCAAAATCAAGTCCCGTTAGTTGTAAAGCGTATCAATTGCCTATGCGGTGCTATTGCCTGTATTTGCGTGTCGTTTGGACGTCCGGAACGAGTTTTGGTCTCTTTTTCGGCTATTTTCTTAAGTTTTCTCAAGTTAAGCGGACGGGACTCAAACTCAGGCTCTGTATATCGGAATCGAATCCCGTCAGTTGTAACGCGTGTCTATTTCCTATGCGGTGCTATTGCCTGTGTTTGCGTGTCGTTTGGACGACTGAGGCGGATTTTGGTCTCTTTTTTGGCTATTTTCCTAAGTTTTCTCAAGTTAGGTGGACGGGACACGAACTCGGGCTCCGTATATCAGAATCGAGTCCTGTTAGTTGTAATGTGTGTCTATTGCCTATGTGGTGCTATTGCCTATGTTTGCGTGTCATTTGGACGACCGAGACGGGTTTTGGTCTCTTTTTCGGCTATTTTTCTTAGTTTTCTCAAGTTAGGCGGACTGGACTCAAACTCGGGCTCCGTATATCGGAATTGAGTCCCATCAGTTGTAACACGTGTCTATTTCCTATGCGATACTATTACCTATGTTTGCGTGTCATTTGGACGACCGGGGCGGGTTTTAGTCTCTTTTTCGGCTATTTTCCTAATTTTTCTCAAGTTAGGTGGACGAGACTCGAACTCGGGCTCCGTATATCAGAATCGAGTCCCGTCAGTTGTAACACGTGTCTATTGCCTAATGTTCATTTCTACCAAATCAAGTCTCGACTTGTTGTTGTCCTTTGTTCTACCACTGACATCTAGGACTGTATAAAAAATGTTATCAAATACGTTCTTCTTAGTATGCATCGGATCTAAACAATGACAGATGCAGAGTGTAGCCCAATAAGGCAGGTCAAAGAACATGGATCTGTGTGTCCAGTTATGAACCTTGTCGTAACCATAAGCTCATCAAAGCTCATGAACTACAAAAGTGAACTAAACTTTTTGCTAGGTAATGTGAGAAGATCTATTTATAGACATATTACATGAAAATAATATACATATTACATGAAAATAATACTAAACTATATTACACTTAACTATAGACATGATGTACTAATCCATCAGTCCTGCATATGCTTGATGAATGGGAAATTGAGTAGATGTTTTGTGTTTTAAGTATCATTTGAAGCTCAATTCTAAGTTCTATCACCCAAAATGTTGATTAGGACGGTCACAACATAAATAGAAAAAGAAAACAAGGTGGCTCGTATCAATCCCATACTCCCTAAAATAATGGGAAAAAAGAGGTACACATTCGGTTAATCACTAGAAGTGTCCATTATGGATTTTAGGTTTCTTGCAAAATGATGTTTAAAGAGTAAGCATCATTTGTGATGATTACTTCTCGTACTTATGACCCAACTGCTTACTTGTGCTAGCTGCGACCTTAAAATGCTAGATAATACAAAGGAATATGTTAGCTTCTATTGGATGTAAAATCATGCATTGCTTTTTATCAACTAGAGCATATAATGAACTAATGAAGGTATCCATCAAATAGTAAGTGTAAGGTCATATATGTTACTGCAAAGTAAATCTGTCAATAGGTGCTAGTCCATGTATGATGCAAGGTAGAATCACTTAACTGATATTATTTTTCCACCTGTTTAATCTTTGATTTATTTAATAGCATCTAGTTTGCTATAGTTAAGTGTAATATGAACTGACAAACACATTACATGAAAATATTTCGAATAAACATATATACATGAACTGACATACACACTACTCCAAAAAAAAAGAGGAGATAAAAGAAAAACTTACACAAAAGAGAGAGATGCAGAGAAGGTCAATGCCCGTTGCTTACTGCCCAAAACAAGACATACATGTATTAGAAAAAAAACCCAAATTAAACTCTAACATAACTAAATTGGAACTTATATACAAATGAAACCTTAAGAAGAAAAAAAGTTTAACTTACTAATGGAAGCCAACAATAAGAAATGTAGAACCAGAGCTGAGAGGGAACGAAAATTGGGGGGAGATTGTAACAGTGTATCAGGCCAAAGAAAGGGGAGGAAGAAAGGGGGAGGCCAGACAGTGGAGGATTGACAGCGAGAATCGACGACGAGGACCGACAGGACAGTGATGGCGAGAGAAACAAAGGGAAGGAACAGAAACGAGAGGGAAAGAAAATGGAGAGGAAAAAGAAATTGAATATGGGGGATTAAAAATAAGACCTCATTCTCGATGGCGTGTCCCGTCGTTCGAGTACCGTCGCCAGTGAGTCATTCACGACGGCGGTGCCGTCGCTATTGACATCTATAGCCGTCGCCAATTAGTTTTCCCTCCACCGCCAAATTTTCGCACCTTTTTTTCCCTGGGAAAGTGTTATTATCGACGGCACCTATTAGCGACGGCTTTCCCGTCGGCATTAAGGTCATTCTCGACGGTACATGTGCCGTCGCCAATAACCCCGTCGCCTATGACATGTTTTTTTGTAGTGAATGTTGTCAAACCTTTTTTTTTATTCACTGCTTGATGGAACTTTTCTCTTCTTTGATTCACTTCTTGCGAGTCTGTGATCGTCTTCATCAAGAAAGACCAAATTATTTTTCTTTGCATACTATCTCAACCTTAAGTTCTCAAGTTTTATTTATTAATTATTATAAAAAAAAAATCTGAAATACTAGTAGAATTCTTGATACTTTTTCAAACAAGTGAAACAATAGCTCACCATACATAGATGAACCAGTTTCCAAATTGAAAAGATAGAAAATCAAAGAAAACAATACAAGTCATGGTCTGCAACTTGTTAGTTTAAAACAAAAAGCAAGTAAGTTATAACCTTAGTTTTCTCCCTATTTTTTGCCCAATAAATAACACTATTTTTCCAATACAAGGATAATATAGAAAATTGATTTTATATTTAATACTCCCTCCGTCCCATAGTTATAGGTTGATTTTTCATTTTGAAATGTCCCAATATATAGGCTACTTACTATTTATAAAATTTAGTTGGTCCATTGTTTTACTTTTAAGCCCTTATAATAAATATTCAACCAGTACTTTTTTTTTTTGAAGAAACAACATTCAATGTCATTATTTTTTTCACCACATTTAATGTTGTTGTATTCTCAATAAAAGAATTCAACTTTTTAGGCTCAATAAATGAATTTGAAATAACATAAACGTTTTGTGATTGGTTGAAAGTTTATGTAGATTAAAAATTCATCTTTGGTTAAAGTTCTATTTTAATGGTCACAGTACACGTTGATCAATTAAGTTGAGAGTTTCAGTGTGATAAATAAGGAGTAATTAACTTATTCATTAATTCTATATTAAGGGGTATATATGAAAAATTTCTGTTAAAAATGGTCATAAACTGATTTTCTTAAACTATGTGCCAAAAAAAATCAGCCTATAACTATGGGACGGAGGGAGTACTATACAATCGTTTCTTTAATACTTGTACGACTAAAATACAGTTTGCACCCTAAAGTTTATAGCATTGTTAAGGTTTGTATCATAATATTTAAAACGTATCTAAGTGCACCCTAAACTTCTTTTCTTTTAAATAAAATGCACCCTCTATACATTAAATCGGTTAAAAATGACTGAATATTATTGTAAACCCATTTTGTAAATGCAGAATCGGTAAATTATGTTTAAGAAAATTAAAAACATTAAAAAAAAAAAACATTAAACCACACCCCCAAATATAAACCTCAAATTCTAACTATCATCATTCAACCCCAACTGTAATCATTCATTATTTTCATCTCCTACTCCAGTGTTGCAACAATCCAAAATCAAATTCACAAAAACAAAACAAGTTATCCCTCTCTTTATCAGATGAGAGATACGTATATATATATATATATATATATATATATATATATAGTCCGGTTCCTATTCGGACTCTCGCATTTTCTTAAAATGCGGATTTTTTTTTTGTTTTTTTTAAAACAACTATAAAAATAATAATTATGGAACTTGAATTTTTACATAATACTGATGTTTTGGGTGTGATTTGGATACATATAACAAAATATATGCATACGATGCAATGCGGTATTGTACATACATTTTTGATATAGGAATCCAAATCACGCCTCAAAAAAATTATATTATGTAAAAATTCAAGTTCATAATAATTATTTTTTTAGTTATTCTAAAAAAAAAAAAATTGATTCGCATTTTATCGGTTAGGACTCCGGACGATCTACTTTCTATATATATATATATATATATATATATATATATAACCTTCTTTCTCTGAAAAAAAGAAACCAAAGTACCAAATCAAATGTAATAGGAAGTGGATCCTTGCAGCTATATTCCCGTGTATTAACCTGGTGGCGAACCAGAGTGAGTCGAAGGTGATCTTCACAAAAATTGAGCTCTTTATTTTAGTCGGTTAGCTCTTTTAATCATCTTCTTTAATCTTATTTTTTCTTTCCGTCACTACTCTTGATAAATCTTTCTTTTGATATCATGCAGTGGAGGGTGTTATTGATCTAGGTGATGTTAAATGTTGGAATTATTGTGTAAGTAGATATGATGGTGATGTTAATGATGATATGCTTCGTGTTGGTGGTGATGGTGATGTCGTGCAAATGATGGTAAATGCAGTGCTAGTGATTAATTAATATTGGTGTGGAATTGATTTGGGGATAGGGATTAGAGATATGGTTTGGGTTTAGGGTTGGGGTTATTGATCGAGAAGATGCAGTGATTTGGAGGTTGGGGTATATTTTAATATATTTTTATTCTTTAAACATGTTTACCGAAATTACCCATTTAAAATTTAGATTACAGGCACAATCGGTAATTTTGATTGATTAATTGTACGGAGGGTGCATTTTGTTTAGTAAAAAAAGAAGTTTAGGGTGTACTTAAATATGTTTTAAATATTAGGGTGCAAACCTCAACAATGCTACAAACTTTGGGGTTTAAAGTGTATTTTAGTCTACTTGTGTACAACTCTAAGACGATTTATATTAAAGGATGGAGGGAGTACTTATTAATTGAAGTATTTACTTCTTCTCATGGGAACTAGTTCTCTAGATCATTCTTTTTATATTCACACATTCTGAATAAGTACTAAAAGCTAAAATGAATAGAGAGTCTAGAGAGTCATTAAATAGAAGACATGTTATATTGACAATATGAGAGAGAAAGTGGTTTAAAAATAATAAAATAAGATAAAAATAGTTACAAATATATAAATATGACATTTATTATAGAGCATCCTATAAAAGAAATTATAAATTTTAATACGGGACAGAGAGAGTATTATGTTATATGGATCACAAAATTGTTTCCCTTATTATATCTATTAATAAAATGGGATGTGTAATTACCGTACAAATATAAGCTCTAAATATGGATTAATACTTTGATTTTTTTTCTGTTTTGAGAATTTTCTTTTCAATATTTTTAATTAGGGGATTAAACTCTTACTTAATTTTTTTTTTCACTTTAGGGATTGTCTTCTCAATTTTTTTCAATTAGGGATTAAACTTTTAATTTTTTTGATTACGTTTAATTAATAGTATCACGTCAAAAATTAATGATATGATAGCTAAACGTAGCTAAAAAAAAAATACCTCATTTGGCATTTATTCCATTAACTTTTTATAGGAAAAATGGTAAATATAAGACCATAATTAATTTTTTTAAGTAAATTTAAGACATTATAAACTCGATTTAAAAATTATTAATAATCAATATAATAATAAATATTTTAAAATGTATAAATATACTACTAATTAAAATCTTGTTATTTCATAATCATCAATAATCAATATAATTACAATTTTACCCTTTTGGTATAAAAAATTAAAGGCGTAAATATAGATAAATATCATGAACTTTAAATTTATTTCATAATCATCAATGGTCAATATATTTAATTTTTTATACCAATAGGGTAAGAATGTTATTAAATTTACTTTAAAAAATTAATAATGGTCTTATATGTAAGACCCCAACTTTTATGAATAAAATAAATTTTCTATAAATATCATTTTTGAATATTATGGAATAAATTTGATATAATGTTATAGTTGTGGGTAATATTTATAAATTTTGTAAAGTACACAAGTTGTTATATAATATTCGATTTGGTGGGGAATATTAAAGACGACCAAGACAATCATTGGTGGACCCCACTAATAGAATTATTATCGGATTGAGAAAACGACAAAAATATTTTTTTATGAAAATAACGGCGTAAGTTTTCTTTGTTGATCTTTGTTGAACTACTTGGTAGTAAAAGTACGAGAATATGCGTGGTTGCGTAAGTAAGACACCAGTATTGATTATTAATGCTTATGTGAGAAGTCACTCGGTTTGATTCAATTATTGTCGATATTTTATATGTTATTAAATCAATAATTGAGATGACGAAGTTGTTAATATTATTATTTTCATTATTAATGATGTTTAGAAGTTACTTGAGGAGAGGTTTGGTCACCTAATTCATGCATGCATAATAGGAAAAATCCTTATTGGAAAGCCCCTCTTTCACAGGAGCGACACAGTCGATTAATAGTGTGAATAATAATAATGATGATGACGTTTTGTTTTATTTGTATTATTAACGTAATAAAACAGAAATTTTTTTTATATAAAATAGAATACTTTTATAAAGTTATTCGTTTTATTAGGCTAATAGTAAAATCTTTTTATATAAAAAATGAATACTTTTATAAAGTTATTCGTTTTATTAGACAATAATTAGAATATATTATATTTTATTATGCATAGTGTTTTTGCATAGTGCTTGCATAGTATTTGTATAGTAAAATCTTTTTAAAAGTTATTCGTTTTATTAGATTATAAATAGAATATATTATATTTTATTTAAAAGATTTTGCTTTAAATATGGACCGTCGATTAAAGTAAATCAAACTGACCGATTCATGGATTTATTCTTATTCATTCCATTCTTCTATAAATAGAAGCTCATTTCTTCATTATTTCTTTTAATTCCTTTGAAACTCTGTAGAGAAACTATAGAGAAAGAAAAAAAAGTATTCTCGCTACTTCACTACTCTCAGATATCAAGTTTCATTTTACGGTAAGGAGTATTATTTCTTTTGTATTCATGAAGAGAACTTCTATTATTCCATCTTTATTATTACATTGGAATAACTCAGATATCGTGGGCTACCCTATACTTGGTGAAATTTTTCTATATTCCATTCTTTATTATTACATTTGGAATATCACATCTGCACTTTACATGAGACTGGTTCCGTCTTTATTATTACGTTGAAATATCCTGCTTTGTGCTTTTCTTTGGGACTGGTTTAAATCATTTAGTATTCATTGGAATAAACATCATCATGCAAGTATCTCATGCATGGTGATTTTGTTGTATTCCATTCTTTATTATTACATTGGAATATCGCTCGTCATAGGTGATATTACTCGACATTGATTAAAATCATTTATTATTCGATGGAATAACTTTGCCTATGCAAGATCGCATGCATGGTGATTTCTTTTATTATTTCATTCTTTATTATATTCAGTTGGTTAAAGTTTTGACTTCTATACTCAGTTGGTCTGCAACTTGTTAATTTAAAACAAAAATCAAGTTATCTTTTAAATAAATTACAATCGAGCAATTGCATTAGTTATGGTATGCTGTCTACAGCACACCATGGGACTGCATGCCTATTGCTGTGTAAAGAAGAAGATATAGGATGATCAGCTTGGCAAGTTTATCAGATACCAAATGCTAGCTAGCTCTATGTTGTGAAGAATTCATACGTTAAGTCCCACATTGACTTCCCAAAAAATGAAAATGCCGGGACAAGTGACAAGTCTATAAATATACATGTACTGTCATCATTAAAAAATACTTACCTGGATGGGGTCTATGGTTAATCAGGAAGGTCCATGGCCTAGGTTGGTGACTTCCATTGCACTCTGGAGGGGTCCTCACCTAAGGTCATGGCCTAGGTTGGTGACTTCCATTGAGGGGTCCTCACCTAAGGTCTACCCAAGTGGTGGAGTCTACATCATAATTTGTGACCATGGGGGCATGCGTTCGCGCAGCCCCTGGCCCAAACTAATTCTTAAAATTTGCTAAAATTATGCATTGATATATTACCATCACATCTAAAGTCATAAATTTATAAACATACACAGGTCCCAAACCATTACTATATTATCATTACATATTTAATGTAATAAATATGTAACACATAAATCTAACACATATTTTCAAGGTTTAGCATCTAGGCCATATGATGCGAATAATTTCATGCGTTATGTCATCGATTGTCCAGAAAACATAAGCGACTGGACAAGTGATAAGTCTATAAATAAGGATATACTATTAAAACTAAAACATACTTACCTGGATGGGGTCAATCCATGGCCTGGGTTAGTGACCTCCATTGCACTTTGTAGGGGCGCCTAAGGTCTACCCAAATGGTGGAGCTAATATGATAAAATATGTCTGCAAAGTCTTGCGATTGTGTCGAATTGAAGAATCCATGACAAATGCAGTGCCCAACCCATAGAGACTAGATTAATTTTAATATTTTCTTAATATCTATTTTAGGCGAATTAGAAATAAAGATTGAGAATTAATTAACTAGATTAATTCTCAACTGGGTGCTCGCATTTCCACTCTTTTGCAACTATTTCAACCTTAATTTCTGAATATTCGATTTCCAATTTTTTTTCCGAAATATAAGTTCAAATATGGATACCTCCTCTCAAAATTAAGGAAAATATCTTGAACAGATTGGTAATTTTATTTAGGTTTACTAGTCAGTCTGAAAGTAGAATCTGTCTAGCTTTAAATTATAGGTTATGTGGTACACAATGATAATTTATTAAACACACATTCAAACCAAATTTACGGAAGCAAATCATTGATGCAACTTCTTTTTTCAATTTTATCCTAGTAGAAATCACAAACATGATTTAGAAATTTTTTTTGACATGTGAAAAAAAACCTAGTTAGTAAATATAAGTTGCATGTACAAATTAATCCTCCAAATCCAAATAAAGCATAGAAAATGAATTGGATGAGTAACTTGTCTATTTTGAGCAGATTCAAGAAGGAAAATAATGATTGCCAATTCTTGTATAACATTTAATACCCTTGGAAAAATTATGTTCACACTTATTTGTCAATTCAATAAAGCCAACAAGGGCTATGAAATTTTTTAGCTGATAAAATAAATTCATAAATCTTACACATTATGTGTCCCGAGTATGGGATATATTGTGAATATCCTCTTATTACTTTCAGCATCTGAAACTTCCAATAACTCTTTTGGGTATAATCTTTTTAGGCAACACAAATATTTTCAAGATCTTAGCATCTAGGCCATATGGTGCGAATAATTTCATGCACTATGTTCCACATCGACTGTCCAGAAAACATAAGCGACCGGACAAGTGACAAGTCTATAAATGAGAATATACTATTAACACCAAAACATACTTACCTGGACGGGGTCAATGGGTAATCAAGAAGGTCCATGACTTGGGTTAGTGACCTCCATTGCACTTTGTAGGGGCGGTTGCCTAAGGTAAACCCAAGTGGTGGAGCCTACATCATAGTTTGTGACAGAGGGGTCTTGCATTCGCGCAACCCCTACCCAAATCTTGTTTGTTAAAATTTGTTTACAATCATGATTTTCTTCTAATAAGCTAAATAATAATTATGGTGCCAAAATCAGGTATACATTAAAATGGTTGTTCCAAAATTAATTACAAGCATGCAACTCCAGAAAGCTCATGGTAGAATAGGCTTTTCGAAGGAAAAAACCTTCCAAACCACTAGCTTGTTAGCACAATTGTTTCCCCACAAAAAATACTCCCTCCACATCCATCTCATATTATATGACATTTTAGAGTTGTGCACACTAATTAATAAAATGATTGTATAACATTAAATTTAATATCAATTGTTTATAATACCATTAAATTCTCATAATTATCATACTTCTCTCATCCCCTCTATCTCACCTGTAACATTTACAATGAGTGGTAATTTTGGACAGATGGAAGTTAATCCTCCCTAGATTATATATATATAAAAAAAAAATTGGGTAAAATAAAATCATTTAAAATGTCATATATTATGGGACGGAGGGAGTACATCATTTGGCAAACCAAGTTCAGTACTCCTCTAATCTTCCATGCAGTACATTGTTCTCAATTTCAATAGTGGGTTATGTTATTACTTCCTTTTTGGGTTTGGGAGTTTCAAAAATTGGCAATGAGACAGTGGAGGGAATAGTTAATACTCTTGCAACATTACTTGTATAGAACTGTGGGGCTAGGGAGCACTTAGGAGAGAGCAAACAAGATCTAGATTGCTTACATATTTTAGTGCCAAATTTGTGTTGGCGCCAGTAAGGCTGCAAATATGTTAAACAATCACATTAATTTTATATGAACCAAATATAGAGACATATTTAGTACTTCGTTCTATGAAGAAGAGTTCTATTTGTAAACCTAAATGATATATTTTTCTTTCATGTTTTGTTCCAACATATAATGACTCTTAGATTTGTATTAGGTGCATGATAGTGAAATTATATTTTTAAACTTGAGAATATTGTGATATTTTATATTATCGTCCATAAAAAATGACTCTTTTTTAAAATCGAGAGTAGTATATATTCTGATTACGTCGAGATGGAGGTTTTGGTTTAGCCAATTAGTGGTATGCTAAAAACTACATAACTTAATTTGTTAGTAATTAGGCTTGTTGGCCTCCAGTGTGCTAAAAGAGGAGGGAGAAAAAATTAGTTAGTAATACAATTTTGAACTTTTTGAATAATCCCACATTTAATAAAATACTAAGAATTCCGGGATTTATATGACACTATAGAGCAAGCCTAAATTTGTCCCTTCAGGGACATCCGATAAATTTGGAATTATACAAAGAAGATTAGCATCGCCCCTGTGCAAAGATGACCCACACTAATTGAGAAATGGTCCAAATATTTTTGTAGTTTTTGCGAGTCTCGATCCTCGCCTTCAAGAATGATCTTTACCACTCTTTTGCAACTATTTCAACCTTAATTTCTGAATATTCTATTTCCAATTTTTTTTTTGAAATATAAGTTCAAATCTAGATACCTCCTCTCAAAAGTAAAGAAAATATCTTAAGCCAACAAGGGCTATGAAATTTTTTAGCTGCAAAAATAAATTCATAAATCTTACACAAATTATGTGTCCCGAGTATGGGATATATAGTGAATATCCTCTTATTACTTTCAGCATCTGAAACTTCCAACAACTCTTTTGGGTATGATCTTTTTGGGCAACACAAATATTTTCAAGGTCTTAGCATTCTAGGCCATATGGTGCGAATAATTTCATGCTCTATGTTACACATCGTCTGTCCATAAAACATAAGCGACCGGACAAGTGACAAGTCTATAAATAAGGATATACTATTAGGACCAAAACTTACTTACCTGGATGGGGTCAATGGGTGATCAAGAAGGTCCATGGCCTAGGTTAGTGACTTCCATTGCACTCTATAGGGGCGCTCACCTAAGGTCTACCCAAGTGGTGGAGCCAACATCATAATTTGTGACAGAAGGGGCTTGCGTTCGCGCATCCCCTACCCAAATCTTGTTTGTTAAAATTTGTTTACAATCATGATTTTCTTGTAATAAGCTAAATAACAATTATGGTGCCAAAATCAGGTTTATATTAAAATGGTTGTTCCAAAATTAATTATAAGCATGCAACTCCAGAAAGAATAGAATTTTCGAAGGAAAAAACCTTCCAAACCACTAGCTTGTTAGCACAGTTGTTTTCACAAAAAGAATACTACCTCCATCTCCATCTCATATTATATGACGTTTTAGAGTTGGGCACAATAATTAATAAAAATGATTTTATAACATTAAATTTAATATCAATTGTTTATAATACCATTAAATTCTCATATTTATCATACTTATCTCATTCTCTCTATCTGACCTATAACATTTACAAATAATTTGGGTAAAGTAAAGTCATCTAAATGTCATATATTATGGGACGGAGGGAGTACATCATTTGGCAAACCAAGTTCAGTACTCCTCCAGTCCTCCACGCAGTACATTGTTCTCAATTTCAATAGTGGGTTATGTAAGACCCCGAATTTATGAAATGAAAGTATTCAATTTTTTTATAATTGTTATTCTATTTCGTAAATACTTAAATTGATAAAAGGTTAAATTTAAGGGTGATATTTAAAATTTTTAGCAAAGTATGCAAGTTGATATATAATATTCGTTGTGTCGGAGAATATTCGTTTGGTCAGGGAATATTCGTTCGACGATACTATCATTGGTGGACCCCACAATGGAAGTATTGTCGTAGTTAGAAAACGATAGAAATATCTTTTTATAAAAATAACGGCGAAAGTTTTACCGTTAAACTATTGAACTACCCAGCGGTAAAAGTATAGTAATACGCGTGGTTGCATAGTAGCACAGGGTATTGATTATTGATGCTTACATGAGAATTCATGCAATTATAATCAATTATTGCTACAGTAATTGCTGCATAATATCTCTCATATTATTGATTCAATTATTGTCACAATATTAATATTTTATATTATTAAATCAATAATTGAGATGAAAAAGTTATTCATATTATTATTTACAATATTGACGATGTTTAGAAAGTTCTGTCGATGAGAGGTTTGGTCATCTAATTGTGCGCCAATAGGGAGAAATCCTTATCGGAAAGCCCCCTCTTTCTTGGGAATGATCTGGTTGTTAAATATTGTGAGTTATAATATTAATGATGAATAATTGTTAATAGATTAAAAATGTGTTTATTAAAGATAAATAATTTATGGTAAATATTTATTTAATTTTTGATATAAATATAAGGATTGTTATAAGGCGTTTATTGTAAGTTTGACTTATTATTCCATGGGAAGATTTACTAATTTTATTGACCGTCGATGGTGGTTTTAATAGATAACCAATCTGGACCATTGATGGTGGTTTTAATAGTTAATCAATCTGGATCATTGATGGTGGTTGTAATAGTAAATCAATCTTGACCATTGACGGTGGTTTTAATAGTAAATCAATCTGGACAACTAATGGTGGTTTTAAAAGTAAATCAATTTGGACCGTTGGTGGTAGTTTTAAAAGTAAATCAATATGGACCGTCGGTTGTGGTTTTAATAGTAATCAATATGAACCGTCCGTTCTAATAGTAAATCATTATGGACCGTTCATGAATTAGTTACTATTTAGTCCATTCTCCTATAAATAGAAGCTTAATTCTTCTTTCATTCTCACCAATTCACTGAGATTCACAAGAGACACTATAAAGAGCAAGAAGAAGAATATTCTGCTACTTCACTATTGCAGTATCCAGAATTCTACTAAGGTAAGGGATATTATTTATTGTATTCGTAAGGGGTATTATTTCTTTCGTATTCATAAGGAATACTATTTTTCGTATTCATCCTTTAATATGTTAGAATAACCTATCTACGCAAATTACGTACCGTATGATAGGTGAAAATCCATTTGCAGTTTTGTATGTTATTTCTTTTCATATTCTTAAATCTAAACTTACTATGGTAAATATTGCTTCGATAATCCTTGAAACTAGTGGGATTTACTTGAAGTTTTGTGTTTTATCCAGTATTGTTTCATTGGAATATTGATATGAACTTTCTTATTAAAAATATTTAAACCCGAGGCACTATTCATGGGTTACTATTCACTCAAATATTGTTCACTCGGGTATTCGGGACACTTTTTATGTCGGGGTACTATTCACGAGTTACTATTCATCCAATTACTATTTACTCAAATATTATTCACTCTGGTATTTGGTGCACTTTTTCATATCGGGGTACTATTCACGAGGTACTATTCCCGAAGTACTATTAACAGGGTACTATTCACCTGGGGTATTATTCACGATAAAAATTGATTTCTTTTATGTCCAAAATTATTTTTGATACATGAATATTATTGTTGAATTTTACTCCACAAAGCAGTATCATGTTGACAATTTGGATATTTTTAAACTCTGGATAAATTTAAAGTCTTTAATATTTATCATTGATCTCACTTGATTGATGCTTATATCATTGTCATCATCCTCATGATTATATTGTAACGAAAGTCATCTTTGGCCCGTAGTGCAAAGATGGACGGTTGATTATTTGTTTTACAGTTGTATATCTTTGGCCGTAGTGCAAAAAATAGATATTGATTATTGATTTTATAGTTGATATCTTTGGTCATAGTACAAAGATGAACTGTTGATTGATAGCTTTTTGGCGTAGAGCAAAGATGGGCGGTGTATGCCATGATCATGACCACTAGTGATCTTGATTGAATATACTTGGCCCGTAGTGTGCATGGATAATTCGATGATGTGTTTGGTAGGATCATGACCATAGTTGAATGTCTTTGGTCAGAGCAAAATCGACAGATTAATTGATTGGTATGATCATAACCATTGGTTTTATAGTTGAATATCTTTGGCCCGTAGTGCAAAGATAGACAACTGATTGGTATGATCATTGTTATTATATTTGAATATCTTTAGCCTTTGGGGTAAGGATATTGAGTAAACGTTCTATTAAGCCTTTGTGGTAAGGAGAAACTATTAATTTACATGATTATAAATATGAATTGTGAATTTAATAATATTCTTTAGTGGTTCAGGTGAAGACATGTGATGCAAGTTCTTTTTGTATTGGGTACAACAAAGAACTGTTGATGAGTATTACAGGAATGAAATATTAATGATGGACTTTTAATTTGGAGGAAATAGTAGACATTATGTTCTACTTGACTCTTCTAATGGATTGTTGATTTCGCTGCAACTATGGCTGAAAAGTTTGATCATCTACCATATGTTCTAAATCTCTGATTTATTACTGATGAAGGCTATTGATAATTTAATTATTTTTAGTCATGATATTCTTTACTAGGCTAGTTGTACTCACCCTTTTGCTTTACAATTCCTTTCAGGTAATAAGAGTATAGTTGGGTCGAGCGGGGGTAACATGGGAATAGAACGATGGTCTATAGCTGTTGAGGTTTCCCCTAAAACAGTATGAAAATAAATTTATTGAGAATTATAGATAAATGTGTCGTATTTTATACGTCATTTTAACCCTTGATTTTGGTGAACCGAATAGGGTGAGGCGAACCCAACTTTGGAAGGGCGTTTTTCCACTATCATACAAGATGTCTAATGACAGACGACCTCATGTTATCATAAGACAAGGTTGTGCACATGCACTTTTTGATTATATCTATGAGCACTACCTATATAATCTTAGAGTTTGGTTGAAATATAATTTTCACTTGGAGACAATGGAGATAATTATATGTTAAGAGAAGACTCACCATTGGAAAGAAGATGATAGTAATCTTCTCATTTTTCTTTGGGGTCTATTGGGTCAACCAAGGATAATTCTTGAGTCATATGATATCTATCATAACTTAGATGCATGGCCTCCCATGTACGAAGGTTTTCTTGAGCATTTTCCAAAGATTTTAATTTCTAAAATAGTTATTGACTGTACTTTTATGTAAAGTACCATTGTAAGGTGTTGTGGTCGAGGCACCATGAGAGTTACATATATTTGTATTAAAACTCACAACTTATGTGTTGTCGTACTCTGCACGACAGTTCAATAGTTGTATAAATGAAGTTTTTATTTGATTTCTGTAGTGTGATATCTGGCGATTCAGAATGGGTCATGTGGACCTATTTTGAGGGCGTCACAAATGGTATCAGAGCTTAGGGATATGGTTTCTGGTGGAGATCAAGGATTAGAACTAGGAGGGGAGAGACGAATAATATCCTTCGCTAGTGTGTGTCCTACCTAAGCTTAATTTTCTTACTTAAGTTGACAAACTGCGATATGTCAATTGACCTTTGTTTTGAAGATGTATTCTAGAATGATATCTGAAATACAGGAGATGAGCAATTGAAAAATCATGATACAGAGGAAATAACCGGGAATGTACAATCCGAGAAGAAAGCAAGGTATTCTCATCTCTTCGAATTTAACTACCAGGTACGTAAATTTCGAGGGCAAAATTTCATAAGGAGGGGAGATTATAAGACCCCGAATTTATGAAATAAAAGTATTCAATTTTCTTATATTTATTATTCTATTTAGTAAATGGTTAAATTAATAAAATGTTAAAGTTAAGGGTGATATTTAAATTTTTTTGCAAAGTATGAAAGTTGATATAAAATATCCGTTGTGTCGGGGAATATTCGTTTGGTCAGGGAATAATCGCTCGACGACACTATCATTGGTGGACCCCACAACAGAAGTATTATCGTAATTAGAAAACGACAAAAATATTTTTTTTATAAAAATAACGGCAAAAGTTTTACCGTTAAACTATTAAACTACCCGGTGGTAAAAGTACAGTAATACGCGTGATTGCATTGTAGCACACAGTATTGATTATTGATGCTTACGTGAGAATTCACTCAGTTATATTCAATTATTGCTACAGTGATTGATGCATAATATCTCTCATATTATTGATTCAATTATTGTCATAATATTAATATTTTATATTATTAAATCAATAATTGAGACGACAAAGTTATTCATATTATTATTTGCAATATTGACGATATCTAGAAAGTTCTGTCAAAGAGAGATTTGGTCACCTAATTACGCGCCAATAGGGAGAAATCCTTATCGGAAAGTCCCCTCTTTCCTGGGAATGATCTGGTTGTTAAATATTGCGAGTTATAATATTAATGATGAATAATTATTAATAGATTAAAAATGTATTTATTAAAGATAAATAATTTATGGTAAATATTTATTCAATTTTTGATATAAATATAGGGATTGTTATGAGGCGTTTGTTGTAAGTTTGACTTAGTATTCCATGGGAAGATTTACTAATTTTATGGACCGTCGATGGAGGTTTTAATAGATAACCAATCTGGACCATTGATGGTGGTTTTAATAGTTAATCAATCTGGACCATTGATGGTGGTTGTAATAGTAAATCAATCTAGACCATTGATGGTGGTTTTAATAGTAAATCAATCTGGACAATTAATGGTGATTTTAAAAGTAAATCAATCTGGACTGTCGGTGATGGTTTTAAAAGTAAATCAATCTGGACCGTCGGTGGTGGTTTTAAAAGTAAATCAATATGGATCGTCGGTTGTGGTTTTAATAGTAATCAATATGAACCGTCCGTTCTAATAGTAAATCAATCTGGACCATTCATGAATCAGTTACTATTTAGTCCATTCTCCTATAAATTGAAGCTTAATTCTTCTTTCATTCTCACCAATTCACTGAGATTCACAAGAGACACTATAGAGAGAGAAACTATAGAGAGGAAGAAGAAGAGTATTTTGCTACTTCGCTATTGCAGTATCCAGACTTCTACTAAGGTAAGGGATATTATTTGTTTTATTTGTAAGGGATGTTATTTTCGTTTGGTAAGGGATATTATTTGTTGTATTCGTAAGGGGTATTATTTCTTTCGTATTCATAAGGAATACTATTTTTCGTATTCATCCTTTAATATGTTAGAATAACCTGTCTACGTGGATTACGTACCGTATGACAGGTGAAAATCCATTTACAGTTTCGTATGTTATTTCTTTTATATTCTTAAATCTAAACTTACTATGGTAAGTATTGCTTCGATAATCCTTGAAATTAGTGGCATATCCTTGAAGTTTTGTGTTTCATCCAGTATCGTTTTATTGGAATATTGATATGAACTTTCTTATTAAAAATAGTTTCACCCGGGGAACTATTCACGGGTTACTATTCACTCAAATATTGTTCACTCGGGTATTCAGAGCACTTTTTATGCCGGGATACTATTCACGAGTTACTATTCACCCGATTACTATTCACTCGAATATTATTCACTCGGTTATTTGGTGCACTTTTCATGCCGAGGTACTATTCACGAGGTACTATTCTTGAAGTAGTATTCACAAGGTACTATTCACTGGGATACTATTCACCTGGGGTACTATTCACGATAAAAATTGATTTCTTTTCTATCCAAAATTATTTTTGATACATGAATATTATTGTTGAATTTTACTCCACAAAGCAGTATCATGTTGACAATTTGAATATTTTTAAACTCTGGATAAATTTAAAGTCTTTAATATTTATCATTGATCTCACTTGATTGATGCTTATATCATTGTCATCATCCTCATGATTATATTGTAACGAAAGTCATCTTTGGCCCGTAGTGCAAAGATGGACGGTTGATTATTTGTTTTACAGTTGTATATCTTTGGCCGTAGTGCAAAAATAGACTGTTGATTATTGATTTTATAGTTGATATCTTTGGTCATAGTACAAAGATGAACTGTTGATTGATAGCTTTGGCCCGTAGAGCAAAGATGGACAGGTGTATGCCATGATCATGACCACTAGTGATACTGACGAATATACTTGGCCCGTAGTGTGCATGGATAATTCGATGATGTGTTTGGTAGGATCATGACCATAGTTGAATGTCTTTGGCTGTAGTGCACCGACAGACAATTGATTGGTATGATCATAACCATTGGTTTTATAGTTGAATATCTTTGGCCCGTAGTGCAAAGATAGACAACTGATTGGTATGATCATTGTTATTATATTTGAATATCTTTAGCCTTTGGGGTAAGGATATTGAGTAAACGTTCTATTAAGCCTTTGTGGTAAGGAGAAACTATTAATTTACATGATTATAAATATGAATTGTAAATTTAACTATATTCTTTAGTGGTTCAGGTGAAGACAGGTGATGCAAGTTCTCTTTGTATTGGGTACAACAAAGAACTGTTGATGAGTATTACAGGAATAAAATATTAACGATGGACTTTTAATTTGGAGGAGATAGTAGACATTATGTTCTACTTTACTCTTCTAATGGATTGTTGATTCCGCTGCAACTATGGTTGAAATTTTTTATCATCTACCATATGTTCTAAATCTCTAATTTATTACTGACGAAGGCTATTGATAATTTAATTATCTTTAGTCATGATATTCTTTACTGGACTAGTTGTGCTCACCCTTTTGCTTCACAATTCCTTTCAGGTAATAAAAGTGTAGTTGGGTCGAGCGAGGGTAACAGGGGAATAGAACGATGGTCTATAGCTGTTGAGGTTTTCCTTAAAACAGTATGGAAATAATTTTATTAAGAATTATAGATAAATGTGTCGTATTTTATACGTCATTTTAACCGTTAATTTTGGTGAACCGAATAGGGTGAGGTGAATCCAACTTTGGAAGAGCATTTTTCCACTATCATACAAGATGTCTAATGACAGACGACCTCGTGTTCTTATAAGACAGGGTTGTGCACATGCACTTGTTGATTATATCTATGAGCAATACCTATATAATCTTAGAGTTTGGTTGAAATATAATTCTCACTTTGAGACAATGGAGATAATTATATGTCAAGAGAAGACTCACCATTGGAAAGAACATGATAGTAATCTTCTCGTTTTTCTTTGGGGTCTATTGGGTCAACCAAGGATAATTCTCGAGTCATATGATATCTATCATAACTTAGATGCATGGCCTCCCATGTACGAAGGTTTCCTTGAGCATTTTCCAAAGATTTTAATTTCTAAAACAGTTATTGATTGTACTTTTATGTAAAGTACCATTGTAAAGTGTTGTGGTCGAGGCACCATGAGAGTTACATATATTTGTATTAAAACTCACAGCTTATGAGTTATCATACTCTGCACGACAGTTCAATAGTTGTATAAATATAGTTTGTATTTGATTTCTGTAGTGTGATATCTGGCGATTCAGAATGGGTCGTGCGGATCTATTTTTGGGGAATCAGTGGTTATGTTATAACTTCTTTTTTGGGTTTGGGAGTTTGAAAAATTGACAATGAGACAGTGAAGGGAATAGTTAATACACTTGCACCGTTACTTATATAGAACTGTGGGGCTAATGAGTACTTGGGAGAGAGCAAACAAGCTATGCATTGCTTACATAATTTAGTGCCAACCTTGTGCTTGGGCCAGTAAGGCTGCAAATATGTTAAACAATTGCATTAATTTTATATGAACCAAATATAGAGACATATTTAATACTCCCTCCGTTCTACGAATAAGAGTTCTATTTGTAAACCTAAAAGATATATTTTTCTTTCATGTTTTGTTCCAACATATAATGACTGTTAGATTCGTAGTAGGTGCATAATAGTGAAATTATATTTTTAAACTTGAGAACATTATAACATTTTATATTATTGTCCATTAAAAAATGACTCTTTTTTAAAATCGAAAGAGTAGTATATATTCTGATTACATCGAGATGGAGGTTTTGGTTTAGCCAATTAGTGGCATGCTAAAAACTACAACTTAATTTTTTAGTAATTAGGTTTGTTGGCCTCTAGTGTGCCAAAGAGGAGGGAGAAAAAATTGGTTAGTAATGTTATTTTGAGCTTTTGGAACAATCCTACATTTAATAAAATACTAAGAATTCTGGGATTTATATGACAATGTAGAGCAAGTTTAAATTTGTCCCGTCGGGGACTTCCGATAAAATTGGAACGATACAAAGAAGATTAGCATGGCCCCTACGCAAGGATGACACGCACAAATCGAGAAATGGTCCTATTTTTTTGTAGTTTTTGCGAGTCTCGATCCTCGCCTTCAAGAACGAACTTTTCCACTCTTTTGCAACTATTTCAACCTTAATTTTTGAATATTCTATTTCCAATTTTTTTTCGAAATATAAGTTCAAATCTGGATACCTCCTCTCAAAAGTAAGGAAAATATCTTGAACAGATTGGTAATTTACTTCAGGTTTACTAGTTAGCCAGAAAGTAGAACCTGCCTAGCTTTAAATTATAGGTTGGTACACAATGATAATTTATTAAACAAACATTCAAACCGAATTTACAGAAGCAAATTGTTGATGCAACTTCTTTTCTCAATTTTATCCTAGCAGAAAATCACAAACACTATTTAGAAAATTTTTTGACATGTGAAAAAAAACATAGTCAGTAAATATAAGTTGCGTGTACAAATTAATCTTCCAAATCCAAATAAAGCATAGAAAATGAATTGGATGAGTAACTTGTCTATTTTGAGCATATTCAAGACGGAAAATAATGATTTCCAATTCTTGTATGGCATTTAATGCCCTTGGAAAAATTATGTTCACCCTTATTTGTCAATTCAATAAAGCCAACAAGGGCTATGAAATTTTTGAGCTGCAAAAATAAATTCAAAAATCTTACACAAATTATGTGTCCCGAGTATGGAATATATTGTGAATATCTTCTTATTACTTTCAGCATCTGAAACTTCCAATAACTCTTTTGGGTATGATCTTCTTGGGCAACACAAATATTTTCAAGGTATTAGCATCTAGGCAATATGGTGCGAATAATTTCATGCCCTATGTTCCACATCGACTGTCCAGAAAACATAAATTTGATATAATGTTATAGTTGTGGGTAATATTTATAAATTTTGCAAAGTACGCAAGTTGTTATATAATATTCGATTGGTCAAGGAATATTAAATGCGACAACACAATCATTGGTGGACCCCATAATGTAATTATTATCGGATTGAGAAAACGACAAAAATATTTTTATGAAAATAACTATGGAAGTTTTACCGTTGATCTTCGTTGAACTACTTTCGGTAGTAAAAGTGCGATGTCGCGTGGTTCCATTGTAGCACACGGTATTGATTATTAATGCTTATGTGAGAAGTCACTCAGTTTGATTCAATTATTGTCGATATTTTATATGTTATTAAATCAATAATTGAGATGACGAAGTTGTTAATATTATTATTTGCATTATTAACGATGTCTAGAAGTTACGCGAGGAGAGGTTTGGTCACCTAATTGGCATGATAGGGAGAAATCCTTATTGAAAGCCCCCTCTTTCACGAAAATGACCTCGGTCGATTAATAGTGAGAATAATAATAATGATGATGAAGTTTTGTTTTATTCGTATTATTAACGTAATAAAACAGAAATAACGTTTTATATAAAACAGAATACTTTTATAAAGTTATTCGTTTTATTAGGCTAATAGTAAAATCTTTTTATATAAAACAGAATACTTTTATAAAGTTATCTGTTTTATTAGACAATAATTAGAATATATTATATTTTATTTTGTATAGTGTTTGCAAAGTGCCTGCATAGTATTTGTATAGTAAAATCTTTTTAAAAGTTATTCATTTTATTAGATTATAAATAGAATATATTTTATTTTATTTAAAAGATTTTACTTTAAATATGGACCGTCTGATTAAAGTAAATCAATCTGGACCGTTCATGGATTGGTTACTATTTATTCCATTCTTTTATAAATAGAAGCTCATTCCTTCATTATTTCTTACAAATTCACTAAAACTCTAGAGAGAGAAACTATAGAGAGAAAGAAGAAAAGTATTCTGCTACTTCACTACTCCGATATCAAGTTTCTTTTACGGTAAGGAGTATTATTTCTTTTGTATTCATGAAGAGAACTTCTATTATTCCATCTTTATTATTCTGTTGGAATAACCTGTATACGCGGGCTACCCTATACTTGGTGAAATTCTTTTGTATTCCATTCTTTATTATTCTGTTGGAATATCCTGTTTGTGCTTTACGCCGGACCTGGTTCCGTCTTTATTATTCTGTTGGAATATCCATGCATGCTTTTACGCCGGACTGATTAAAATCTTTATTATTACATTGGAACATCCTGTTGGTGTGAATTTCACTGACTGAGTTCCGTCATTTAGTATTACATTGGAATAACTTTGTTTTGGCGCAATCTGGGATGCATGGTGATTTCATTGTATTCTATTCTTTATTATTACTGTTGGAATATCCCGCGGTGCGTATTATGCCCGATTGGTTCCGTTATTTATTATTACGATGGAATACTTTTGTCTATCTGATACCGCATGCATAGTGATTTCTTTTATTATTCCATTCTTTATTATACTCAGTTGGTTAAAGTTTTGACTTCTACACTCCATGAAATTAGTGGAATATTCTTTATATTTGCGCTTCATCCAGTATCTTTTCATGGAAATATTCTTCTGAGCATTCTTAAATTTTACTTACAAAGAAGTATTATGTTGACAATTTGGATGTTATTAGTTCCTGAATAAATTAATTCTTGAACTTGTTTTATTGAATTCTTATATCATTGTCATCATCCTCATGTTTATATTATTTTTGAAATTCATCTGTGGCCTGTACTGCATAGATGGACTTGGTATGATTATGACCAGGGATTATTTGGTGTAATCATGACCATAATATTACAAATGATGCGGTAAAAGTCCTCATTGGCCCGAAAAGCATTGATGGACAGTTGTTGGCATGATCATAACCATTGATGAATACACGAATATCCTTGGCCCGTATGCATGGATAATTTGTGGTTGTGATACTAATGAATATCATTGGCCGTAGTGCAGGGATGATGTGGATTATTTATTAAGCTGAGTCCCAGCGATAAAAATTGATGAAAACATTTTAAATCATAGAAGATAGTAGATTTTATTCTCTACTTGACTCTTCTAATAGATTGCTTATTCCGCTGCAGTTAAACTTGATGTCTATTGTATTTTATCAGTTTAACATTGTTGAAGACTAATGATAATTTATTCTGCATTATCTTAGTCATAATATTTCTTATTGGGCTAGTTGAGCTCACCCTTTCTTTCACTTTATTTCTTCTTGAAATGAGAATATATTTGGGACTTAGTCGGGGAAAGGAGTAGCGGTCGAGATGATAGCATTAGTAGTCCTCACTATTCTGATTAAATAATGTGACAATAAATGTAATGAGGACTCCTTTGAGTTTGTATACTGTCTAGATGACAATATACGCATGAAAACTCTTAGATTATGTTTTGTCGTATTTTACACGACAGTTGTATTATTAAGTTGTATTTGAATTTTGTACCATGTATTTGGCGACTCAAGATGGGTGATGAATACCTATTTTTGGGGGCGTCACAGTTGGTATCAAAGCTTAGGGATATGATCCATGATTGAGATGTGAGATAAGAACTAGGAGGGAGAGGCGGGAATTCCTTCGCTAGTATGACCTACCTAAGTTTATTTGGTATTTAATTGGTCGGTCAGAGTATAGGGATAATATGTGATATATTAATTAACCCTTGTTTTGTGGCAGTATTTGAAAATGGCATCCGGGAATGTTGAGAAGATCAATGGAGCACAGGAGACCGTTGAGTCTCCACAGAATAATAATCAGGATAATGTGCATCAGGAAGGCAAAAATCCTAATGCAAACAACAACACTGACCAAATGATGAACAATGGAATGTTCCGAGGCTTCATGCAATTCATGTAACATCAAGCGAGGCGGTTCTCATCCAAAATGCGGTGGAAACACAAGAACTCGGACGGTCACCGCCAAACAGTTCAAGGAGCTGGGATCACCGGAGTTTTTTGGAGAGCCAAAACCACTTAAGGCGGAGACGTGGATAAAGAAAATCAACAAGATATTTGATGTCTTGGGTTGCTCCGAGGAGCAAAAGGTTCCCTTTTCCACTTTCATATTGCGGGCAGAGGCAGATCACTGGTGGGAATCTGTAAAGCGTACTCAACCTGCCGCACTGAAGATGTCTTGGGAGAAGTTCCAAGAACTGTTCAACGACAAGTACTTTCCCGAAGGTATTCATCACATGAAAGAGGTAGAGTTCATTAAACTGGAACAAAACAACATGACCGTGTCACAAGATGCGAAGCCAAGTTTGCCGAAATTTTGTCGGTTTGCGTCCCATTTGGTTGATAATGAGGAGAGAATGACGCGAATATTTCTAAGAGGTTTGAAACCGGAGATACGTCAATATCTTATCTCTCATAAGCGTATGGTTTGTATTCGGGATGTTGTTAATAGGGCTCGATTATTGGAAGCGCGATAATGAGTCAACCCAACCAAAAAGAAGCGGTGACAAAATGATAATACCGATGATAGCGATCATCGAAGCGGTGACAATAAGCGTGGAGGAATCAACATGCGAAATAGTAACCACCGGTGGTAATCATGGTCAAAACAATAAGAATGGACATTTTAAGAAAAGAAGATTCAACAATGATGGAAAGACGTCAACATCAGCACCTGTCGTTAAGGAAGGAGAATGACCACCTATCATATGCTTCAAATATGGAGGGGAGGGAAACATCACCCAAAGCGCATGCGATGCCTCCAAAGCATGTTACAATTGTGGAAGAAGTACACCGCCCAATTTTGTCGTGTGCATCAAGACAAGTCCAAGCGGGATGGAGGCAAAGAAAGGCCGTCCCTGCATAAGACAAAACCGGTTGTTTAAGGGAGAGTGTTTGTTGTGACCTCCCAGAAAGAAAGGAACCCGAACGAGGTCATCACAGGTAAGCTTATCATAAATTCTAGTGAAGTATATACCTTATTTGATACCGGTTCTACCCATTCTTTTATTTCTCCTACTTTCGCTCAACGTTTAAATTTGACTCCGGAGAAATTAGACTTTAACTTTTCTATTGAAACTCCGTTGGGAGAAACCTTCATTACATCCACTGTTTATAAGTCTTGTTTGGTTCAAATCGGTACCCTCAGATTACCTGTCGACCTTATTTCATTGAAAATACTTGCATTTGACATAATTCTAGGGATTGATTGGTTAACTACTCATCATGCAAAAATTGATTGTTTTCGTAAGGTTGTTAGCTTTCATATTCCTAATCAACCTATTATGCGAATTCAAGCAACCAAACCATTAAAATCAATCACTGTCATCTCAAGCCATAAAGTTATTCGTTTATTGAAAAACGGATGTCAAGCTTTCTTAGCTCATGTCATGGATCTAAACAAAAATACGTCAGTTTTGAATGATATTTCTATTGTTAATGAATTTCTGACGTATTCCACGAAGAACTTCTGGCATACCCCCGTAAGCGTGAAATTGAATTTTGTATCGACCTTGAACCAAAGATACAAAACCCATTTCCAAAGCCCCATATAGAATGGCTCTATTGAACTTCAAGAGTTAAAGACCCAACTGCAGGAATTGTTAGACATTGGCTTTATTCGTCCTAGTACTTCTCCTTGGGGTGCTCCTATTCTATTCGTGAAGAAGAAAGATGAAAGTATGCGACTTTGTATTGATTATCGAGAGTTGAATCATGTCACCATCAAAAATAGGTACCCATTGCCACGTATCGATGACCTATTTGACCAGTTGCAAGGCGCCAAATTCTTTTCAAAGATTGATCTTCGTTCCGGATATCACCAATTGAAGATTAGAACTAATGACATTCCAAAGACGACTTTCAGAACTCGGTATGGGCATTATGAATTTCTAGTCATGTCTTTTGGATTGACTAATGCTCCTACTGCCTTTATGGATATGATGAACCGAGTATTCAAGGAATATTTGGATCACTTTGTGGTTGTCTTTATTGATGACATCCTTATTTATTCCAAAAGCTGTGAAGATCATGAGAAAAACTTGAGGCTGATTCTCCAAAAGCTTCGTGAATATAAGCTTTATGCCAAGTTGAAGAAATGCGAGTTCTGGCTTGAGGAAGTAGCATTCCTTAGGCACGTGGTACAAGTCATGGAATATCTATTGACCCGGCAAAGATTGAAGCCATTCAAAGATAGGAGCAACCTAAATCAGTGACCGAAGTACGTAGCTTTCTCGGCTTAGCTGGTTATTATCGGAGATTCGTAGAAGGATTTTCTCGAATCGCTACTCCCTTAACTCAGCTGACTCGGAAAGATACAAAATTCGGTTGGAACGAGGAATGTGAGAAGAGTTTTCAAGAACTCAATAGAAGACTCATTTTAGCACCTGTTCTGACAATACCATCTGGCTCGGAGGGATTTGTCATCTACAGTGATGCTTCAGGCAAGGGGTTAGGATGTGTTCTCATGCAACATGGGAAAGTTATAGCCTATGCCTCTCGACAACTCAAAGAATATGAGAGGAATTATCCTACTCATGATCTAGAGTTGGCAGCTGTTGTCTTCGCACTTAAAATTTGGAGTCATTACTTGTATGGGGAGAAAGTGGAGATCTTTACAGATCATAAAAGCCTCAAATATTACTTCACTCAAAAGGAACTCATGCGACAACGACGTTGGCTTGAACTGTTGAAAGATTATGATCATACCATCCAATACCATCCTGGAAAAGCAAACGTGGTAGCTGACGCATTGAGTAGAAGATCATATGCGGGTACAAGTGCGATATTGTCAACGCAAAGGCCCATCTTGTATGACTTGCAAAGGATGGAGATAGAATTAAAGACTCCAGGGACCCATGTGATGATAACGAATATATGAGTAGAACCGACTTTAATCGATAAAGTTAAAGTTGCTCAAGCTACAGACCTGGAGCTGATGCATATGAGGAAGAAAGTACAAGAATGTGCTATGCCGGAAGCAAGAATCGATGAAGAAGGAATATTTCAAGTCAACTCCAGACTTTGTGTTCCTAACGACCCTGATTTAAAGTATAAAATCATGATGGAGGCGCACAACACACCGTTTGCAATCCATCACGGGAGTATCAAAATGTATCGTGATCTTTGTCATACATTTTGGTGGAGCAATATGAAGAGAGAGATAATACCATTTATCTCAAGGTGTCTAACTTGTCAACGAGTCAAAGCGGAGCATCAAGTACCAAAAGGTCCATTGCAACCACTTGAAATTCCGAATGGAAGTGGGAGCACATTACTATGGATTTCAATTCTTTGGGTCTTCCCAAGGTTTCTCAAGGCATTGATGCAATTTGGGTCATTGTTGATAGATTGACCAAGTCTCGCTCATTTCTTACCAATACGAGAAACTTATACACTTGACGTCTTTCTCGTATGTGTACATAAACGAGATTGTAAGATCGCATGGTATGCCAAGTATCCATAGTTTCGATCGAGACCCAAGATTCACTTCACGATTTTGGGTTAGTTTGCAAAAAGCTATGGGCACATATTTACAATTTAGTTGACTTATCATCCTTTGATGGACGGACAATCAGAGAGGACTATTCAAACTCTTGAAGATTTATTAAGACTCTGTGTCCTTGACTTCAAGGAAGTTGGGACAAGTTCTTACCATTGGTGGAGTTTTCCTACAACAACAGTTATCAAGCAAGTATTGGCATGGCTCCATTTGAGGCGTTGTATGGAAGAAAGTGTCGTTCTCCAGTATGCTGGGATGAGGTGGGTGAAGCAACGTTGTTGGGACCGGAGTTGGTACATATGACTACGAGAAAAGATTCAAACGATCCGACAACATATAAAAACCTCACAAGGCCAAAAAAAAGAGTTATCTTGATCTTCATCAAAAGGACGTGGAATTCGATATTGGAGATCATGTGTTGTTACGTGTTGCTCCATGGAAAGGAATTCTGAGATTTGGAAAGAGAGGAAAGCTCAATCCTCGATTCATTGGCCCATTTTAATCCTCGATCGGTAGGGATTGTAGCCTATAGACTTGCTTTACTGTAAGTATGTCTCTCGTGTTCATAACGTTTTCATATATCCATATTACGTAAATATGTGAAAGACACTGAACCATATTATTGAGTTAGAACCTAGACGAAATAGCGGAAGATTTAACGTATGAAGAGGTTCATGTTCAAATCTTGGATAAGAAGGAACATATTCTACGCTCCAAGGTTATACCTCAAGTCAAAGTGTTATGGAGAAACCACGATGTTGAGGAAATGACACAGGAGTTAGAATCTAAAATGAAATCAAGGTATCCTTACCTCTTGACATACCAGTCGTACCCTAATTTCGAGGGAGAAATTTCATAAGAAGGGAGATTGTAAGACCCCAACTTTTATAAATAAAATGAATTTTCTATAAATATCATTTTGAATATTATGGAATAAATTTGATATAATGTTATAGTTGTGGGTAATATTTATAAATTTTGCAAAATCATGTGAAGTTGTTATATAATATTCAATTGGTCAAGGAATATTCGTACGACGGCACAATCATTGGTGGACCCCACAACAGAATTATTATCGGATTGAGAAAACAACAAAAATATTTTTATGAAAATAACGGCAGAAGTTTTACCGTTGATACTATTGAACTACTAGGTAGTTAAAGTATAGTAATACGCGTGGTTGCATAGTAGCACACGGTATTGATTATTAATGCTTATGTGAGAAGTCACTCAGTTTGATTCAATTATTGTTGATATTTTATATGTTATTAAATCAATAATTGAGATGACGAAGTTGTTAATATTATTATTTGCATTATTAACGATGTCTAGAAGTTACGCGAGGAGAGGTTTGGTCACCTAATTGCGGCATGATAGGGAGAAATTCTTATTGGAAAGCCCCTCTTTCACGGAAGCGACTGGTCAATTAATATTGTGAATAATAATAATGATGATGAAGTTTTGTTTTATTCAGTATTATTAACGTAATAAAACAAAATAACTTTTTATATAAAAGCAGAATACTTTTATAAAGTTATTCTTTTATTAGGCTAATAGTAAAATCTTTTTATATAAAATGAATACTTTTATAAAGTTATACATTTTATTAGACAATAATTAGAATATATTATATTTTATTTTGCATAGTGTTTGCATAGTATTTGCATAGTAAAATCTTTTTAAAAGTTATTCGTTTTATTAGATTATAAATAGAATATATTATATTTTATTTAAAAGTTTTGCTTTAAATATGGACCGTCAGATTAATGTAAATCAATACGGACCGTTCATGGATTAATTCTATTTATTCCATTCTTCTATAAATGAAGTTCATTCCTTCATTATTTCTTACTTAATTCCTTTGAAACTCTAGACGGAGAAACTATAGAGAGAAAGAAGAAAAGTATACTCGCTACTTCACTACTCAGATATCAAGTTTCTTTTTACGGTGAGGGTATTATTTCTTTTGTATTCATGAAGAGAACTTCTATTATTCCATTTTTATTATTACATTAGAATAACTTTGTATCTGTGAGCTACCTATACTTGGTGAAATTCTTACGTATTCCATTCTTTATTATTACATTTGGAATATCCTGTTTGTGCTTTACAAGAACACCGGGTTCCGTCTTTATTATTATTACATTGGAATATCACATGCATGCTTTACGTCGGACACTGGTTACATCTTTATTATTACATTGGAACATCCTTTGGTGTGAATTTCACGACACCGGTTTAAATCATTTTAGTATTACATTTGGAATAACTTTCATGTCATCTGAAGTACCGCATGTATGGTGATTTCTGTTGTATTCCATTCTTTATTATTACTGTTGGAATATCACAGCCGGTCGTATTATTACACTTTGACACAGTTCCATTATTTATTATTACGATGGAATAACTTTGTCATCTGCAATCTGCATGCATGGTGATTTCTTTTGTTATTCCATTCTTTATTATACTCACTTGGTTAAAGTTTTGACTTCTACACTCCATGAAATTAGTGGAATAATCTTGATATTTGCGCTTCATCCAGTATCTTTTCATGAAAATATTCTTCTGAGCATTCTTGAATTTTATTTTACAAAGAAGTATCATGTTGACAATTTGGACGTTATTAGTTCCTGAATAAATTAATTCTTGAACTTGTTTTATTGAATTCTTATATCATTGTCATCATCCTCATGTTTATATTATTTTTGAAAGTCATCTGTGGCTGTAAAGCATAGATGGACTTGGTATGATTATGACCGAGGATTATTGATTGTAATCATGGCCGTAATGTTACAAATGATGTGGTAAAAGTCCTCATTGGCCCAAAGTGCATTGATGGACAGTTGTTGGCATGATCATGACCATTGATGAATACACAAATATCCTTAGCCCATAGTGCATGAATAATTTGTTCATGACCATTGATGAATACACGAATATCCTTGGCCCATAGTGCATGAATAATTTGTGGTTGTGATACTAATGAATATCCTTGGCCGTAGTGCAGGGATGATGTGGATTATTTATTAAGGTGAGTCCCAGCGATAAATATTGATGAAAATATTTTAAATCATAGAAGATAGTAGATTTTATTCTCTACTTGACTCTTCTAATAGATTGCTTGTTCCGCTGCAGTTAAACTTGAAGTCTATTGTATTTTATTAGTTTAACATTATTGAAGACTAATGATAATTTATTCTTCATTATCCACCTCCATCTCATATTATATGACGTTTTAGAGTTGTGAACAATAATTATTAAAAATAATTGTATAACATTAAATTTAATATCAGTTGTTTATAATACCCTTAAATTCTCATAATTATCATACTTATCTCATTCTCTCTATCTGACCTCCATTGGGTGATCAAGAAAGTCCATGGCCTAGGTTAGTGACCTCCATTGCACTCTGTAGGGGTACTCGCCTAAGGTCTACCCAAGTGGTGGAGCCTACATCATAATTTGTGACAGAGAGGGCTTGCGTTCGCGTAGCCTCTACCCAAATCTTGTTTGATAAAATTTGTTTACAATCATGATTTTCTTGTAATAAGCTAAATAATAATTATGGTGCCAAAATCAGGTATATATTAAAATGGTTGTTCTAAAATTAATTACAAGCATGCAACTCCATAAAGTTCAAGGTAGAATAGGCTTTTGAAACCACTAGCTTGTTAGACAGATTGTTTCCACACAAAAATACTCCCTCCACCTCCATCTCATATTATATGACGTTTTAGAGATTATTCAAAATAATTGTATAACATTAAATTTAATATCAATTATTTATAATACCCTTAAATTCTCATAATTATCATACTTATCTGATTCTCTCTATCTGACCTGTAACATTTACAATGAGGGGTAATTTTGGAAAGATGGTAGTTAATCCTCTAGATTACATAAAAACAAATAGTTTGGGTAAAATAAAATCATCTAAAATGTCATATATTATGGGACGGAGGAGTACATCATTTGGCAAACCAAGTTCAAGACTCTCTCCGATCCTCCATGCAAAGACATTGTTCTCAATTTCAATAGTGGGTTATGTTATTACTTCTTTTTGGGGTTTGGGAATTTCAAAAATTGGCAATGAGACAGTGAAGGGAATAGTTAATACACCTGCAACATTACTTGTACAGAACTGTGGGGCTAATGAGCACTTGGGAGAGAGCAAACAAGCTCTGCATCGCTTACATAATTTAGTGTAAACCTTGTGCTGGGGCCAGTACGGCTGCAAATATGTTAAACAATCGCAATAATTTTATATGAACCAAATATAGAGACATATTTAATACTCCCTCCGTTCTGCGAAGAAGAGTTCTATTTGTAAACCTAAAAGATATATTTTTCTTTCATGTTTTGTTCCAACATATAATGACTGTTAGATTCGTAGTAGGTGTATGATAGTGAAATTATATTTTTAAACCTGAGAACATTATGACATTTTATATTATCGTCCATAAAAAATGCTCTTTTTTAAAATCGAGAGAGTAGTATGTATTCTGATTACATCGAGATGGAGGTTTTTGTTTAGCCAATTAGTGGCATGCAAAAATCTACATAACTTAATTTTTTATTAATTAGGCTTTTGGCCTCCGGTGTGCTAAAAGAGGAGGAGAAAAAATTGGTCATTAATGCTATTTTATGCTTTTTGAACAATCCCACATTTAATAAAATACTAAGAATTCGAGATTTATATGTCAATATAGAGCATGTTTAAATTTGCCCTTCGAGGACATCCGATAAAATTCGAACGATACAAAGAAGATTAGCATGGCCCCTGCGCAAGGATGATGACACGCACAAATCGAGAAATGTTCTAAATTTTTTGTAGTTTTTGCGAGTCTCGAATCTCGCCTTCTCTTTTGCAACTATTTCAACCTTAATTTACGAATATTCAATTTCCAATTTTTTTTCGAAATATAAGTTCAAATTTGGATACCTCCTATCAAAAGTAAGGAAAATATCTTGAACAGATTGGTAATTTACTTCAGGTTTACTAGTCAGTCTGAAAGTAGAACATGTCTGGCTTTAAATTATAGGCTATGTGGTACACAATGATAATTTATTAAACACACATTCAAACCGAATTTACATAAGCAAATCGTTGATGCAACTTCTTTCTCAATTTTATCCTAGCAGAAAATTACAAACACTATTTAGAAAAAAAATTTGACATGTGACAAAAAACCTAGTTAGTAAATATAAGTTGCGTGTACAAATTAATCCTCCAAATCCAAATAAAGCATAGAAAATGAACTTGATGAGTAACTTGTCTATTTTGAGCATATTCAAGAAGGAAAATAATGATTTCCAATTCTTGTATGGCATTTAATGCCCTTGGAAAAATTATGTTCACCCTTATTTGTCAATTCAATAAACCTAACAAGGGCTATGAAATTTTTTAGCTGCAAAAATAAATTCATAAATCTTACACAAATTATGTGTCCCGAGTATGGGATATATTGTGAATATCCTCTTATTACTTTCAACATCCGAAACTTCCAATAACTCTTTTGGGTATGTTCTTCTTGGGCAACACAAATATTTTCAAGGACTTAGCATCTAGGCCATATGTTGCGAATAATTTCATGCGCTATGTTCCACATCGACTGTCCAGAAAACATAAGCGACGGGACAAGTGACAAGTCTATAAATAAGGATATACTATTAACACCAAAACTTACTTACCTGGATGGGGTCAATGGGTGATCAAGAAAGTCCATGGCCTAGGTTAGTGACCTCCATTGCACTCTGTAGGGGTGCTCGCCTAAGGTCTACCCAAGTGGTGGAGCCTACATCATAATTTGTGACAGAGAGGGCTTGCGTTACATGACCTCTACCCAAATCTTGTTTGTTAAAATTTGTTTACAATCATGATTTTCTTGTAATAAGCTAAATAATAATTATGGTGCCAAAATCAGGTATATATTAAAATGTTTGTTCTAAAATTAATTACAAGCATGCAACTCCATAAAGTTCAAGGTAGAATAGGCTTTTGAAACCACTAGCTTGTTATACGAGTTGTTTCCACACAAAAAATACTCCTCCACCTCCATCTCATATTATATGACGTTTTAGAGATTATTCAAAATAATTGTATAACATTAAATTTAATATCAATTATTTATAATACCCTTAAATTCTCATAATTATCATACTTATCTGATTCTCTCTATCTGACCTGTAACATTTACAATGAGGGGTAATTTTGGAAAGATGGTAGTTAATCCTCCTAGATTACATAAAAAACAAATAGTTTGGGTAAAATAAAATCATCTAAATGTCATATATTATGGGAAGGAGGGAGTACATCATTTGGCAAACCAAGTTCAGTACTCCTCCAGTCCTCCATGCAGTACATTGTTCTCAATTTCAATAGTGGGTTATGTTATTACTTCTTTTTGGGGTTTGGGAATTTCAAAATTGGCAATGAGGCGAGTGAAGGAATAGTTAATACACCGCAACATTACTTATGCAGGTGTGGGGCTAATGAGCACTTGGGAGAGAGCAAACAAGCTCGCATCGCTACATAATTTAGTGTAAACCTTGTCTTTGGGGCGAGACATTTGCGCAAATATGTTAAACAATCGCAATAATTTTATATGAACCAAATATAGAGACATATTTAATACTCCCTCCGTTCTGCGAAGAAGAGTTCTATTTGTAAACCTAAAAGATATATTTTTCTTTCATGTTTTGTTCCAACATATAATGACTGTTAGATTCGTAGTAGGTGTATGATAGTGAAATTATATTTTTAAACCTGAGAACATTATGACATTTTATATTATCGTCCATAAAAAATGCTCTTTTTTAAAATCGAGAGAGTAGTATGTATTCTGATTACATCGAGATGGAGGTTTTTGTTTAGCCAATTAGTGGCATGCAAAAATCTACATAACTTAATTTTTTATTAATTAGGCTTTTTGGCCTCCGGTGTGCCAAAAGAGGAGGGAGAAAAAATTGGTCATTAATGCTATTTTATGCTTTCGGAACAATCCCACATTTAATAAAATACTAAGAATTCCAGGATTTATATGTCAATATAGAGCATGTTTAAATTTGCCCCTTCGAGGACATCCGATAAAATTCGAACGATACAAAGAAGATTAGCATGGCCCCTGCGCAAGGATGATGACACGCACAAATCGAGAAATGTTCTAAATTTTTTGTAGTTTTTGCGAGTCTCGAATCTCGCCTTCTCTTTTGCAACTATTTCAACCTTAATTTCTGAATATTCAATTTCCAATTTTTTTTCGAAATATAAGTTCAAATTTGGATACCTCCTATCAAAAGTAAGGAAAATATCTTGAACAGATTGGTAATTTACTTCAGGTTTACTAGTCAGTCTGAAAGTAGAACATGTCTGGCTTTAAATTATAGGCTATGTGGTACACAATGATAATTTATTAAACACACATTCAAACCGAATTTACATAAGCAAATCGTTGATGCAACTTCTTTTCTCAATTTTATCCTAGCAGAAAATTACAAACACTATTTAGAAAATTTTTTTGACATGTGACAAAAAACCTAGTTAGTAAATATAAGTTGCGTGTACAAATTAATCCTCCAAATCCAAATAAAGCATAGAAAATGAACTTGATGAGTAACTTGTCTATTTTGAGCATATTCAAGAAGGAAAATAATGATTTTCAATTCTTGTATGGCATTTAATGCCCTTGGAAAAATTATGTTCACCCTTATTTGTCAATTCAATAAACCTAACAAGGGCTATGAAATTTTTTAGCTGCAAAAATAAATTCATAAATCTTACACAAATTATGTGTCCCGAGTATGGGATATATTGTGAATATCCTCTTATTACTTTCAACATCTGAAACTTCCAATAACTCTTTTGGGTATGTTCTTCTTGGGCAACACAAATATTTTCAAGGACTTAGCATCTAGGCCATATGTTTGCGAATAATTTCATGCTATTTATGTTCCACATCGACTGTCCAGAAAACATAAGCGACGGGACAAGTGACAAGTCTATAAATAAGGATATACTATTAACACCAAAACTTATTTACCTGGATGGGGTCAATGGGTGATCAAGAAAGTCCATGGCCTAGGTTAGTGACCTCCATTGCACTCTGTAGGGGTGCTCGCCTAAGGTCTACCCAAGTGGTGGAGCCTACATCATAATTTGTGACAGAGAGGGCTTGCATGTCAAGCATGACCTCTACCCAAATCTTGTTTGTTAAAATTTGTTTACAATCATGATTTTCTTGTAATAAGCTAAATAATAATTATGGTGCCAAAATCAGGTATATATTAAAATGGTTGTTCCAAAATTAATTACAAGCATGCAACTCCATAAAGTTCAAGGTAGAATAGGCTTTTCGAAACCACTAGCTTGTTAGCACAGTTGTTTCCACACAAAAAATACTCCCTCCACCTCCATCTCATATTATATGACGTTTTAGAGATTATTCAAAATAATTGTATAACATTAAATTTAATATCAATTATTTATAATACCCTTAAATTCTCATAATTATCATACTTATCTGATTCTCTCTATCTGACCTGTAACATTTACAATGAGGGGTAATTTTGGAAAGATGGTAGTTAATCCTCCTAGATTACATAAAAAACAAATAGTTTGGGTAAAATAAAATCATCTAAATGTCATATATTATGGGACGGAGGGAGTACATCATTTGGCAAACCAAGTTCAGTACTCCTCCAGTCCTCCATGCAGTACATTGTTCTCAATTTCAATAGTGGGTTATGTTATTACTTCTTTTTGGGGTTTGGGAATTTCAAAAATTGGCAATGAGGCGATTGAAAGGAATAGTTAATACACCGCAACATTACTTATACTGTAAGCGTGGGGCTAATGAGCACTTGGGAGAGAGCAAACAAGCTCTGCATTGCTTACATAATTTAGTGTAAACCTTGTCTTTGGGGCCATCACTGGTACGGCTGCAAATATGTTAAACAATCGCAATAATTTTATATGAACCAAATATAGAGACATATTTAATACTCCCTCCGTTCTGCGAAGAAGAGTTCTATTTGTAAACCTAAAAGATATATTTTTCTTTCATGTTTTGTTCCAACATATAATGACTGTTAGATTCGTAGTAGGTGTATGATAGTGAAATTATATTTTTAAACCTGAGAACATTATGACATTTTATATTATCGTCCATAAAAAATGCTCTTTTTTAAAATCGAGAGAGTAGTATGTATTCTGATTACATCGAGATGGAGGTTTTTGTTTAGCCAATTAGTGGCATGCAAAAATCTACATAACTTAATTTTTTATTAATTAGGCTTTTTGGCCTCCGGTGTGCCAAAAGAGGAGGGAGAAAAAATTGGTCATTAATGCTATTTTATGCTTTCGGAACAATCCCACATTTAATAAAATACTAAGAATTCCAGGATTTATATGTCAATATAGAGCATGTTTAAATTTGCCCCTTCGAGGACATCCGATAAAATTCGAACGATACAAAGAAGATTAGCATGGCCCCTGCGCAAGGATGATGACACGCACAAATCGAGAAATGTTCTAAATTTTTTGTAGTTTTTGCGAGTCTCGAATCTCGCCTTCTCTTTTGCAACTATTTCAACCTTAATTTCTGAATATTCAATTTCCAATTTTTTTTCGAAATATAAGTTCAAATTTGGATACCTCCTATCAAAAGTAAGGAAAATATCTTGAACAGATTGGTAATTTACTTCAGGTTTACTAGTCAGTCTGAAAGTAGAACATGTCTGGCTTTAAATTATAGGCTATGTGGTACACAATGATAATTTATTAAACACACATTCAAACCGAATTTACATAAGCAAATCGTTGATGCAACTTCTTTTCTCAATTTTATCCTAGCAGAAAATTACAAACACTATTTAGAAAAAAAATTTGATATGTGAAAAAAACCTAGTTAGTAATTATAAGTTGCGTGTACAAATTAATCCTCCAAATCCAAATATAGCATAGAAAATGAACTGGATGAGTAACTTGTCTATTTTGAGCATATTCAAGAAGGAAAATAATGATTTCCAATTCTTGTATGGCATTTAATGCCCTTGGAAAAATTATGTTCACCCTTATTTGTCAATTCAATAAAGCCAACAAGGGCTATGAAATTTTTTAGCTGCAAAAATAAATTCATAAATCTTACACAAATTATGTGTCCCGAGTATGGGATATATTGTGAATATCCTCTTATTACTTTCAACATCTGAAACTTCCAATAACTCTTTTGGGTATGTTCTTCTTGGGCAACACAAATATTTTCAAGGACTTAGCATCTAGGCCATATGTTGCGAATAATTTCACGCGTTATGTTCCACATCGTTATCCGAGAAAACATAAGCGACGGGACAAGTGACAAGTCTATAAATAATGTAACGACCCGAAAATAGGTCCATTCCATCCAACCCATTTTGAGTCGCCAAATACATGGTACAGAAAACAACTACAACTTTATTACAACAATTGTCTTGCAAAATACAACAACACATATCTTTGTGAATTTGGATACAAATATATATCAAGCTGTGACTCATGTCCCAACCGTGTGGATGACACCTCATAATGACACCTTACATAAAGGTATAGTCGAAAACTGTTTTAGAAATTAGAATCTTTGGGAAGTGCTCAAGGAAACCTTCATACATGGGAGGCCATGCGTCTAGGTTATTATAGATATCATATGGCCACAGAATTATCCTTGGTTGACCCAATAGACCCCAAAGAAAAACTAGAAGATTACTATCATATTCTTCCCAATGGTGAGTCTTCTCTTGACATATCATTATCTCCATTGTCTCTAATTGAGAGTTATATCTCAAATAGACTCCAAGATCATATAGATAGTGCTGGTAGATATACTCAGCAAGTGGATGAGCACAACCCTGTCTTATGATGACTCGAGGTTGTATGTCATTAAACATCTTGTATAATAGTGACAAAACACCCTTCCAAAGTTGAATTCACCTCACCCTCAACATCTATAGACCACCTTTCTATTCCCCTGTTATTCCCGCTTGTCCCAGCTACACTTTTATTACCTGAAAGGAATTGTGAAGCAAAAGGGTGAGCACAACTAGCTCAGTAAAAATATCATGACTAAAGATAATTAAATTATCAATAGCCTTCATCAATAATAAATCAGAGATTTAGAACATATGGTAGATGATAAAAAAATTTCAACCATAGTTGCAGCGGAACGAGCAATCCATTAGAAGAGTCAAATAGACCATAAAGTCTATTATCTTCTCCATGTTAAAAGTCCATCAACAATGTTTTATCCCTGTAACATCAATCAACAATTTCACATCCACATTCACATGTATAACTCATAATCGTAATTGTAGTTCTAAATTCCTTTTCTCATCCAGGACAAAGATAATTTTCATCACCTGAAACATCAAAGATTATGGTTATACCAAATCACAGTTTATGTTCATAATCCTACTAATAAATTCATCTTTGCACTACTGACCAAAGATATTCATCAACAAGCCATCTTTGCACTCTGGGCCAAAGATATTCATCAACAAGTCATCTTTGCACTCTGGGCCAAAGATATTCATCAACAGTTCATCTTTGCACTACTGAGCCAAAGATATTCAACAACAGGTCATCTTTGCACTACGACCCAAAGATATTCATCCACAATTCATCTTTGCACTACAAGCCAAAGATATTCCTCAACAGACCAAATATATTAATATCTCAAAGAAATATATAATCATTTCAGAATTTATATAAACCATAATTATAACCATATATGTTGATCAATTCACCTTTGCACTTAAGCTAAAGATATTCAATTATAAATTCAATGGTCATGATCATACTAGTCAACAATTCAACTTTGCCTTCTTGCCAAAGAGAACTATAGTCACGATCGTACCAATAATCTATCCATCTTTACACTCAAGTCAAAGAGAAATATCATCATTAGGGTTATAAGAATGTTATATAAAAATAATATAATCAACATATAGATTTAATCTCAAGAGTAAGATTCATAAATCAATGATTTCATAACAACTTAATCAAAATGTTATAAATCACTTAATAATCTCATAATCTAATATTATTAATACTACCACAATATTTTAATCATTTCTTAAACTTATAAACAATTTATTTTAATTGTTTACACTTTACTAATAAATGCATTTAATCATCTTAAAATGCCAACCTCACAAGATCTCATCACCAATAGCCAAAACCCTCATCAAAAATCGCATATATCTCATATATAATTCTCAAGCCATAAAATCATATTTTCCAATTTTCTTAATTCACATAACATATTTAATTCATTTACTCATAACTAGAACATTTTCATGAAAAATACCAAATCGCTTTTAAAAATATTTCTTTTACGGGATTTAGAAGAATATAGTCCCATATTGAATATATATTTTTCTCAAAATTTTTAAAATTCATTTACTATTTTTCACATGGCCAAAACCACCGATTAGGACATTTATCATAAATTGTCCTTTTATCCAAAAATTAAAAATTTACACGGTATCTTGATATTATATAGACACTCACAATAAATATTTCATCAATTTTGGAGTTAATCACAAGGAGTTATAAGCATTTATTTTTAAAATAGTCTTTTCTCATAAAATCCATAACTCTAATCTATACATCCAAAAATCTCCATTTTGGACACAATCAACAAAACTCATCAAATTATCATTTCAAAGTTTTTGAGAATTTTGAAGGTTCGGAAGAATTTGAAATAATAACCCTTAAAATCCCTTATTATCCCTTACCTTAAAAAAGCGATGCTTACATTTGGAATAACGTTGAACGAACTTGCATCAGTATAGCAATACTCAAAGTATACTCAAAATACTCACAAGAATCGCTTTCGTTAATATAGAGAGAAAACTTGAGTTTACGGTGTGAATTTCAATTATAACCTAAGCACCTATTTATAAGAAATTGCTTAGAACACTAAAGCGAGAAAATTTAATATAATATTAATATATTATATAAATTTCTACGCACACATTCTAAAATCTGAACTTCACCATCTTGCACATGCTAAATGAGGGAACCAAATGAAAAAAAACGTTTTTGTAAATAAAAATATTTTAAACTTCCAAAAATCAATTATTTAAGACTTGAACTTCAATAATTCATAATAAATAGCCCTTTTATCGGAAAATTGAATCTTGCGAGTTTTTATAGGAAATTCAATTCTCTACAACTTTACGGAAGAAAGTGTTTCCAAATTCCAAACAAACATTGACCGAAATCTACAAGCGGGTGATTTCAATTTATAATCAAATTTCGGTCAATAAATGGGGTCCATGACATGTTTAACATGTTTTAAACATTTATTGCAACAAAATACTCTTCCTCCTCGTATACTCATATATCCCACATTCGTTGTAAAAATATCACCATTAATATATTATTAAAATAATATATTTAATTAAATTATTTTATCAGAAAAAGATAAAATTTCAATTTTTAACAATTATCACATTAAAAATTTTCTCCATCTATATCCACATAAAATCAATATTTTCCTCATCATATAAATCAATAATTAATTATTCACAAATAATATTACAGAAACACATTATTGACAACCAGGCAGTTTCGAGGAAAGAGGGCTTTCAATAAGAATTTCTCCTTACTGGCGCGCAATTAGGTGACCAAACCTCTCCTTAGACAGAACTTTCTAGACATTGTCAATAATGTTATCTAATAATATTATTCAAATAATATAAATTATTGATCTGAGAATGAAAAATACTGTGTAGTGACAATTATAAAATATCAACGCAGCAATCATTGAATCAAAAATAAAATATTGAACAGTAATTACTGTAACAAAAATTATCATGCTTCATGAATAATATTTGTGAATAGTAACTCATGAATAGTAACTCGTGAATAGTAACTCATGAATAGTAACTATAAGAAAGTTTGAATACTTTTATTTCATAAAATTCGGGGTCTTACAAATAAGGATATACTATTAACACCAAAACTTACTTACCTGGATGGGGTCAATGGGTGATCAAGAAAGTCCATGGCCTAGGTTAGTGACCTCCATTGCACTCTGTAGGGGTGCTCGCCTAAGGTCTACCCAAGTGGTGGAGCCTACATCATAATTTGTGACAGAGAGGGCTTGCGTTCGCGCAGCCTCTACCCAAATCTTGTTTGTTAAAATTTGTTTACAATCATGATTTTCTTGTAATAAGCTAAATAATAATTATGGTGCCAAAATCAGGTATATATTAAAATGGTTGTTCCAAAATTAATTACAAGCATGCAACTCCATAAAGTTCAAGGTAGAATAGGCTTTTCGAAACCACTAGCTTGTTAACACAGTTGTTTCCACACAAAAAATACTCCCTCCACCTCCATCTCATATTATATGACGTTTTAGAGATTATTCAAAATAATTGTATAACATTAAATTTAATATCAATTATTTATAATACCCTTAAATTCTCATAATTATCAAATTATCTGATTCTCTCTATCTGACCTGTAACATTTACAATGAGGGGTAATTTTGGAAAGATGGTAGTTAATCCTCCTAGATTACATAAAAAACAAATAGTTTGGGTAAAAATAAAATCATCTAAATGTCATATATTATGGGACGGAGGGAGTACATCATTTGGCAAACCAAGTTCAGTACTCCTCCAGTCCTCCATGCAGTACATTGTTCTCAATTTCAATAGTGGGTTATGTTATTACTTCTTTTTGGGGTTTGGGAATTTCAAAAATTGGCAATGAGACAGTGAAGGGAATAGTTAATACACCTGCAACATTACTTGTACAGAACTGTGGGGCTAATGAGCACTTGGGAGAGAGCAAACAAGCTCTGCATTGCTTACATAATTTAGTGCCAACCTCGTCTTTGGGGCGATGAAACGCAAATATGTTAAACAATCGTATTAATTTTATATGAACCAAATATAGAGACATATTTAATACTCCTCCCGTTCTACGAAGAAGAGTTCTATTTGTAAACCTAAAAGATATATTTTTCTTTCATGTTTTGTTCCAACATATAATGACTGTTAGATTCGTAGTAGGTGCATGATAGTGAAATTATATTTTTAAACCTGAGAACATTATGACATTTTATATTATCGTCCATAAAAAATGACTCTTTTTTAAAACCGAGAGAGTAGTATATATTCTGATTACATCGAGATGGAGGTTTTTGTTTAGCCAATTAGTGGCATGCTAAAAACTATATAACTTAATTTTTTAGTAATTAGGCTTGTTGGCCTCCAGTGTGCCAAAAGAGGAGGGAGAAAAAATTGGTTAATAATGCTATTTTGAGCTTTTGGAACAATCCCACATTTAATAAAATACTAAGAATTCCGGGATTTATATTACAATATAGAGCAAGTTTAAATTTTTCCCTTCGGGGACATCCCATAAATTTGGAACTATAAAAAGAAGATTAGCATGGCCCCTGCGCAAGGATGACACATACAAATCGAGAAATGGTCCAAATTTTTTTGTACTTTTAGCGAGTCTCGATCCTCGCCTTCAAGAACGAACTTTTCCACTCTTTTGCAACTATTTCAACCTTAATTTCTGAATATTCAATTTCCAATTTTTTTTCGAAATATAAGTTCAAAATTGGATACCTCCTCTCAAAAGTAAGGAAAATATCTTGAACAGATTGGTAATTTAATTCAGGTTTACTAGTCACATTGAAAATAGAACCTGCCTAGTTTTAAATTATATATTAAAATGGTTGTTTCAAATTTAATTACAAGCATGAAACTCCAGAAAGTTCGAAGGAAAAAACCTTCCAAACCACTAGCTTGTTAGCACAGTTGTTTCCACACAAAAAATACTCCCTACACCTCCATCTCATATTATATGACATTTTAGAGTTGTGCACAATAATTAATAAAAATAATTGTATAACATTAAATTTAATATCAATTGTTTATAATATCCTTAAATTCTCATAATTATCATATTTATCTGATTCTCTCTATCTGACCTGTAACATTTAAAATGAGGGGTAATTTTGGAATGATGGTAGTTAATCCTCCTAGATTACATAAAAAACAAATAATTTGGGTAAAATAAAATCATCTAAATGTCATATATTATGGGACGGAGGGAGTACATCATTTGGCAAACCAAGTTCAGTACTCCTCCAGTCCTCCATGTAGTACATTGTTCTCAATTTCAATAGTGGGTTATGTTATTACTTCTTTTTGGGGTTTGGGAGTTTCAAAAATTAGCAATGAGATAGTGAAGGGAATAGTTAATACACTTGCAAACATTACTTATACGAGGCTGTGGTTAGTGGCATGCAAAAAAATATATAACTTAATTTTTAGTAATTAGGCTTGTTGGCCTCCGATTGTGCCAAAAGAGGAGGAGAAAAATGGTTAATAATATTATTTTCAACTTTTGGAACAAACCCACATTAAATAAAATACTAAGAATTTCGGGCTTTATATGACAATATAGAGCAAGTTTGAATTTGTCCCTTCTGGGACATCCGATAAAATTGGATCGATCTGAGAGAGAAGATTAGCATGGTCCCTGGCAAGGATGACACGCATAAAAATCGAGAAATGGTCCATTTTTTTTTGTAGTTTTTTGCGAGTCTCGATCCTCGCCTTCAAGAACGAACTTTTCCACTCTTTTGCAACTCTTTCAACCTTAATTTACGAATATTCTATTTCATTTTTTTTTTGAAATATAAGTTAAAATCTGGATACCTCCTCTCAAAAGTAAGGAAAATATCTAGAACAAATTGGTAATTTTCTTCCGGTTTACTAGTCGATTGAAAGTAGAACCCGCTTAGCTTTAAATTATAGGTTGTGCGGTACACAATGATAATTTATTAAAAACACATTCAAACCTAAATTTTATGAAGCAAAAACGTTGATGCAACTTCTTTTTTTTCAATTTTATCCTAGTAGAAAATCACAAACAATATTTAGGGAAAAAAATTTGACATGTGAAAAAAAAACCTAGTTAGTAAATATAAGTTGCATGTACAAATTAGTCCTCCAAATCCAAATAAAGCATGGAAAATGAATTGGATGAGTAACTTGTCTATTTTTGAGCAGATTCAAGAAGGAAAATAATGATTTCCAATTCTTGTATGGCATTTAATGCCCTTGGAAAAATTATGTTCACCCTTATTTGTCAATTCAATAAAGCCAAAAAGGGCTATGAAATTTTTAGCTGCTAAAATTAATTCATAAATCTTGCACAAATTCTGTGTCCTGAGTATGAGATATACTGTGACTATCCTCTTATTACTTTCACGAAACTTCCAATAATTCTTTTTGGGTATATATGATCTTTTTGGGCAACACAAATATTTTCAAGGTCTTAGCATCTAGGCCATATGGTGTGAATAATTTCACACATACGTCCCCACATCGAATGTCAAGAAAACATAAGCGACCGGACAAGTGACAAGTCTATAAATAAGGATATACTATTAACACGAAAACATACTTACCTGGATGGGGTCAATGGGTGATCAAGAAGGTCCATGGCCTAGGTTAGTGACCTCCATTGCACTCTGTAGGGGCGCTCGCCTAAGGTCTACCCAAGTGGTGGAGCCTACATCATAATTTGTGACGAGGGCTTATGTCACAAGCAAACCCTACCCAAATCTTGTTTGTTAAAATTTATTTACAATCATGATTTTCTTGTAATAAGCTAAATAATAATTATGGGTATATATTAAAATGGTTGTTACAAAATTAATTACAAGCATGAAACTCCGAGAATGTTCAAGGTAGAATAGGTTTTTCAAGGAAAAAACCTTCCAAACCACTAGCTTGTTAGCACAGTTGTTTCCACACAAAAAATACTCCCTCCACCTCCATCTCATAATATATGAAGTTTTAGAGTTGTGCACAATAATTAATAAAATGAGTGTATAACATTAAATTTAATATCAATTGTTTATAATACCCTTAAATTCTCATAATTATCATTCTTATCTCATTCTCTATCTCATCATCTGTAACATTTATAATGAGGGGCATTTTCGGAAAGATTGTAGTTAATCCTCTTAAAGTATATAAAAAAACAAATAATTTGGGTAAAATAAAATTATCTAAATTGTCATATATTATGGGACGAAGGGAGTATATCATTTGGAAAACCAAGTTCGGTACTCCTCCGGTCCTCCATGCAGTACATAGTTCTCAATCACAGTAGTGGGTTATGTTATTACTTCTTTTTTGGGTTTGGGAGTTTAAAAAATTGGCAATGAGACAGTGGAGGGAATAGTTAATACACTTGCAGTACAGAACTGTGGGGCTAGGGAGCACTTGGGAGAGAGCAAACAAGCTCTGCATTGCTTACACAATTTATTGCCAACCTTGTGCTGGGGCCAGTAAGGCTGCAAATATGTTCAAACAATCACATTAATTTTATATGAACCAAATATAGAGACATATTTAGTACTCCCTCCGTTCTACGAAGAAGAGTTCTATTTGTAAACCTAAAAGATATATTATTCTTTCATGTTTTGTTCCTACGTATAATGACTGTTAGTTTCGTAGTAGGCGCATGATAGTGAAATTATATTTTTAAACTTGAGAACATTATGACATTTTATATTATCGTCCATTAAAAAATGACTCTTTTTTAAAACTGAGAGAGTAGTATATATTCTGATTACATCAAGATGGAGGTTTTGGTTTAGCCAATTAGTGGCATGCATTCTAAAAATTACATAACTTAATTTCTTAGTAATTAGGCTTGTTGGCCTCCAGTGTGCCAAAGAGAGGAGGGAGAAAAAATGGTTAGCAATATTATTTTCAACTTTTGGAACAAACCCACATTAAATAAAATACTAAGAATTTCGGGCTTTATATGACAATATAGAGCAAGTTTGAATTTGTCCCTTCGGGGACATCCGATAAAATTGGATCGATACAGAGAAGATTAGCATGGTCCCTGCGCAAGGATGACACGCACAAATCGAGAAATGGTCCAATTTTTTTTGTAGTTTTTGCGAGTCTCGATCCTCGCCTTCAAGAACGAACTTTTCCACTCTTTTGCAACTCTTTCAACCTTAATTTCTGAGTATTCTATTTCCATTTTTTTTTCGAAATATAAGTTAAAATCTGGATACCTCCTCTCAAAAGTAAGGAAAATATCTAGAACAAATTGGTAATTTTCTTCAGGTTTACTAGTCAGCCTGAAAGTAGAACCTGCCTAGCTTTAAATTATAGGTTGTGCGGTACACAATGATAATTTATTAAAAACACATTCAAACCGAATTTACAGAAGCAAAACGTTGATGCAACTTCTTTTTTCAATTTTATCCTAGCGTAGAAAATCACAAACACTATCTAGGGAAAAAAATTTGACATGTGAAAAAAAACCTAGTTAGTAAATATAAGTTGCATGTACAAATTAGTCCTCCAAATCCAAATAAAGCATGGAAAATGAATTGGATGAGTAACTTGTCTATTTTGAGCAGATTCAAGAAGGAAAATAATGATTTCCAATTCTTGTATGGCATTTAAAGCCCTTGGAAAAATTATGTTCACCCTTTTTTGTCAATTCAATAAAGCCAAAAAAGGGCTATGAAAGTTTTAGCTGCTAAAATAAATTCGTAAATCTTACACAAATTGTGTCCCGAGTTTGGGATATATTGTGAATATCCTCTTATTACTTTCATGAAACTTCCAATAACTCTTTTTGGGTATGATCTTTTTGGGCAACACAAATATTTTCAAGGTCTTAGCATCTAGGCCATACGGTGTGAATAATTTCATACGCCACGTTCCACATCGATTTGTCCAGAAAACATATAAGGACCCAGGACAAGTGACAAGTCTATAAATAAGGATATACTATTAACATGAAAAAACATACTTACCTGGATGGGGTCAATGGGTGATCAAGAAGGTCCATGGCCTAGGTTAGTGACCTCCATTGCACTCTGTAGGGGCGCTCGCCTAAGGTCTACCCAAGTGGTGGAGCCTACATCATAATTTGTGACGAGGGGCTTGCGTTCGCGCAGCCCCTACCCAAATCTTGTTTGTTAAAATTTATTTACAATCATGATTTTCTTGTAATAAGCTAAATAATAATTATGGGTATATATTAAAATGGTTGTTACAAAATTAATTACAAGCATGCAGCTCCAGAATGTTCAAGGTAGAATAGGCTTTTCGAAGGAAAAAACCTTCCAAACCACTAGCTTGTTAGCACAGTTCTTTCCGCACAAAAAATACTCCCTCCACCTCCATCTCATAATATATGAAGTTTTAGAGTTGTGCACAATAATTAATAAAATGAGTGTATAACATTAAATTTAATATCAATTGTTTATAATACCCTTAAATTCTCATAATTATCATTCTTATCTCATTCTCTCTATCTCATCTGTAACATTTATAATGAGGGGCATTTTCGGAAAGATTGTAGTTAATCCTCTTAAAGTATATAAAAAAACAAATAATTTGGGTAAAATAAAATTATCTAAATTGTCATATATTATGGGGACGAGGAGGAGTATATCATTTGGAAAACCAAGTTCGGTACTCCTCCGGTCCTCCATGCAGTACATAGTTCTCAATCACAGTAGTGGGTTATGTTATTACTTCTTTTTTGGGTTTGGGAGTTTAAAAAATTGGCAATGAGACAGTGGAGGGAATAGTTAATACACTTGCAGTACAGAACTGTGGGGCTAGGGAGCACTTGGGAGAGAGCAAACAAGCTCTGCATTGCTTACACAATTTATTGCCAACCTTGTGCTGGGGCCAGTAAGGCTGCAAATATGTTCAAACAATCACATTAATTTTACATGAACCAAATATAGAGACATATTTAGTACTCCCTCCGTTCTACGAAGAAGAGTTCTATTTGTAAACCTAAAAGATATATTATTCTTTCATGTTTTGTTCCTACATATAATGATTGTTAGTTTCGTAGTAGGTGCATGATAGTGAAATTATATTTTTAAACTTGAGAACATTATGACATTTTATATTATCGTCCATTAAAAATGACTCTTTTTTAAAACCGAGAGAGTAGTATATATTCTGATTACATCAAGATGGAGGTTTTGGTTTAGCCAATTAGTGGCATGCATTCTAAAAACTACATAACTTAATTTCTTAGTAATTAGGCTTGTTGGCCTCCATTGTGCCAAAAGAGGAGGAGAAAAATGGTTAGCAATATTATTTTGAGCTTTTGGAACAATCCCACATTAAATAAAATACTAAGAATTTCGGGCTTTATATGACAATATAGAGCAAGTTTGAATTTGTCCCTGGGGACATCCGATAAAATTGGATCGATCTGAGAGAAGATTAGCATGGCCCCTGTGCAAGGATGACACGCACAATCAAGAAATGGTCCAAATTTTTTTGTAGTTTTTGCGAGTCTCGATCCTCGCTTTCAAGAACAAACTTTTCCATTCTTTTGCAACTATTTCAACCTTAATTTCTGAATATTCAATTTCCAATTTTTTTTTCGAAATATAAGTTCAAATTTGGATACCTCCTCTCAAAAGTAAGGAAAATATCTTGAACAGATTGGTAATTTACTTCAGGTTTACTAGTCAGATTGAAAGTAGAACTTGCCTAGCTTTAAATTATAGGTTATGTGCTACACAATGATAATTTATTAAACACACATTCAAACCGAATTTCGGAAGAAGCAAAACGCTGATGCAACTTCTTTTTTCAATTTTATCCTAGCAGAAAATCACAAACAATATTTAGGGGAAAAAAATTTGACATGTGAAAAAAAACCTAGTTAGTAAATATAAGTTGCATGTACAAATTAGTCCTCCAAATCCAAATAAAGCATGGAAAATGAATTGGATGAGTAACTTGTCTATTTTGAGCAGATTCAAGAAGGAAAATAATGATTTCTAATTCTTGTATGGCATTTAAAGCCCTTGGAAAAATTATGTTCACCCTTTTTTGTCAATTCAATAAAGCCAAAAAAGGGCTATGAAAGTTTTAGCTGCTAAAATAAATTCGTAAATCTTACACAAAATCTGTGTCCCGAGTTTGGGATATATTGTGAATATCCTCTTATTACTTTCATGAAACTTCCAATAACTCTTTTCGGGTATGATCTTTTTGGGCAACACAAATATTTTCAAGGTCTTAGCATCTAGGCCATACGGTGTGAATAATTTCATACGCCACGTCCCACATCGAATGTCCAAAAAACATACGCGACCGGACAAGTGACAAGTCTATAAATAAGGATATACTATTAACATGAAAAAACATACTTACTTACGGATGGGGTCAATGGGTGATCAAGAAGGTCCATGGCCTAGGTTAGTGACCTCCATTGCACTGTAGGGCGCCGCCTAAGGTCTACCCAAGTGGTGGAGCCTACATCATAATTGTGACGAGGGCTTTGCTTTCGTTGTGATTTCTACCCAAATCTTGTTTGTTAAAATTTATTTACAATCATGATTTTCTTGTAATAAGCTAAATAAATAATAATTATGGGTATATATTAAAATGGTTGTTCCAAAATTAATTACAAGCATGCAACTCCAGAAAGTTCAAGGTAGAATAGGCTTTTCGAAGGAAAAAACCTTCCAAACCACTAGCTTGTTAGCACAGTTGTTTCCACACAAAAAATACTCCCTCCACCTCCATCTCATATTATATGAAGTTTTAGAGTTGTGCACAATAATTAATAAAAATAATTGTATAACATTAAATTTAATATCAATTGTTTATAATACCCTTAAATTCTCATAATTATCATACTTATCTCATTCTCTCTATCTGACTTGTAACATTTATAATGAGGGCATTTTTGGAAAGATTGTAGTTAATCCTCTTAAAGTATATAAAAAACAAATAATTTGGGTAAAATAAAATTATCTAAATTGTCATATATTATGGGGACGGAGGAGTATATCATTTGGAAAACCAAGTTGGTACTCCTCCGGTCCTCCATGCAAGATACATAGTTCTCAATCACAATAGTGGGTTATGTTATTACTTCTTTTTTTGGGTTTGGGAGTTTAAAAAATTGGCAATGAGACAAGTGGAGGAATAGTTAATACACTTTGACATTACTTATACTGAAGCTGCTGTGGGGCTAGGGAGCACTTGGGAGAGAGCAAACAAGCTCTGCATTGCTTACATAATTTATTGCCAACCTTGTCTTTGGGGCGATGAAGTAAAAATATGCAAATATGTTCAAACAATCACATTAATTTTATATGAACCAAATATAGAGACATATTTAGTAAATTACTACAACAAATGGTCTTGTAAAATCGACAAACATAATCTACGAGTTTTAATATCGTATATTGTCATCTAGGCAAAGATATACAAACTTAATGAAGTCCTCATTACATTTATTATCACACTATATATGTAATTGTGAGGACTACTAATGCTATCATCTGAGCCAGTCACTCGGGTCCCAGGATTTCGTCCCATATATATTCTCATTTCTGAAGAGAACAATGAAAGAAAAGGTGAGCTCAACTAGCCCAGTAAGAAATATTATGACTAAGATAATGTAGAATAAATTATCATTAGTCTTTAACAATGTTAAACTGATAAAATACAATAGACATCAAGTTTAACTGCAGCGGAACAAGCAATCCAATAGAAAAGTAAAGTAGAGAATCAAATCTACTATCTTCTATGATTTAAAATGTTTCATCAATTTTTATCATTTGAGACTCGACTTAATAAATAAACCACATCATCGAATCATCCACACTTTTCTACGGCCGAGGATATTCATTAAATCATCAATGGTCATGACTATACCGAATAATCCACGGTCATAATCATACCAAAAGCGTCCATGATGCACTACACAGCCATTTGAGGATTTTACCACATCATTCGTCACATTACGGTCATTACTATACCGAATAATCCCTGGTCATAACCACACCAAGTCCATCTATGCACGTAAGCCAAAGATGACTTTTATCACAATATAAACATGAGAATGATGACAATGATATAAGCATTAATCAAAAGAAAATAAGGATAAATATTAAAGACTTTAAATTTATCCAAATATTATCAATTACTTAATAAACTCATAATCTAATATTATTAATATTATAACAATACTTTAATCACTTCTTAAACTTATAAACAATTTATTTTAATCACAGTTGGTATCAGAGCTTAGGGATATGGTCTCTGGCAGAGATCGGGGAATAAAACTAGTAAGGGAGAGACGAGTAAATCCTTCGCTAGTGTGTCCTACCTAAGCTTATTTGTTGGTCAGTCATAATATAGGTATATTATGTGATATGTTAATTTGTTTAATTAACCCTTGTTTTATGGTAGTATTTAAGAATGGAAGCTGAGAACATCAACAATGGAGTGTATGAGACCATGGAACAACCTTTAATCACCAATAAGGAGAACGTGCAACAGGAAGGCAATATTCCTCCTGTAAACAACACTACCGAACAAACGATGAATGATGAGATGTGTCAACGTCGGAATTTTTAGTGTCCCTTTTCGTTACTTATTCTTTGGTGTTCTCATGTTAATGTGAGATTTGTTTGAAAAAACAAGTGAAAAAGGTCCGACATGTGTAATGTCGACGATTGGACTTTAAGAGTCGCTTGGTTGGTGTATTTAATGGTTGCACTAACGCCAATATGAAAAGGTTTGCACATTGACCCGATGATGTGACCTTTGCTAAGCAGTCGTAAAAGCAAAGAGATTCATTAAGGGTTCGGGGGCTTGGTTATGCAGAGGGAAGGTGTTAGGCACCCTTCGACATCCGTGGTACCACGGTGACCGCCACTTCTCAAAGAAAATGTTATATGAATGTGTGTGTGTGTGTGTGTGTGTGTAGATCAATGTGCAATTACTTGGAAGTAGTGCTATGCCTCGTTGCACCTATATACATAGGGTTTGAATTTTTGTAAAAAATTCAGTTTTAAGCAAGATATAGGAATGCAGTTTTATAAAGAAGGTTTTTCAAACCCTGTGCTCAATAGTAATTAAGGCCTTTGATACTTCCATTTTATTATTACAGTGTTCGACTTGTTTGCTTTTATTTTTCGAGATGCGAAGCATCTGCGAGAAAATAATATCTGATGATGATTGAACTCCTTATGGGCATAATGACCATCAAGGAAATTGGACTAATTGTAAATAATGTATAAATTACTACAATTTGGAAAAAATCCATCTAGAATCTAGATTTGATGGTGAATCTGTGATCGCATATGATTCCTAGGCTCACATAATCGCAATTTGTATGGAAAGCGGTAAGTAGTTATATATATATATAAAAGCGGTAAATATATATATATATATATATATATATATATATATATATATATATATGTGTGTGCATGATCACCACCACGAAAAGCAACTCCATGGGGATCGAAATGTAAATAAAGCGATAAATGCTATCAACCACCACGAAGTAACTCCAAGCGGGACTTGAATGTAAATAAAGTTGTAAAAGCTATCAAAGCATACTTAAGTAAACTCAGACATATGATGAAAATGTAAATATATATATATATATATATATAAAAGCGATAGAATATAGGATATAAAATTAGGGCTCATCGGATATGTCAAAGCAATAGTATATATATATAAGTGTATATATATATATATATATATATATATATATATATATATATATATATATATATATATATATATAAAAGCAATTAAATGCATAGGATGTAAAATCCGGGCTCATTAAATGAGTTTGACCACAGTTTATATATATATATATATATATATATATATATATATATATATATATATATATATATATATATATAAGCAATTAAGCGCTCAGCATCAAGTCTAGGCTCATCAAAGCAGTGCGAGTCGACAACGGATTATATATATATATATATATATATATATATATATATATATATATATATATATATATATATAAGCCAATAAACGCGCTCCGGGCATCAAGTCTCAGGCTCAATCGAGGCATAACTCGATAATGTTAGTCCGTATAAAAATATATACATATATATAAGTATATATATACAGACAAAAATGAAAACCACAGACCAAAGTCCGGGCAAACACACACACTCGACTCTCAATGTGTAGAATAGTGTGTGCAAATATGAATAGAAAGGCTTTATAGAGTATAAGAAGGCTTACAGTGGGCTACCAATGCAGACTTCTATGACTCTATATGGACAAACATTCAGCTCCCGCGGGTAAATATATAACTGTATGTGGGCTAACAGGTGTTTAAAAAAAACACTCAATATGGGGGTGTACAAAGCCAATTAGACAGGGTTCCCTCGCTATTTCTCTTGCAAATATGGCTGGCCCAACCCCATATATATAGAACTAATGGCCGCAGGTGTACTGCAGCGACCTCTATACACACTGCGGTGCTTGAGTGCCTTGTGGTTTCATGAGTTTTGTCGTCTCGAAGTACGTGTACTCGTGCACTGTAATGTCCACTCGAATTTACAGAACTTCAATCCAAGCATCCGAACGAGGTATATGTGACCTTATTCGGACCGCTTATGTCGAGAGTTATGCAATGACATGGGATTTTCCCTTTTTGATTCCAGGAAGATGGGTCCATGACCGAAATGGTATTTTTCGGGTTTCCGTCAGGTATTCCGTTGAGCCGTTTTTCGTAGTTTACGCTTGGAAGTTAAGATATGTTTCTTGTGTGACATATTTTGATGTGATTCGTATTGAAATGAGTGTACTTGATTTGAAGTGAAGTTGAGTTGGCAAAATGACCATTTTGCCCTTCCTGGGATTATCTCCGGTTTTCGCACAGTTGTAATGGGTTTTTCCCAGGGTTATCTCTGAGATTGTCATTTTGTTGACTCTAAATGTCCTCAGGGTTATCTCTGAGGTTGGCTTGACCTCCCGGGGTTAACTCTGGGGTCGGAAAATGATGTTGTAGTCCTCTAGGGTTGCCTCTGGAGTGTGAAAAAGACGCTTTTGCCCTCCTGTATAGTTAGTAACAGGGAAAGAAAATTTTGAGTGTCTACAGATGCCCCTCTTTATCATGTTCATGCAATGCAATGGAATGGACATGATAAAGATTAGTAGACACTTGAAATATGATAAGGTATTCTTAATAATGCAAATCGCAATGTAATGAATGTTATGATGAATGTTAAAATGTTTTCGCAAACCGCAGTTCGCAAATCGCACATCGCATTTCGCACTTCGCATTTCGCTTTTCGCATTTGGCCAATCGTACTTCACAAATCGCACATCGCATTTCGCATATCGCACATCGCAAATCGCAATGTAATGAATGTTATGATGCATGTTTAAAATGTTTTTGCAAATCGCTTTACCTTTACCGATCATTGCTGATGCCTATGCTGGTGTTGACTCCAATGGTTTTGCATTTAATCGTTGACGCTTATTTGATGAAGATAAGTTGAGATGTTTTCTACATCTCTGTTGGGGATGACATTCTGAAATCACCAGACCTTCCCGATGTATACGCTAGTAGTTTACAACGGTGCCTACCCTATTGGTAGAACACGCTGTTATCGCCCAATTGTTTTGGTTCTCACTCGAACGGTGGTATTCAAAACTTTCATCACTGAACTGTCTTGATGTCGTGCTGAATTGAAGATAATGGTTTTGAATACCGGATCTTTCGATACCTTCGCTAAAGTAATATTCAAAGGTTCGGTTCGCCAGACTCTGCCTGATGTTACGCTTGATAGAAATATACGTTGATGTAGCGCTTCACCCTTTTTGAGGTGATTTGGAGTTTCCTTTTGGTGTTGGGTGATGGTGCCCCATTTCCTTGAATATTTGATTCGCAACCCGGCTGAACTGATGACCTGAATGCCGTTGATATCCCTGGAGGGTGCAGCTCACTCTTTTGTTGTCAAATTTTTGAACTTCAGTGTAGAGGCCTCTATTTATGAGGATTTGACGCAAATTAACACATTTATCGGTGTAGATTCCATTCGCCAGACATTTTTTCGTTGGCCTTGAGTTAAGAACTTTTTGAGAATTTTCCCCTTCTTTCGTAGGGGCACGCTAATGTCGCCATGATTTCTTTCAGGAGTTTTCCTTCTTTTGATGAGAGGCCTGATCCCGCCTTAAAATCCTTCGCTTTCCTGGAATCGAAAAATGTCCCAGTCCTTTCACATACTGATGTCGGGGATTCATACGAGAAACTCTCTTTATTAATGAAGTCGCAAGTGAGTAATATCCAAATCGCTAATGAGCTGATGTGAGGGAAGCTTTGATGATGATGGACCATGCTGGTGGTGTTGACTGGGGCATTTTCCTCTTTAGGATGTTTGATAAATGCCCTAATGTTAAGTTGTCGCTGTTTCTGAGATTACCTGAGTCTTGTTGTAGTGGTCGCAATATCGGGTTGTCGTCGATTTTGAAATTGCCCCAGCCTTGCTTGTTTTTCTGGGATAGTCGCCTTGACAGATGGGCTGATAAGATGCTAAGATCGCAAGAGACTTTTTCTTCTGTACCAGATGGTGAACAAGTATAGGTGTAAAATCCCAAATTTTACGAATAATGATTTAATTTTCTCAATTTTTTTTTTATATTATGGTGTGAATTTGAGATAATGTTATAGTTGTGGGTCGTATTTATAAATTTTGCAAAGTATGCAAGTTGTTGTATTATATTCGATTGGTCGGGGAATATTCGTTTTAGCAGGGAATATTAAATGCAACAAGACAATCATTGGTGGACCCTACAGCGGAATTATTACGATTGAGAAAACGACAAAAATATTTTTATGAAAATAACGGCGGAAGTTTGCCGTTAATATTGTTGAACTACTTGGTAGTAAAATACGATGTCACGTGGTTGCATAGTAGTAGCTGCGGTATTGATTATTGATGCTTACGTGAGAAGTCATTCGGTTTTGTTCAATTATTACTCTGATGGTTGTTGCATAGTATCTCACGTTATTTGATTCAATTATTGTTGATTGTATATATATATATATATATATATATATATATATAAGTTTTGTTTTAGTAGTATTATTAATGTAATAAAAAAAACTTTTTATATAAAGCAGAATACTTTTATAAAGTTATTCATTTTATTAGGCTAATAGTAAAATCTTTTTATATAAAGCAGAATACTTTTTAAAAGTTATTCGTTTTATTAGACAATAATTAGAATATATTATATTTTATTATGCATAGTGTTTTGCATAGTGTCTGCATAGTGTTTGCATAGTAAAATCTTTTATAAAGTTATTCGCTTTATTAGATTATAAATAGAATATATTATATTTTATTTAAAAGATTTTGCTTTAAATATGGACCGTCCGATTAAAGTAATTCAATCTGGACCGTTCATGGATTGGTTACTATTCATTCCATTCTTCTATAAATAGAAGCTCATTCCTTCATTATTTCTTACGAATTCACTGAAACTCTAGAGAGAGAAACCTATAGAGAGAAACCTATAGAGAGAAAGAAGAAAAGTGTTCTGCTACTTCACTACTCCTATATCCAGTACTCTTCTTTCTAAGGTAAGGGGTATTATTTCTTTTGTATTCATGAGGAGAAATTCTGTTATTTCATCTTTATTATTCTGTTGGAATAACCTGTATACGTGGGCTACCCTATACTTGGTGAAATTCTTTTGTATTCCATTCTTTATTATTCTATTGGAATATCATATCTGTGCGTTTACGTCGGACCTAGTTCCGTCTTTATTATTCTGTTGGAATCTCTTGTGCATGCTTTTACGTGGGACTGGTCCGTCTTTATTATTCTGTTGGAACATCCTGCCGATTGTGAATTTCACGAAATTTGGTTCCGTTATTTAGTATTCTGTTGGAATAACCTGTCTATGCGAAGTACCGCATGCATGGTGATTTCTGTTGTTATTACATTCTTTATTATTCTGTTGGAACATCATGTCGGTGCGAATTTCGCCTGACTTGGTTCCGTTATTTATTATTCTGTTGGAATAACATGCCTATGCGAAGTACCGCATGCATGGTGATTTCTTTTGTTATTCCATTCTTTATTATACTCAGTTGGTTAAAGTTTTGACTTCTATACTCTATGAAATTAGTGGAATATCCTTGATATTTGCGCTTCATCCAGTATCTTTTCATGGAAATATTCTTCTGAGCATTCTTGAATTTTACTTTACAAAGAAGTATCATGTTGACAATTTGGACTTATTAGTTCCTGAATAAATTAATTCTTGAACTTATTTTATTGAATTCTTATATCATTGTCATTATCCTTGTGTTTATATTTTTTTAAAAGTCATTTGTGGCCTGTAGTGCATGGATGGACTTGGTATGATTATGACCAGGGATTATTCGGTGTAATCATGACCGTAATGTTACAAATGATGTGGTAAAAGTCCTCATTGGCCCGTAGTGCATTGATGGACAGTTGTTGGCATGATCATGACTATTGATGAATACACAAATATCCTTGCCCCATAGTGCATGGATAATTTGTGGTCGTGACCCTAATGAATATCCTTAGCCGTAGTGCAGGGATGATGTGGATTATTTATTAAGTTGAGTCTCAGTGATAAAAGTGATGACAAACCTTTTTAAATCATAAAAGATAGTAGATTTTATTCTCTACTTGACTCTTTTAATGGATTGCATGTTCATTGCAGATTAAACTTGATGTCTATTGTATGTTATCAGTTTAACCTTTGTTGAGGACTATTGATAATTTATTCTACATTATCTTAGTCATAATATTTCTTCTTGGGCTAGTTGAGCTCATCCTTTCTTTTCTTTATTCTTCAAGAAATGAGAACGAAAGGGACTAGTCGGGGAGCGGAGTGATGGTCCGAGATGGTGTCTTAGTAGTCCTCACTATTACATTAAATAGTATGATAATAAATGTAATGAGGACTAAATTGAGTGTGGATATTGTCTAGATGACAATATTTGTATTAAAACTCACAACATGTATTTTGTCGTATTTCTGGGATTGTTGTATAATCAAGTTGTATTTGAATTTAGTACCATGTATTTGGCGACTCAAGATGGGTGATGTATACCTATTTTGGGGGCGTCACAGTTGGTATCAAAGCTTAGGGATATGATCCCTGGCTGAGATGTGAGACGAGAACTAGGAGGGGAGAGACGGGGAATTCCTTCGCTAGTATGACCTACCTAAGTTTATTTGTTATTTAATTTGTCGGTCAGAATATAGAGATAATATGTGATATGTTAATTAACCATTGTTTTGTGGCAGTGTTTGAAAATGGCATCCGAAAATGTTGAGAATAGCAATGGAGCACAGGAGACCGTTGAGTCTCCACATATTAATATTCAGGATAATGTGCATCAGGAAGGCGACATTCCTCAGGTAAACAACAACACTGACCAAATGATGAACAATGGAATGTTCAGAGGCTTTGTGCAATTCATGCAACAATAGGTAAGAGAGACTCCTATTCAAAATATAGGTGGAAATAATGGCAACCCATGGTCGGTCACCGCTAAGCAGTTCAAGGAGCTGGGACCTCCGGAGTTTTTGGGAAAGCCAGAACCACTTAAGGCGAAGACGTGGTTAAAGCTGATCACCAAGATATTTGATGTCTTGGGATGCTCAGAAGAGCAAAAGGTTCCATTTGCGACCTTTATGTTGCGTGAAGAAGCGATTCTTGGTGGGAATCTATAAAGCGTACCCGACCGGCCGACTCAAGATGTCTTGGGAGAAGTTCAAGAGATGTTCAACGACAAGTACTTTCACGAAAGTATTCGTCACATGAAGGAGATGGAGTTCATCGGTTGGAGCAAAACAATATGGTACCGTGTCGCATGCGACGAGGCTAAGTTTGCCGAGTTGTCTCTTTTGCATACCATTTGGTCGATAATGAAGAAGCGAATGACGCGAATATTTCTAAGAGGTTTGAAACCCAATATACGTCAATACCACATTTCTCACAAACTTTGTTTATATTAGGATGTTGTGAATATGGCTCGATTATTAGAAGCGCGATAATGAGTCAAGACAACCAAAAGGCAACGACCAACAACACGATAATAATCATCACCGGTGGTGCAGCGGCCGCCGGAACAATGATAACCATCGTGGGGGAAATTATCATGCCATGAATGGTAACCACTTTGGTGGTAATCATGGTCAAGATAATAGAAGTGGAAATTTCAAGAAGAGAAGGTTCAATAATGATGGAAAGACAGCAGCTCCAGCACCCATTTCAAAAGAAGAAGAACGACTACCGGTCGTATGTTTCAAATGCGGACATGAGGGACACATCCGTCTAAACTGTACGCAGCAATCCAAAGCGTGATTTAATTGCCGAAGAAAAGGTCACCTAGCTCAATTTTATCGTATGGTGAAGTCAAGTCCAGCTGGGATGGTGATGCCAAAGGATGTCCCAGACAAGCCAAAGCCGGTAGTTTAAGAGAGAGAGCGTTTTTTTTTTCGTGATGAAGAACCTGAATAAAATTATCACGGGTAAGTTAATCGTAAACTCTTGCGAAGTCTATACCGTGTTAGATATCGGTTCTACTCACTCTTTCATTTCACCTAGTTGTGTTCAATGTTTGAATTTAACTCCGGAGAAGTTAGACTTTGATTTATCTGTTGAAACTCAGTTGGGAGAAACCTTCGTTACCTCCAATATTTATAAATCTTGTTTGATTCAAATCAACACTTTCACGTTACCTGTCGATCTTATCTCTTTGAAAATTCTTATCTTTGATGTGATTTTAGGAATTGATTGGTTAACTACTCATCATGCTTTTAGTAAGGTTGTTAGCTTTCATATTCCTAACCAACCTGTTATGCGAATTCAAGCAACCAAACCACTAAAGTTAATCATTGTTATATCAAGCCATAAGTAAAGAGCCCTGATCCTTTCGTTGTTAACTTTCTTGGGTGGAATACACCAAAGCCAGACTTTCTGTAGGCGACGATGTGAATAACGGTGGCAAGTTGATAGGTATCAATGTGATGTGCTATCCAAGTCTTATACGAGGGTCACAGTTTTGAATGACATTTCTATTGTTAATAAATTTCCTGACGTATTCTTGAAGACTTCTTGGCCTACCTCAGAGCGTGAAATCGAATTTTATATTGACCCCAGTACAAAACTCATTTCTTAAACCCTCAAATATTTTCTTCACCCAAAACAAATGTAACATGTGCCAAAGACATTGGCTTGAGCTGTTGAAGATTACAATCGTACCATTCAATACCATCGGGGAAAAACGAACGTGGTAGCTGACGCGTTGAGTAGAAGATCGTATCCGTTTATGAGTGTGAATATACGAACCCACGTGAGGATAATGAATATACGATTAGAATCGACTTTAATCGATAAAGTTAAAGCCGCTCAAGCTATATACTAAGAGCTGATGAATGTGAAGAAGAAGGTTCAAGAGGGCGTTATTCTAGAAGCAAGAATCGACGAAGAGAAGAAATCTCAACCCTTGATTTTATTGACTCATTTGAAATCCTTGATCGAGTAAGAACTGTGGCCTATATACTCGTTTTACCGCCAAGTATGTCTCATATTCATAACGTTTTTCACATATCGATATTACGTAAATATGTGGACGACCCGAACCACATTATTGATTTAGAAACGGACGAGATAGCAGATAATTTAACGTATCAAGATGTACCTGTTAAAATCCTGGAATATATTCTACGCTTAAAGGTTATACCTCAAGAGTTAGAATCGGACGAAGTGTCCTCATCTGTTCAACATACCAAGTACGTACGTAAATTTTGAGGGCAAAATTTCATAAGGAGGAGAGATTGTAAAATCCCAAATTTTACAAATAAAGATTTAATTTTCTCAAAATATATATATATTTTTTATATTATGGTGTGAATTTGAGATAATGTTATAGTTGTGGGTCGTATTTATAAATTTTGCAAAGTATGCAAGTTGTTGTATTATATTCGATTGGTCAGGGAATATTCGTACAACGGCACAATCATTGGTGGACCCCACAATAAAATTATTGTCAGATTGAGAAAACGACAAAAATATTTTTATGAAAATAACGGCGAAAGTTTACCGAATTAATCTTTGTTGAACTACTTTCGGTAGTAAAGAAATGCGATGTCACGTGTGGTTGCATAGTAGCACACGGTCTTGATTATTGATGCTTACATGAGAAGTCACTCAATTTTGTTCAATTATTGCTACAGTAGTTGCTGCATAGTATCTCACGTTATTTGATTCAATTATTGTTGATTGTTATATATATTATATATATATATATAAGTTTTGTTTTATTAGTATTATTAACGTAATAAAACAAAATTTTTTTTTATATAAAACAGAATATTTTTATAAAGTTATTCGTTTTATTAGGCTAATAGTAAAAAAAATTTATATAAAACAGAATACTTTTTAAAAGTTATTCATTTTATTAGACAATAATTAGAATATATTATATTTTATTATGCATAGTGCCTGTATAGTAAAATCTTTTATAAAGTTATTCGTTTTATTAGATTATAAATAGAATATATTATATTTTATTTAAAAGATTTTGCTTTAAATATAGACCTTCCGATTAAAGTAATTCAATCTGGACCGTTCATGGATTGGTTACTATTCATTCCATTCTTCTATAAATAGAAGCTCATTCCTTCATTATTTCTTACGAATTCACTGAAACTCTAGAGAGAGAAAACTATAGAGAGAAAGAAGAAAAGTGTTTCTTGGTTTGACCGCACCATAAATGGCTGCCTACGTACTCCCATTGAAGAGGGGAGATCAGGTCTTTCGTGGTTCAGGCTTGATGAGCTGAAACCTGAATGACTTGATTTTTGATTTTTTTGATTTTTTCTTTTTCTACTTTTTTTTTCTTTTTCTTTTTCTTTTTGCTTTTTTTTTCTTTTTCTTTTTTTTCTTTTTTTTTTCTATACATGCATGGAAAATAAAAAGCATCTTCATGAGAGGATGTGATCTAGTCCCAACATCTTCGAAACTCGCAACTTTATCCCCTGAATCTACATCTTTTGGCTAGTTGAGGCCTGAGATAGTCCGATCGTCGGTCATTTGTGTTGCCTTCAAGGCTCATGACGAGAGGTTACTTCTTGGTTTTGAATGTCTTCACTTATGGCCATAACTTGATTGCTTCTGTTTGATACATTCCTCGTGGATGCTTGATTTGGACCCATCGCAAAAGGTATGAACTCTTGATTCTTTGATGGGTTGGTTTCCCCGATAACCTCACCACTTTTTCCTTCATCTGTTCCTTCACGCTTTTCCTGGGCTTGAGAGGATTCGACCATGAAATCTGCCTCAAACTGTCGTCGCATTTCTTACAAGGAATTTTCCCTTTTGGCTTTTCCTTTCTTGGACATAATTAGTATTTCCTCCTAATCATCCAAGTTGATAAAATCATGAACGTGGTTGATATCTTTGGACCAGAAGATGTTTGATGTTGGCGGAGGAATATCCTTTGGGGATTCTCGTGTCTCCTCTGTCATTTCCTGTATTAGGATCATTTTATCTTGTGTTCTGCCAAGATTGGAGCTTATGGCCTTTACCTCCTCTGAACTGCCTGTCTCGAATGGACATATTAAGCTTTTTATTTCCTTTTTGCCTTTTCTGGTCATAAGGAATCCTATCTTCAGCTCTTCATTTTTTAATGATATCTTGGATTTTATGTCGCAAAGACCAACATTCCTCAGTCGCATGTCCAAGTGAGTTAGAATGGTAGAGACACGTCTTGGTGGAATCATAACACTTTATCTTGGGATTTATAGGAGGCAGCAACTCAGTAATCCATCCTTCGCTTATCAGAAAGTATAACACTTCTTCATTTGATTTGCTCAAAGGGGTGAATTTTCGGGCTCTGATGGAGGTTGTTTGTTCTTTCTTCTTTGAGAATTCACATTCCCCCGAGCGATTTTTTTGTTGGCGAGATCTTCTAGCAATTTTATCATCCCCATTTTCTTGGCCTTCTGACAGTTGAGTGAAGAACTGCCTCGTATCCTGATGTTGTCACACTATCAGCTTAGCTAGTAGATTTACTTGATTCTGGATTGTCTCTAATTTTTGCATTACTATGATACCCTCCTCCGAGCTTTCCCACTTTAGGATATTTGTTCTGTGCCTTTGGGGGTAGTCCTCTGTCCTTTGTATGCACTTACAAATTGGATATATTTCAGCGCTTCCTGACCCTATCATGTTTACTTCTGCTATATCATGCTGCAACGAAAGTTTGGTGTTGACATTTTGTTGGTCAGGTTCTTGGACAACAATATTGCCACTTTTGATCAGATTTTGAATTTTATGCTTTAAGGACCAACAATCTTGTGTATCATGTCCTGGAGATCCTAAGTGGTAAGTACATCTCTGGCTTGCATTGTATCTTTTGCTCCTTGGTTCTAGAGGTGGAGCCAGTTTGGTAATTTGCTTATGATCCATCCATATCGCCAACACATTTTCAAGAGAATCGCCTAGTGGGGTGAACACCCGATTTTTCGTTCTCTCAAATTTTCTTTTCCTGTCCTGGAATTGGTTAAATGTTGCCTGTTGTTGAAATGGCAGATTGTCTCGCTTTTTCCAAATGGGGGGACTGTAGGTTGGTCTACTAGATTGCCCCTGTACAACAAGGGATACATCTTCAGTGTCTTTATCGGGTACCCCCTTGGGATCGCTCGCATACTTGCCAGTCTGTATATGCTTGGCAACTGCTTCCAAGGCAGTGAAGTCTTTAATCTTGTCAGCCTTCAGGCCCATCTCTGCCATTTCATCGTGTTTGATCATTTCCGAGAATGGCTTTCCTATGCCTGCTAGGATCCTCTCGTAGTACGGAGCCTCTTCGATATCAATAAACGTCATTACCATCTCAGTTTCCGTCATTGATGGAATGACTTGCGCTGCAAGATGTCTCCACCTTTGGGCATATTCTCGGAAAGATTCAGTACTTTGCTTTTTAACTTTAGTTACTTGGTATCGATCAAGACGCCATTTTGTGTTGGCTATCTTGATTTAGAAAGGCATGGGAAAATTTTTCCCAGTTGTGGATTTTGGCATTGTCAAGTCGGGCATACCAGGCTTTAGCATCTCCGGTGAGACTCTTTTGAAAAAGTTGCATTCTGAGTCTTTCATCTTCAGCATAAGACCCTAGTTCGCAAATGTACACTTTCAGGTGCATATAGGGATCGCCTTTCCCATTGTACTTTTCAAACTCTGAGACTTTGAATTTGGTAGGATATCGAGCCCCTGGGAATATGCAGAGATCTGAGTAGGTGACACTCCCATTATATCCAGTCCCTCTGATAGACCGGATGGTCTCCTCCATTTGTTGGACTTTCTTTCTTAGATCCCCAGTTTCTCGATCATCCCTGAGATTTGTGATTTCTTTATTGGAATGAGGTTTAGGTATCTGGGTTTCCATCTTTTTGCCAATACCCTGACTGCCCCCTGGTGTGGATGACTCTGGTTGAGTAGGCATTGTTCGGCCCTGGATTCCTCCATGTACTGAGGATTCTAGGTGGATGGGTATTTGGATACCCTGACTGGATTGGTGTAGTTCTTTGAGCATAACATCCAACTCTGTCATTTGATAACTTAATCTTTCGAACTCCTCGCGAAATATAGGAGTAGGATCAGGCTGGGTACTTTTATCCATATCTGACTGTGGACTTGATGCCCTTTTGGACTTTGAATGGGAAACAGGATCAATTGCTTCCCTACAAAAACTTATGTAGTTTAGTCTTAGGGAAATGTATAAAAAAAAAATTACATGTTATCATAACATGTCCATTTTAGGAATATTATCCTGCAAAATGGGTGTCATTTAATAGCATGTCAAGCCTTAATATGCATTCACATATTCTTCATATTTTCCATTACATTGAGATTGACAAGTAATTGAAATGGGAAAGTATGAAGAGACTTCCCTCCATGTTTGGTTTATCAGAGGCTGACCTATGTTAGGGTTACTCTGGCGGCTTTTTGGCATGAAGGCTCCCAGATCATCGCAATCTACTTAACGGGAAGTTAATCCGATCGTTCAACTGGAGCGAATCTGAGTGGTGTCTTTCCTGAGCCCCGGAGAATTATTCTTCCCACGAGTCCAGTAATTAAACACTGACAGGATAGCCTCCTGGTGGAGGGACCACACAACATACATTCACATACAACGTGTCTCACCGTTTATGCAAAATGATGACATGTGTGAAGCACTAATATCACAGATAGATATTTAGCAGTTCAGTAACTAAGATGCATTAGTACACATTCATCATAAATGTAAATGCAACATTCACACACAAGCATATAACAATTTTGAAAAGCTTGTAATAGCGGCTTAAGCCCTCTTCTTTGGAGTCCCAGCAGAAGTCGACACACCGTCGTCGTCGGGATTTTAGTGTCCTGTCACGTTACTTGTTCTTTGATGTTCTCATGTTAATGTGAGATTTATTTGAAAAAACAAGTGAAAAGGTCCGACATGTAATAATGTCGATGATTGGACTTTAAAAGTCGCCGGTTGGTGTATTTAATTTGGTTGCACTAACGCAATAGTAAAAAGGTTTGCACATTGACCCGGTGATGTGACATTGCTAAGCAGATTACGTAAAAACCGAGATCCATTAAGGGTTCGGGGGCTTGGTTATGCAGAAGGAAGGTGTTAGGCACCCTTCGACATCCGTGTTGCCACGGTGACCGCCACTTCTCAAAGAAACTGTTATATGAATGTGTGTGTGTGTGTGTGTGTGTGGATCAATGTGCAATTATTTGGAAGTAGTGCTATGCCTCGTTGCACCTATATACATAGGGTTTGAATTTTTGTAGAAAATTCAGTTTTAAGCAAGATATAGCAATGAAGTTTTATAAAGAAGGTTTTTTAAACCCTGTGCTCAATAGTAATTGAGGCCTTTGATACTTCCATTTTATTATTACAGTGTTTGGCTTGTTTGCTTTTATTTTTCGAGATGCGAAGCATCTACGAGAAAATAATATACAGCAGTGCCGAACTCCTTATGGGCATGACAGCCATCCAAGGAAATTCAGACACTGTAAATAATGTACAAGTCACATACAATTTGGAAAAATTCCATCATGGGAACCGAATCTAGATTCAGTAGACTGAATCTGTGATCACATGATTCCTAGGCTCACATGATACTGCAATTTGTATGGAAAGCAGTAAGCAGTTATATATATATATATATATATATATATATATATATATATATATATATATATATATATATATATATATATATATGTGTGTGTGTGCATGATCAGCCACCACGAAGCAACTCCATGGGGGATCAGAAATGTAAATAAAGCAGTAAATGCTATCAACCGCCACGAAGTGAACTCTAGGCGGGACTTGAATGTAAATAAAGTTGTAAAAGCTATCAACTTCCACGAAGTAAACTCCAGGCAGGACGAAATATAAATATATATATATATAAGCTGTTATTCGGACATATCAGGTAGTATATATATATATATATATAAGCAATTAAGCGCGGGCATCAAGTTCAGGCTCATCGAATGAGTCGACAGCAGTTTATATATATAAATATATATATAAAAAGCGATAAACGCTCTGCATCAAGTCAGGCTCAATCGAGGCATAACTCAATAATGTTAGTCCGTATAAAAATATATACATATATATATAAGTATATATATACAGACAAAAATGAAAACCACGGACCGAAGTCCGGGCAAACACACACACGACTCTCAATGTGTAGAATAGTGTGTGCAAATATGAATAGAAAGGCTTTATAGAGTATAAGAAGGCTTACAGTGGGCTGCCAATGCAGACTTCTATGACTCTATATAGACAAACATTCAGCTCCCGCGGGTAAATATATAATTGTATATGGGCTAACAGGTGTTTAAAAAAAACAAACACTCAATATGGGGGTGTACAAAGCCAATTGGCCAGGGTTCCCTCGCTATTTCTCTTGCAAATATGGCTGGCCCAAGCCCCATATATATAGAATCGATGGTGCGCAGTGTACTGCTGGCGACCTCTATTACACTGCGGTTGCCTTGCTGGGGTTCCATGGGTTTTAAATGTCTCGAAGTGCGTGCACTCGTGCACTGTAATATCTGTTCAAACTTGCAGAACTTCAATCCGAGCATCCGACGAGGTATATGTGACCTTCTTCAGACCGCTTATGTCAAAAGTTACGCAATGACATGGGATTTTCCCTTTTTGATTCCAGGAAGATGGGTCCATGACCGAAATGGCATTTTCGGGTTTCCGTCAGGCAGTCCATTGAGCCGTTTTTCGTAGTTTGCGCTTGGAAGTTAAGATATATTTCTTGTGTGACATATTTTGATGTGATTCATATTGAAATGAGTGTACTTGATTTGAAGTGAAGTTGAGTTGGAAAAATGACCATTTTTCCCTTCCCGGGATTATCTCCGGTTTTCGCACAGTTGTATCGGGTTTTTCCCAGGGTTATCTCTGAGATTGTCATTTTGTTGACTCTAAATGTTCTCAGGGTTATCTCTGAGATTGGCTTGACCTCCCGGGGTTAACTTCGAGGTCGGGAAATGATGTTGTAGTCTTCTAGGGTTGCCTCTGGAGTGTGAAAAAGACGTTTTTGCCCTCCTGCATAGTTAGTAACAGGAAAAGAAAATTTCGAGTGTCTACAGGATGTTTAGAAGCTTTTTGCAGTTCATGCAAAATCAGACGAGGGAGACTCGTGTACAAAATATGGGTGGAAATGAAAGCAACGTGCGGTTTGTCACAACCAAACAGTTCAAAGAGTTGGGACCACCAAAGTTCTGGGAAAAGCTGGATCCGATTAAGGCAGAAACGTGGGTCAAGAAAATTACAAAGATATTCGATTTCTTGGGATGCACGGAAGAACAGAACATTCCATTCGCCACCTTTATGTTCCGTGGTGAGACAGATTACTGGTGGGAATCTATGAAGCATACCCAGCCAGCCGCACTCAACATGTCTTGGGAAACATTTCAGAAAATGTTCAATGACAAGTACTTTCCTGAAAGTATTCATCATATGAAGGAGGTAGAGTTTATTAGACTGGAACAGAACAACATGACGGTGTCCTAGTACGAGGCGAAGTTCGCGGAGTTATCCTAATTTGCACCTCATTTGGTAGAGAATGAGGAACATATGACGCGGATGTTTCTAAGAGGTCTAAAACTCAAAATTTATCAATACCTTATCTCTCACAAATTTTCTCTATATTCAGATGTTGTCAACAGGGCTCAATTATTAGAGCGATATAATGAGTATGTTCAACTAAGGGACCACACCCAGGGTCATACCAGTGACAGAAGTCATCGGAGCAATGATAATCAGCGGGGAGGGAAAAATATGGACAAAAGTGGTAACCACTTTGGTGGTAATCATGGCCATGATAATAGGAGAGGTGAGTCAATTGGAAATTTCAAAAAGAGAAGATTCAACAATGACGGGAAGACATCAGCAGCAGCACCAACACCGACAACAAATTCTAGGGGAGGAGAACGACCGCCAGTTAGATGCTATAGATGCGGAGAGGAAGGACACATAAGTCCAAACTGTCCACAGCCTTCCAAGGTGTGTTTCAGTTGTGGAAAAGATGGTCATATAGCCTGATTTTGTCTGGTAGCAAAGTCAAGTCCAGCTGGGATGGCGGCACCAAAGGCGACTACGGACAAAACAAAGTCGGTGGTTCAAAGGAGAGCGTTTGTCGTGACTAGCCAAAACGTGAGAAACCCGAACGAGGTGATCACGGATAAGATAATCTTGAACTCTTGCGAAGTTTATACCTTACTAGATACCGGTTCTACCCATTCTTTTATCTCTCCTGCTTGTGCTCAACGTTTAAACTTGACTCCGGAGAAATTATACTTTAACTTATCTGTGGAGACTCCATTAGGAGAAACTTTCATTATATCCACTGTTTATAAAACTTGCTTGATCCAAGTTGGCACAATCACATTACCTGTTGATCTTATCTCTTTAAAGATACTTGCATTTGATGTGATTTTAGGGATTAATTGGTTAACCACTCATGCCAAAATTGATTGTTTCGTAAGGTTGTTAGTTTTTATATTCCTAACCAACCTGTTATGCGAATTCAAGCAACTAAACCACTAAAGTCAATCACTGTCATATCAAGCCATAAAGCCATTTGTTTATTAAAAAATGGATGTCAAGCTTTCTTAGCCCATGTTATGGACTTGAACAAAAACATGTCAGATTTGAATAATATTTCTGCTGTTAGTGAATTTCCTGACGTATTTCCTGAAGAACTTCCTGGTCTACCCCCAGAACATGAAGTTGAATTCTTTATTGATCTTGAACCGGGTATAAAGACCATTTCTAAAACCCCATATCGAATGGCTCCTATTGAACTTCAGGAGTTAAAGGTCCAACTACAAGATTTGTTAGACATCGGTTTCATTCGTCCTAGTACATCTCCTTGGGGTGATCCTATTTTATTTGTAAAGAAGAAAAATGGGAGTATGCGACTTTATATTGACTACCGGGAATTAAACCATGTCACCATCACGAATAGGTATCCGCTACCTCGCATTGATGACCTGTTTGACCAGTTGCAAGGAGCACAATTCTTTTCAAAGATTGATCTTCGTTCTGGATATCATCAGCTAAAGATTAAAACTGAGGATATTCCGAAGACTGCCTTCAGAACTCGGTACGGGCATTATGAATTCCTAGTCATGTCTTTTGGATTGACTAATGCTCCTGTGGCTTTCATGGATATGATGAACAGTGTGTTCAAGGAATATTTGGATCAGTTCGTTGTTGTCTTTATTGATGGCATCCTCATTTACTCCAAAAGTCATGAAGATCATGAGCACCATTTGAAGCTGGTACTTCAAAGGCTTCGTGACAACAAGCTATATGCCAAGCTGAAGAAATGCAAGTTTTGGCTTAAGGAAGTAGCATTCCTTGGGCACGTGGTGTCAAAACATGGAGTATCTGTTGACCCGACGAAGATTGAAGCAATCCAAAGTTGGGGAGCGGTAGAAGTCGATGGCCGAAATGCGTAGCTTTTACGGGCTTATTTGGTTATTATCGGAGATTCGTGGAAGGATTTTCTCGAATCGCTACTCCGTTAACTCAGCTAACTCAGAAAGATACAAAATTCATATGGAACGAGGAATGCGAGAAGAGTTTCCAAGAGCTTAAGAGGAGACTCATTTCGCATTTTTGTTCGACAATACCATCTGGTTCGGATGAATTTTTATCTACAATGATGCTTCGAGCAAAGGGTTAGGATGTGTTCTCATGCAACATGGGAAAGTCATAGCTTTATGCCTCGCGACAACTCAAAAGAATATGAGAGGAATTATCCTACTCATGATGGAGGTTAGCGTGATCATTTTGCATTGAAAATCTTGAGACACTACCTGTATGGGGAGAAATTGGAGATTTATACGGATCATAAAAGCCTCAAATATTTATTCACCCAAAAAAAACTCAACATGCGGCAACGACGTTGGCTCGAGCTATTGAAAGATTAAGACCATAGCATTCAATATCATCCTGGAAAAGCAAACGTTGTAGCTGACGCTTTAAGTAGAAGATCGTATGCGGGTACAAGTGCGATGTTGTTAACACAAAGACCCATTTTGTACGACTTACAAAGGATGGAGATAGAGTTAAAGGCTCCAAGTACCCACGTGATGATATCAAATATACGATTAGAACCAACTTTAATCGATAAAGTTAAAGCTGCTCAAGCCACAAACCCAGAGATGATACGTATGAAGAAGAAAGTACAAGAAGGTGTTATTCCAGAAATAATAATCGATGAAAAAGGAATACTTTGAGTTAACTCCAGACTTTGCATTCCTAATGATTCTGACTTGAAGTATAGAATTATGAAGGAGGCACACAACACACCGTTTGCAATCCATCTTGGGAGTACCAAAATGTATCATGATCTTCGACATACATTTTGGTGGAGCAATATGAAGAGAGAAGTCGCGGAGTTTATCTCGAGGTGTTTAACTTGTCAACGTGTAAAGGCAAAGCATCAAGTGCCAAAGGGTCCATTGCAACCACTTGAGATTCCAAAATGGAAGTGGGAACACATTATCATGGATTTCGTTACGGGTCTTCCCAAAGTTTCTCAAGGCATAGATGCGATTTGGGTTATTATTGATAGATTAACCAAGTCTGCTCATTTCTTGCCTATACGTGAGACTTATTCCCTTGAACGTCTTGCTCGTATGTACGTAATTGAGATTGTGAGATTGCATAGCATGCCAATATCCATAGTTTCAGATAGTGACCCAAGATTTACTTCACGATTTTGGGTTAGCTTGCAAAAAGCTACGGGCACGGATTTACGATTCAGTTTGGCATACCATCCTTAAACGGACGGGCAATCAGAAAGGACAATTCAAACCCTTGAAGATCTATTAAGACTCTGTGTCCTAGATTTCAAAGGAAGTTGGGATAAGTACTTGTCATTGGTGGAATTCTCGTACAACAACAGTTATCAAGCAAGTATAGGCATGGCTCCATTCGAGGCGTTGTATGGACGAAAGTGTCGTTATCTAGTATGCAGGGATGAGGTGGGTGAAGCAACGTTGTTAGGACCAGAATTGGTACGCATGACTACAGAAAAGATCCAAATGATTTGACAACGTATTCAAACCTCACAAGATCGACAAAAGTGTTATGCGGATCTTCATCGAAAAGACATTGAATTTAATATTGGGGATCATGTATTGTTACGTATTGCTCCATGGAAGGGAGTTACAAGATTTGGGAAGAAAGGAAAGCTCAATCCATGATTTGTTGGTCCAATTTAAGATTTTTGACCGAATAGGAAATGTGGCCTATAAACTCTCATTACCTCCAAGCATGTCTCGTGTTCATAATGTTTTTCATATATCTATGCTTCATAAATATGTGAAAGACCCAAACCACGTTATTGCGTTAGAACCAGACGAGAAAGCCAAAGATTTAACGTACGAGGAGGTACCTATCAAGATCTTGGATAGGAAAGAGCATGTCTTAAAAACAAAGGTTATACTACAAGTCAAGGTTTTGCGGAGGAACCATGCTATAAAGAAAATGACCTGGGAGTTGGAATCAGAAATGAAAGCGAGGTACCCTCACCTTTTCGAAACACTAAGTACGTACATCAATTTCGAGGACAAAAATTCATAAGGAGGGGAGGTTGTAAGACCCCAACTTATTATAAATAAAATTAAATTTCTTCTATTCATTATCTTGAAATAATAAGGAGTTAATTTGATATAATGCTTTGGTTATGGGTGAAATGTGCAAATTTTGCAAAATAAGCAAGTGGTTATAAATTATTCATTTTTATCGGGGAATATTCGTTTGGTCGTGGAATATTCTTGTTGTCGGGGAATATTCATATGACAGTGCAACCATTTGTGGGCCCTATAATGAGAATAAGCATCGGGATGAATAAAATGACAAGTTTGAGTTTTTTATAAATAACGGCATAATTATTCTGAATTAACTTTGTTGGATTACACGGTGGTTAAAAATCTGATGAATGTGCGTGGTTACTGAGAGATACTGCGGTATTACAGTATTTTTGAATTATTGATTCTTACGTAAGAAGGCACTACTCAATAATTATTCTGATGAATTACTATTTAATATTTTATTTTATTGATTCAATAATTGTTGCGTTGATATTTTATATTATTGTTGTTTCAATAATTATCATTGCACAGTATTTCCCATTATCAGATCAATAATTATTAATATTTGAATAATATTATTAGATAACATTATTGGCAATGTCTAAGGAAGTTCTGTCTAGAAAAGGGGATTGGTCACCTAATTATGCGCCAGTAAGGAGAAATCTTTATCGGAAAGCCCCCTCTTTCCTGGGAACGACTTGGTTGCCATAATTGTGATTCTGTAATATTATTTGTGAATAATTAATTATTGATATATGATAATGAAATATTTATTTTGTGTGGATATAAATGAAGGAATTAATGCTGAGATGTCTTATCAGTATTTTGTCAGAATAGAGGTATTAAAAATCGTCCGTATGTGGATTTCGAGCATTTTTCATTTAGAATTTGGAAAAACTTATATCTGCAAAGTTGTAGAGAATTCGATTTCCTATGGAATGGACATAAAATTCGTATTTTTTTGATAAAAGAGATATTTATTATGAATTATTAAAGTTTCAGAAATAAATATTTTTATTTAAAAACATGGTGGGCCCCACTTTTAGTTGGTGTGGAAATTCTGATTTCTGGTGGGCCCCACTTGTGATGGCTGATAATTTGGTCAAATAAATGTGGGTAAAATTTTTTTATTATTATTTTATTAATTTAGTCTCCTTTGGCGTTCTAGCATTTTCCTATAAATAGGTGCTTAGGTTAGAATTGAAAATCACACCAGAACATAAGTTTTCTCTCTATATATTATCGAGCGTATTTTTGTGAGTATTTAAATACTTTGAGAGTTATTATTCAGTGCAAGTTTCCTTCAGCATTACATCCGATATTCTAGTCAAAAATACTGTTCTTTTGAGGTAAGGGATGTTATTTTCTTCATAAATGATATTATTTCTTTCAATATCGTTATGCTAAAATATTGGTATATATGAATTTTATTGTGGAATTTCTACTTTTTTGTGTCGGGGTTATTATTCACTTATACGAAACTATTCACAAATATGACATTATTCATCGAAAAATGAAATTTTCTCTTTCTTTGTCTAAGATGTCTATTATGGTTACTATCTTTGATTGTATCCATATTTTGATCTTCATTCTTGAATTTTACTCCACTATGGTTTATTATGGAGTGTTTTTGAACTTGGATTATCTAAAGTATGAATCCTTAATCTTTGTTCTTTTGTCTCACTGGATTCGTTTCTTAAAAACATTTTTCATCATCTTAAGTCCTAAATGATGATATAACTGAATATCTTTGGCCTGTAGTGCAAAGATGAATGATTACCTGATGAATATCTTTGTTCCGTAGTGCAAAGATGAACAGGTGTTGAGATGAACATGACCAACTGGTAATACAAATGAATATCTTTGGCCCGTAGTGCAAAGATGAATATTTGATTCAAGTTGTATATTGATTGATGTTATAACAGGGATAAAATATTGATGATAGACTTTTAAATTCATAGATGATAGTAGATTTCATTCTCTACTTAACTCTTCTAATGAATTGTTGTTTCTGCTGCAGTTGTTGATCTAAAACTTGTTGTCTATTATATTCTATCAGATTTTTTCTTGTTGAAGACTAAGGATAATTTGTTGTATATTATCTTAGTCATAATATTCTTTATTGGGCTAGTTGAGCTCACCCTTTTCCTTTTTGTTCCATTTTTCTTCTCAGGAGGTGAGAATTTAGCAGGAACTAGTCGAGGTATGGATTGATGATTCAAGATAGTTTTTTTCAGCAGTCCTCACTATTTTGTAAAATAGTGCATTAATAATTGTAATAAGGACTTTATCTGACTGTGGATATTTTCTAGAAGACAATAATTGTATTTAAACTCACAGTTTATGTGTTGTCGTATTTTGCGCGACAATTATTAATAAAGTTTTAGTTGTTTCTGTATCATATATTTGGCAACTCGGAATGGGTGATGTATACCTATTTTGGGGGCGTCACAATAATCATTAATTTTTGTCTCAATTAAAGATAAATATTATCTTTGTGATGCTGTATACAAAAACACTCAAGAATGTTTATCTCCATATCGCAATATAAGGTATTAGTTAGCTGATTTTCGACGCAAACGGCCTTTGAATAAAGTGAAAAAATTCAACCATGCTTATACACAACTCAGAAATGTTATCGAGCATGCATATGGTGTGTTGAAAGTAAAATTCCCAATTTTAAAACGAATGGCTCCTTACCCTTTTATAGTACAAAGGGATATAGTGTTAGTTTTCATAGGCACAATTGTTATCTAGAAGGGGGGGTCGAATAGATATTTTAAAATTTCTTCTTTAAAATACTTGTCAGATTTGTTAATGATTTGATCAAAGCGGAATTAAGGATTTGTTTGTTTTCCCTTTAAGATAAAACAAGTTAATAGGAGATAAGCAGTTATAACAAGAATATAGGAGACACGATATTTTTAAGTGGTTCAGAGTAACCTTTGGCTACTAGTCTTGCCTTGTTCTATTTTATCACCCCATCTTCATCCATCTTGTTTCTGAATACCCATTTGGTGCCAATGACTGGGTGGTTTCTCGGTCTTGGAACTAATCTCCATACTTTACTTCTCTCAAACTAATTTAATTCCTCTTGCATGGCTTCGATCCAACTTGAGTCTTCCATAACATCTTATATTTTCTTAGGTTCTATTTGTGACAGAAAGCTTAGATAGAAGCGCTCATTTTGGGTGGCAGATCTTGTCTTGACTCTAGCATTTGGATCTTCGATGATCAGGTATTGAGTGTGATCTTTTGCCCATCTGTTTCATGTTGGAACATCTGACCTGATACCCTCTTATCTGAATTCTTCAAGATCAACCTCTGCTTCTTGATGTGGAGGTTCGTTATCTAGCATAGTTCTTCCTACGATCTCCTCTTCAGGCTCGATGATCTCATTTTTTGGGACTACGATCATGGTGTTGGGCTCGACTGCCTTGTTCTTAGTGTCTAAGTTGTCATTCATAGTGTCTAAGTTATCGTTCGTTGTGTCTGAGTTGTCGTTCGTAGTGTCATGAGACACAGTTTTGTCCAAGTCTATTTCATTAAAAATGATGTGAATCGAGACTTCTACAGTTAGCGTCTTCTTGTTGAACACTCTATAAGCCTTACTGTCTGTGGCATATCCAAGAAAGATTCCTTCATCTGACATGGGTTAAAACATAGAAAGATACTATTTTCCATTGTTAAGAATATAGTATGCACAACCGAATACATGAAAGTAGCTGACACTTGGCTTTCTTCCTCTCCACAGCTCGTAGGAAGTCTTCTTTAACGTAAAGTGTATAAGAGATCCATTACGAGTGTAGCATGCGAGATTGATGACTTCTTCCCGAAGTATTGAGCGAGATGAAACATTGCTGCTAGTAAAGTTCTTCCAGCCTCAATCAACGTTCTGTTCTTTCTTTCAGCTACTCTGTTTTGCTGTGGAGCTAAGAAGTTATGACTGATGCCATTGTCTGTGCAGAACTGGTCCATCTCAGAAAAAGTTGAATTCTCTACTATGATCACTTCTTATCGCCTTGATTTTCTTCCCTTTTTGGTTCATTACCAGCCTGAACATCTTGATGAGTTGGGAGCTTGTTTCATCTTTTGAGTTTAGAAAGAACACCCATGTAAATCTGGTATAGTCATCCACTATGACTAATGAGTATCTCTTCCCTCCAAGGCTTATTGTTGAAATTGGCTGAAATAGATCCATGTTAAGTAACTGCAAAGACTTATCAATTGAGTTGACAGTTTTGCTCTTGAATGAGATTCTAGTCTGTTTTCCAAGCTGACAGGCATTGGATGGCCTTTCTTTGACAAAGCTGAGCTTGGGTAAACCAGCTACTAGATCCTTAGAGGCCAGTTTTGACATGTTTTTAAAGTTGAGATGAGATAGCCTTCTATGCCATAGCCAACTCATTTCTTCAGAAGCTTTAGCCAGAAAGCATATTGTCTTATCAGAACTCAGTTGACCAAGATTAAAAGTGTGGACGTTCCCTTCTCCTGTTCTGGTCAGCTTTATAGAGGATGTCTTCAGATCTTTGACTTGACATTGATTGTTGAGGAAGGTAACTTGATGACTCTTGTCGTAGAGTTGGCTTATGCTCAAAAGATTATGTTTTTGTCCTTCTATATAAGCTACTTTACTGAAGGACACTACACCATTCCCAGCTGAACCATATCCTTTTGTCTTGCCAGAGCCATTGTCTCCAAAGATAACTGTTGGACCCTCCTTTTCTATGAAGTTAGACAGGAGGGCTTTGTTTTAGGTCATGTGCCTTGAGCATCCACTATCCAAATACTAAGTTGTGATCGTAAAGCTTTGTTCCTTTGATAAGATAAAACTCTTATTTTGGTACCCATACTTTCATGGGTCCTACCTTGTTCGTACCCTTGGGAACCCAAATTTACTCGATTTTGGGTCTAATATGCAGATAGTTATTGTAGCATACTGCGGCCTTATAACTAATTTTATTACATACAAAACATCTAGCATGATGCATGCTTGTGTGTGTGTGTGGGTTCTTTCTCCATTTGGACTTATGTGGGTTCTTGGCAATCTTTCCTTTATATTGGTTCTTCTTTTTCCATGTGTCCTTATGATTTATGATTGAAGAGTGAAACTCAACTCTACTGTTCCTACCCAGTTAGTTTGTGGAGTTGATTTTACCCGACTCTACGATTCTTTGAGGTTGGAGAGTAGTGTGTGAGACCCCGAATTTTATGAAATAAAAGTATTCAATTTTTTTATTTTGGTAAATAGTTAAATTGATAAAAGTTCAAAGTTTAGGGTAATATGTGAAATTTTTTGCAAAGTAAGCAAGTTGATATAAAATATTCTTTTTGTCGGGGAATATTCATACGACGGCACAATCATTGGTGGACCCCACAATAGAATTATTGTCGGATTGAGAAAACGACAAAAATAGTTTTATGAAAATAACGGCGGAAGTTTTACCGTTAATACTGTTGAACTACTCGATAGTAAAATTACAGTAATACGCGTGGTTGCATAGTAGCACACGGTATTGATTATTGATGCTTACGTGAGAAAACACTCAGTTTTATTCAATTATTGCTACAATAGTTGCTGCATAGTATCTCACGTTATTTGATTCAATTATTGTGAATTGTTATATTATATATATAAGTTTAATTTTATTAGTATTATTAATGTATTAAAACAAAAAAAAGCTTTTTATATAAAACAGAATACTTTTATAAAGTTATTATAGAATATATTATATTTTATTATGCATAGTATTGCATAGTGCCTGCATAGTGTTTTGCGTAGTAAAATCTTTTTATATAAAACAGAAAACTTTTATAAAGTTATTCGTTTTATTAGATTATAAATAGAATATATTATATTTTATTTAAAAGATTTTGCTTTAAATCTGGACCATCCGATTAAAAGTAAATCAATCTGGACCGTTCATGAATTAGTTACTATGCGGTCCATTCTTTCATAAATAGAAGCTCATTCCTTCATTATTTCTTACGAATTCCTTTGAAACTCTAGAGAGAAACTATAGAGGGTTCTTCTTCTATAATCTTGGCGTATTTCTTTAGAGTTTAAGAAAGCTTTGAGCATAGTACAAATTTTCTTCGAGTGTATCCTCGCCCTACCAGTCGGAATACTCTTCTTTCAAAGGTAAGGGATATTATTTGTTGTACTTATAAGGGATATTATTTGTTGTACCTGTAAGGGGTATTATTCTTTCGTATTCATGAAGAGAATTACTTCTTTCAATACTCGTAAGAGTTGTTATTCCATTCTTCATTATTATGTTGGAATAACCTGTTTATGCGAAGTACCGCATACATGGTAAAATTCTTCTGTTATTCCATTCTGTATTATTATGTTGGGATAACTTTGTTTATCTTAAGCATCGCATACATGGTGAAATTCTTCTATTATTCCATTCTTTATTATTCTATTGGAATATCACGTTAGGTCTTTAATTTACCGACACCGTTCCGATTCTTTATTATTACGTTGAATAACATGTTTATCTTGGCAATACCGCATTCATGGTGAAATTCGTTGTTATTCCATTCTTTATTATTCTGCGGAATATCACGTTCGCAATGCGTTTTACGTCGGACTGGTTCCATTATTTATTATTCCACATTTATTATTCTCGCCGGAATATCACATGTCGTGCAGGCGTTTACGCTTCGGACTGGTTCCATTATTTATTATTCGCATTTATTATTATGTGGAATATCTATCTCAAGCGCTTTCACTGTAACACGGTTCCATTATTTATTATTCATTGGAAATAACTCGTGCGTGCGGTCTTTATCGCATGCATGGTGAATCCTTCTGTTATTCCATTCTTTATTATTCTGTTGGAACAACCTGTCTATGTGGATTACCACATGCATGGTGAATGATCATTTATATTCATTCCTTATTAAATTGTGGAAATGATCTGGTTACGTTGATTATGATGAGAGTCATAATAAAATTTTGAACTGATGAAAATCATGGGTATATGAAGTATTAGTAAGTGTTATGATGAGTTATGTTGGTTATTATGTGAAAACATGAAAGTTTCTTAGAAATCACAAAGGGTTGAAAATCAGATTTTGGTGAAAATGGAATATGAAATTCAATTGACCATATCTCCTATTATATTTTGAATTTTTGAGTGTGGTCAAGTTCTAGAGTTAGATCTATGAGTTTTGTAGCATCTCCAAGTGGAATCACTTTGGAAAAGGTGTTGTAGATTTTCGTGTGGGTGATTTTTAGCAAAGGAGTCAAAAGCTGAAAATTAAGAAATGCTCTTGTCAGATTTTTAGAAAATTTTATTTGGCCACTTAATTTGTGAGAAAAATTCTGGTCTTTTGGGAAATGAAAGTATATAGTATAAGGTACCTCTTGTCCAAAAATGAGCTCATTCCGACTTAAAATGAGCAAGTTATAACCATTTCAATATTTAGGTTTTTTCGACGAAAAATGCTATAACCGAAGTTCTATAACTCCGATGACCATAAAATTTAAACTGGAAGCTCATGTTAACATGTATAAGACCCTGTCAAGATTTGGGAATTTCTGGAGTTAAACTTGAGGTAGCTAATTTCTTAAGGAATTAATTAAAAATTGATTTTTGAAAAATAGTAAATGAATTTTAAAAATTCCGAGAAAAATATATGTTCATTATGGTACTATATTCTGCTAAATCCCAGAAAAGAAATATTTTTAGGACTGATTTGATATTTTTCATAAAAATAATTTAGTTACAAATATATGAGTTAAATATGTTATGTGAAGTAACAAAGTTGAAAAATAGGATTTTATGACTTGGAAATCCTATATAAGGTATATGCATATTTTTGATGAGGGATTTAATCATTGGGGATGAAATCTTATGAGTATGGCATTTTTGAATGATTAAATGCACTATTTGGTAAAATATAAACAATTGAAATAAATTATTTATAAGTTTAAGAAGTGATTAAAATATTGTTATAATATTAGATTATGAGTTTATTAAGTGATTGTTAATATTTGGATAAATTTAAAGTCTTTAATATGTATCCTTGTTTTCATTTGATTAATGCTTATATCATTGTCATCATCTCATGTTTATATTTTGTTGAAAGTCATCTGTGGCCTGTAGTGCATAGATGGACTTGGTATGATTATGACCGAGGGATTATTCGGTATAATCATGATCGTAATGTTACAAATGATGTGGAAAAAGTCTTCATTGGCCCGTAGTGCATTGATGGGACGGTTTTGGTATGATTATGGCTATGGATTCTCTTTGCCGAGAGTGCAAAGATGAATTGTTTTATGGCATAATCGGGATAGTTAATGAAAACACGATTATCTTTGGCCCGTAGTGCATAGATAATTTGTGGTCGTGATATTAACGAATATCCTTGGCTTTGTAGTGCGAGGATGATTCGATGATGTGGATTAATTATTGAGTGAGTCTCAAAGAATGAAATATTAATTCATGGATGTGATATTAACGAATATCCTTGGCACCAGTAGTGCGGGGATGATTCGATGATGTGGATTAATTATTGAGCTGAGTCTCAGCAATGAAATATTAATTCATGGATGTGATTTAATGAATATCCTTGGTCGTAGTGCAGGGGTGATTCGATGATGTGGTTTATTTATTAAGCTGAGTCTCAGCATTATTGGTTTTACAGTTGTATATCTTTGGCCTGTAGTGCAAAGATGGACTGTTGGTTATTGGTTTTACAGTTGTATATCTTTGGCTTGTAGTGCAAAGATGAACTGTTTATTATTGGTTATACAGTTGTATATCTTTGACCGTAGTGCAAAGATGAATTTGTGAGTATGATTATGAGAAGGAATTGTGATTTGGTATAACCATGATTTTTGATATTTCAGGTGAAGATAGGTGATGAAAATTATCTTCGTCCTGGGTGCGAAAAGGAAATTCAGAATCACAATTATGATTATGAGTTATTCATATAATTTTGGACAGGAATTGTTGATTGATGTTACAGGGATAAAACATTATTAGTGGACTTTTAACATGGAGAAGATAACAGACCTGGTGGTCTATTTGACTCTTTTAATGGATTGCTTGTTCCGCTGCAACTATGGTTGAAAAGTTTTATCATCTACCATATGTTCTAAATCTCTAATTTATTATTGACAAAAGCTATTGATATTTAAATTATCTTTAGTCATGATATTCTTTACTGGGCTAGTTGTGCTCACCCTTTTGCTTCACAATTCCTTTCGGTAATAAGAGTGTATGGGTGAAAGGGGATAACAGGAAATAGTGTGATGGTCCGAGGGCGTCGAAGTTTCTCAATACATTATAAAGCGGCATGACATGCAAGCAGATAATTGTATTGAGGACCTAAGATGTGTGTCGTATTTTATACGTCACTTAATAATTGATTTTAGCGAACAACAATAGGGTGATGAGAACCAGAGCTTTGAAAGCGTCAAAAGTGCACCTCATTAGAATGAATATGATAGTAATCTTCTTATTCTTCTTTGGGGTCTTAAAATATTTCTTCTTTGTATTTTATATGGCATTGTAACAATTTGAGTTGGATCATCTCTACGAGACAATATTGTATTAAAACTCATGACTTATCTCTGTTTGTCGTACTCTGCATATTACGGTTCAATAGTTGTATAAATGAAGTTTGTATTTAATTTTTATAGTGTGATATCTGGCGACTCAGAATGGGTCGTGTGGACCTATTTTGGGGGCGTCACAGTGTCTAAATTACTTTTCTCTTTTCTGAATCCTAGGCCAGCATGGGATCTTTTATGCCTTGAAACATGGATTGGATTAAAAGAGCAGGGATGGACTGATTTTTCCTTCTGTGAGGATTTCACAAATGTAATGCTTCTATTAAAATTTGAAACATCACTAGAGTTAGTTTCCTTTATCTTTTCCACATATAGTTCTGAGGTGGATTCCCCAAAACCTAAACCTATTCTGTCAGATGCACTTCTCTGACTAGAGATCAGGGAGTCCATGGATGAAGAAGATCTATTCCACATTGAGATTGTCTTTTTTAGTTCCTCAATCTTGGAGGCTAGATTTGACTCTCTTTATGTATTAAGTTCATTGGTCTATTTTAAGAGTTTATTTTCAGCTTCAAATTTAGAGAGAGAGTTAGTGCTTAGAAGAGTTGTTTCTAGTTCTTCTTGAAATTTCTCTTTCTCTTTTTGAAGAAGAGAATAATCTTTAGACAGAACTCTGAACCACTTCATGTATTGATGCAGATCAGATGTTATGTCATGTAGTGCAGTTCTTAAGTCATCAATATCCACATCAGGAGAGTTAAAGTCAAATATCTTATCTATATTTACTTCATGATTGTCAGAGCTTTTCTTGTCCTTTGCATGTTTGGCCATTAGACATATATTTTTTACTTGAGGATCTTCTCATCTCCAGACTCAGGAGTTGTGTCATTGTCTGAGTCACTCCACGATCCTCCGGCCACAAGACCTTTGTCATTCTACTGGAATCTCTTGTTGCCTTTGAATTCTTTCTTTGAATTTGATTTCCTCTTTAGTTCTTCTCTAAGAGGTTTGTTACAGTTTACAATGAAATGGACAGGCTTCTTGCAGTTGTAGCATAAGTTATATATTTGCTCCTGATTGTTGTTGTTGAAGAATATCTTAGGTTTATTGCTTCTACTTTTACGTATGAACCTCTTGAGTCTTCTTACCAGCATTACAATATCCTCATCATCATCTTCCTCAAAGTCAGAGTCGGAGTCAGGGTCAGAGTCAGAGTCATTTTTAGTGTTAGCTTTGGAGATGTTATCTGTTGCTTTGAAAGTAACTCATTTGTCCTTCTTTCTTCCTTCAGATAGAGTCTCTGCTCGCTGAGTCAGCTCTAGTTCATAGGTGAGAAGGTTGCCATATAATTGTTGAACAGTCATTTCATGGAGATTCTTTAATTCTCTGATGGCAGTGATTTTGGCATCCCACTTGCTAGGTAAAGATCTCATGAACTTTATGATCAGATCTTTATTTGGATAGATCTTTCCAAAAGCTCGAAGAGAGTTGAGTAGTACGTCGAATCTCTCATAAGTGGAAGTGACATTTTCACCTGGAACATGGGCAAACATTTCGTATTGTTGAGTCAGAAGAGATTGTTTGTTTTCTCCGACTTCTTTAGTTCCCTCGTGAATAATGAGCAGTGCTTCCCATACTTCCTTTGCAGTTTTGCTATTGACCACATTTTCAAACAGATCATCTTCTAAAGATTGAAAAAAAATGTTATTGGCCTTTTTGTCGAGTTGGACAGCTTTCTTTTTCGTTGTCAGTCCATTCTGCTTTAACTTTGATTTGAACTCTGTTTGGATCGTCTGGAGTTGGTGCAAGATTTGTTGGAACGTAGGGCCTATTTAGAACAGTGTCAAATAGATCTTCATCTATTGAATCCATGTAGGCTTCTATACGAACTTTCCAGTTAGCAAATTTATTTTTGTTGCACATTGGTGGCTTGCTTCCTCCTCTAGTCTTTGATTCGCTTATCAGCTATGCCATTGGATCTACTCAAGCTTTGTAGGATGATTGAGAGAACCTGCTCTGATACCAATTGTTAGTTCCCAGAGGCACAATAGTTATCTAGAAGGAGGGTTGAATAGATATTTTAAAATTTCTTCTTTAAAATACTTGTCAGATTTGTTAATGATTCAATCACAGCGGAATTAAGGATTTGTTTGTTTTCCCTTTAAGATAAAACGATTTAATAGGAGATAAACAGTTATGACAGATATGGAAGTTATAGTAAGAATATAAGAGACACGGTGTTTTTAAGTGGTTCAGAGCACTGAAGGCTCCTAGTCCACTCTTCTACTCCTTGAGTAAGAAATCCACTAAGGATGTCTTTACAATATTTGAATATCACAGATTCCTTCAAGACCAATAGTCTTAGAACTTCTTAGTTCACTTTGAACTCTTCAAGTCCAGCAGACTTGGAACTTCTTTCTTCACTTTAAGGATGGTTAAGTTCTTGAATGGTGCTACTCATTTGCCGTTAAGCTTGTGTTTGAAAGAATTGAGTAGCTGCGCAAGCTTTCTTTTCAGATCGTAGAGTTCAACGTTGAGTGTTCTTCACGTTTTTGTTCTATGCTTACTTAGTTTCTTGTATCTTCATCTGATTTGTATATAAGGTGCCTTTGAAAATGTATCTGTTTGAAGCATTAATTATATTTGACATTTCTAAGCACTGATGATGACTTTCTGAAAATCTTACATCGATCAAATGTTCGCCCAATTTGACACCGCATTGTTATCTCACCTAACACCTGAAAATGTGTTTTCAGCTGACATATAGTTGATGAGTGAGTTTTATACTCATAATTGAGTGCGTTTGAGCTTAATCTTTTGGTTTATTTTAAGTGTTTGTGTCTATTCATGCATGTTTTACGTTGTTTTGTAGGAATTAGGACAAAAATTACTTGGATCGACGTTTGGGGTGGCTAGATTTACGTTTTCGGCTTGCCATTTACATAGTAGTCACTTTAGAGCCAATTTGAGTATTGCTCCGGACCATATTTTGAAAAACTCAAAGAATGAAAGTTGTAGATCTACGTCTCCTCTTTACGGAACATCTTGAATCATAAAAATTCATAATTTGCTTTCAAATAAATTTTATTTAAGATTATTTGTAATTTTATTAAATTTTTCGTGGTCATATATACCTATTTCACTTTATTACATTGAGATATCGTATTCATGCTAAATCGACTCAAAAACTTAAACTTGTCGGGTCGATTTCGTAATCAATGAATACGCAAAAGTATACACTGGCCAACAAGTAATAAAGTGAAAGTAGAGTATCGTTCTACTTTAGAAATTATTTAATAAAATTACCAAATACTAACTCTTAACCAAATAAATTTTATTTAAGAATCGTAAATTGTGATTTTTCTAATTAAGAAAACTAAATTATCTAATTAAACCTAATTGCTTTATAAATGAATTCAAATAAATAAAGGTTAAGACTACAATATCCCCAATTATGAACTATAAACCAATTATCCACTTATCCCAATTATTATGCCTACTGAATTGTTAACATGAATTCTCAAATGCTAAAAGTCATTTTCCAAGTGATCAATTAACTTTTATTTAATCCAGATTAATCTTGCTATATTCCTATGCAAAAAAATTGAATTAAACTCCTTCAATACCAATTCCTTATGTGTTACATGCGGTGAACAGATATTTCCATTCAATTCACAAACTTAATTATTCACCATGCAAATAACTAAGTCACATGTTATCATACCCAGTTCTAACCCTAGAATTCCAATTTCAATTCCTTCTAGAGTAACAAAGTAATTATTGGCCAAATAACTAATCAAAACAATTCACTTTGACATAAATAATTGGAATAAATTAAATAACTAATTTATAGACATAAAAGGTTCAATTGAAATCTTAATAAAAGAGTTAGTACATAATTAATGAATTAGAACCAAGAATCCACAGCTGAATAGACATTAAAAGATAAAAGTATGATAAGAGAAGATAATAGAACTGTTGTCAAGAAACTGATGCTCCCTCTCGCTTCGCTTTCATGATCTCCAAAGTGTTCTTCAATTTGATTCAATCTCCAATGGCTAATTAAGAACTAGGGTTTATATTCTAATCTAATGGAGTATTTTATCTAAGCTAATCTATGTAATCTCCCTTTATTTTATGCCTTACATCATGTATTTATAGGTTACAAGTCCAATTTTTAGTTTAGAACAAACCCAATCCAATTGGAGTCAAAAGGTGTCAAAATTCGCCCAAAACGGGCCCAAGCCTCACCAAACTCTTTTCTCATATTCAATCACTGGCATCTAAGGCCTAAGATCGCTTTCCCAAAGGCCCCAAGGCCACTTAATTAGCTCTTGGTTTGGGCGCCAAGGTCGGGCCCCATTTTTGAAATTTTTCATTCATGTCCATTGGGAAAATGACCATAACTTCTTCGTCTGAACTCCGATTTCGATGATTCAAGATGTTCTGGAAAGAGGAGATGTAGATATACAACTTTCATTCTTTGAGTTTTTTGAAATATGGTCTAGAGAAATACTCAAATTGGCTCTGAAGTGACTATTGTGTAAATGGTGTTTCAAAACGTAAATCTAGCTAATTCGAACGCCGATCCAAGTAACTTTTGTCCCAATTCCTACAAAACAACGAACGAAACATGCATGAATAGACACAAACACTTAAAATCAACCAAAAAATTAAGCTCAAACGCGACTCAATTACATGAGTATAAAACTCACTCATCAAATACCCCCAACTTAAACCTTTGCTTGTCCTCAAGCAAAAACACAAAAGAACAAAAAATAAATAAACTAACTCAACTACATGAATGCATATGCATGATCTACTTTCTAATATACCCATTAACCCAAAGAATAAATCAAGTGATGATATATAGCAACAGCCTCAAAGATACCAATGATACTCAAACAATATATCCAATCAAGTCAAAATCCATAACTCTAACCAATTAGTCAATCCAAACCTGTCATCACCCATGTTGTGCGTGTGTGCTTGTTAACCATTCTAACCAACCACAGTTCAAGATAATCGCATAACAAACTTCTTAGAAGGAAAATTTTAGTTCCAATTCAATTACTTTTCTGAACATGACAACTCCAGTTAAAACTAAGCAATTATCAAGTCTTAGGGTAAATACAGGATTTATTTATACTCTTATTCAACCACGAGGGCATTTTTTTTTTCTTTCTTCGTGTTTTATTCATTTTTTTTTTCTCATGGTCATGTAAAATGTCTTATTCCTTAGGCTTTTCGGTGCTACCTTAACATGCTTTCGACCAACGACTCCCAAGCCATTAAGACCTTAGGGCGCTAGGTGTAAAGACAATCCTCTCGGGCTTACTTACTCAAGTAACAAAGGCCAAAAAACTAGACAAGCATGCCACGGTGTTTATTCTCTCTTTTTTTTTCTTTTTCTAGATTTTCTTTTTTTTTTCTTTTCATCATTTCTTGTTTTTCTTTTTTTAAAATATATATATCCCATAGATTCCTCCAAACTCAAGCTTTTACGTCATTCCAATATTTACCGCCAGTTCACTAATTTCCTTAAATTTTAATCAAGATTTTCCCTCAGAAACAAATTATGAAACCCTTGAACCAAGTGGATTAAAACAATTAAACTTTAAGTGCTAACCGGTTACATAAGTTTAAGACAGGCTCAGATTATCATCATGATTAAAATTAGAACTCATCATCAATTATCAACATTGTTCAAGTTAACATGCAAAACCAATCTTATCATAGGCCGAGCTAAGACCACACCAACCGATCACATAGATTCATGCAAAAAAAAAAATACAATTATACTATATGAACACATACCAATGCAACACATATATAAATATGCAAATAACTACCATGTATTATATGCAACCTAAAAAAAACACAATGCTAACACATAAAAAAAATGAACTACTATGCAGATAACTAACTATATGCAATACGACACTAAAATACCCCCAAACTTAAACTAGACATTGTCTCAATGGTGAAATATAAAAAGTAAAGCAGAGGACTTCACGAAAATATAGCAATCTTCCTCCTTGTCCACTAAGTTTGGAGAATAAAGCAAGACATGGAACAAATTGGGCACCACACTTGAATTTGACTTGAATAACACTCAAAACCATGATAGAAGCAGTTTTATTAAATTCTAAATAAATGCAAATTCAAAACTACTAATATAAAACCTAATAAAAACTAAAAATAAAAATTAAACTTGGGTTGCCTCCCAATAAGCGCTTGTTTTATAGTCTCAGCCTGACTTCTTCAATTCTCTATCCAATTACCCTACAAAAATTGAGGAACCCTCCATCCATCAGTAGCAATGTCTCTTTTGGGAGGTTCCCGTTAGTAATGACCCTTGAATGAAAGTCACCTAGCATGCTCTATGTATATATGTTCCCCATTAAAAACGTCCAAAAACTAGGTGTTTCCTCCATTATATCGATGATCGGATTAGGGAATTAAAGCTTAATAAACATAATGGAATCTTCCTCTATCTTCTCCTTTTCATCCCACCATGACTCCTATTAACCGTATTTAGCTCTTATGTCATAAAGAGCTTTCTTGGCGGTTTTATTGCGCCAATTGGGCATGGTTTTGTAAAATTGCCCGGATTATTGAACTTTGGTGGAGGAGGCACATGGGATACTAATGAAATCAGTTCATCTTCGTTGAATCTTACAGTTAAATCTTCGTCGATCTCCTTTTCTTGGTTCCCAATTGTTTCCTCTCTTTCAACATCTATATCATTTGGTACATCCGGTTGCAGATTTGGTTCAGGCTCATCATCAATCTCGTCATCCATGTCATAGAGCCAAGTGTATTGAGGAAGGTTGTTCAACGCATGTGCTATCTTCCCCAATTGATTTTCCAGGTTCTTGATCGACGCACCTTGGCTTTGCATATTCAGCTCCATTTGATTAAATTTTTTTTCTTGTTCCTCGTTCTTTTTGTCAGTAGCCCTAATGAATTTTTCCAAGGCTTCCTCCCAACCTGATTTCTTCTCTGGTTGTTGTGTCTGATTTTGAAATCCGGATGTGTTTTATTGTCTCGGCGCTTGAGCTTGAGCTTGATTGTTACTCCATAAAAAATTTGGGTGATACCCCTAATCCTGATGATAGTTGTTGGGATAGACATAACTGTTGGGGTAATCACCACTATACTGTACCGGCTCGAAACTGATGGCGCACTGATGACTCATATGATTTCCAACACAATAATCACAAGTAACCGCCACACTTTGATGACGTTGAGCTTCAAAAGCGTCTAACCTCCTCGAAATTATCTCAATCTGTGCTGATAATGCAGAAAGTGTCGCGAGTCTGTCAATCTCCGCTCCCCTTGGCTGAGTCATTCTTGCCATCCTTCGACTCTGTTGGGCTGCAATAACCTCCAATGTCTTCAAAGTTGCCTCAATTTATATTGGCTCTATAGACGATGTATTAAGTCCATTAATCCTTGTTTCCCTTGGTTGAGTCATGTACATGTATGGCCATTGATACGCAAAGTCATCCATGGTACATGAAAAGAGAGAAATATAGGAAGAGAATTAAAAATAAAAATAAAAATGTTTAAATTAAGACTAATTTTATTGAAATTAATATTGGTAAAAAATTATTAAATTAATTCTCTGGCAACGGTGCCAAAAACTTGTTGGTCGATTTCGCAATCAATGAATACGTGCAAGTATACACGGTCAACAAGTAATAAAGTGAAAGTAGAGTATCGTTCCCACGAGGAATTATTTAATAAAAATTACCAAATACTAACTCTTAACCAAATAAATTTTATTTAAACAACTGCAAATTGTGATTTTTCTAATTAAGAAAACTAAATTAACTAATTAAACTGAATTTCTTTATAAATGAATTCAAATAAATAAAGGTTAAGACTACAATATCCCCAATTATGAACTATAAACCAATTATCCACTTATCCCAATTATTATGCCTACTGAATTGTTAACAGAAATTCTCAAATGCCAAAAGTCCTTTTCCAAGTGATCAATTGACTTTTATTTAATCCAGATTAATCTTGCTATATTCCTATGCAAAAAAATTGAATTAAACTCCTTCAATTCCAATTACTTATGTGTTACATACGGTGAACAGATATTTCCATTCAATTCACAAAACTAATTATTCACCATGCAAATAACTAAGTCACATGTTATCATGCCCAGTTCTAACCCTAGAATTTCTCTTTCAATTCCTTCTAGAGTAACAAAGTAATTATTGGCCAAATAACTAATCAATAAGCACAAAGCAAGATAAACAATTCACTTTGACATAAATAATTGGAATAAATTAAATAACTAATTTATAGACATAAAAGGTTCAATTGAAATCTTAATAAAAGAGTTAGTTCATAATTAATGAATTAGAACCAAGAATCCACAACTGAATAGACATTAAAAGATAAAAGTATGATAAGAGAAGATAATAGAATCTGTTGTCAGCAAATCTGATGCTCCCCTCTTGCTCTTGCTCTTGATCTCCAGTGTTCTTCAATTTGATTCAATCTCCAATGGCTAATTAAGAACTAGGGTTTATATTCTAATCTAATGGAGTGTTTTATCTAAGCTAATCTATGTAATCTCCCTTTATTTTATGCCTTACATCATGTATTTATAGGTTTACAAGTCCAATTTTAGCTTAGAACAAACCCAATCCAATTTGGAGTCAAAAGGTGTCAAAATTCGACCCAAAAGCGTTCAAGCCTCGCTTAAACTCTTCCCAAAGGCTTCAAATATTTGGTACAGCTTCATCAAGACTACTCCAGCCCGTGCATGTGCAATTAGCCTTGGTTTGGGCGCCCCAGCGCTGGCCACATTTTTGGAAATTTTCTGCTCCGACGTCCTTTGGGAAAATGGCCATAACTTCTTCGTCCGAACTCCGATTTCGATGATTCAAGATGTTCCGCAAAGAGGAGACGTAGATATACAACTTTCATTCTTTGAGTTTTTCAAAATAAGGTCCGGAGTAATACTTAAATTGGCTCTGAAGTGAATGTGTAAATGGTAAGCCGATAACGCAAATCTAGCCACCCCAAACGTCGATCGAAGTAACTTTTGTCCCAATTCCTACAAAATAACGTAAAACATGCATGAATAGACACAAACACTTAAAATCAACCAAAAAATTAAGCTCAAACGCACTCAATTATGAGTATAAAACTCATTCATCAATAGTACTTTTCTTAGCTTCTTCAATACGTTTCTTCATTTTATACTAAGGATGGATGTTGGGTCATTGGGATTCCCGAGAGTCTCAACATCTATAATTTATTCCATATTTGTTTTGTTTTATTCTTTTACAAATGGACAGAGCTCGATGCTTCTGATGCAGACAGATGATGTACTACGATCTTTGCTTATTTGACTTGCAGACTCTATACTTTCGAGAGCACACTACGATTTTAGAGTTGGCTCGGCAAGCGTCTGGACCACTCTACGATTCTATGAGAGGTCCTCCAAAGCATGCAGACTACGATTCTCGATGCTCTACGATTCTGCCTTGGCTTCTGCAATCTCTAGACTAGCTCGATAGACTACGATTCTGTTGAAGCCTATCGATTACATCTCAAGGGATAGATCAACCTAACATCTTTGATCTTTTCTTACATACATTCATTTCTGAGAATGATAAACATTAAAGTTATGAGATCAACCTAACAAGTTTGATCTACCACTAAGTCCTTGTACATGTATTCCTTGAAGGACTTTACATATAAGCATGAATATTTACTTTCAACATCAAATTTAAATATGCAATTTCCCAACATATAGTTATCGCTTGCTTCGTAGTCCATAATTTCATAAGGAAGTATAACATTGAGGATGAATTGTTTGCTCAATATGATCGAGATAACATGTTTGACGATGAAGCGGGGCAAAATGAAGGAAACAAAGAAAAGGGACAAGATGAACCGCAATGGGGTGATCAAGGCATAGAATTTATGTTACTCTACGTGAACAAATTGTACTTCAACTCTTAACAGCTATTTGAAGTTAATTTGTATGGTTGAATTATTATGTTATGTTGATGTTTTCATTGGACATGATACATTTTATTTTATCATATTATGGTCAAAATATTATAAATATGTATTTAAAATACTATTTAGACCTTTCTGATTATGAAACAGGTTTTGCTTAAACTGTTCAGAGGGTTAAAATGGTAAAATATTGTTATTCAGATATTTTAGAAAAATTACTTATTAAACAACATTTTTTCATTCAGACACAATTCTGGACTAAGACTCTAAATTATTCAGATGTATAAACTGTTTAAATTTTAACACTCAGTTTTATCAAACACCACCTTACATGAATTGAGAGAATACATCTTGTATGTATCACGCTTCCGCTGTGCTTAAGAGTTCTTCAATTGTCTCTATCAATCTTATGATGAATATATAGGTGTGTATAGAATTCTTGAGACGACAACTGCGACTAAACCTAACTGTTTTATTTATAGAATAGTTCAGGGTCATAATCGTCCATCAAGATTATGAAACCCTAGGGCTCATTATGCCAAATATTATTAAGAATATTATTTATAGGCCACATAACTAATTACCAAACCCATAAATAAAGTGATTAAATTAAAACAATATGTAAGCCCAATAATTACATAAATAATAGAGGCCACATAAAGAATAAATATTCTAATAGTAATATTGTGGAATATTTTATAATTAAATAAAATAAATTTCTTTGAACAATTCAAATTTATTTATTTTTCGTTACTTAGTCGATAAAATCACATTCATCAAATTAAATGGAAATTTATATGCTCTCATTTTTACTTGTGTTTCCTGCATTTATAAAGGTTGGATTTTTCTATTTTCAATGTTGCCAAATATCTAATGTTTGATGAGCACGTAAAGGAAAGTCTTCCTTGTACAAAAGGTATTCTTATTTGTACATAGCAACTAAAATTTCTAAAAACATTTTTAATATTTTCACATGTAGAGCTCATATATTAATTAGTAAAAATTTAACACATCAACTAATATGTAGACCCTACATGTAAAAATATTAAAAAATAATATAAAAATATTGGTTTCCTTGTACATATAATACTCCGGTAGTTTACATTACACACTACGATCAAGTTTGTTTGCAAGAATTATAATCCATGAAATTATAATATCAAGACTATTAATCTTAGGATAAAATAGTCCTAATCACATATATTTTTTTATGAGATTATTCATGGGATAACTTAAAATAATCTCATGTTATGTTTATTTTTTTCAGAATTTATTAAAGGATTAGATTAAAAAAAATATCATTTGAACTATTATACCCTTATTAATAATAACATATTTTAAACTATAAATTAATTGTTTATTAATCTTGGAAAAAACTAATGAAGTCATTTTTTTTTATAAATTAACTATAAATAACTAGTTAAAAACAACTGACGAAGTCATTTTTTTTATAAGTCAACTGGTTATAAATTAACTAACGAAATAAATTTTTTTATAAATTAACGAAGTCATGTGTACTTTTTCAGCTAGTTATAAATTAATTGTTTTTTGATTGATTAGAATTTAATTACGTACACTCATGTATTTTATTATTATTATTATTTTTAAAAGTCTCAATTTTTGGAATTAACTGACTAGTTAATTTATAACTAGTTGAAAAGGGGGTTAAATATATTTTTTTTCACTCTATTCGACCTCGGTTTACAAATCATCACTGGACTGAATTTTTTTACGATCAACTCATTGAATTATAATTTTTTATAAAAATTGAAATTTTCGTCTAAAAGTATTAAAAGTTAACGGAAAGTCTACATGACAATGCTTACGTGGAATATAAGACCCACAGCGTGGATTTTTTTTAATAATAATAACAAAATAACTTTAGTTTAAATATTTTGATTTAAAAACTTGAATTCTCTCTTTTGTTTAAATAATAAAAAATTAAATTAATAAAAATATATATTAATTAATAAAAAAAACATATTAATACATAATTTTTACAAATGTATTTATATAAAATTAATGAATACATATTATTTTTTTAAAATTTTTAAATATTTGAAGTTAACTTTAAAGATACAAAATTATCTAATATAATTCATCATCTTCTCCACTACAAATCCAAATCTGAATTCATCATCTTTTGTATCACAAATCCAAATTCAAATCTAATTATTATCTTCTTCACGACAAATCCAAATATAATTCATCATAGTAATCAGAACTAGCCAAAATACAAATCTAATTCATCATCTTCTTCTTCACCACAAATTCAAATCAAAAATAATTTGAAATCAAAAATCTGAAACTACTTCATCATTTTCTTCTTCACCACAACCCAGATCCAAAATTCAAAATAATTCGAAATCAAATCAACCCTGATCCGTAGTCGAAATTATTGGCGAAATCCAAATCTACTTCATCATCTTGTTTACCACAACCCAGATTCATCCATTGATGAGCGTGATTGCTTGAACACCATTGATAAACGCAATTGCTTGAACACCATTGATGAACGCAATTGCTTTGAGGTGTGGATTTTAGAAGAATGATTTGAAGAACGAATGATCAGAGGAAGAGGCCTTTTTTAATTAGGGCTATTCAGATCTAGATCTGAACAACCCAGATCCAGATCTGAACTTTTGATTTCTATGTACTTCTGATTTCTCCACCAGCATCCCTTATCTCGTCGTTAAATCAATTGGAATTAAAATTGAAGAATTCATCATTGATTCTTCTTTCTCAATATCCATCTCAATTTTCTACTTGAATCCTTTTTCTCCTCTATTTTGAAGATGGTTTTGAATTGATTGTTTTGAAGATCGTTTTAAATTAATTGAATTATAATTGATTGTTTTTCTCCTCTATTTTGAAGAACATGGATTTCGGACTCTTGTTGAATCAACATAAAATTAGAGTTTTGATAATTGAATAAAAATTAAAAAAAAAATTATGTGTGACGCCCCCAAAATAGGTCCATACAACCCATTATGAGTCACTAAATATATGATACATAATTCAAATACAAAATTCATTTATACAATTATTAAATGTTGTGTAAAATACGACAAAACGTAAGCTGTGAGTTTTAATACGAATATTGTCCGTAGACAATATCTAAACTCAAAAAAAATCCTCATTATAATTATTATCACACTATATTATAGAATAGTGAGGACTACTATAGCAAGCATCTTGGACCATCACTCCATTTCCTGACTAGTCCCAGCTATATTCTCATTTTCTGAAGAGAACAATGAAAGAAAATGGTGAGTTCAACTAGCCCAGTAAAGAATATTATGACTAAGATAATACAGAACAAATTATCCTTAGTCCTCAACAGAGAAAATTCTAATAGAATACAATAGACAACAAGTTTTAGATCAACAACTGCAGTCGAATAAGCAATCCATTAGAAGAGTCAAGTAGAGCATGATGTCTACTATCTTCTATGATTTAAAAGTTCATCATCAATATTTTATCTCTGTAACACAACTCAATAAATATTTCATATCATCGAATTATCCATATATGCACTACGGACCAAAGATATTCATTAGTATCATCAGTGGTCATGATCATGCCAACATTTGCCCATCTATGAACTACGGGCCAAAGAGCATTACAAAAAATGGACATTCGGCAACGATTTTTCAAGCAACGACTTATAAAGTCGTTGCCAAAAATCCATGTTTAGCAACGAAATTTCTCATTCGTTATAGTTTGTGAAAGACTTTCATTTTTTGTAACTAAATTCATAGGTCGTTGCAAAATTTCGTTGCCAATTCGTTGGCGGGAAAAAAAAATCCCGCCTATTTTTTTTTTGTTGCCAATGTGATTTCTCCTCATCATGGGCAACGAAAAAGTTTTTGTTGCTATACTTATTTGCCTAATATGGGCCACATTCATTGTCAATAATTTTTTTTCGTTGCGTATATTATACTATTTTTTGCAACGACTAGTAAATTATTGCCAAAAATTAAGATAAACCAAATAAGCACGTTTTGTGACGCCCCCAAAATAGGTATACATCACCCATCTTGAGTCGCCAAATACATGGTACAAAATACAATTACAAACTTAATTATACAACCGTCGTGTAATATACGACAAAACATAACTGAGAGTTTAAACAGGAATGTTGCCTTCTAGACAATATCCACTCTCAAATAGAGTCCTCATTACATTTATTGTCACACTATTTTATAGAATAGTGAGGACTACTAATACACCATCTCGGACCATCACTCCGTTCCCCGACTAGTTTCGGCTACATTCTCATTTCCTGAAGAGAACAATGAAAGCAAAAGGGTGAGCTCAACTTGCCCAGTAAGAAATATAATGACTAAGATAATGCAGAATAAATTATCATTAGTCTTCAACAATGTTAAACTGATAAAATACAATAGACATCAAGTTTAACTGTAGCGGAATAAGCATCCATTAAAAGAGTCAAGTAGAGCATGATATCTACTATCTTCTATGATTTAAAATATTTTTATCAATTTTTATCATTTGAGACTCGACAATAAATAAACAACATCATCGAGTCATCCTCGCACTACGGGCAAGGATATTCATTAAATCATCAATGGTCATGACTATATCTTGAATAATCCTGGTCATAATCATACCAAAACTATCCATCAATGCACTACTGAAGCCTTTGAGGACTTTTACCACATCATTTATAACATTGCGAAGTCATGATTATCCGAATAATCCTGAGTCATAATCATACCAAGTCCATCTACATACGCGTAAGCGAAAGATGACTTTCATCATAATATAAGCATGAGGATGATGACAATGACATAATAATTTAATAAAATAAGTTCAAGGATAAATTTTAAAGATTTAAAATTTTAGTTTATCCAGAAATCAATAACGTCCAAATTGTCAACATGATACTTCTTTGTGGAGTAAAATTCAAGAATGCTCAGAAGAATATTTCCATGAAAAGATACTGGATGAAGAGCAAATATCCAAGATATTCTACTAATTTCATGGAGTATAGAAGCCAAAACTTTAACCAACTAAGTATAATAGAATATATGAAACTGCAAATGGATTTTTGCCGCCATATGCAGTAATCCACGTGATGCAGATCATTTCCACAATTTAATAAGGAATGAATCGAAAGATCATTCACCATGCATGCGATAATCCACATAGGCGAGTTATTCCAATGAATAATAAAGAATGGAATAATGAAGAATTCACCGTGCATGCGATAGACCGCATGCAGACGAGTTATTCCCAGCGAGAATAATAAAGAATGGAACGGGTCGTACGCGTAATCCGCATGATGAGGATATTCCAAATGTAATAATAAAGAATGGAATCAGTCATGCGAATCCCATGCAGATAGGATGTTCCAATATAATAATAAAGAATGGAACCAGTCATGCGTAATCCTTGCAGATGAGGATGTTCCAGCGAGAATAATAAAGAATGGAATAACAACAGAATTCACCGGGCATGCAATAGGCCTTGCAGACATAAAGTTATTCCAGCGAGAATAATAAAGAATGGAATAACAGAAGAATTTCACCATGTATGCGGTACTTCACATAGACAGGTTATTCCAACATAATAATAAAGAATGGAATAATAACTCTTACGAGTATTGAAAGAAAATAACTCTATTCATGAATACGAAAGAATAATACCCCTTACCTTAGAAGAAACTGGATATTGGAATAGTGACGTAGCAGACTTCTCTTCTTCTTTCTATCTATAATTTCTCTCTATAATAATTGCTCTAAAGCTTTAGTGAATTGGTGAAAAATGAAGGAAGAAAGAGCTTCTATTTATAGGAAAATATAGTTTCGATAATTGCACATTTTGGGGCTCGAAATATTACAGTACAATACCTTTAACTTTTCTTTCATTTTTAATTTAGTCATGCAAGTATTATCAAACTTGCACCACCTCCCCTAATAGTAAATAATGTGAATCAATAGTTCAATCATGTGAATCAATAGTTATAATCATGTGAAAATACGAATTACTGTATAGTACCTCCATCTATACCTCCATTTTTAACTTAGTCATGCAAGTATTATCAATCTTGCACCAACTCCCCTAATAGTACAAGAATGTGATATGATAGGTGGATTTTATATTCACTTATTGTATCTTTTACTTGAATTAGTTCTTTATATTCATGTGTCTTAGTTACTTTTCATGCATTTTGTGTTTATTTTATAAATCTTATGCTTGGGAGCGATGTGAGCGATTATTGGTATGAAAAAACGCAAGGAAAAGCAAGGAAAATGTAAAGAAAAACAATTCGGACATCATTTGGGCTTTTATGTTTACTTCATATTCTTGGTTTGGAACTTAGCTTACATTGTAGAGCGTCTTTCGTAGTTTTCGGAACATCTTGAATTGTTCTAATCGGAGTTCGGATGCAAGAGTTATGATCTTTGTACCAACCGGACGTCAAACTTCGTTGTTTTGGTTAACCATTTTCTTAGCAGTACCTTCCATCCCAATTTGAGCCTTGATTCTTCCAGAATTTCTCAATCCTCAAAGAATGAAAGTTGTAGATCTCGTCGATATCTTCAATTTGATAGGTATGAGCCTCGTAACTCTTCCGGAATCAAAAGTTGTGGCCATTTTACCAAAGGACACTGCTGCCACAATTTGTGAAAATGGAGCAAAAACTCGATTTTTAGAAGTCGTCGCCGCCCATGCGACCCTTGAAGCCAATTTCTCAGTGGCGCGTGACTTGAGCGATGACCACATTGACTTTTCATTAAATGAGCAGTTGAAGCGTAATTGAGAAGGGGGGGGTTCAATTAGGGCTTATATATTAGACGTATTTTCATTATGTTAGAGATATTCCACCCTTTGGGGGAAGAGATAGCTATTGTCATATTCTCTCTTTAATTTCACTAATAAAATAGAGTAGATTAGTGTAGGTATTTTCTAGAGTAGATTGGATTGGAGACTTGAAGCAATTGGAAATCATTAGAGATTCAACCTTGGCTCAAGAGAACAGATTTGCACTCCAATTTTCTACCCTTATTCTCTCTTTGATTGCTTATTGTATCTCATGATGCATTTTCAATATGTGGATAATAGCATTAATTCAATTATGATTTAAATTCTATTCTGAGATTGCAATGGATTCTATGGCTTAGTTTAATTTGATATATTTCATTGTTAGCCTTATTGATTGCTATGGGATTGTATATTAAGATTTATGCTTATTTGCTTAGTTGATTGGCTATCAATTACTGTGATAACCCATATAAACTTGAAAGATGAAGTATGGGTTTAGATCTTATCTTGATAGCTTGTGATTGTATATTCTACATTGTGATGGAATGTATGATTTGTGCTTAGGATAGACATATACCAAAGCGCCACTCGTAGTCAATTGAGAACTTGGGCTTAAACCCAAATTATTTGTAAATCACATAGACATATAATGATTTAGGTAATGTGGGTGTTCATGTGTATTCTATCAATTGTGGATTATATGTGATATGGGTATGGTACATTGAAAGATGGCTATACTTTACTTTAGTGTTCTCATTAACAAACCAAAGTATAATTAGTTTGGCTTAACATGTAGTGTATGGATTTAAATTATTCAGTAGATGAAATTGTAATCTCATGTCTTCATTATCTAATCTCACTCTAGGAATAGTTAGGTTTATTTACTTTAATAGCTTAAATATAAAATATAATTTCATTCGTTTAGATAAGACTGAAATGGTTATGGGTTAATGCTTGGTGAACTTTTAGTTAATTCTCCGTGGAAACGATACTACTTTACTCACTCTTTATTACTTGTTGATTAGTGTATACTTGGACGCATATATTGATCGGTAAAACGACCAACAAGTTTTTGGCACCGTTGCCGGGGAATTAGCTTAATAAATTTTTGCCAACATTAATTTCAATCAAATTTGTCTTAATTTAAATATATTTTTTGTTTTAATTATCTTCTTATATTTCTCTCTTTTCAGGTACCATTGGTGACTTTTCTTATCAATGGCCTTATGCAAATAGGACTCAACCAAGGGACATAAGCACTGAGGGACTCAATGTATTTTCTATATTGTCAGCAGAAATTGCAACACTTTCGGAGAGGTTGGATATTCTTGCAACCCAACGCACTCGAGAGATAGTAGTTACATGTGAATACTGTGCTGGCGAGCATCCGAGTTATCAGTGCAACGTCAAGGTTGGACAAGTGCAGTTTGGGGGTGATTACTTCAACAACGATGTTTATCCTGATTATCAACAAGGTTGGGGGTATCACCCAGATTATGAATGGGGTTATAACTATCAAGATCAATACTGCATCTCAAGTCCAACATATCCATCAGATTTCTCATATCCACCTCCAGTGCAACAAGAAGAAAATTCAGAGTTGAAGGATTTCATGTCAAAAAGCATAGCAGACCATGAAGAGATGATGATGAGTCAGGAGTTATCAAGCCAAAATCTTAACAAACAGATGGAACAACTCATTAACTCCTCAATGAATGGTCCTCAATACATGGATTTCAAAACTGAACAAGATAATTTAAGATTGGAGGATTTGTGGTTCAAGTTTGTAGCATCAACTAAGGAGAAGATGATTGAGCAAGAGAGATCAATTCAAAATCTACATAATCAGATGGATCAAATGTTTGAAGCCTTGAATAATCACCCTCAAAACATTTGGTGTTATGACATGGACGATGAAAGCGATGGAGAGAAGTGTACATGCCACTAAATGAAGCCCTGAAAGGAGTGGATATTGAGGAGACAACTGGGGTATGGAAAATGAAGAACATGAGCTGACTTATATAATACCGCAAGTGCCTTCTCGGTTAGAGTTAAAAATTCAAATGAATTTTACACACCCATGTCCCCTTGGTAGTCACATCCAAAGCAAGAATTTTTGCGATTATGAGGCCTCTTACAAACCATGGTGGGTGAGGAAGAAATAATAGAAGAAGAAAATCTTGTTGTATCTCATCATGCCTCAATGCAAAAATCTATTCACAGATATAACGGGGAGAAGCACTGGCGATGCAATAGAAATGGAGACATCGTGTACAGGAAATATGCTATGTGACTTCAATCCAAAAATTCTCATGACGGGGAACCTACCGAAGCACATAGCAATTCTAATGGATGGAGGGTTCCTAGCTTTTTGTAGAGGAATTGGATAGCGGTGTCAAGAAAAGAGTCCAGCTAACGGACTATAAATCAAGCGCTAGATGGGAGGCACCCCATCCAATCTTTCTCCCTCCTCGTTTAATTCTTATTTACATTTCCATATTTAGTAGATGTTAAATAGTGGTAAGTCTTAATAATAGTTTTATTGTTTCTCCTCTCAGGTTCAGTCCAATTTCTATAAGCATTCAAGATCAAATAAAAGTCAAACAAAAAATAAACATGCTAGAGTATGCGAGAGTCGTGGCACATGCCGCGCCAACTTCAAAAGCCAAACAAACACTGCCTGTGGCCACGCCATATCTCGATCACGAAAAAAAAAATTACTAAATTTTTAGAATTTTGACTCAAGCATTCAAACAGTTAGAAGCCCACACTCAGTCTCCAACTATAGAATATCTCAAACTTAGCCATCGCCTGATATACCATCGGATCATGAGGAGGCGAACGGAGATGAAATTGCCACTTAGGGGAGTATTCTTTCACTTTTAATTACAATGAGGGCATTGTTTATTTTAAGTTTGGGGGTATTGGGTTGTAGTGAGTAGTTGTTGCATATAGTTAGTTGCATATAGTTTGATTGCATGTTTAAGTTGCATAGTAGGGGTATTTTAGTATGATTTTTTATTTATTTATTTATTTATTTATTTATTTTTATTTTTTTAGTTTTCTTTTGTCTTGTTTACTTAGTATGTGTTTAGTTGCATAACATTGCATAATCCCAGGTTTTTAGTTAGTTGAATTCTAATTTGGCCAATGATGACATAGAAATTTGATAGATTTTTGAACTTGGTTGATATCTTGAGCTTAGTTATAATGTTATACATGATTTAATTCATGTTTGTTTTTTAGATGCTATCGGTTAGCACATAGGTGTTCATATCTGCTTGTTGGTTTAAGAATAACTTGTTTGTTTGTTGAGTAGAAAATGTTATTTTTAAAGATGGAGTTGTGTATAAAGTAGACATAGACTATGAAAACACAGATATTCAAACTTTGAGAACACATGGGTATGCTTGCTATTGGGACGAGATGGAGCGTAAAACGCACTCGCTATATAAAAAAAAATCAATAAACACCACGAGAAAGTGCAAAAATCGCCCTCGTGAGTAAAAACAAAGCAGAATAAACCCATTGTTAAACCTTAATTTGTATTGATGTGTTGGAGTAGTTGATGTCTCATTAGTATATGCAGTTCTTAATTTAAACTTCAATTTTCTGTCTTAAGCAATATAGCATGTGGTATCTTCATCTTTTTCAAGCTTATCTGTGAACACATCACACACACACACAACATCTTTATAGCAGGTTAGGATTATATGATTGTATGTCATTATGCCTTTCGCTTAGTTTGATGCTTTGTTCTTGGATCTTGATATTTCTCTGAGGCATATCTTATTGGAATTTTTAACATAGCTAAAAATCTTGGGATTCATTGTCATAGTAGCGTAGCTTGCATAACATGTAGATTGTATTATATTATGTTGCTTGAGGACAAGCAACGGTTTAAGTTTTGGGAGTATTTGATAGGTGGATTTTATATCCACTTATTTGGTATCTTTACTTGAATTAGTTGCTTATATTCATGTGTCTTAGTTACTTTTCATGCATTTTGTGTTTATTTTGTAGATCTTATGCTTGGGAACGATGTGAGCGATTATTGGTATGAAAACACAAGGAAAAGCAAGGAAAATGCAAAGAAAAGTAATCCGGACATCATTTGGGCTTTCATGTTTACTTCATGTTCTTGGTTTGGAACTTAGATTACATTGTAGAGCGTCTTCGTAGCTTTCTGGAACATCTTGAATTGTTCTAATCGGAGTTCGGATGCAAGAGTTATGATCTTTGTACCAACGGACGTCAAACTTCGTTGTTTTGGTTAACTATTTTCATAGCAGTCCCTTCCAGCCCAATTTCAGTCGTCCCGAATTTCTCAATCCTCAAAGAATGAAAGTTGTAGATCTCGTCGATATCTTCGATTTGATAGGTATCAGCCCCGTAAATCTTCCCGGATCAAAAGGTATGGTCATTTTACCAGAGGACACCATGAGAGAAAATGGATCAGCATTGGCACGCAAGCGACCCTGGAGCAAAAATGCGATTTTACGCAAGTCATCGGCGCCATGCGACCCTTCAAGCCAATTCTGCGAGGCCATCGCGACTTGAGGCGATGACCACGGTGACTTTTCATTAAATAAAGCAATTGAAGCGTAATTGAGAGAGGGTTCAATTAGGGCTTATATATTAGGCGTATTTTCATTATGTTAGAGATATTCCACCCTTTGGGGAAGAGATAGCTATTGTCATCTTCTCTCTTTAATTTTAATTTCGATTAGTGTAGGTACTTTTTAGAGTTGATTAGATTGGAGACTTGAAGCAATTGGAAATCATTAGAGATTCAACATTGGCTCAAGAGAATGATTTGCACTCAATTTTCTATCTCTTATTATCTCTTTGATTGCTTATTGTATCTTATGATGCATTATCAATATATGGATAATAGCATTAATTCAATTATGATTTAAATTCTATTACGAGATTGCAATGGATTCTATGGCTTAGTTTAATATGATATATTTCATTCTTAGCCTTATTGATTGCTATGGGATTGTCTATTAAGATTTATGCTTATTTGCTTAGTTGATTGGCCATCAATTACTGTGATAACCCATATGAACTTGAAAGATGAAGTATGGGTTTAGATCTTATCTTGATAGCTTGTGATTGTATATTCTACATTGTGATGGGATGTATGATTTGTGCTTAGGATAGACATATACCAAAGCGCCACTCGTAGTCAATTGAGAACTTGGGCTTAAACCCTAATTATTTGTAAATCACATAGACATATAGTGATTTAGGTAATGTGGGTGGTCATGTGTATTCTATCAATTGTGGATTATATGTGATATGGGTATGGTACATTGAAAGATGGCTATACTTTACTTTAGTGTTCTCGACTAACAAACCGGTACAATTAGTTTGGCTTAACATGAAGTGTATGGATTTAAATTATTCAGTAGATGAAATTGTAATCTCATGTCTTCATTATCTAATCTCACTCTAGGAATAGTTAGGTTTATTTACTTTAATAGCTTAAATATAAAATATAATTTCATTCATTTAGATAAGACTGAAATAGTTATGGGTTAATGCTTGGTGAACTTTATTAGTTAATTCTCCGTGGGTACGATACTTTACTCATTCTTTATTACTTGTTGACTGTGTATACTTGCACGCATATATTGATCGGTAAAAGGACCAACATCTTACACGTTTTGTCTTATCTTTTTTTCCCCCAAAACGCATCATTTTGCATTTTAAAAATTTACAAACATAATATAATTGTTTATGCTTATTGGGCATGTGTGGGACTCAGCTTTAGCCTATCTACTTTTGGGGTCAACCCAAAAGAATTTTTGTGCAAGTGGAATGTGGCAAAAAAATGAAAAATGATATACATATCGACAAGTATTTAACGAAATTGAATTGTGACCAGCGTGGAAATATACGTGATAAGATAGAATAAATTAAAGTGAGACCTTTCTTAATTCCTACATATCTCATGCATATACATATGCCGCAATTATAATTCGGTGAAAATTTTCGTAATGCATAGCAGGACTCAAAAAAATTTGAATTATATCCTGAAAGGACATGTAATATTAATACTTGTTCTATTAGTATTTACAAGTTTGGACCATGTGCGAGGCACATACTATCTTTTCTTATATATTTTTTTTATCAAAATAATTCAATTGTAAGTTCCTCTTTTATAATATATCTGATTAGGATCTTAAGCTTTCACCCTTATCCAACTCACTCGAAGCTTACCCTTCTTTAGCGATGAACTACATGACGGTTTGGTCATTACAGCGGTCGCTCATACTTTTAGCGACAGACAATATATAACGTCGCTAAAAAGTATAGCGACTATTATATGACCAAACCGTCGCTGTGTCCATCGCTAAAGGAGTGTGAGCTCGGGTGAGTTGGATAAGAAGTGAGCTTAAGATCCGGACTCTCTCTCTCTCTCTCTCTATATATATATATATATATATATATATATATATATATATATATATATATATTGAATTTGAACATATATTATTATAATTATGTAATTTGTATTTGAGAATTATAAGTTAATGTTCAATTTACCCTTAAAAATGACCTACCAAATTAATTTGAATAAGACTTGTTATGTACTTGTATTGATTTATCTAATTTTGATTATACAATTATAATTATTGCAATTATTTAAAAGATATTATTAATTACTCATTGAAATGAGATTAGTAGTAAATTATACGATATTAAGCGAGGAATATATTTTTATTTATTATTAAAAAATGTTACATATTATATTATATAATTATAAATGATATATTCAAAAATAAAGATAAAATCAATAAATACATATAAGATTATACAATTTATTATTAGTCTGTTTATTTAAATTATAAAATGAGGTCGAACTGTAATTTTGTTCAAAATGTTTTTTTGTCAATGTGGTCCATTTAAACATAATGCTTTAGCCATTCAATTTTCACCAATATGAAAATAATATCTCTTGTGACTTTAAATGTCCATTACATGTCACATCATCGAATTATCCATGCACTATGGGTCAAGAATATTCGTTAGTATGATCACTAGTGGTCATGATCATGCCAACATCTGTCTATCTATGCACTACGGGCCAAAGAGAACTTTCACCACATCATTTGTCTGTAACATTACATGTCATGATTATACCAATACACAATTCCTGGTCATAATCATACTAATAAATAGTCCATCTATGCACTACGGGCCAAAGATGACTTTCACCACAACATAAGCATGAGGATGATGATAATGATATAAAGAATCAATCAAGTGAGATCAAGGATAAATATTAGAGATTTATAATTCAATTTATCCAGAGTTCAGAATGTCCAAATTGTCAACATGATAATTAATTATGGAGTAAAATTCAAAAATGATATTCATGTATCAAAAATAATTTGGACAGAAAAAAAACCAATTTTATCATGAATAGTACCCCGGGTGAATAGTACCTGAGTGATTAGTACCCCGTGAATAGTACCCCAGCATGAAAAAATTAAAATTTAATAAGAAAGTTCAAAAAAATATTTCAGTGAAACGATACTAGATGAAGCGCAAAATTCAAGGATAGTCTACTAATTTTAGGGAGTATAGAAGCAATACATATCAAATAAGTGTAGATTTAGGAATATGAAACGAAATAATATTACTTACATACTATAGAGTATGAAAGAAAATAATATTTCTTACAAATAGTGAACGAAAATAATATTTCTTACGAATAGTGAACGAAAATAATATTCCTTACGAATATTGAACGAAGATAATATCCTTTACGAATATTAAACGAAAATAATATTTCTTACGAATATTGACAGAAAATAATATTCCTTACGAATACGAAAAATAATATCTCTTACGAATATGAAATAAATAATACCTCTTACCGTAGTAGGAGACTAAATCAGACTGGTATAGCGGAGATATTCATGAAGAAAACTTGCACTATTTGCTACACTCAAAGTAACCTTATGCTCAAAAGAAATACGCATAATATTATAGAAGAAGAATTCTCTGATTCTGGTGTGATTTTTATTTTTTAACTAAGCATCCTATTTATAGGAGAATGACATGACACTATTCAAGAAAATAATCACGGACGCACAGTAATATTTCACGGGCGCAGAATTCTTCGGCAAAAATTTGATTTTACTATTCATCATTGTACAATAAAATATTCTAATAAAACAAAAATATTATATAAAATATAATATATTCTATTTATAATCTAATAAAACGAATAACTTTATATATAATATAAAAATTATTCAGTTTTATATAAAAAGTTTTCTGTTTTATTACTATTATAATAATAATAAAACAAAATTGAGACAACTTTCTACCGACAATTTTAAAAAATGAGTAAGTGGGGGTCCATGTAATAAGTCAAACGTACAACAAATACTTCATGACAAACCCCTTTATTTATATCAAAAATTGAATAAATATTTATTATAAATCACTTATCTTCAATAAACACATTTTAATCTTTCAACAATTATTCATCATTAGTATTATAACTCACAATATTGACAACCAGATCATTCCCAGAAAAGAAGGGGTTTTCCGATAAGGACTTCTCCTTATTGGCGCACAATTAAATAACCTAACCTCTTTCCTCGATAGAACTTTCTAAACATTATCAATAATGCAAATAATAATATGAATAACTTTGTCATCTCAATTATTGATTTAATAATATAAAATATTATGCAGATGATAGTGTGACAATAATTGAATCAATAATATAAGATACTATGCAACAATTATTGTGGCAATTATTAAATGAAACTGAGTGACTTCTTACGTAAGCATCAATAATCGAGAATCGCATATACACAAGTGCTATCGCTGCAAACTACGTGTATTATTGTACTTTTATCACCAGGTATTTCAACAGTTAACGGTAAAAATTTTGCTGTTATTTTATGAAAAGGTTATTTCTGTCGCTTTCTTTATCCGACAGTAATTCTATTGTGGGTCCACCAATGATTGTGTCGTCGTACGAATATTCTCCGACAAAAAGAATATTCCCTGGCCAAAAAATATATTTTATGACAACTTACTTACTTTGCAAAATTTGCACATATCACCCACAACTATAGCATTATATCAAATCAACACCTTATTATTCAAAATAATATTTAGAAAAATTAATTTTTTTATTCATAAAAAGTTGGGGTCTTACGATATATGAATTCATTAATTTTTTATAAATATATTTATAAAAATTACACATTAATATATTTTAAACTAAAAGACAATTTGCACCCCAAACTTTACACCACTGTTGATTTTTGCACCCTAAACACAAAAAGGTGTCTAAGTACACCCCAAACTTCAATTATACTTTATAAAAGTTACACTTTCTTCACTTAATCGGTCAAAAGTGACCGGCTAAGGCACACATGTGGATCTAAAGGGGTATTTAAGTCTTTTCCATGTCTTCTTAATCCGCTAATTCCTCTCCTGTTTCTTCACCAAACCAAGCCAAACCAATTTCCCTTGTTTCTCCTATTTAAGTCAATTGCTCCTAATCCCCAATTTCCCCCACAAAAAACCCACTATACTAAACCAATTTCAGCCACAATCATCACATCTAAATCAAACACACCTCAACAATAGCTCATATCCACCCACTTGAGATCATCCATATTTCTTTAAACCAATTCATCTATATCATCGTACCCTTGATTAATTTCTCCTCTTTTCTTTTCTGAAAATTAAATCCATCCACCAAAATGGTTACAAAGAGAGATCGTGAGCGTGAGAAATAATAAAGCTCCTCATCAATGGCGCCACCACCAGTTGCCGGAAAAGCTAAGATGTGGAAAGAAGATCTGTCGGATGCCAGCGGTATGGACGAGCTTTTGGCCGTTTTGGGTTACAAAGTTCAGTCATCTGACATAGTCGATGTGGCACAGAAACTAGAGCAGCTTGAGATGGCACATTGATAGCAATCGAAGCTTCCCTTTCTTGACTAAATCGTGTCGCTACAATAACGCCTCTGGTAGCCTCTTCCCTGTTATCAGTAGATTTGATGCCCAGTTGACAAGTATCAAATGCCTTCACCCCATTTTGACACCTTACCGGAGTTGAGGATCTGGATGATATGGGGCTTTATGCTGCTGGAGTCATGGCTCTGATGGGAGTTGCAGCTCTTGAAGGCTTTTGGCTTGCAATGGGTGTCATCTCAGTCCCCATGTCCCTCACACATATTGATCCAACAACTGAAGCCGAATTTTCAAGTTTGTTGATCTCCAAAGGTATTCGTCACAGTTTACCAATAGACTGTTGAAGATCCCACCAGCGATTAACAATCTTGGAGCGTTCAGAGTTGTTATCATGTGTGTTCCCTAAAGCTATGTTGGATGTCAGCACCTTTCCTAATAGACTAGTTTGAGGATGCTCCATCACCTAAAGGATTGGCACCTCAGTCGTGCAGGTTCTTCCTTTAACAGTTTCCAGAATTGACACCTCACTCGTGAACTCCAGATCATGTACATTTAAAACCAAATACGTTTAAAGTGACAGGGTAGAATAACAGAAAGCATTTTTTTAGCATAATATACCACATTTTGTGGCAAGATCAAAACTTGCCACAGTAATTTGAATTAGATGAAAATTAACAATAGTTGACAAAAAACAGCCACATTAAATCCAAACCAAATTCAACAATTCCACTAATTAGGGTTCTGAATTACCGTACCAGTACCGAACAACTTTACACCTGGCGCAAAGCTTAGTAGTAGGGAAAAAGCAAACGGCGCACTGATACTGCAATTGCTGCGAAATAAACACCACAATTGCTGCCTCGTACTCGATCGTAGCCTCGAGCTCAGCTCTATCTGATTCCTTCGACGCCAAAACCAAAAGCCGTTTGATCTCCTCCCTCCTCGCCGCCACAAACTGCCAATTCTGGTGGAGCACGAACTCGATCACCGGGAAAACCCAGCACATTACAACCAAACAATAAACATTGTAGTGTCCATTGCTTAGCTGGGATTTGCCTAGCTAGGAATTAACATTCATATATTTGTCTATTTACAGTGTCAATGTTAGAGAAGATAAAAAGGAAAAGACTTAAAACACCCCTCTAGATCCATATTACAGCCTTAGCTGGTCACTTTTGACCGGTTAACTAACGAAAGTGTGCTTTCTGTTAAGTTTAATTGAAGTTTGGGGTGTATTTAGACACTTTTATCGATTTGGGGTGCAAAAGTCAACATGGGTGTAAAGTTTGGGGTGCACATTGTCTTTTAGTCTATATTTTATTATTAATTACTTTAATTAATATATTTTATTTAATTACTTTACTTATTTGTTAATATATTTAATATTTAATATTTATTTAATGATTTCATAATATAAATAATAATTATATTAGTTTTCAAAAATAAAAATAATAATTAATTTTCAAAATTTTAGTTATATTTTGAAGTTTGAATTTATTTTATAAATTTTAATTTTTAATTTGTGCTTATTATAAAATACTTATGAATAATGTTAAAGACTTTACTCAAATTCAAAATTTATCCAAAATTTTCTTATTTTAATAATATATGTAATATATCTTAATACAATAAAATGTCGAGACATTTATATGTTATATTACTAATTTTAGTTTTATCTCGAAGAGAGGTTAATTAAATTAATGAATTTAATGAGTTATTTAAATTAAAAGAAAATTATATAATTATGTGTAATTTATATAATTTATTTAAAATTGTACAAATATTAATGATTAAAATAAAATTTAAAAATTTATTTTTATTTTACATTTTTTTTGAATGCATTATTTTATTTTATTTATTTGATTTTGATTAATTTAGTATTAAATTTATACAAGTTTCTATCTAGGCATGCCACAAAGAAAAATGTCTGACATGTAGGATTTCTCTCTCTCTCTCACGTGGCAACTCGTGTAATTTTTCCGTCCAAAGTCAAACAATTTAACAGAATTTGTAACGGTTTGTAAAAAAATTATAGTTCAGTGAGTCAAATGAAAAAGAATTCAGTTCAATGATTCATTTGTAAACCGAGGTAGAGTAAAATGGGAAAAGTGTATTTAACCCGTTGAAAAAGACTAGTTAATTTGATTGATTAAAATTAACTTACTAGTTAATTTTTTAAAAAATGAACCTCGTTAGTTTTTCCAAGATTATAATAGAGATGATCTTTTTCAACTAGTTATAAATTAACTAATCAGTTACTTCTAATCAATCAAAAAAAAAATTAACCTCGTTAGTTTTTTAATTTGGTAATTTATTGAATTCAAGCATAAATTACCAAATAGAAAAAATAGAGTAGCATCGGGTAAGATGCTCTAAGAGCATTCATAGCAGTTTCCTTAATAGATTCTTTATCCCCACATTTAAAGAATATATCAATAAATCAGTATCCAACATATTCTTTATCCTTATATAATTCTCTATTTTAATCCCTATATATGATTTGACTCCTCAGGGTGAGAGAATCAAAAGAGCGTTCCCTATTTATGTAAAATGACATTTCACACCCTATTTATTGCGATTTTATGTTGGTTAAAGGATTTTATCTCACTTAATTGCTGATTTGGGTATGCCTATCAAATTCACTCATTTTTATTTTTTAAACATAGGATTTAGAGAAGAAAGAGAACTATATAAAAAAAAATCAGTCAAATTTTGATTTTGATCATTTTTTGTAAAAAATATTACTACTAATTATAAATTTTATTATTTTATAATTAAAATAATGTTGTTTTAGTTCTCACAAACACATAATGATCGTTGCACATTTTGATTTCTAGCAATATCTATTTTTAAATTAAAATAATTGCAAATTTTAAATTCAAACAACAATTACTTTTAAATAAAAAATAGTTACAACGTTCAAAACATGATTTGACTGTTGAAACTTTCAAATTTTAACTTTTAATTTTAATATTTAAGGAATTAATATTAGGAACCTGTTGGGTAGATAGTGAAAAAATTGAATTACTATCCTACAGAATGACCCAATAGCACTGCAGTGTAGAGATATAGATAAAGAAACTGTTGTGAAAGCTCATGGTGATTCAGTCTCAAATCTCAATACCGGAATTACAGAATACTACTACTATGGTAATTTTATAAAAAGGTTGAGGATAATTTTATCTAGTAATTTTTAATCTCAAACGGTAGAACTTATAATACCTGATAGGAGATGGTATTAAATTATCCCTTATATTGAGTTGTTTTTAATCCTTGGACTAATAATCACAAGTTCAAATTTAAAAACAAACAATACATTTGAGATTAATAGTTATATCACAAGTGTAATCCTTGCAAACAAATATAATTAAAAAGAGAATAAAGGAACTATGTAAAAAAAGTTTAAAGGATAAAATAAAAATAAAAATAAAAATAAATCACTATTTTGTTTGTACGGATCTAACCGCCACTTTTTCCTCCCGCTCTATGATGAGTAGTTCTACACAGACCGGATATTTAGATAGAAAAATTGGATGTTTTTCTATTTTTTTTATTTTTTTTTACTTGTGACTCAAAAAATATATAGTATTTATTACAACATGAATTTTTACAAAATATAGTGTTTTAGGTGTAATTTAGATACATATACAAGAACAGGGTTGTACAGTCTCTACAACCCTGTTCTTATATATGTATCTAAATTACAACTAAAAACATTATATTTTGTAAAAATTCCTGTCGGAATAAAATACTATACATTTTTTTAGAGTCGCAAGTAAAAAAAATAAATAGAAAATGTCCAATTTTCCTGTCTAAATATCCGGTCTGCCAAGACTTTTTCCTTTATGATATAAACCTATCTTTTGAGTTGTTCAAAATTTAGCAAATAAAATCACTATTTCATATGCATGACACAAAAACATTGTAGAAAATTTTGCTTGATTCCTCGTACTACTCTTTGCATGAATCATGCGGTCAGTCTATTATAGACCGTCTATACACCCAACCACAGAAGAAACTTGCCGGGAGATAAGACACAATTAGAGAAGGGAGAAATCTAAATAAAACAAGGAGCAAGTTTAAACTTAAAACTTGCTCCTTTTATATTTCTAGTACAGTTTTGGGGTAGCAATAGGGTGAATTTGATGTGGTATTTGAGAAGTATGAAAGAAGAGACAAATAGCTGAAATATCATCCGTAGCGATGTTACGCCTCTTCCGTTTCCACGCACGAACAGCACACTCAACCAGACGTTTCGCAGACTTTGCCCTGTCCGGTGTTGATGATACAATTGCAACTGCTTCTTGATTGGAAACGACATCCCAAACCTACACACAATTTTGTATTAGTTGTTCCTCAAAAATAACGTATAATAATCCAAAAAAAAGTTCCTCAAAATAATATATGATTTAACAACAAACATAGTGAGTGATACAACGCAACTATATATGTAGTCATGCCTTAGCCTATGGGACAATCAAGCAACTATCACGAACGCGTTAAGATCAAATTTCTATAAGCTATTATTTACTGGATAAGAAATGTTATTATGAGAGCATTAGTGTTTTTCGCTAAAAGTGAGTGGGGTTGTTACTCGGTTGTATTTTTTTTCCAAATTATATAAGAACTAGTCTTTTCAAATTATATAAGAACTCATCTTTTTTAGGAATAAAGGCAACCTCACTAGATTTGGTGTCCATGCACATGCTATTAGGTACTACCCAATATTTAATCAACAGCCAATAGAAATAACATGCCAGTCAGTTTTTTACTTAATTTTTTTAAAATAAATGAAATATAAATGCAAAGAAGCATGCACTATTTGCCCTTGAATTATAACCCAACATGCTTTCGAGTTTTGGAGTTAATTCTTTGACAGTGAAACAGAGAAGCATTATAAGGACAATACATACCCCATCAGTTGCGAGCACAATGAACTGGTCTCTCGCGGTTATTTGTCTTTGTGTCACTTCAGGAACAGAGATGAGTCCAAAATCCTTTACGCAGTAGTCACCAAAGGCTCTAGACATGGCCAGCCCAGGTGATTCTTCATTGGGCAGCCAGACCCTATGAACCCCGGGCTCATCATCTAAACAGAAAACCCGCCCTTTGCACTGAACTATCCGCTCTGCCTCCTCTGTCAACAATGGCAAAAAGGATTAGTACAATAATATATCTAAATTACTCTGTGAAAAAAGAGAAGAAAAATATGCTCACGGGGTATATTGGGCTTGAAATCAAGTGTAAGCTGAACTGGTATTAAGCTGCCATCATCAGAAGTGGTACCCAATACAGCACGGGAGTCACCAACATTTGCTACCACTATAAGTTCGCCCTACAAGAGAATTAATTCAACAAGATAAGAAGAAAGCAATGGTGTGTATAACCTTGTAAGATTAGTTGATAACGATCAACAATCTCCATTCCATATATTTATACAAACAGTCGAGATCCTTTTCATTGATAATTTATATTAGGAACTTCCAATAGTGAAAACTATTCCATATGAGGTAGAATTATGTGACAAAGTAAGACTTAGATATAGGGCTTTTGTACTGGCTTGAACAATTGGCTAATTAGTACACTTAAGAGTTTGCAGATAGCAATTTAAGTGCAAAATCTTGCATCCATCCACCAATCTATACCAAAATTTGAACTTTTGACTATCGCAATTACTTAAGAATGACCACTAACACAATAACTAGTACTGAGAAACGATAAACAAACTACTAGCAACTTAAGCTTCAATTATAAATGGCTTTAGCTGTTGAACTAGATGCCAACTAATTTCTGAAGAATCTGACCTTTTCTTGAACCAGCTTCAGAGCTACTGATATTTTCAGAACATAATTTCTAACTACACTACAACTCCTTCCTAGAAGCTGAAAAGATTGACAATAGGCCATCATTTTTATCGAGAATATAGCAGAGCTTGATGTCTGTTATCCACTAGTTACGAGCATAATCGATAGTAATAACTCATTTATGTAAGCCATTCTTAGAGAAATACCAGCAAAGGTATTTTCTCATCAACATTTTGACAACCACCTCCAACACATAAATGCTAGCCTGGTTGACAATTCATAAGATGCTAGGCCTCTAACCAAACATCAGGGGCTGAAACTGTAGTTTACCACTTCAAGTACTAAAAGAGCAAGATTTAGAAATAGCCTGACGGAACCTTATATTGAGGACATTGTTCACCCTTTTATACTGCATATACCTAAATGATGCTACAAACTTGTTAACAAACAAAAGGTCTGCAATCATTTCAATGCTTCATTTCCGTTTTATAACTCAAACCAAGTTCAATGCTGTCCTCTGATTCCTTAATGACATTCTATTATGCACCATTTTAAACCTTGCATCAAAATTATTCTCCTTTTATTTGTAAACATTCATCTATTTCCTGAAATATGGGGCTTATTTTGAATTTGCAAAACTCAGGTCTGTGTTAGCTTTCAACTTCTTAAAGAAAGAAGATAAATATTCAGCCTATTCAACCCAGCTCAATCATTTCGATCCGACTCACGTATAGTCTAGTAAACCATTATTTTGTAGTTTAAAGGAATTATTAGTTGTCATCTTTTGGAATTCTATCAGCAAGAAGGGACATGTATATGACTTATTCACAAACAAGTGATAAGATGTATACCTAATCTGAATTCACACTTCGGCAAGACGATTAAACAGGCATAAAAAAATTATAAATCATCATTGCAATTTTCATGTTGCAATACAGAAGGACTTTAATCACCTGTCTAACAACTGTCAGAGCAGTGGTTCCACTATGGAAGGAATCAATTCTACGATGCTGCTCCAGCTCTCTATCAACGGAAGCACAAGCCTTTAAGTACGAATGTTTCCATAGATTAAATATCTGAAGTCTTTTATCTGACTCCAAATCAATTTCCGGGTCAAGTGAGGCTTCAACAAGCGCCTCCTGCCAATTACAGAGCAAAGACAACGGCAATGATTCCCTAACCGTCTTGGCAACAAAATGCCCCCACAGACCATGTCCATCAAATATACCACAAAACATCATGTCATCCTGGCATCCAAATTCCTACCACCCACAAAAACAAAAGAGACATCTGTCAACTCAAAACCGAAATCAAAAGCAACGTTACTTATTCCCAACATACAGATGAATTAAACAAGTGGTCTAGATTTAATTTGGAAATATATTGATTGAAAAGAAATGGATTCCTGACAGTTTTTTATCTTGTTTAGGGGAAGAAGAAAGTAACGAGATAAAACAACTACAATCTTTTTGTTTTCCTAACGAGGCTTGAATTTTTTTTCTAGGAATGTTTAATATTAAATTTCATGCAAATCGGAAAGAATACAAGGACCAATTCCTTTCATCTTGACTTTCCTCTCACCAAATCAGTAACCACAAGGAGCCTAAGAAAAGAATGAAAAAAAAAACTTCCTAAACAAATAAAATAATGTTTGTATGTGGTGAAGAAATGGAGCAATATAAGATCACAAAATTGAAAACTGTAATGAGCATATATACCTCCCACACAATGCAACAATCTTGGTTTACTCCTTTATTGCCTCGTTTGGAGAAACCGAGACAAAATTGTTTGATCCATCGACATTAACTGTGCCAGAAGACCTTAGTATAAGTTCATTCTTCTTTGCTTCCTTTGCCATCGCTTCTACTGCCTCTCTTCCACCACATCTCCCAGAATTCCTCCCTTTCTTGATCGATAAAGACTTAGCGAGTCCACTACACATGGTCGAAAAATGTCCCATAACACAGCCCCGTCTGTAATTAAATTGCCAACAAGATAAGGTATCGGGCCTTCTTGATTACATATCCAACACATGGTATATATAATCACATAAAGCATATTCTGGGTATGTTATACACTTAGCTCAGTGAAATATGTGATCTGACTCATAAAGTTACTAATCTAACATTATAAAATAAAAAAATATAAACAAAATCAATGAATTTGAAAAGGGTAAAAGACCTTGAAAGTACAGGAAAAGTAGAGAATATTCAATCTTACACGGAATTCCAATATAACTCAGTTTGGATTATCAGAAATTGTCAGAAATGAACATGAACCACACCATTGAATCTTCAATAAAATTCTATATTATTTTGTTCCAACCCACTAAGCCTACACAACTACATAGAACCCAAAATTTATTTTCCTCCCATATTTTCAGCAACCAAACAAAGACTAAACTATAAAAGGAAACTATCAAACAAACCCACATGAGTAATTAAACAAAACTCAGAATTTTTTTAATAGAAATTATAAGATAAACCTTGATTTCCCGGCTAATATGGTCGGAGAATTGGGTAAGGACTATGCCGGAAACTGAGAAACTGGCCGAGAACTTGACGCCAATGGCCGAAATTTAGCTAAATTTTGAAGGGTGAAGCTGAGATATGGAGATATTGAAGTTAGAGATGAATCATTATCCATACTTTGGTTATTTGTTTGATCTTTTTATGTAAAGGAGAAGAAAACTAAGAGGTGCACTTTTGTATCATACAAAGACATACAGTGTATAACGTGTCTTTGGGAGTATGCAGTTAGCAGCTTAAAGATTCAACTTTATGCAACTGATATAGGCCTGGCAAAATACCGTGGGTTGGTTTTGGTTTTCAAAATATGGTTATGGTTTCATTTAAGAACCAAAATTATATTAATTATTTTTAATATGAATAATGTGGGTTGGAACCATATATATGGTTAAAAACTATATTAACCATATTAACCATTTTAATATTGTTATGGGTTATATGTTTCATGAAAGCCTGATTTGACACTAATATTATGATTATGATATATCTTTACTTCATCTCATTTTCACCCCACCCCACCCCACCAAAAAAATAATATTATGTGATTATGTATCTGCTTCACTTCTTCACTCCCCACCTCCCCATCCCCACCAAAAAAAAAAATAATGTGTACACAATCCACTCCACCTCACCTCACCCCCACCCCCCCCACTCCCTCCACTCCACTCCACTCACCCCCACCACTCTCTCCCAAAAAAATTAATATTAAGCGATTGATATACACCACCCACCCTCTACCTCAACCACCCCACCCCACCCCACCTCACCCCACCCCACTCCACTCCACTCCCACTCCACTCCACCTACTAACCACCCACCCAACACTCCTCTCAAAAAAATAATATTATTAAGCGATTATGTGTACCCACTCACCCACCTCATCCACCACCCTACCCACCTTACCCCCATCAAATACCCCCCCCTAGCGTGGGATAGGGTGGGGTGAGGATAAGTGGGGTATGTGGTGTGGGGGTAGCAAGGTAGGGTGGGGTGGGGAGTAGGGTAGGGTAGGGTAGGATAGGGTGTGGGGATGGATGGGTTGGGGTAGGGTAGAGGTAGGGTAGGATGGGGTGGGTGGTGGGGTGGTGAGGTGGGGTGAGGTGGGGGGGTGGGTAAAGGGTGGGATATGTGAGTGGGGTAAGATGGGTGGGGTGGGGTGGGTAAAGGTGAGCAGTGTGGGTGGAGGATAGGGAGGCGGGGTGGGGTGGAGTGGGGTGGTGCGTGGGGTTGGGTGGGGTAGGGGTATGGTGGGGTGTGGGGATGGGGATGGGTGGGGTGGGGTAAGGGTTGGGTGGGGGGGTGGGGTAGGGGTGGGGTGGGGTGGGGTGGGGTGGTGGGTGAGGGTAGGTGGGTAGGGGTGGGGTGGGATAAGGGTGGGGTGGGTGGGGGAGGTTGGCATGGGGTGGGGGGGGGTGGGGTGTGGGGTGGGGATGGGCGTGGGTGGGTAGGGGTGGGGTGGGGTGAGTGGGTGGGGTAGGGTAGGGTGAGTGGGGTAGGGTAGGGTAGGGTAGGGTGGGTGGGGTGATGGGTGAGGTTGGGGTGAGGTGGGGGTAGCTAGGGTGAGGGTAGCGTGGGGTGGAGTGTCGTGGAATGGGGGTGGGGTAGTGGGGTGTATCATTGTATAACAGTATAACACTTAACGGAGAAATAAATTAGGAAATAAAGTGCACAGTTTAAATTAAAAAATGCTATATAAATATGGGTCGAAAAATGGTTAATCGGTTCAGAACTATAACCGACCTGAATAAATATGGGTCCAAACTTTAACCGACCTGAATAAATAAAAATGGTTAACCAACTTATTTGGTTCTAGTTAATATGGTTTGACTCAACAGTTAACTAATTATATTGCCAGGTCTAAACTGATGTGATGTGTATCCGTTAATCCATAAGCCATTTCAATTACTTCCTTTATAAGAATAATTTTATATTTTTAAATATAGTCTTAATATTAGTTAAGAATTAAATTGAGATAGTACAAATAGATATTAAATAGATATTAGTTAATAGATATTTTTAATTTTAAAACGAATTAAAAAGAAAAAAAAATTAATCTAATTTTAAAATAGAGAGTACTATTTTATAAGGTTATTAAACTCAGACAGGACAAAACCGGTAAAAACTAGAACCGGTTGATTTTTTGGTTCAGTTTAGCCCGATTTATTGATTTGGTCAAAAATTGGTTGACCTAGTTTATCCACCGGTCCAACTGATAAAATCGATTAATTGACCATTGAACCGGTTTTTTTTTTGTACCAAAATTTTTTTAATATTAAAATTAATTATTTTTAGTAATATTGTAACTCAATTTTATTATGTTTTAGTACATAAAAAAAGAGATTTTTTAAAGTTTTATATATTATTAATAATATATATTTATATATATTAATAATATCACTTGGTCAATAATAGTTTGACCAATCCATTCACTCAATAATTTTTTTAATTTGATGACCAATCAGATCTAAAAACCTTGCTATTTTAACCCCACATATGTAAGCGTACAATCATCTATATCAAGGATAGTTTTAGTAACTTAAAATAAGAATAATGTTAGGAATACAAATTATTTTATAAATATTTTATAAATTGTTGATGTGGCATATTCCATTTCAGCATATTGTGTGGGGCCGAAGATTACATTGAAATAATTTGTTGATCAATATGCTGAGATGAAGTATGTCACATCAACAATTTATAAAATATTTATAAAATAATTTATATCTGTAGCATTATTCTTAAAATAAACCCCCATTTCTCTACTTTGTAAGATTTTTTTTCTGTACACGAATCTTTTTAGATATCATGCCAGTTTGTTATTTTGTTACTAATGTTGAAGAACTGCTCACATTTATATATTGTATTATTATTTTTTAAATATAATTATTTTAAGAAATATATGTAACGTCTATTAATTTTTATTACAATTGACCTTATTTCTAATTATTTGTTTAAAAATATTGTTATTTCAATTTTTTCTATTGTAATCTTGTCAGCTTTTATTACGTACTACAATTTTAATATATTTTAAGTATTTAGATTTTTTGATAAAAATAAAAAAAATTAAAAACAGCATAGCAAAGGTAAGTTTCCACCGATATTCCACTTAGCTCTCTATGCCAATTACAATCATATTCTAGTGTTAGACAAAATGAATTCCGTGCATGATGTGTATACGCTGACATGCCATAAAAGTACGAAGTTTCTAGTTAGGTGCCATGTCAACAGATTTAATATTAGTATAAAATAAAGTTGTAAAATAAACAAACAGTTCGAACTCGATTCGTACTCACTTGACTAAAAGTACGATTCGAGTTCGACTCGAAATATAAATGAGTCAAATATTAGTAAATTTTAAAGTTCGATAAATTACTCGAACTTTCTCAAATTATAATTTTCTATTGATACTCGGATCATATTCATTCGAAAAGTTCAAACTGTTCGGGCTCGATTCGGAATCGTGCTCGACACGGTAGTTAAATGAGCCTTAATCAAACCTAATTTTATACTCGATAAATTTTGTGAACCAAATCTGAGCAACTCAATACTCAGATCGACTCGATTCGTTTACACCCTTAGTATTAAACAAGCTCCAAAAAGTATATTAAAAAAACAATTCCTTTAAATAATAAAAATGTCAATTAATTTAATAATCTCTCTGTCCCTTAATATATGTCATTTTAGATGATTTTATTTTTTTAATTATTTATCATTTTATATAATCTAGGAGAATTAACTACTATTTTTTTAAAATTACCTCTCATTGGAAAATGTTACATACAAGAGAGAGTATGAGATAAGTATGGTAATTATAAGAATTTAAGGGTATTATAAATAATTAATATTATATTTAATGTTATACAATCATTTCCTTAATACTTGTGCAGAACTCTAAAAAAATTTATATTAAGGAAAATGATTGTATAACATTAAATAATATCAATTGTCTATATTGCCTTTGTATTAAAAAAAGAGAGTGTTATTTATTGGGCAAAAAATAGTGACAGAGCCAAAGTTATATTTAATATTTGGATTAATATTGGAACTAAGTAATTAATACTTACTTAAAATTTTCAAACGGCTTATATTTAGGGACAAAAACACTTTTCTAAAACTATATATATTAAGGGACAGAGAGAGTAATATATAATGAAACAAACAACGATAAAAATGTATTAATTAGCAATTGTGTTATAAAGTGGTTAAGGCCAAAAATAGCTAATTATGTATGGTTAGGAATTGAAGATTGATAGGTCCCAGTCAAAGCTATAAAAATTTTAGTAAAGATAAGTTCTATTCAGGGTGAGAACAAACCACAAGAGTTTTGATTGGAATAAACTTACTTTATTGATGACTTAGAAAGAGTTTAAATAACAATAGGAAATAACAACTATTCCTAATTCTCAGGTCACAACTCTGATAATTAAGATACTAGCAACTAAGATAGACGAACTTTATTAAACAAATAATAACCACTTGTCCTATTCTTCAGCAAGCATGACTAACAATCTTGGACTCTTTCTCAGGTCACGTGTGCATGTTAATCCAAATACTTTGGATTTTTTACTAGCATTCGTTGAGATCTTCTTGGTGGTTTATCAATACCCTTCCCTTTGACTCGAACCTTGTCCTCAAGGTTTAGATTGAGGAACTTATTATTAAATCGTTGAGTATTTTCCCACGTTGCATCTTCTTCTGGAAGTCTTTTCCATTTGATCAAGCTTTCTTCAATAAATTTGGAACCTTTGTGGACCCAACGGCTGTCCAAAATTGCTTCTGGTTCCATTATCAATTGTCCATCTTCGGCTATTGGAGGTAGATCAGTACTAGTAGTAATTGAGTCACCCACTTTCTTCTTTAGGAGGGACACATGAAAGACTGGGTGAATGCGAGAACCTTGAGGAAGCTTGAGTTTGTAAGCTACTTTACCAATTCTTTCTTCAATCTGGTATGGCCCGTAGAACCTGCTTATAAGCTTTTGATGTGCTCTCTTGAAAACCGTTTGCTGGCGGTAGGGGTGAAGTTTTAAAAACACAAAATCCCCTACTTGGTATTCAATGTCTCTTCGTTTAGAGTCAGCTTGCTGTTTCATTCGTTTGTTTGCCGCATGTAAATTTTCTTTAAGATGTCGTAGCAAGGCATCTCTAGAAGTTAGGCTCATATCGAATTCATGAACTAGACAATGACCTTCATTGTAGTGTGGTATTGCTGGAGGTGGTCTGCCATAAAGAGCTTGAAAGGGAGTCATGCCAGTAGAGTCATGGTAAGTTGTATTATACCAAAACTCAGCCCATGGAAGGAAAGAATGCCATTTGTAGGGCTGTTGGTGGACAAAGCATCGAAGATATTGTTCAATACAACGGTTGACAACCTCCTTCTGGCCATCAGTTTGTGGATGATAAGCGGAGCTCATCTTCAATTGGGTGCCCGACATTTTGAAGAATTCTCGCCAGAAGTGACTGATAAATACGGGATCACGGTCACTAATGATGGACCGAGGCATGCCATGAAGCTTCACTACTCCTTCAACGAACTTTTCAGCCACCCCCTTTGCTGTATAAGGATGAGATAGAGCCAAAAAATGTGCTGATTTACTCAATCTGTCCACTACAACAAGAATTGAGTTCTTACCATTGGAAGATGGAAGCCCTTCAATGAAGTCCATTGTTATGTCGTCCCAAACTTGACAAGGAATTGGAAGTGGTTGTAGAAGTCCTGCTGGAGACAAAGTTTGATTCTTTGTTCGTTGACATACATCACAAGAGACAACATAATTTTTCACCGTTTGGTACATGGATGGCCAATAAAATTGGTGTGATAGTCGTTTGCATGTGCGAAGCACCCCTGAATGCCCCCCAATTGGAGAATCATGAAATTGCTTTAAAAGTTACTGAATAACATTGGAGTGTGGAGGCACTACCACTCTATTTTTGAAACAAACCAATCCATTACGCCATTTGTACGGATTGCCTGGACTCTTTGTTGCAAGCTTGCTTATTTTTTGCATGTAAGGATGGTCACTAGCGTCCTTTCTTATTGTATCCCATAATTGAGTTTGAGACACAAATAAAGAATTAAGGCTAGGACTACCTGCCACCCGTGAGAGTGCATCAGCGGCATTGTTTTCTCGGCCTGGCTTGTATCTGATCTCATAATCATAGCCCAGCAGTTTAGACACCCACTTTTGTTGCTCAGGTGTTGCTATGCGCTGTTCCAATAAGTACTTGAGACTTCTTTGGTCAGTTTCAATGTAGAACTTCCTGCCCATCAAGTATGGTCTCCATGTCTGAATTGCATGAATTATTGCTAACATCTCCTTCTCATAAACGGACAATGAGAGTTTGGTGTTGCCTAGGGCCCGACTCATGAATTCAATTGGTTTCCCTTGTTGACTCAAAACTGCCCCTATACCACTGCCTGAAGCATATGATTCAATGATGAATGGTTCATTGAAATTTGGCATTGCAAGTGTTGGTGTAGTAGTCATGGCCTTCTTGAGCTCTTGGAAGGCAGCTTCGGCTTCATTATTCCACTCAAAACGACCCTTTTTTAACAGGTTGGTGAGAGGCCGTGCTATTAGGCCATAGTTGCGGACAAATTTTCGATAATAACCTGTCAGTCCTAAAAACCCACGTAGCTCAGATACATTAGTAGGCCGAGGCCAATCGAGCATAGTTTTAATCTTTCTTTGATCAACCTCAACTCCTTGAGGAGTTACAATATGACCCAAGTACTCCAACTCTTGTAGGCCAAATGCACATTTGCTAATCTTGACAAAAAATTAATGTTGCCTTAATATTTCAAAAGCTATTTTAACATGTTCAAGATGCATGTTCCAATTGGGGCTATAAATCAAAATGTCGTTAAAGAAAACTAGAATGAATTTGCTGAGGTGGGGGCGGAATATAGAATTCATAATAGCTTGAAAGGTAGATGGCGCATTACAGAGACCGAATGACATAACTAAGTATTCATAATGACCATTATGTGTACAAAAAGTAGTTTTATGCATGTCTGTGTTGAATACTCGTACCTGATGGTAACCCGCCGTTAAGTCTAGTTTGGTGAAATAAGCAGCTCCGTGGAGCTCATCAAGCATACCATCAACTGTAGGAATAGGAAACCTATCCTTTATGGTTACAGCATTAAGCGCCCTATAGTCAGTACAAAATCGCCATGACCCGTCCTTTTTTTTACTAATAGAACCGGAGAGGAAAATGGACTAGTACTTGATCTTATAAGCCCCAATTTTAACATTTCATGAACTTGTTTTTCAATTTCAGCCTTTTGAAAATAGGCATATTTGTATGGTCTCACATTGATGGGCTCAGTACTTTCCTTCAAATTGATGTGGTGATCTACTGCTCTTGTAGGAGGAAGTTGTGTTGGCTCTTAGAATACATCTTCAAAATTTTCCAGCAATTGTTGCATCTCTGGATCCATATTCTATAATGTAGGATCGGATGTGGTTTGAAGAGAAATAGCAAACATGGAGCCTCCTTGTCGTACCTCTTTAGTGATGGCTTTCACGGATACCGGTTGAATCGCTTGTGCATCAATTCCTCGCAACTTCTGATCTTTGTTGTTCCACTAGAATTCCATTGTTAATTTCTTCCAATTGCATGCCACCGTCCCCAATTGTTCCAACCAATTGATTCCTAAGACCAAATCTATCCCAATTAAAGGCAAAGCATATAGAGTGAGGACAAAAGGAATACCTTGGAGATCGATGTGGACATTTTCAAATCTGCCTTGACACTTTAATGGCTCTCCATTCGCCACTTTGACATTGAAAGGTTCGGTTGGCAGTACCGGTAGTTGCAACATATTGGCCATTTTCTTACTAATAAAATTGTGAGTAGACCCACTATCAATTAAGACAACTACTGCATGTGGTCCAATTTTTGCCATCACCCGCATTATTTTGTAGGATGACCAACCTGAGAGTGCATGTAGAGAAATCTCGGGTTGTTCCATTGAGCCTTCGGTTTCATCATCCTCTGAACTTTCATTGATGCCTTCTAAAAGTAGGAGTTGTGGTCCTCGACATCTATGTCATGTTATGAATTTCTCGTCGCAGTTAAAACATAGCCCTTATGCTTTTCTCTGTTGCATCTCATTCCAAGTGAGCCTCTTCATAGGGGTAGCTGTTTTGAACTTCGTTGGAGAGGGAGAATCAACCATGGATCTGTTGAAAGGTCGTGTAACCTTCCGTTGGCGAATCAGTTGCTCGTCTCGCATCCTTGCAAGGTTATTAGCTTCTTTTAATGATTTTGGTTTGAACATTCTTATGCCATCAATGATTTCAGCCTGAAGACCTCCCATGAATGTCCCTACTAGAGCTTTCTGTGTCCAACCTTGCACCCGATTACCCAGTCTCTCGAACTCCTTTTGATAGTCACGCAAGGAACCCGTTTGTCTTATTTTTGACAATGCTTCATCAAAGTCTTCATAGTCAGTAGGCCCGAATCGAGACCATAATTCCTCTACAAATATGCTCCAAGTCACCTCTTTCCCCTCTTCATGATAGGCCCTTCGTAACCACTGCCACCATTGATTTGCTTCTCCCTCCAAATGAAAGGAAGCTAAAGACACCTTTTGTGTTTCCAAAGTGCCCTGATATTCAAAGAATTGGCCGACACGCGTGAACCATTCAGTTGGGTCATCACCAACATACTTGGGAAACTCGAGTTTAGCTAACTTAGAGGTGAATATTGATCGTCCTCCTTCGGTGTTTTCACGAGCACGCCCATTAGAGGACTGTCCACTGCGTTCGTTGCCGTGGCTGGAAGTCGTGTCCTGCCTTTTAGTCAAAGCTTCGGAGATCTTGCTAAGAGAAGTCTCTAGATGATGCAGTTTGTCATCGATTCCTAGCTCCATCCTGCTCAAATTAGCTTGAAGCCCTTCTAAACCTGTTTCTAAGTTTTTTATTATTTCTTTGTTGGTAGTCATATTGTATAGCTCTGATACCAATGATAGGTCCCAGTCAAAGCTATAAAAAATTTAGTAAAGATAAGTTCTATTCAGGGTGAGAACAAACCACAAGAGTTTTGATTGGAATAAACTTACTTTATTGATGACTTAGAAAGAGTTTAAATAACAATAGGAAATAACAACTATTCCTAATTCTCAGGTCACAACTCTGATAATTAAGATACTAGCAACTAAGATAGCAGAACTTTATTAAACAAATAATAACCACTTGTCCTATTCTTCAGCAAGCATGACTAACAATCTTGGACTCTTTCTCAGGTCACGTGTGCATGTTAATACAAATACTTTGGTTTTTTTACTGGCATTTGTTGAGATCTTCTTGGTAGTTTATCAAAGATGGGAATAATAAATACTAATTTATAACCTAAAAGTCATTTTTGAGGGCTGAAAATATTAGAGGTCACACTCCGAACTTAATTATCATATGATCAAGGTGATTACGATGTTGCAATATTGAATAATTACAACCTTGCTGTGTGGGAGGCTGGGAGCGAATCGACCATTTGATATTTTTAAAAAAATAATATATATATTAATGACAAGTTGGTTGGTCCAACAATTATGAAGCGAGTAAAATTTTAAGAAATTCAATTAAAAGTGTTTATTTATAAATCTTTCATTTAAAATAGAGGATTATGTCAGGAATCTCCACCATTAATTTAATTATGCGATAATATAAACATATATAAGCCTAATGTTGTTGATAAATATCTAAGCCTCTCTGGAACAAGAAGATCAAGTCAAACTCATTAAACATAATTATATTATTAGTGGTATATAACAATATTTATTCCAAAAATATTGTTGATCGATTTCACAATTAAAATATACGTGCAAGTATACACAGTCAAAAAATAATAAAGTGAAAAAAAAATATCGTTCCTACGAGGAATTATTTAATAAAAATCACCAAGTACTAGTTCTTAACTAAACTAATTTTATTTAAACAATCAATTTAATGTTGTGAATTAAAATATATAATTAAACTACTACTACTACCACTAGTTGAAAATCAGGTTATGGAGATTTAAGATCACAACTTCACTTATTACTTCACTTATATTAAAACACTTCTTATTAACTATGCTCACTATTTTGGATTGTTAATCAGGAACTTATTAGTATTTATAACCATCTTCCGATGCATCACAAACATATTAATCCAAATCCATAGTTAATAGAATTGAATTAAACACCCTAATTAACTAATTCACTATATTTCTATGTGAATTACAATTAAGGAGGATTTAAAGTACGGGTTCCCTATAAGATTACACGCGGCGTAAAGGTATATCCATATCCTAAACACAAATCACAAATTCCAACACCATGCAGAAAATACAATCACATGCTATTATGATAAGATCTAAATCTATATTTCATCTTCCGAATTCATATAAATTATCATGATAATTATTAGCTAGATAATTAAATAATTATATGCAATCATAATAGACAATTCATAGAATAGATCATAGTAATTAATAGAGAAACATACTACAATAAGCTATGCAATAAGATCCGTCGCAATCTTAAACAAGAAATTTAGTTCATTGTTATTGAATTAAATTCTAGAATCCACAATTGAATAAACATTAAAAGATAAAAATAGAAGTAGATGAAAGAATGAAATCTGTTGTCTGCAAATCTGATGCTCCCCTCTTGCTCCTTCTCTTGATCTTCATTGATCTCCAAGTTGCTTCAATCTCCAACAATCCAATATAAACTAGGGTTTATGTTCTACTCTAATGAAATGTTTTTTCTAATCTAATATATCTAATCCCCCCCCCCCTTATTATATACCTCACATCATATATTTATAGGCTAGAAGTCCAATTTCTAGCTTAGGAGGAAACCCAATCCAATTTGGAGTAAAAAAAGTCTCAAAATTTGTCCAAAAATGCGTCCCAACTTGAACAGGCCCGACCTCAGTGCCCCAGCGCTGCTCACGGCGCTGGAACACTGCCTCCTAGCGCCCCGGCTCTGGGCCCTTTTTTGGAAATTTTCTGCTCTGACGTCCTTTGGGAAAATGGCCATAATGTTTTCGTCTGAACTCCGATTTTGATGATTCAAGATGTTCCGGGAAAAGGAGATGTAGATCTACAACTTTCATTCTTCGAGGCTTTCGAAATAAGGGCTGGAGAAATACTGAAATTGGCTCTGAAGTGACTGCTATATAAATGGCAAGCCAAAAATGCGAATCTAGCAACCCCAAACGTCGATCCAAGTAACTTTTGTCCTCATTCCTACAAAACAACGTAAAACATGCATGAATAGACACAAACACTTAAAAACATCCAAAATATTAAGCTCAAACGCACTCAATTCATGGGTATAAAAGCCACTCATCAAATACCCCCAAACTTAAACATTTGTTTGCCCTTAAGCAAAAACACAAAAGAACGAGAAATAAACAACCTAACTCACTTACATGAATGCATATGCATGATCTACTTCCTAATATACCTACGAACCCAGTAATAAATCAGTATGATATATAGCTACAGGCCTCAAAGATACTAATGATACTCAAACAATATATCCAATCAAGTCAAAGTCCATAACTCTAACCAGTTAGTCAATCTAAACCTATCATCACCCATGTTGTGCGTGTGTGCTTGTTAACCATTCTAACCAACCACAGTTCAAGATAATCACATAACAAACTTCTTATAAGGAAAATTTTAGTTCCAACTCAATTACTTTTGCATTGACAACTCCAGTTAAAACTAAGCAATTACCAAGTCTAAGGGTAAATACAGGATTTATTTCTACTTTTATACAATCACGAGGGCATTTTTGCTCTTTCTCGTATTTTATTCATTTTTTATTCTCATGGTTGTGCAATGTCATATTCCCTTAGGCTTTTCAATTCTACCTTAACGAGCTTTCGACCAACGACTCCCAAGCCATTTAGACCTTAGGGCGCTAGGGGTAAAGACAATCCCTCGGGCTTACTTACTCAAGTAATAAAGGCCACAAAACTAGACAAGTATGTCACGGTGTTTATTCATTTTTTTTTCTTTTTCTGGATTTTCTATTTTTTTTCATCATTTCTTCTTTTTTTTTCTTTTGTAATATATATACCCCATAAATTCCCCCAAACTCAAGTTTTTACGTCATTCCAACCTTTACTGCCAATTCATTAATTTCCTTAAATTTTAACCAAGATTTTCCCCTAGAAACAAATTATGAAACTCTTGAACCAAGTGGATTAAAACAGTTAAACTTTAAGTGCTAACCGATTACATAAGTTTCAGATATGGTCAGATTTTCTTCATGTTTAAAATTAGATTTCATCATCAATTATCAACATTGTTCAAGTTAACATGCAAAACCAATCATATTATAGGCCCAGCTACACCAACCGATCGCATAGATTCATGAAAAAAAAATGCAATTATACTACATGAACACATATTAATGTAACACATATATGCATATGCAATTAACTACCATATATTATATGCAACCTAAAAAAACACACAATGCTAACACAAAAAATAAAGAACTACCATGCAAATAACTAACTATAAGTAACACTACACTAAAATGCCCCCAAATTTAAACTAGACATTGTCCTCAATGGCTGAAATAGGAAAAAGTAAAGCAAATGACTTCCCTGAAAATATAGCAATCTTCCTCCTTGTCCACTAAGTTTGGAGAATAGGCTAGGCACATGGAACAAATTGGGCACCACACTTAAATTTGACTTGAATAACCTGTAAACAATGATTGAAACAATTTTATTAAATCCTAAATAAATGCAAATTCAAAGCTACTAATATAAAACCTAATAAAAACAAAAACTAAAAATTAAACTTGGGTTGCCTCCCAATAAGCGCTTGTTTTATAGTCTCAGCCTGACTTCTTCAATTCTCTATCCAATTCCCCTACGAAAATTGAGGAATTCTCCATCCATCAGTAGAAATGTCTCTTTTAGGAGGTTCCCATTAGCAAAGACCCTTGAATTAAATTCACCAAGCATGCTCTTTATAGAAAGGTTCCCCAATAAGAATGTCCAACAACTAGGTATTTTCTTCATTATGTCTATAATCAGATTGGGGCATTGAAGCTTAATAAACACAATGGGCTTTTCCTCTATCTTCTCCTTTTTATCCCACCATGAATCCACAGTTGTACTAGCTCTTATGTCATATAGAGCTTTGTCGATGACATGACTGCCAATTGGGCATAGTTTTGCAAAAATGCCCGGATTCTTGAACTTTGGTGGAGGAGGCACATGGGATACTAATGAAATTGGCTCATCTTCGTTGAAGCTTACAATTAAATCTTCGTCGATCTCTTTTTCTTGGTCCCCAATTGTTTCCTCTCTTTCAACATCTTATGGCTCATCTAGTTATAAATTTTGTTCGGGCTCTCCATCAGTCTCGAAATCCATATCATAGGGCCAAGTGTATAAAGGACAAATGTTCAAGGCATTGAATAGTTGTTCCGCAAAATTTTGACTCAATATCTCTTGAATAATCCTCCTCTCCTCACTTGAAGCTATGAACTTGGACAAAATTTCCTCCAAATTTAGATTTTCTTCCTGTAGTAGTGGAGGTGGACACGAGAACTCCAGTGAGCATGTTGGATTTGGAGCATAAAATTGATCTTGATGAGTATGGCTCCATAAAAAATCTTGGTGATACCCCCAATCTTGATGATAGTTGTTGGGATAAACATAATTGTTGGGATAATCACCACCATAATGTACCGGCTCAAAACTAATGGTTCATTGATGACTCAGATGATTTCCAGCACAATAATCACAAGTCACCGCCACACTTTAATGACGTTATGCTGAAAAACCGTCTAACCTCCTCGAAAGTGTCTCAATCTGTGCTGATAATGCAGAAAATGTCGCGAGTCCATCAATCTCCGCTCCCCTTGGCTGAGTCATTCTCGTATTCGGCCATTGATAATTAAATTCTGCCATGGTACCTGAAAAAGAAAGAAAATAATAGAAAGACAATTAAATAAAATAAAAATAAGAAACTTTTAAATTAAAACTAATTTGATTAAAGTTAATATTGGCAAAGTTATTAAACTAATTCCTCGGCAACGGCGCCAAAAACTTGTTGATCGATTTCAAAATCAAAACATACATAGTCAACAAGTAATAAAGTGATAAGAAAAATATCGTTCCCACGAGGAATTATTTAATAAAAATCACCAAGTACTAGTTCATAACCAAACTAATTTTATTTAAACAATAAATTTAATGTTGTGAATTAAAATATATAATTAAACTACTACTACTACCACTAGTTGAAAATCAGGTTATGGAGATTTAAGATAACAACTTCACTTATTACTTCACTTATATTAAAACACTTCTTATTAATTATGCTCACTATTCTGGATTGTTAATCAGAAACTTATTAGTATTTATAACCATCTTCCGATGCATCACAAACATATTAATCTAAATCCACAGTTGATAGAATTGAATTAAACACCCTAATTAACTAATTTACTATATTCCTATGTGAATTATAATTAAAGAGGATTTAAAGCACATGTTCCCTATCAGATTACACGCGATGTAAAGGTATATCCCTATCCTAAACACAAATCATGAATTCTAACACCATGCAGAAAACACAATCACGTACTATTATGATTAGATCTAAATCTATATTTCATCTCCCAAGTTCATATAAATTATCATGGTAATTGTTAGCTAGACAATTAAACAATTATACACAATCAATAGACAATCCATAGAATAGATCACAATAATTAATAGAGAAGCATACTAAAATAAGTTATGCAATAAGATCCGTTGCAATCTTAAACAAGAAATTTAGTTCATTGTTATTGAATTAAATTCTAGAATCCACAATTGAATAAACATTAAAAGATAAAAATAGAAGTAGATGAAAGAATGAAATATGTTGTCTGTAAATCTGATGCTCCCCTCTTGCTCATTCTCTTGATCTTCAATGATCTCCAAGTTGCTTCAATCTCCAATAATCCAATATAAACTATGGTTTATGTTCTAATCTAATGGAATATTTTTTTTCCTAATCTAATATATCTAATCCCCCTTATTATATACCTCACAACATATATTTATAGGCTACAAGTTCAATTTCTAGCTTAGGAGGAAACCCAATCCAATTTGGAGTCAAAAAAATCTCAAAATTCGCCCCAAAACGCGTCCCCCAACTTGGCAGTCTCGACAGTAGCCCAGTACGCTTTGCTCACGGCTTCTGGAACAACTTGCCTCTTAGCGCCTACAGGCTGCAAATGAACCAGAAATGGGCTCCCTGGCGCTGGGCCCTTTTTTAGAAATTTTCTACTCTGACGTCCTTTGGAAAAATGGTCATAACTTCTTCGTCCAAAATCCGATTTTGATGATTCAAGATGTTCCGGAAAGAGGAGACGTAGATCTACAACTTTCAGTACTTGAGTTTTTCAAAATAAGGGCTAGAACAATGCTGAAATTGGCCATAAAGTGGCTGCTATGTAAATGGCAAGCTGAAAAAATGAATCTAGCAACCCCAAACGTCGATCTAAGTAACTTTTGTCCCAATTCCTACAAAATAACGTAAAACATGCATGAATAGACACAAACACTTAAAAACATCGAAAATATTAAGCTCAAAAGCACTCAATTCATGGGTATAAAACTCACTCATCAAATATCAAACCACATGAGACATATTTATTGAAAATATATTAAGAATTATAAGATTCCATGGGTAATGAATTGTGATTGAGTAAAATCTCGATAAATGAATACTCTTGTAACCAAAAAAAAATATTACTTTAACAAGATTATTTATTTATTGATAAATATATACTTTATTCATTTATCAATAAATTAATATTTATTACTATTTTAGAGGGAGTTTTTCAATTTATGTATGTAGGTAGAAAAATCAAGAGATAACAATTAATGTATTAATTTGAGTCTAGAAGAGAAGCTAAAAAGAATTTGTGAAACTTATAATTAATGTCTTGAAAAACAAAAGGTTTCAAGTTATCCTGAAAGTTGTGTATGCACTACAAAGAGTTAAAGATGGGGTTGAATTTGGTTTAGGTGTAAAGAAAAAATGTAACTTTAGATGCATATTTTCAGAAGAAAAAAAAATAACTTTTTGTATGGATATTGTTGATTGACTGAAAAGTTTAGGTCTATTGTATAGATGTTATTACAAAAAATTCAAGAATATGTGGATTATATTAGGGCTGAGCATGTAAGACCCCAACTTATTATAAATAAAATTGAATTTTCCTTTATTCATTATTCTAAATTAATAAGGGTTAATTTGATATAATTCTTTGGTTATGGGTGAAATGTGCAAAGTTTACAAAATAAGCAAGTGGTTATAAAATATTCATTATTGTAGGGAATATTCGTTTGGTCGTGGAATATTCTTTTTTGTTGGGAATCTGCGACGACTGACAGTAATTATCATTAGTGGGCCCCATAACGGAAAAGCGGTTGGATGAAAGAAAATGACAAAGATTGAGTTTTATAAATACTGGCAGTAAATTATTACAATTAACACTTTGTTGGGTTACACTGGTGGTTAAAAATACTGATGTCTGGCGTCGCACAAAGCGGTAGCACACGGTATTGCGATATTATTATTGATCCTTACGTAAGAAGGCACTACTAAATAATTATTACGATGAATTCTTCGTTCAATATTATATTTTATTGATTCAATAATTCTTTGCGTTGATATTTTGTATTCTTTGTTGTTTCAATAATTGTCATTACACGGTATTTTCATTATCAAATCAATAATTCATATTTATAAATTGAATAATATTATCGATGATAACATTATTGGCAATGTCTAGAAAGTTACATCTAAGGAGAGTTTTGGTCACCTAATGCTTGACGATGAGGAGAAATCCTTATTGGAAAGCCCCCTCTTTCCAGGAGCGGCACGATTGTCGATCTTTGTGATTCGTAATATTATTTTTAAATAAGTAATTATTGATTATTATGATAAAGAAAATATTTATTTTATGTGGATATAGATGGAGAAAATTTTAATGTGACAATTGTTGAAAATTAATATTTTATCTTTTTTACGATAAAATAATTCATTTAAATATATTATTTTAATAATATATTAACGATGATATTTTTATAATGAATGTGGGATATTTGAGTATATGAGGAGGTAGAGTATTTTGTGGCATTAAACGTTTAACATATGTTTTGTGTGTCGGTGGACACAATTCTTGACCGAAAATTGATTATAGACTGTAAAATCGCTTGCTTGTGGATTTCGGTCAATTTATGTTTGGAATTTAGAAAAATTTTCTTCTGAAAAGTTGTAGAGAATGGAATTTCCCATGGAAAGTCGCGAGATTTGAATTTTCCGATAAAAGGGATATTTATTGTGAATTATTGATGTTTCGGAGTTCCGAAATAATTGATTTTTGGAAATTGTAATTATTATTTTCAAGAAAAACGTTTTTCAAAGGTTGGTGAGCATCTTTAACATGTGGTTGGTGGCTAAAATCAGATTCCTTGGTGGTGGGCTTGAATATTTGGTAAATAATAATATATTTTATTAATTTAGTCTCCTTTGGCGTTCTAACATTTTCCTATAAATAGAGGGCTAAGTTAGAATTGAAAATCACACCAGAAACTAAGTTTTCTCTCTTTCTCTCTCTAAATTATCGAGCGTATTCTTGTGAGTATACTTTGGTGTTGTTCTATATCTGGTGCGGGTTTCATCACAAGACTATATCGAAAATTCGATCGAAATACGGTTATTTTGAGGGTGGGTATTATTTTCTTCTTAAATGATATTTTTTCTTCAATATCATTATGCCAAGTATTGGTGAACTTTTTATCAAATTTGGAACTTGTTGTGTGGGGGTTACTATTCACGATATCTTATACATTATTCACGAATCGACGACATTATTCAATAGAAAAATAAAATTTTTTCTTTTTGCCCAAAATATCTATTCTGGATACTAACTTTGATTGTATCCATGTTTTGATCATTCTTGAATTTTACACCAATATGATTATTTTCGAGGTATTTTTGGACACGGGTAAAACAAAGTACGAATCCTTAATCCTTAATCCTTGTCATTTTGTTTCACTGAATTCGTTTCTTTAAAAGTATTTTTCATCATCCTCAGTCTTAAATGATGATATAAATGAATATCTTTGGCCTGTAGTGCAAAGATGAACGATTAACTGATGGATATCTTTGGCCTGTAGTGCAAAGATGAATAGGTGTTGAGATGAACATGACCAATTTGGTGATTTAAATGAATATCTTTGGCTCAGTAGTGCAAAGATGAATATTGATTGTTATTACGAGGATAAAATATTGATGATGGACTTTTAAACCTTAGAAGACGGTAGAATTCTTTCTCTACGTGACTCTTCTAATGGATTCTTTATTTCATTGCATTTGTTGATCTAAAACTTGTTGTCTATTGTATTACATTAGATTTTTTTTCCCTGTTGAAGACTAACGATAATTTGTTGTATATTATCTTAGTCATAATATTCTTCTTGGACTAGTTGAGCTCACCCTTTTCCTTTTTGTTCCATTTTTCTTCTCGGGAGGTGAGAACATAGCGAGGATCGAGCCTGGGTATGGAGTGATGGTTCTAGGAAGATGTTTTATTTGTCCTCACTATTTCTATAAAATAGTGTATGAATAATTAATGAGGACTTATTTGGGTGTGTATTGTCCAGAAGACAATATTTGTATTTAAACTCACAGTTGTATTGTCGTATTCTACACGACATCTGTATTATCAAAGTTGTAGTTTGCTTTCTATACCATGTATTTTGGCGACTCGGAATGGGTGTTGTATACCTATTTTGGGGGCGTCACAGAGCAAGTAACCAAATTGGAACCAAAACTGCACAAAAAACCTTACGAACCTCACCAATTAAAACCGCACCAACGGTTCCTGCGTATGTGGCTGTTTTAGGTGGGTTGAATAATCAAATTTACGATTTTGATTTGGTTACTAGCCAAAATCGCACGCATAAAATCAAAACCGGACCATGTGTGTGTATGGATGTATTATCTCTAGTAAATTCTAAAGTTAATTTTTACTTGAATACGCTCAGAGAAAACCTCAGTCTTGCATTGTCATTTTTCACCAATTGAAAGAATATGATTAGAGGTTATAGAGTCAAAAATTAAGCATTTGGGTTTTGAAAATTCGAATTTGTTTGATGTGTTACTGGAGGGGCTTATAGTTGAGGGGCCAAATTCGTTGGTTCGAGCACTTGATGAGCACTTAATGCATTGGTTAAGGTCTATGCTATAGTAGTAATAGTCTAATAGATTATTTTTCAAATTAGGTACAGTTAGGATTATATTCTATAAGTCCTCCATGCAATATATAAGATAGAATTTCATTCTATCTCCAGTATATACTGTTAATTTTTGGGGAACTAGACAAATCTTCTTAGTTGTTATCAAATATATGGTCTCTGTTGTTTTATACAGCGTATGTTTTAGTTTTAAAGCATCATTCCTTCATTATAAATTAAAATTATTTTATGTGTCTCACTGTTCTATGATTTGATGATGAATTTGACATGTTTGGCTGAAAGAGTTTTGTTTCTATGCTTGATATAATTTCCATTGCCAACTCTGTCACTAAGTTAATTGCTCGATGTGAGCTCTGTGTTAAATTCTATTGAAAACTTAGACTTTTTTGTTGTTTCAATTGGTTTTGTAACCAAAATCGCACCAATTGAAATCGTACCGCACAATTTAAAATTGCACCGCACCAATCACAAACGGTTTCGTGTGAGGTTTTGGATTTGTCAAACCTCACCTAAGCGGTTTTGGGTGCGATTTGGATTTCAAACCGCACTATGCTCACCCCTAGATTATATATAAATTTTTGTATGAAATTTAGTAATTATTAATTTATATTTTTGTTGAGCCTTTAAGGATTCAAAAAAATTTATTACTAATGCATTTAGCGAGTTATTACTTTAGTACACATGCCCAAATCAAAATCGAAAGATATTATTATCTAAGCGAGTTTATTACTTTATCGAACATTCATTATGAAGGTTTTAGTGTATTGTTTTAGTTTGGTAATGTGTTGTACTTGTCGATTTTACTAAGATATTTCACGACAAGAAAAAATCCTATCAATGATCGCCTTCAAATGAATGAATTCACGATCATGAGATGACTATTAATGACCGCTCCGGCCGGTCACGATAACCGTCGCATATAATTTGGTCGTTGGAATACACATCAACGCATTTAATATTATAGATCGAAGTATCTCATGACCGCTACCAATGACGCAGAATCGTATTTTTTATCTAAGTCAAGATGGCTCAGTATTCGAGGTCGACGTAATACGTGTCATCAACCGCCATTTGTGACGGGATCGATCACGATAATTCAATTTAAATAAGTTAATCGCTAATATTTAAATTTTTTTTAAAAAAATTCTTGTTTTATGGAATTCTAAAAAAAAATGTACCTGTTTTGTATATGCTTTATATCCAAAAAGACACCAATATATATAAACATCCAAACAAGCTTTATATATCCCAACACACGCACAATAATATATATAATTAAACATCCATACGCCAACACATGATAAGCCAACACAATATAAAGTAACAAAGTAATATGAGCTGAAGAAAGAAAGTACAAGGCTTAAATATCTAGAAAGAAAGCAATCCTAGGTCGTCATGAATCATCGTCCAAATTAGAACAATCCTATAATTAACAAAAGAGTAAAACAAGTTATATATATTGTGAGATCCTGAATTTTATGAAATAAAAGTATTCAATTTTTCTATTTTGGTAAATAGTTAAATTGATAACAGTTTAAAGTTAAGGGTGATATTTGAAAATTTTGCAAAGTAAGCAAGTTGTTATAAAATATTCGTTGTGTCGGGAAATATTCGATTAGTCGGGGAATATTCGTTTTAACAGGGAATATTCGTATGACGGCACAATCATTGGTGAACTCCACAACGGAAGTATTGCCGTAGTAAGAAAACGACAGAATTATCATTTTATAAAAATAATGGCAAAAGTGTTACCGTTAAAACTGTTGAACTACCTGGTAGTAAAAGTACGATGAATGGCGTGGTTGCATAGTAGCTGCAGTATTGATTATTGATGCTTACGTAAGAAGTCACTCGAGTTATACTCAATGATTGCTATAGTAATTGCTGCATCATATCTCTCATATTATTGATTCAATTATTGTCACAGTATCATCTATATAATATGTTATATTATTAAATCAATAATTGAGACGACAAAGTTATTCATATTATTATTTGCAATATTGACAATGTCTAGAAGTTCTGTCAAAGAGAGGTTTGGTCACCTAATTGCGCGCCAATAAGGAGAAATCCTTATCGAAAACCCCCCTCTTTCCTGGGAACGACCTGGTTGTTAAATATTGTGAATTATAATATTAATGATGAATAAGTTCGTGTTAATTAAAGATGAAATTGATAGTTCCATTATGTTGGAATTATTAGTGTTAGTAAAAATTGACATTTATTTCGATAATAATTGATGTCTGGAGGTTATATTGACCAATCGGGTAATTAACCGGATAAATGAGCAATTAATTGCTATTAATTCACGTGATTATAACTATTTGTTCACATGTATGTACTATTGATTCACATTCTTATACTATTAGGGGAGGTGGTGCAAGATTGATAATACTTGCATGACTAAGTTAAAAATGGAGGTACTATACTGTAATTCGTATTTTCATATGTCTAGAACTATTGATTCACATGATTTACTAATAGGGGAGGTGGTGCAAGTTTGATAATACTTACAGGACTAAATTAAAAGTGAAGAAAAAGAGGAAGGTATTATACTGTAATATTTCGAGCCCCAAAACGTGCAATTATCGAAACTATATTTTTCTATAAATAGAAGCTCATTCCTTCATTATTTTTCACCAATTCACTAAAGCTATAGAGCAATTATTATAGAGAGAAAGAAGAAGAGAAGTCTGCTACTTTACTATTCCAGTATCCAGTCTTCTTCTAAGGTAAGGGATATTATTATTATAGTAAGTGGTAGTATTCTTTCGTATTCATGAAGAGAGTTATTTTCTTTCAATACTCGTAAGGGTTGTTATTCTATTCCTTATTATTATGTTGGAATAACTTCATACATCTGCAAGTAACGCATACATGGTGAAATATATCATTATTCCATTCTTTATTATTACGTTAGAATAACTTTCTGCATCTTGATCTATCGCATGCCTAGTGAATTCTGTTGTTATTCCATTCTTTATTATTCTGTTAGAATATCCTGTCTGTGCGGATTATGCATGACCTGGTTCCATTCTTTCTTATTCTTTTGGAATATACTGTTTGTACGGATTATGCATGACCTGGTTCCATTCTTTATTATTCTGTTGGGAATAACCTGTTTGTGCGGTCTATAACATGCATGGTGAATTCTTCTACTATTTCATTCTTTATTATTCTGTTGGAATAACCTGTCTATGTGGATTACCACATGCATGGTGAATGATCCTTCGTATTCATTCCTTATTAAATTATGGAAATGATCTGTCACGTGGATTACCGCATGGCGGGTGAAAATCCATTTGCAGTTTCGTATATTCTATTATACTCGTCTGAGATATCATTTCTTTTGTACTCGTCATGGAATATCATTTTCTTTGGTATTTTTTTACGAGTTACTATTCATGGGTTACTATTCACCCGATTACTATTCACTCTAATATTATTCACTCGGGTATTCGGGGCACTTTTCGTGCCAAAGTACTATTCACGAGTTACTATTCATGGGTTACTATTCACCCAATTACTATTCACTCTAGTATCATTCACTCGGGTATTCGGGACACTTTTCGTGTCGGGGTACTATTTATGGGGTACTATTCCCGAAGTACTATTCATGAGGTACTATTCAATTAAAAATATATTTCTTTTCATGTCAAATTATTTTGGTACATGAATATTATTCTTGAATTTTACTCCACAAAGCAGTATCATGTTAACAATTTGGACGTTATTGATTTCTGGATAAATTAAATTATAAATCTTTAAAATTTATTCTTGAACTTGTTTTATTGAATTATTATGCCATTGTCATCATCCTCATGCTTATATTATGATGAAAGTCATCTTTGGCTTACGTGCATAGATGGACTTGGTATGATTATAACCAGGGATTATTCGGTATAATCATGACCGTAATGTAACGAATGATGTGATAAAAGTCCTCATTGGCCTGTAGTTCATTGATGGACAGTTGTTGGTATGATTATAACCAGGGATTATTCGGTATAATCATGACCATTGATGATTACATGAATATCCTTGGCCATGGTGCAGGGATGATTTAATTTTATTTATTAAGTTGAGTCTCAGTGATAAAGTTGATGAAAAACTTTTTAAATCATAGAAGATAGTATATTTTATACTCTACTTGACTCTTCTAATGGATTGCTTATTCCGCTGCAGTTGTTGATCTAAAACTTGTTGTTTATTGTATTCTATCAGTTGTTATACTGTTGAAGGCTAAGGATTATTTATTCTGCATTATCTTAGTCATAATATTTCTTACCGGGCTAGTTGAGCTCACCCTTTTCTTTCACTGTTCTCTTCAGGAAATGAGAATATAGCTGGGACAAGTCAGGGAATGGAGTGACGGTCCAGATGATAGCATTAGTAGTCCTCACTATTCTATTAAATAGTGTGACAATAAATGTAATGAGGACTCTATTAAGTGTGGATATTGTCTAGATGACAATATTCTTATTAAAACTCTCAGTTTATGTTTTATCGTATTTTACACGACAGTTGTATTTGAATTTATATGTGAGACCCCGAATTTTATGAAATGAAAGTATTCAATTTTCTTATAATTATTCTATTTAGTAAATGGTTAAATTTTTAAAGGTTAAAGTTAAGGGTGATATGTGAAAATTTTGCAAAAGTAAGCAAGTTGTTATAAAATAATCGAATTGGTAAAATACGCGTGGTTGCATAGTAGCTTTACAAGATCGATTATTGATGCTCAGTTATACTCAATTATTGCTACAGTAATTGCTGCATCATATCTCTCATATTATTGATTCAATTATTGTCACAGTATCTTTTGTATAATATGTTATATTATTAAATCAATAATTGAGACGACAAAGTTATTTATATTATTAAATTACAATATTTACAATGTCTAGAAGTTCTGCCAAGGAGAGGTTTGGTCACCTAATTGCGCGCCAATAAGGAGAAATCCTTATCGGAAAGCCCCCTCTTTCCTAGGAACGACCTGGTTGTTAAATATTGTGAGTTATGATATTAATGATGAATATTATCATATTCGAATTTGAGTTCAGAGTTGAATTTGGAGACGCAGACATGATATTTGAGTCCGGAATGATGAAATTAGTAGAAATAGACTATAAACACAAAATTTTCCGAGGTTGACTTTTTGGTCAAAAAAGTCAACAGTTGACTTTTTCGGAAAAAGTCAAACTTCAAAAATAAAATTTTTGAGAAAAATATTTCCATTGTGTTGGGATTGTTAGTGTTAGTAGAAATCGACATTTATTTCGATAGTAATTGATGTCTGGAAGTTATATTGACCAACCCGATAATTAATCGGGTAAATCAGCAATTAATTGCTACTTATTCACATGCTTATATAACTATTTATTCACATGTGTGTACTATTGAGTCACATTCATTTACTATTAGGGGAGTTGGTGCAAGATTGATAATACTTGCATGACTAAGTTAAAGATGGAGGTATAGATGGAGGTACTATATTGTAATTAATTTTTTCACATGATTTACTATTGAGTCACATGATTTTACTATTAATTCACATGATTTACTATTAGGGGAGTTGGTGCAAGATTGATAATACTTGCAGGACTAAATTAAAAATAAAAAAAGTTGAAGGTATTGTACTGTAATTTTTTGAGCCCCAAAAATGTGCAATTATCGAAACTATATTTTCCTATAAATAGAAGCTCATTCTTCCTTCATTTCTCACCAATTCACCAAAGCTATAGAGCAATTATTAAAGAGAGAAATTATAAAGAGAAGATATAGAGAGAAAATCTATAGAGAGAAAGAAGAAGAGAAGTCTGCTACATTTTTATTCCAGTATCCAGCTTTATTCTAAGGTAAGGGATATTATTTGTTGTACCTGTAAGGGGTATTATTCTTTCATATTCATGAAGAGAATTACTTTCTTTCAATACTCGTAAGAGTTGTTATTCCATTCTTCATTATTATGTTGGAATAACCTGTTTATGCGAAGTACCGCATATATGGTGAAATTCTTACGTTATTCCATTCTTCATTATTATGTTGAATAACTCTGTTTATCTACAATACCGCATACATGGTGAAATTCTTCTATTATTCCATTCTTTATTATTACGTTGGAATATCTTGTCGGTCTTAATTTCTTGGGACTCGTTCCATTATTTATTATTCGCATTTATTATTCGCCGGAATATCTCATCTGTCGCGTTCTGTGGGACCTGGTTCCATTATTTATTATTCTGTTGGGAATAACCTGTCTGTGCGGTCTCTATCGTATGCATGGTGAATCCTTTTGTTATTCCATTCTTTATTATTCTGTTGGAATAACCTGTCTATGTGGATTACCACATGCATGGTGAATGATCTTTTATATTCATTCCTTATTAAATTATGGAAATGATCTGGTTACGTTGATTATGATAAGAGTCATAATAAAAGCTTTGGACTGATGAAAATCATGGGTATATGAAGTATTAGTAAGTGTTATGATGAGTTATGTTGGTTATTATGTGAAAACATGAAAGTTTCTTAGAAATCACAAAGGGTTGAAAAATCAGATTTTGGTGAAAATGGAACATGAAATTCAATTGACCATATCTCATATTATATTTTGAATTTTTGAGTGTGGTCAAATTCTAGAGTTAGATCTATGAGTCTTATAACTTATCCAAGTGGAATCACCGGAAAAGGTATTGTAGATTTTCGTGTGGACTGATTTTAGCAAAGGAGTCAAAAGCTGTAAATTTCGAAAAAGCTACTGACCAGAATTTTAAAAGGGCTGTTTCGGCAACTTAATTTGTGAGAAAAATTCTGGCCTTTTGGGACATGAAATTATATGGTATAAAGAACATCCTGTCCAAAAAGAGCTCATAAATGAGCAAGTTATGACCATTTCAATATTTAGGTTTTTCTGACGAAAAATGCTATAACCAGAGTTCTATAACTCCGATGACCATGAAATTTAAACTGGAAGCTCATGTTAACATGTGTAATATCCTGCCAAGATTTGAAAATTTCTGGAGTTAAACTTGAGGTAGCTAATTTCTTAAGGAATTAATTAGAAATTGATTTTTGAAAAATAGTAAATGAATTTTAAAAATTCCGAGAAAAATGTATGTTCATTATGGAACTATATACTGCTAAATCCCAGAAAAGAAATATTTTTGGGACTAATTTGGTATTTTTCATGAAAATAGTTTAGTTACGAACATATGAGTTAAATATGTTATGTGAAGTAACAAAGTTGGAAAATAAGATTTTATGGCTTGGAAATCCTATATAAGGTATATGCATATTTTGATGAGGGATTTGATCATTGGTGATGAAATCTTATGAGTATGATATTTTTGAATGATTAAATGCATTATTTGGTAAAGTGTAAACAATTGAAATAAATTGTTTATAAGTTAAGAAGTGATTAAAATATTGTTGTGATATTAACAATATTAGATTATGAATTTATTATGTGATTGATAATATTTGGATAAATTTAAAGTCTTTAATATTTATCCTTGTTTTAGTTTGATTAATGATTATATCATTGTCATCATTCTCATGCTTGTGTTGTGTTGAAAGTCATCTGTGGCCTTGGTATGATTATGACCAGGGATTATTCGGTATAATCATAACCGTAATGTTATAAATGATGTGGTAAAAGTCATCTTTGGTCGTAGTGCATAGATGGACTTGGTATGATTATGACCAGGGATTATTCGGTATAATCATGACCGTAATGGAAAACACGAATATCCTTGGCCCATAGTGCATGGATAATTCGTGGTCGTGATACTATTAAGCTGAGTCTCAGCATTATTGGTTGTATATCTTTGGCCGTAGTGCAAAGATGAATTTATTAGTATGATTATGAGCAGGTATTGTGATTTGGTATAACCATGATTTTTGATGTTTCAGGTGAAGATAGGTGATGTAAATTATCTTCGTCCTAGGTGCGAAAAGGAATTCAGAATCACAATTATGATTATGAGTTATTCATATAATTGTGGACAAGAATTGTTGATTGATGCTACAAGGATAAAACATTATTGGTGGACTTTTAACATGGAGGATATAATAGACCTGATGGTCTATTTGACTCTTTTAATGGATTGCTCGTTCCGCTGCAACTATGGTTGAAAAGTTTTATCATCTACCATATGTTCTAAATCTTTGATTTATTACTGATGAAGGCTATTGATAATTTAATTATCTTTAGTCATGATATTCTTTTTGGGCTAGTTGTGGTTTCACCCTTTTGCTTCACAATTCCTTTCGTAATAATAAAGTGTAAATTTGGGTTAGAGTGGGGATAACAGGGAAATAGTGAGATGGTTCGAGACTGTTGAAGTTTCTCAATACATTATAAAACGGCATGACGTGCAATATATAATTACATTGAGGACCTAAGATGTGCGTGTCGTATTTTATATGTCACTTAATAATTGATTTTAGTGAACAACAATAGGTTGATGAGAACCCAACTTTGGAAGGGTGTTTTGCCACTATCATACAAGATGTCTAATGACATACAATCTCATGTTATCATAAGACAGGGTTGTGCACATCCACTTGCTGAGTATATCTACGAGCACTACCTATATGATCTTGGAGTATATTTGAAATATAATTCTCACTTGGAGACAACTGAGATAATTATATGTCAAGAGAAGACTCATCATTGGGAAGAATATGATAGTAATCTTCTCGTTTTTCTTTGGGGTCTATTGAATCAACCAAGGATAATTCTCTGGGCATATGATATCTATCATAACTTAGATTCATGGTCCCATGTACGAAGGTTTCCTTGAGCACTTCCCAAAGATTTTAATTTTTAAAACAGTTATTGACTGTACTTTTATGTAACGTACCATTGTAAGGTTGTGGTCGAGACACCATGAGAGTTACATACATTTGTATTGAAACTCACAACTTATTTGTTGTCGTACTCTGCACGAAAGTTCAATAGTTGTATAAATGAAGTTGTATTTGATTTTTATAGAGTGATATCTGGCGACTCAGAATGGGTCGTGTGGAAATATTTTCGGGGGCGTCACATTATGTACCATGTATCTGGCGACTCAAGATGGGTGATGTATACCTATTTTGGATGCGGGTCACAGTTGGTATCAAAGCTTAGGGATATGATCCCTGGCTGGAATATGAGATAAGAACTAGGAGGGGAGAGACGGGAAATTCCTTCGCTAGTATGACTTACCTAAGTTATTTGGTATTTAATTGGTCGGTCAGAGTATAGGGATAAAAAGTGGCTTGTCAATTAACCCTTATTTTGAAACTATATTCTAGAATAATATCTGAAATACAGGAGATGAGAAATGGGAAAATCATGATAGTGAGGAAATAACCGAGAAGGTACAATCCGAAAGGAAAACAAGGTATTCTCATCTCTTTGAACTACCAGGTAAGTAAATTTTAAGGGCAAAATTTTATAAGGAGGGGAGATTGTGAGATCCCGAATTTTTTGAAATAAAAGTATTCAATTTTTCTATTTTGGTAAATAGTTAAATTGATAAAATTTTAAAGTTAAGGGTGATATTTGAAAATTTTGCAAAGTAAGCAAGTTGTTATAAAATATTCGTTGTGTCGGGAAATATTCAATTGGTCGGGGAATATTCGTTTTAACAGGGAATATTCGTACGACGGCACAATCATTGGTGAACTCCACAACGGAAGTATTGTCGTAGTAAGAAAATGACAGAATTATCATTTTATAAAAATAACGGTGAAAGTGTTTACCGTTAAAAAAGCATTGAACTACCGGTAGTAAAAAATGCGAATACGTGTGGTTGCATAGTAGCACTACGGTATTGATTATTGATGCTTACGTAAGAAGTCACTCGGTTATACTCAATGATTGCTACGAAGAATTGCCGTGATCATATCTATCATATTATTGATTCAATTATTGTCACAGTATCATCTGTATAATATGTTATATTATTAAATCAATAATTGAGACGGCAAAGTTATTCATATTATTATTTGCAATATTGACAATGTCTAGAAGTTCTGTCAAGGAGAGGTTTGGTCATCTAATTGTACGCCAATAAGGAGAAATCCTTATCGAAAAGCCCCCTCTTTCCTGGGAACGACCTGGTTGTTAAATATTGTGAATTATAATATTAATGATGAATAAGTTCGTGTTGATTAAAGATGAATCGATAGTTCCATTGTGTTGGAATTATTAGTGTTAGTGAAAATCGACATTTATTTCGATAATAATTGATGTCTGGAGGTTATATTGACCAATCAGGTAATTAACCGGATAATTGAGTAATTAATTGCTATTAATTCACATGATTATAACTATTTATTCACATGCGTGTACTATTGATTCACATTCTTATACTATTAGGGGAGGTGGTGCAAGATTGATAATACTTGCATGACTAAGTTAAAAATGGAGGTATAAATGGAGGTACTATACTGTAATTCATATTTTCACATGTCTAGAACTATTGATTCACATGATTTACTATTAGGGGAGGTGGTGCAAGTTTGATAATACTTGCAGGACTAAATTAAAAATGAAAGAAAAGAGGAAGGTATTATACTATAATATTTTGAGCCCCAAACGCGTGCAATTATCAAAACTATATTTTCCTATAAATAAGCTCATTCCTTCATTATTTTTCACCAATTCACTAAAGCTATAGAGCAATTATTATAGAGAGAAATTATAGAGAGAAAGAAGAAGAGAAGTCTGCTACTTCACTATTCTAGTATCCAGTCTTCTTCTGAGGTAAGGGATATTATTATTATAATAAGGGGTATTATTCTTTCGTATTCATGAAGAGAGTTATTTTCTTTCAATACTCATAAGGGTTGTTATTCCATTCCTTATTATTATGTAGAATAACTTTTGTCTGTCGTAATATCGCATACATGGTGAAATTCTTCTTATTCCATTCTTTATTATTACATTGGAATAACTCATGCATGTATGGTCTATCGCATGCCTGGTGAATTCTGTTGTTATTCCATTCTTTATTATTTTGTTAGAATATCCTATTTGTGCGGATTACGCATGACCTGGTTCCATTCCTTATTATTCTGTTGGAATATCCTGTCTGTGCGGATTAAGCATGACCTGGTTCCATTCTTTATTATTCTATTGGAATAACTTGTCTATGTGGATTACCACATGCATGGTGAATGATCCTTCGTATTCATTCCTTATTAAATTATGGAAATGATCTGTCTACGTGGATTACCGCATGGCGGGTGAAAATCAATTTACAGTTTTGTATATTCTATTATACTCGTCTGAGATATCATTTCTTTTGTACTCATCATGGAATATCATTTTCTTTGATATTTTTTTTACGAGTTACTATTCATGGGTTACTATTCACCCAGTTACTATTCACTCTAGTATTATTCACTTGGATATTCAGGGCACTTTTCGTGCCGAAGTACTATTCACGGGTTACTATTCACCTAATTACTATTCACTCTAGTATCATTCACTCGGGTATTCGGGACACTTTTGGTGTCGGGATACTATTCACGGGTACTATTCAAGTACTATTCACGGGTACTATTCACCCAAAAAAATATATTTCTTTTCTCGTCCAAATTATTTTTGGTACATGAATATTATTCTTGAATTTTACTCCACAAAGCAGTATCATGTTGACAATTTGGACGTTATTGATTTCTGGATAAATTAGATTACAAATCTTTAAAATTTATTCTTGAACTTGTTTTATTGAATTATTATGTCATTGTCATCATTCTCATGCTTATATTGTGATGAAAGTCATCTTTGGCTTACGTGCATAGATATACTTGATATGATTATGAACAGGGATTATTCGGTATAATCATAACCATAATGTAATGAATGATGTGGTAAAAGTCCTCATTGGCCTGTAGTTCATTGATGGACAGTTGTTGGTATGATTATAACCAGGGATTATTCGGTATAATCATGACCATTGATGATTACATGAATATCCTTGGCCGTGGTGCAGGGATGAATCGATTTTATTTATTAAGTTAAGTCTCAGCGATAAAGTTGATGAAAAACTTTTTAAATTATAGAAGATAGTAGATTTTATGCTCTACTTGACTCTTCTAATGGATTGCTTATTCCGCTGCAGTTGTTGATCTAAAACTTGTTGTTTATTGTATTCTATCAGTTGTTATACTGTTGAAGATTAAGGATAATTTATTCTGCATTATCTTAGTTATAATATTTCTTACTGGGCTAGTTGAGCTCACCATTTTCTTTCACTGTTCTCTTCAGGAAATGAGAATATAGCTGGGACAAGTTGGGGAATGGAGTGACGGTCCAAATGATAGCATTAGTTATGACGCCCCCAAAACAGGTATACATCACCCATCTTGAGTCGCCAGATACATGGTACATAACTCAACTAGAAACTTAATTATGCAACTGTCGGGCAAAATACGACAAAACATAGCCGAGAGTTTAAACACGAATATTGCCTTCTAGACAATATCCACACTCAATGGAGTCCTCATTACAATTATTATCACAATATTTTATAAAAATAGTGAGGACTACTATAGCCACCATCTCGGACCATCACTCCATTCCCCGACTCGTCCCAGCTATATTCTCATTTCCTGAAGAGAACAATGAAAGAAAAGGGTGAGCTCAACTAGCCCAATAAGAAATATTATGACTAAGATAATGCAGAATAAATTATCCTTAGCCTTCAACAGTATAACAACTGATAGAATATAATAGACAACAAGTTTTAGATCAACAACTGCAGCGGGATAAGCAATCCATTAGAAGAGTCAAGTAGAGCATAAAATCTACTATCTTCTGTGATTTAAAAAGTTTTTCATCAACTTTATCCCTGTAATACCCATTAACAGTTCTTTATTATACCCAAGACTAAAAGAATTCTCATCACCTGTCTTCACCTGAACCACCAAAGATTATAGTTAAATCCATAATTCATATTTATAATCATGTAAATCAACAGTTTCTCCTTGCCCCAAAGGCTTAATAGAACGTTTACTCAATATCCTTACCCTAAAGGCTAAAGATATTTCAAATGTAATAACAATGATCATACCAATCAGTTGTCTACCTTTGCACTATGGGCCAAAGATATTCAACTACAAAACCAATGGTCATGATCATACCAATCAATGTCTGTCGATTGCACTACTGACCAAAGACATTCAACTGTTAACTAAGGGTCATGATCCTGCCAATCATATCATCGAATTATCCATGCACTACGGGCCAAGGATATTCGTTATTATCACCAGTGGTTATGATCATGTCATACACCTGTCCATCTTTGCACTACGGGCCAAAGCTTTCAATAGAAGAGTCAAGTAGAGCATGATATCTACTATCTTATACGAATTAAAAGTGTATAATCAATATTTTATCACCGAGACTCAGCTTAATAAATAATCCACATCATCGAATCATCCCTGTACTACGGCCAAGGATATTCATGTAATCATCAATGGTCAAGATTTTACCGAATAATCCCTGGTTATAATCATACCAATAACTGTCCATCAATGCACTACGGGCCAATGATGACTTTTACCACATCATCTATAACATTACGGGTCATGATTATACCGAATGATCCCTGGTCATAAGCATACCAATCAACAGTCCATCTATGCATGTAAGCCAAAGCTGACTTTCATCACAATAAAAGCATGAGGATGCTGACAATGATATAAGCATTAATCAAACAAAATCAAAGATAAATATTAAAAACTTTAAATTTATCCAGAGTTTAAAAATATCCAAATTGTCAACATGATATTGCTTTGTGGAGTAAAATTTAAGAATAATATTCATGTACCAAAAATAATTTGGACAGAAAAGGAATATATTTTTCGGGTAAATAGTGTAAGACTCCAACTTTTATGAATAAAGATTAATTTCTCTCGAAATATATTTTTTAATATTATGGTGTGGATATAATATAATGTTATAGTTATGTGTAATATTTACAAACTTTGCAAAGTAAGCAAGTGGTTATATAATATTCGATTGGTCGGGAAATATTTGTTTTAATAGGAAATATTCGTACGACGACACAATCATTGGTGGACCCCACAACAGAAGTAATGTCTTAGTAAGAAAACGACAGAATTATCTTTTTATAAAAATAATGGCGGAAGTGTTATCGTTAAAACATTGAACTACCCAAAGTAAAGTACAAGATGTCTGGCGTGGTTGCATAGTAGCACACCGGTATTGGTTATTGATGCTTACGTGAGAAGTCACTCGCTTATACTCAATTATTGCTCTGAGAATTGTTGCATCATATCTCTCATATTATTGATTCGATTATTGTCACAAAGATTATCATCGCATAATATTTTATATATTATTAAATCAATAATTGAGACGACAAAGTTATTCATATTATTAAATTGTAATATTTACAATGTCTAGAAGTTACAGTAAGGAGAGAGGTTTGGTCATCTAATCATGGCTACCAATAAGGAGAAATCCTTATCGGAATGCCCCCTCTTTCCGGAAGCGATTCGATTGTTAAATATTGTGAGTTATAATATTAATGATGAATAAGTTCGTGTTGATTAAAGATGAAATTGATAGTTTCATTGTGTTGGAATTATTAGTGTTAGTAAAAATTGACATTTATTTCGATAATAATTGATGTCTGGAAGTTATCGGATAATTAATCGGATAAATGAGGAATTAATTGCTATTAATTCACTTGATTATAACTATTTGTTCACATGTGTGTACTATTGATTCACATTCATTTACTATTAGGGGAGTTGGTGCAAGATTGATAATACTTGCATGACTAAGTTAAAAATGGAGGTATAGATGGAGGTACTATAATCGTTATTCAGATTTTCACATGATTATAACTATTGAATCACATGATTGAACTATTGATTCACATTATTTACTATTAGGGAGGTGGTGTAAGTTTGATAATACTTGGCAGGACTAAATTAAAAATAAAAGAAAAGTTAGAGAGGTATTGTAATTGTAATTTTTTGAGCCCCAAAGCGTAAATTATCGAAACTATATTTTTCTATAAATAGAAGCTCATTCTTCCTTCATTTCTCACCAATTTACTAAAGCTATACAGAGCAATTATTATAGAGAGAAATTATAGAGAGAAAGAAGAAGAGAAGTTTGCTACCTCTCTATTCCAGTATCCAGCTTTATTCTAAGGTAAGTGGGTATTATTTCTTTTATTTTCATGAAGAGAGCTTCATTATTCTCTTCTTTATTATTCTTTTGGAATATCCTATTCGTGCGTATTACATTTGATTCAGTTCCACTATTTATTATTCGTTGAATAACTCGTCTCATGCCAAGCACCGCATACATGGTGAAATTCTTATGTTATTCCATTCTTTATTATTCTGTTGGAATATCCTGTCTGTGCGTATTACACGTGAACTAGTTCCATTATTTATTATTCTGTAAGAATAACTTGTCTGTGCGGTCTATCGCATGCCTGGTGAATTCTGTAATTATTCCATTCTTTATTATTCTGTTGGAATATCATGTCTATGCGTATTTCGCATGACCTGGTTCCATTCTTTATTATTCATTGGGAATAACTCATGCATGCGGTTTATCGCATGCATGGTGAATTCTTTCATTATTCCATTCTTTATTATTCTCGTTGGAATAACTACCTATGTGGATTACCACATGCATTGTGAATGATCCTTCGATTCATTCCTTATTAAATTGTGGAAATGATCCATCTCACGGATTACTGCATGGCTGACGTAAAAATCCATCATAGTTTCTTATATTCTATTATATTCATTGGTTAAAGTTTTGGCTTCTATACTCCATGAAATTAGTAGAATATCCTCGGATATTTTGCGCTTCATCCAAGATCTTTTCATGGAAATATTCTTTCCGAGCATTCTTGAATTTTACTCCACAAAGCAAAGATCATGTTGACAATTTGGACGTTTTTTTGAGTTCGGGATAAATTAACTTATAAATCTTTAAAATTTAATTCTTGAACTTGTTTTATTGAATTATTATGTCATTGTCATCATCTTCATGTTTATATTATGTTGAAAGTCATCGTGGTTCGTAGCGCATAGATGGACTTGGTATGATTATGACCGAGGATTATTAAGTATAGTCATGAATAGTAATGTTACAAATGATATGGTAAAAGTCCTCATTGGCCCGTAGTGCATTGATGGACAGTTGTTGGCATGATCATGACCATTGATGAAAACACGAATATCCTTGGCCCGTAGTGCATGGATAATTTGTGGTCGTGATACTAATGAATATCCTTGGCCGTAGTACAGGGATGACGTGGTTTATTTAATAAGCTGAGTCTCAGCGATAAAAGTGATGAAAAACCTTTTAAATCATAAAAGATAGTAGATTTTATTCTCTACTTGACTCTTCTAATGGATTGCTTGTTCCGCTGTAGTTAAACTTGATGTTTGTTATATTGTATCAGTTTAACACTGTTGAAGGCTAACGATAATTTATTCTGTATTATTTTAGCCATAATATTTCTTACTAGGCTAGTTGAGCTCACCCTTTTGCTTTCATTGTTCTCTTCAGGAAATGAGAACGTAGCAGTGACTACTCGGGGAACGGAGTGATGGTCCAGATGATAGCATTAGTAGTCCTCACTATTCTATGAAATAGTGTGATAATAAATGTATTGAGGACTTATTTTGAGTTTGAATACTGTCTAGAAGACAATATTTGTATTAAAACTCACAGCTCATGATGTATATTTAAGATTATATTTATATTTTGTACCATGTATTTGGCGACTCAGAATAGGTGATGTATACCTATTTTGGGGGCGTGACAGTTAGTATCAAAGTTTAGGGATATGATCCCTGGTTGAGATGTGAGACAAGAACTAGGAGGGGAAAGACGGGAAATTCTTTAGCTAGTATGACCTACCTAAGTTTATTTGGTATTTAATTAGTCGGTCAGAGTATAGGGATAATATGTGATATGTTAATTAACCCTTGTTTTGTGGCAGTATTTGAAAATGACATCCGAGAATGTTGAAAATAGCAATGGAGCACAGGAGACCGTTAAGTCTCCACAGATCAATAATCAAGATAATGTGCATCAGGAAGGCGACAATCCTCATACAAATAAAAACACTGACCAAATGATGAATGATGGAATGTTTCGAGGCTTTATGCAATTCATGCAACATCAGGCGAGGGCGGCTCTTGTCCAAAATGCAGGTGGAAACACTGGCAACTCTCGGACGGTCACCGCTAAACAGTTCAAGGAGCTGGGACCACCGGAGTTTTTTGGAGAGCCAAAACCACTTAAGGCGGAGACATGGATAAAGCAGATCAACAAGATATTTGATGTCTTGGGATGCTCCGAGGAGCAAAAGGTTCCTTTGCCACCTTCGTATGTCATGCGGAGGAAGATTATCGGTGGGAATCAGAAAAGCGTACTCAACTCAACTCGCCGCGACTTGAAGATGTCTTGGGAGAAGTTCCAAGAACTGTTCAACGACAAGTACTTTCCCAAAAGTATTCGTCACATGAAAGAGGTAGAGTTCTTTAAACTGGAGCAAAACAACATGACCGTGTCGCAGTACGAAGCTAAGTTTTCCGAGTTGTCCTGGTTTGCGTCCCATTTGGTTGATAATGAGGAGAGAATGACGCGAATGTTTCTAAGAGGTTTGAAACCCGAGATACGTCAATATCTTATCTCTCATAAACCGTGTGTTTGTATTCGAGATGTTGTTAATAGGGCTCGATTATTGGAGCGCGATAATGAGTCAACCCAACCAAAAAGAGAGTAGCCAAAGAAAATGATAAGACCCGTTGATAAGTCATCAAGCGAAGCGGTGACAATAAGCGTGGAGGGAATCAACATGCCAGAAATGGTAACCACTTCGGTGGTAATCATGGCCAAAACAATAAGAATGGACATTTCAAGAAGAGGAGATTCAACAATGATGGAAAGACGTCAGCATCAACACCCGTTGTTAAGGAAGGAGAACGACCACCTATCATATGCTTCAAATGCGGATGGGAGGGACATATCAGTCCAAACTGCGCGATGCAGTCCAATGCATGTTACAATTGTGGAAGAGAAGGTCACCTAGCCTAATTTTGTCGTTTACCGAAGACAAGTCCAGCTGGGATGGAGGCACCAAAGGCCATCCCAAAAAAGTCAAAGCTGGTAGTGCAAGGGAGAGCATTTGTCATGACCTCCCAGAAAGTAAGAAACCCAAACAAGGTCATCACGGGTAAGCTTATCATAAACTCTAGCGAAGTCTATACCTTATTTGATACCGGTTCTACCCATTCTTTTATTTCTCATACTTGCGCTCAACGTTTAAATTTGACTCCGGAGAAATTAGACTTTGACTTATCTGTTAAAACTCCGTTGGGAGAAACCTTCATTACATCCACTGTTTATAATTCTTGTTTAGTTCAAATCGGCAACCGCACGTTACCTGTTGATCTTATTTCTTTGAAAATACTTCCATTTGATGTGATTTTAGGGATTGATTGGTTAACTACTCATCATGCAAAAATTGATTGTTTTCGTAAGGTTGTTAGCTTTCATATTCCTAACCAACCTATTATGCAAATTCAAGCAACTAAACCATTAAAATCAATCACTATCATCTCAAGACATAAAGCTATTCGTTTATTGAAAAATGGATGTCAAGCTTTCTTAGCTCATATCACGGATTTAAACAAAAATATGTTAGTTTTGAATGATATTTCTATTGTTAATAAATTTCCTGACGTATTCCCTGAAAAAATTCCTGGCCTACCCCCAGAGCATGAAATTGAATTTTGTATCGACCTTGAACCCGGTACAAAACCCATTTCCAAAGCCCCATATCGAATGGCTCCTATTGAACTTCAGGAGTTAAAGACCCAACTGCAGGAATTATTAGAAATCGATTTCATTCGTCCTAGTACGCTCCTTGGGGTGCTCCTGTTCTATTCGTGAAGAAGAAAGATGGGAGTATGCGACTTTGTATTGATTATCGGGAGTTGAACCATGTCACTATCAAAAATAGATATCCATTGCCTCGCATTGATGACCTGTTTGACCAGTTGCAAGGCGCCAAATTCTTTTCAAAGATTGATCTTCGTTCTGGATATCACCAATTGAAGATTAGAACCGATGACATTCCAAAGACGGCTTTTAGAACTCGGTTTGGGCATTATGAATTCCTAGTCATGTCTTTTGGATTGATTAATGCTCCTACTGCCTTCATGGACATGATGAACCGAGTATTCAAGGAATATTTGGATCACTTTGTGGTCGTCTTTATTGATGACATCCTCATATATTCCAAAAGTTGTGAAGATCATGAGAAACACTTGAGGCTGATACTCCAAAAACTTCGTGAAAACAAGCTTTATGCCAAGTTGAAGAAATGCAAGTTCTGGCTTGAGGAAGTAGCATTCCTTGGGCACGTAGTATCAAGTATGGAATATCTATTGACCCATCAAAGATTGAAGCTATTCAAAGCTGGGAGCAACCTAAATCAGTGACCGAAGTACGTATCTTTCTCGACTTGGCTGGTTATTATCGGAGATTCGTAGAAGGGTTTTCTCGAATCGCTACTCCATTAACTCAGCTAACTCAAAAAGATACAAAGTTCGGTTGGAGCGAAGAATGTGAGAAGAGTTTTCAAGAACTCAAGAGGAGACTTATTTCAGCACCTGTTCTGATAATACCATCTGGCTCGGAGGGATTTGTCATCTACAGTGATGCTTCGGGCTAAGGGTTAGGATGTGTTCTCATACAACATGGGAAAGTCATAGCCTATGCCTCTAGGCAACTCAAAGAATATGAGAGGAATTGTCCTACTCATGATTTAGAGTTGGCCGCTGTCGTTTTTGCGCTTAAGATTTGGAGACATTAACTGTATGGAGAGAAGGTGGAGATCTATACGGATCATAAAAGCCTCAGATATTTCTTCACTCAAAAGGAACTCAACATGTGGCAACGACGTTGGCTTGAGCCAAAGATGACTTTCATCACAATATAAGCATGAGGATGATGACAATGATATAAGCATTAATCAAACGAAATCAAGGATAAATATTAAAGACTTTAAATTTATCCAGCGTTTAAAAATATCCAAATTGTCAACATGATACTGCTTTGTGGAGTAAAATTTAAGAATAATATTCATGTACCAAAAATAATTTGGATAGAAAAGAAATATATTTTTTGGATAAATAGTACCCCGTGAATAGTAACTCATGAATAGTACTCCGTATTTGTACATAGTACTGTATACATAAATAATATCATATACGCAAATAGTGTCATATACATGAATAGTGCCGTATACGTGAATAGTATCGTATACGTGAATAGTAACCTCGACATAAAAAGATAAAGTTTCACAATAAAATTCATATCAATATTTATAACACCTTAATCCAAATGTTATAAATCACTTAATAATCTCATAATCTAATATTATTAATATTACCATAATATTTTAATCATTTCTTAAACTTATAAACAATTTATTTTAATTGTGTACACTTTACTAATTAATGTATTTAATCATCCTAAAATGCCAAACTCATAAGATTTCATCACCAATAACCAAAACTCTCATCAAAAATCTGCATATACCTTATATAGGATTCTCAAGCCATAAAATCCTATTTTTTAATTTTCTTACTTCACATAACATATTTAATTTATTTACTCATAACTAGTCCATTTTCATGAAAAATACCAAATCAGTACAAACAAATTTTCTTTTCTGGGATTTAGCAAAATATAGTCCCATATTGAACATATATTTTTTCCAGAATTTTTAAAATTCATTTACTATTTTTCATATGGCCAAAACTTCCGAATATTTAGACATTTATCATAAATTGTACTTTTATCCAAAAATTCCAAAATTTACAGGGTATACTCCTGTTATATACATGTACTCCCAATAAAAATTTAACCAATTTTGGAGTTAACCACAAAGAGTTATAAGGGTTTACTTTTAAAATAGTCTTTACCCATAAAATCCATAACTCTTAATTTATAGATCCAAAAATTGCCATCTTTGGACACAATATAGAAAACTCATCAAATTATCATTTCAAATTTTTCCAGAATTTTTGAGGGTCAGAAAAATTACGAAACTGCAAATGAATTTTCACCCGCCATGCGGTAATCCACGTAGACAGATCATTTCTACAATTTAATAAGGAATGAATACAAAGGATAATTCATCATGCATGCGGTAATCCACATAGACATGTTATTCCAATAGAATAATAAAGAATGAAATAATAGAAGAATTCACCATGCATGCGATAGACCTCATAGACAGGTTATTCCCAACAGAATAATAAAGAATGGAACCAGGTCATGCGTAATTCGCACAGACAGGATATTCCAATAGAATAATAAAGAACGGAACCAGGTCATGCATAATCCGCACAGACAAGATATTCCAACAGAATAATAAAGAATGGAATAATAGAAGAATTTTACCATGTATGCGAGACTAAAGAGCATAGACAAAGTTATTCCAACATAATAATAAGGAATGGAATAACAATAGCTCTCTTCATGAATACGAAAGAAATAATACCCCTTACTTACAACAGTTGAACGAAAATAATATTCCTTATGAATATTGAACGAAAATAATATTTCTTACGAATATTAAACGAATATAATGAATATTGAATGATAATAATATTCATACGAATACAAAAAATAATATCTCTTCAGAATATAAAAAAAAATAACAACCCTTACCTCCGAAGAAGATTGGATACTGGAGTAGTGAAGTAGCAGACTATAGCTTCTCTCTCTATAGCTTCTATCTCTATAATTGCCCTTGTGAGACTTAGTGAATTTGTGAGAAATGAAGGAAGAATGAGCTTCTATTTATAGAAAAATATAGTTTCAATAATTTTATATTTTGGGGCTCGAAATATTACAGTATAATACTTTCCTCTTTTTTTTAAATTTAATTTAGTCCTACTGTAAGACCCCATCTTATTATGAATAAAAATAAAATTTTCTCTATTTATTATCTTGAAATAATAAGGAGTTAATTTGATATAATACTTTGGTTATGGGTGAAATATGCAAATTTTACAAAATAAGCAAGTGGTTATAAAATATTCAATTTTTTGTCGGGGAATATTCGTTTGGTCGTGGAATATTCTTGTTGTCGGGGAATATTATTAAATGACGCGTTAGCAACCATTCGTGGGCCTCATAACAGAATAACTGTCGGATGAAGAAAATGACAAGTTTGAGTTCTTATAAATAATGGCGTAGTTATTACAATTAACACATCGTTGGAATATTAGGTGGTTAAAATACGATGAATCTGGCGTGGTTGCATAAAGATAGCACACAATATTGCACAATATTTTTGAATTATTGATTCTTACGTAAGAAGGCACTACTCAATAATTGTTACAGTAATTACTTTTTAATATTTTATTTTATTGATTCAATAATTCTTTGCGTTGATATTTTATATTATTGTTGTTTCAATAATTGTCACCGCATTGAGATTTCCCATTATTAGATCAATAATTCATATTATTTGAATAATATTATTAGATAACATTATTGGCAATGTCTAGAAAGTTCTGTCTAAGGAGAGGTTTGGTCACCTAATTGCGCGCCAGTAAGGAGAAATCCTTATTGGAAAGCTCACTCTTTCCTGGGAACAGCCTGGTTGTCATAATTGTGATTCTGTAATATTATTTGTGAATAATTAATTATTGATTTATATGATAAGTAAATATTTATTTGATGTGGATATAAATGATGGATTTATTTATTTTATGTGGTTATAATTGAAGGAATTAATGTTGAGGTATTTTATCAGTATTTTTGTCGAAATGGAGGTATTAAAAATCAAATCAGTATTTTTACGATATATTGCGTGAGTTATAATTTTTAATCTGACCGTTGGATTGTTGTGATTTTTGGATATGATATACATATATAAGTTGAGTATATGTCCACAAATTTTGAACTGTTAAAAATGAACGTATGATTTGCTATAAATTTTAAGAGGTGACTGATTCAGAAATTAGGTTTATAAATGATTTTGGTGGAAAATTCTAGAATTGAGTGGGCCCCACTTGTGGTTGGTGAAGAAATGTGCTGAATTTTATTTCAAATGTGGTAGGTGGCAATAGTAGCAGGTAAAGCCATCAGGTAGCAAGTCAAGTCTGCTTCGGCGTGCTAACATTTTCCTATAAATAGATGGCTAAGTTAGAATTGAAAATCACACCAGAAACATAAGCTTTCTCTCTTTCTCTCTCTATATTATCAAGCGTATTTTGTGAGTATTTAGATACTTTGAGAGTTTCATCAAGACAAGTTTCATTCAAAGATCACTTGAGACCTTTCATTCCAAGCATCGATTCTTTGAGGTAAAGGATGTTATTTTCTTCTCAAATGATATTATTTTCTTCAATATCATTATGTCGAAATATTGGTTTGAACTTTTTAATCAAATTTAGAACTTTCTTGTCGGGGTTACTATTCAGGTATACAGCACTATTCACGTATACGACACTATTCACGGATAAGACACTATTCACCGAAAAATGAAATTTTCTCTTTTTTGTCCCAGATGACTTTTATGGTTACTATCTTTGATTGTATCCATGTTTTGATCTTTATTTTTGAATTCTACTTAACACTTGGTTATTATGGAGTATTATTGAATTTGGATAAACTGAAATACGAATCCCTAATATTTGTCCTTCTGTCTTACTGGATTCGTTCTCTAAAATGTTTTTCATCATCCTCAGTCCTTAATGGTGGTACTTGATGAATATCTTTGGCCTGTAGTGCAAAGATGAATGATTACCTGATGATTATCTTTGGCCCGTAGTGCAAAAATGAACAGGTATTGAGATGAAAATGACCAACTAGGATACAAATGAATATCTTTGGCCCGTAGTGCAAAGATGAATATTTGATGCAAGATGTATATTGATTGATGTTACAGGGATAAAATATTGATGATGGGCTTTTAAATTCATAGATGATAGTAGATTTCATTCTGTACTTAACTCTTCTAATGAATTGTTGTTTTCGCTGCAGTTGTTGATCTAAAACTTGTTGTCGATTATATTCTATCAGATTTTTTTCCTATTGAAGACTAAGGATAATTTGTTGTATATTATCTTAGTCATAATATTCTTTACTGGGCTAGTTGAGCTCACCGTTTTTCCTTTTTGTTCCATTTTTCTTCTCAGGAGGTGAGAACATAGCAGGATTTAGTCGGGGTATGGAGTGATGGTTCTAGAAAGATGTTTAAGAAGTCCTCACTATTTCTGTAAAATAGTGTTTGAATAATTATAATGAGGACTTATTTGAGTGTGGATATTGTCTAGAAGACAATATTTGTATTTAAACTCACAGTTTGTGTTGTCGTACTTTACACGACATTTGTATTATTGAAGTTGTAGTTTGCTTTCTATACCATGTATTTTGGCGACTCAGAATGGGTGTTGTATACCTATTTTGGGGGCGTCATAGTTGGTATCAAAGCTTAGGGATATGGTCTCTGGCGGAGATCGGGGAATAGAAATAGGAGGGGAGAGATGAGTAAATCCTTCGCTAGTGTGTCCTATCTAAGCTTATTTGTTGGTCGATCATAATATATGGATATTATGTGATATGTTAATTTATTTAATTAACCCTTGTTTTATGGCAGTATTTAAGAATGGCACCTGAGAACGTTAACAATGGAGTCTATTAGATTGTGGAACAACCTTTGATTACCAACGTAACAGGAAGGCAATATTCCTCCTGTAAACAACACTACCGAGCAAACGATGAATGATGCGATGTTTAGAAGCTTTTTGCAGTTCGTGAAAAATCAGACGAGGGAGACTCGTGTACAAAATACGGGTGGAAATGAAAGCAACGCGCGGTCTGTCACGGTCAAGCAGTTCAAGGAGTTGGGACCACCAGATTTTTGGGGAAAGCCCGATCCGATTAAGGCAGAAATGTGGGTTAATCAAATGACCAAGATATTCGATGTCTTCAATGCATGCATGGAAAATGAAGGTTCCATTCACCACCTTTATGTTCCGTGGTGAAGCAGATTCTTGGTGGGAATCGTGAAGCGTACTGACCACCGCGCACTCAATATGTCTTGGGAAAAATTTTAGAATCATTCAATGACAAGTACTTTCCTAAAAGTATTCATCATATGAAGGAGGTAGAGTTTATTAGATCGAACGAACAACATGGACGGTGTCCTAAAGACGAGGCGAGTTAAGTTCGCGGAGTTATCCAGGTTTGCACTTCATTTGGTAGAAAATGAGGAACGTATAACGCGGATGTTTCTGAGAGGTCTAAAACCTAAGATTCGACAATATCTTATCTCTTATAAATTTTCTTTATATTCAGATGTTGTAAACATGGCTCAATTATTAGAGCGTGATAACGAGTATGTTCAACCGAGAGACCACAACCAGGGTCATACCGGTGACAACAGTCATCGGAGCGATGATAACCAGCGAGGAGGGAAAAATACGGACAAAAACGGTAACCACTCGGGTGGTAATCGTGGCCATGATAATAGGAGAGGTGAGTCAAGTGGAAATTTCAGAAAGAGGAGATTCAACAATGACGGAAAGACATCAAAGACAGCAGAAGCAAAGACCAACAACAAATTCTAGGGGAGGAAATCGACCGCCGTTAGATGTTACAAATGCGGGAAAAGGGACATATATCACCAAATCATCCATAACAATCCAAGGTATGTTATAACTATGGAAAGGAGGGCCATATAGCTCGAGAGCCGCTCAGAAAGCAAAACCAAGTTCAAAGAGGATGGTGATTCCAAAGGTCATTCCGGATAAGTCAAAATCAATGGTTCTCGGAAGAAGAGCTTTGTCGAATCGGCCAAAACGTGAGGAACCCGAACGAGGTGATCACAGGTAAGCTAATCTTGAATTCTTCAAGTTTATACCTTACTAGATATACCGGTTCTACCCATTCTTTATCTCTCCCGCTTGTGCTCAACGTTTAAACTTGACTCCGGAGAAATTGGACTTTGACTTATTTGTTTAAACTCCGTTGGGTGAAACCTTCGTTACATCTACAGTTTATAAATCTTGCTTAATCCAAGTTGGCACTATCACATTACCTGTTGATCTTATCTCTTTAAAGATACTTGCTTTTGATGTGATTTTAGGAATTGATTGGTTAACCACTCATCATGCCAAAATTGATTATTTTCGTAAGGTTGTTAGTTTTCATATTCCTAACCAACTTTGTCATACTTAATTCAAACAACTAAACCACTAAAATCACCACCATCATATCAAGCCACAAAGCTATTCGTTTATTGAAAAACGGATGCCAAGCTTTCTTAGCCCATGTTATGGATTTGAACAAAGACAAGTCAGATTTGAATAATATTTCTATGATTAGAGAATTTCCAGATGTGTTTCCTGAAGAACTTCCTGGACTACCCCCAGAACGTGATGTTGAATTCTTTATTGATCTTGAACCGGGTATAAAACCCATTTCTAAAACCCCATATCGAATGGCTCCTATTGAACTTCAGGAGTTAAAAGTCCAACTACAGGAGTTATTAGACATCGGTTTCATTGATCTAAGTACATCTCCTTCGAGTGCTCCTATTTTATTCATAAAGAAGAAAGAGAAGAGAGATGCGACTTTTGTATTGACTATCGAGAATTAAACCATGTCACCATCAAGAATAGGTATCTGTTACCTCGCATTGATGACTTGTTCGACCAGTTGCAAGGAGAAAAATTCTTTTCAAAGATCGATCTTCGTTCTGGATATCATCAGCTGAAGATTAAAACCGAGGATATTCCAAAGCGCCTTCGTAACTCTAAGACGGGCATTATGAATTCTTAGTCATGTCTTTTGGATTGACTAATGCTCCTGCTGCTTTCATGGATATGATGAACCGTGTATTCAAGGAATATTTGGATCAGTTCGTTATTGTCTTTATTGATGACATCCTCATCTATTCCAAAAGTCGTGAAGATCATGAGCACCATTTGAAGCTGATATTTGAAAGGCTTCGTGAAAATAAGCTTTAAGCCAAGCTGAAGAAATGTGAGTTCTGGCTTGAGGAAGTAGCATTCCTTGGGCACGTTGTGTCAAAACATGGAGTATCAGTTGACCTAACGAAGATTGAAGCAATACAAAGTTGGGAGCAACCAAAGTCGGTGACCGAAGTACGCAGCTTTCTGGGTTTAGCTGGTTATTATCAGAGATTCGTGGAAGGATTTTCTTGAATCGCTACTCCGTTAACTTAGCTGACTCGGAAAGATACAAAATTCGTATGGAGCGAGGAATGAGAGAAGATTTTCCAAGAGCTCAAGAGGCGACTCATTTCGGCACCTGTTCTGACCATACCATTGTGGAAAAGCGAACGTAGTAGCTGACGCATTGAAGATCGTATACGGGTATGAGTGCGATGTTGTTAACACAAAGACCCATTTTATACGATTTACAAACGATAAAGATAGAGTTAAAGACTCTAGGGACCCATGCGATGCTGTTAAATATACTAGTAAAATCAACTTTAATTGATAAAGTTAAAACTGCTCAAGCTACACACCGGAGTTGATGAATATAAAGAAGAAGGTGCAAGAAGACATTATTCTAGAAGTAAGAGTCGATGAAGAGAAGAAAGCTCAAACCTTCAATTTATTTAAAATCCTCCATCGAGTAGGAACTATGGCCTATAGACTCACCTTAACGCTAAGTATGTCGCGTGTTCATAACATTTTTCACGTATCGATGTTATGTAAATATGTGAAAGACCGAACCACATCATTGAGTTAGAACCAGACGAGATAGCTGAAGATTTAACATATGAGGAGGTACCTGTCAAGATATTGGATAGGAAATAACATGTCCTACGAACAAATGTTATACCACAAGTTAAGGTTTTATGGAGGAACCATGCAATTGAGGAAATGACATGGGAGTTGGAAGCGAAAATGAAAGCGAGGTACCCTCACCTTTTCGAAACACCAGGTACGTACGTCAATTTCGAGGACGGAATTTCATAAGGAGGAGAGGTTGTAAGACCCCATCTTATTATGAATAAAAATTAAAATTTCTCAATATATTATCTTGAAACAATAAGGAGTTAATTTGATATAATACTTTGGTTATGGGTGAAATGTGCAAATTTTACAAAATAAGCAAGTGGTTATAAAATATTCATTTTTTTATCGGGAAATATTCGTTTGGTCGTGAAATATTCTTGTTGTCGGGGAATATTAAATGACGATAGTAGCCTTGAGCCCATTCGTGGGCCCTCATAATGTAATAAGCGTCGTATGAAGAAAATGATAAGTTTGAGTTTTTATAAATAACGGCGTAGTTGTTACCGTTAACACTGTTGGAATACCCGGTGGTTAAAATACTGAATGTCTGGCGTGGGTTAAAGTAGCACATGATATTGCACAATATTTTTGAATTATTGATTCTTACGTGAAGAAGGCACTACTCAATAATTATTCTAAAGAATTACTTTTCAATATTTTATTTTATTGATTCAATAATTGTTGCGTTGATATTTTATATTATTGTTGTTTCAATAATTGTCACCGCTGATATTTCCCATTATCGGATCAATAATTCATATTATTTGAATAATATTATTAGATAACATTATTGGCAATGTCTAGAAAGTTACATACAAGGAGAGGTTTGGTCACCTAATTGCGCGCCAGTAAGGAGAAATCCTTATTGGAAAGCCCACTCTTTCCTGGGAACGAGTGATTCTGTAATATTATTTGTGAATAATTAATTATTGATTTATATGATAAGTAAATATTTATTTGATGTGGATATAAATGATGGATTTATTTATTTTATGTGGTTATAATTGAAGGAATTAATGTTGAGGTGTTTTATCAGTATTTTTGTCGGAATGGAGGTATTGAAAATCACATCAGTATTTTTACGATATATTGCGTGAGTTATAATTTTAACCCGACTGTTGGATCGTTGTGATTTTTGGATATGATATACATATATAAGTTGAGTATATGTCCACAAATTTTGAACCGTTAAAAATGAACGTATGATTTGTTATGAATTTTAAGAGGTGGTGATTGTAAATTAGGTTTATAAATAATTTTGGTGGAAAATTCTAGAATTGAGTGGGCCCCACTTGTGGTTGGTGAAGAAATGTCTTTGAATTTTATTTCAAATGTGGTGGGTGGCAATAGTAGCGGAGTAAAGTCATCGTGTAGCTTACATGCTAACATTTTCCTATAAATAGAGGGCTAAGTTAGAATTGAAAATCACACGTAAACATAAGCTTTTCTATTTTTCTCTCTATATTATCGATCATATTTTGTGAGTATTTAAATACTTTGAGAGTTCATTGTTCAAGACAAGTTTCATTCAAAGATCACTTGAGACCTTTCATTCCGGGCATCTTGATTCTTTGAGGTAAGGGATGTTATTTTCTTCCCAAATGATATTATTTTCTTCAATATCATTATGCCGAAATATTGGTTTGAACTTTTTAATCAAATTTGAAACTTTTTGTGTGGGGTTACTATTCGTATATGTCAAGACTATTCACGATACTAAGACTATTCACCAAAAAATAAAATTTTCTTTTTTCGTCCCAGATGTCTTTTATGGTTACTATCTTTGATTGTATCCATGTTTTGATCTTTATTTTGAATTCTACTTCACACTTGGTTATTATGGAGTATTATTGAATTTGGATAAACCGAAATACTGAATCCCTAATATTTGTCCTTTCATCTTCATCGGATTCGTTCTCTAAAATGTTTTTCATCATCCTCGGTCCTTAATGGTGGTATTTTGATGAATATCTTTGGCTTTGTAGTAAAGATGAATGATTACTCGATGAATATCTTTGGCCAGTAGTGCAAAGATGAGCAGTGTTGAGATGAACATGACCAACTAGGGATACAAATGAATATCTTTGGCCCGTAGTGCAAAGATGAATATTTGATGCAAGATGTATATTGATTGATGTTACAGGGATAAAATATTGATGATGGGCTTTTAAATTCATAGATGATAGTAAATTTCATTTTGTATTTAACTTTTCTAATGAATTTTTATTTTCGCTGAAGTTGTTGATCTAAAACTTGTTGTCGATTATATTCTATCAGATTTTTCCCTGTTGAAGACTAAGGATAATTTGTTGTATATTATCTTAGTCATAATATTCTTTACTGGGCTAGTTGAGCTCACCGTTTTTCCTTTTTGTTCCATTTTTCTTCTCAGGAGGTGAGAACATAGCAGGATCTAGTCGGGGTATGGAGTGATGGTTCTAGAAAGATGTTTAAGAAGTCCTCACTATTTCTGTAAAATAGTGTTTGAATAATTGTAATGAGGACTTATTTGAGTGTGGATATTGTCTAGAAGACAATATTTGTATTTAAAACTCACAGATTTGTGTTGTCGCGTTTTTTACGACACATTTGTATTATTGAAGTTGTAGTTTGCTTTCTATACCATGTATGTTGGCGACTCAGAATGGGTGTTGTATACCTATTTTGGGGGCGTCACACCTGCAAGTATTATCAAACTTGCACCACCTCCCCTAATAGTAAATCATGTAAATTAATAGTAAATCATGTGACTCAATAGTTCTAAATATATAAAAAATTAATTATAGTATAGTACCTTCATCTATACCTCCATTTTTAATTTAGTCATGCAAGTATTATCAATCTTGCACCAACTCCCCTAATAGTAAATCATGTGAATCAATAGTACACACATGTGAACACATAGTTATAAGCATGTGAATTAATAGCAATTAATTACTCATTTATTCGATTAATTACCCGATTGGTCAATATAACCTCCAGAAATCAATTATTATCGAAATAAATGTTTATTTCCACTAACACTAATAATTTTCACACAATGAAATTATCAATTTCATCCTTAATCAACACGAACTTATTCATCATTAATATTATAACGCACAATATTTAACAACCAGGTCGTTCCCATGAAAGAGGGGGCTTTCCGATAAGGATTTCTCCCTATTGGCGTGCAATTAGATTATCTAACCTCTCCTTGAAAGAACTTCTAGACATTGTGAATATTGCAAATAATAATATGAATAACTTTGTCGTCTCAATTATTGATTTAATAATATAACATATTATGCAGATGATACTATGAAAACAATTGAATCAATAATATGAGAGATATGATACAGCAATTACTGTAGCAATAATTGAGTATAACTGAGTGACTTCTCACGTAAGCATCAATAATCAATACTGTGTGCTACTATGCAACCATGTGTATTACTGTACTTTTACCACCGATTATTTTATGATAACTTACTTACTTTGAAAAAATTTCACATATCACCCTTAACTTTAACCTTTTATCAATTTAACCATTTACTAAATAGAATAATTATAAGAAAATTGAATACTTTTATTTCATAAAATCCGGGATCTCACATTAGTAGTCCTCATTATTCTGTTAAATAGTGTGACAATAAATGTAATGAGGACTCCATTGAGTGTGGATATTGTCTGGATGACAATATTCTTATTAAAACTCTCAATTTATGTTTTGTCGTATTTTACACTACAGTTGTATAATTAAGTTGTATTTGAATTTATATACCATGTATCTGGCGACTCAAGATAGGTGATGTATACCTATTTTGGATGCGGGTCACAGTTGGTATCAAAGCTTAGGGATATGAACCTTGGCTTAGATGTGAGATAAGAACTAGGAGATGTGAGATAAGAACTATGAGGGGAGAGACGGGAAATTCCTTCGCTAGTATGACCTACCTCTGTGGGCGGATCCGACCCATTAGTTCATAAATAATTTTTTAAAATAAAATTTATAAAAATAATAAAATACAATAAAATAAAGGCAGAATGCGAGGAATATTGCAAATAATTGTGTGAGCTATCATATAAAATCGATATTGTTTTATGTAATTGAATACACTTCCTTGATCTTATGTTATATATAAAATGATATTTTATAATTTTTTAAAACACTGTTATTATAAGAGACACTTCTCGTGTCCTCTAAAATAAATTATAAAACTAAATAATATTGTTAAAATATTATTTATAATAACATTTTTCGAGATTTCATTGTTTGAAACTATCGTGATGATAGTCTCATTTCAATAGCTGTAAAAATATCATGTTCAATGTAAGTTACTAAACAATATAAAAGAGTGGAGTGTTGGTGTTAGTAGAAATTTGAGATATTTAATAGTCTTTTAGTCTGAATTTTTTATTTTCACTAAACACTTTATAAAATCAAAATAAAATTAAAAATTGACTGCCAAAAATTCAGTGGGGTCAATTAACCCCACTGCCCTAAGGTAGATTCGCCCATGCCTACCTAAGTTATTTGGTATTTAATTGGTCGGTCAGAGTATAGGGATAAAAAGTGGCATGTCAATTAACCCTTATTTTGAAACTATATTCTAGAATGATATCTGAAATACAGGAGATGAGAAATGGGAAAATCATGATAGAGAGGAAATAACTGAGAAGGTACAATCCGAAAAGAAAGCAAGGTATTCTCATCTCTTCGAACTACCAGGTACGTAAATTTCGAGGGCGAAATTTCATAAGGAGGAGAGATTGTGAGATCCCGAATTTTATGAAATAAAAGTTTTCAATTTTTCTATTTTGGTAAATAGTTAAATTGATAAAAGTTTAAAGTTAAGGGTGATATTTGAAAATTTTACAAAGTAAGCAAGTTGTTATAAAATATTCGTTGTGTCGGGAAATATTCGTTTTAACAGGGAATATTCATACGACGGCACAATCATTGGTGAACCCCACAACGGAAGTATTGTCGTAGTAAGAAAATGATAGAATTATCATTTTATAAAAATAACGGCGAAAGTGTTACCGTTAAAACTATTGAACTACCTGGTAGTAAAAGTATAGTAATACGCGTGGTTGCATAGTAGCACACGGTATTGATTATTGATGCTTACGTAAGAAGTCACTCAATTATAATCAATGATTGCTATAATAATTGCTGCATCATATCTCTCATATTATTGATTCAATTATTGTCACAGTATCATCTGTATATTATGTTATATTATTAAATCAATAATTGAGACGGCAAAGTAATTCATATTATTATTTGCAATATTGACAATGTCTAGAAGTTCTGTCAATGAGAGGTTTGGTCACCTAATTGCGCACCAATAAGGAGGAATCCTTATCGGAAAGCCCCCTCTTTCCTGGGAAAGACCTGGTTGTTAAATATTATGAATTATAATATTAATGATGAATAAGTTCGTGTTGATTAAAGATGAAATTGATAGTTCCATTGTGTTTGAATTATTAGTGTTAGTAAAAATTGACATTTATTTCGATAATAATTGAGTCTGGAGGTTATATTGACCAATCGGGTAATTAACCGGATAAATAAGCAATAAATTGCTATTAATTCACATGATTATAACTATTTGTTCACATTTGTGTACTATTGATTCACATTTTTATACTATTAGGGGATGTGGTGCAAGATTGATAATACTTGCATAACTAAGTTAAAAATAGAGGTATAGATGGAGGTACTATACTGTAATTCATATTTTCACATGTCTAGAACTATTGATTCACATGATTTACTATTAGGGGAGGTGGTGCAAGTTTGATAATACTTGCAGGAATAAATTAAAAATGAAGAAAAAGAGGAAGGTATTAAACTGTAATATTTTGAGCCCCAAAACGTGAAATTATCGAAACTATTTTTTCCTATAAATAGAAGCTCATTCCTTCATTATTTTTCACCAATTCACTAAAGCTATAGAGCAATTATTATAGAGAGAAAGAAAAAGAGAAAGAAAAAGAGAAGTCTGCTACTTCACTATTCCAGTATCCAGTCTTCTTATCAGGTAAGGTGTGAGACCCCAAATTTTACGAATAAAGATTAAAATTTCTCAAAAATATTTTTTTTTTATTATGGTGTGGATTTGACATAATGTTATAGTTGTGGGTAGTATTTATAAATTTTGCAAAGTATGCAAGTTGTTATATTATATTTGATTTGTTGGAGAATATTCTTTGTGTCGGGGAATATTCGTACGACGGCATAATCATTAGTGGACCCCGCAACGGAATTATTGTCGGATTGAGAAAACGACAAAAATATTTTATAAAAAATAACGACGGAAGTGTTATTGTTAAAACTGGTGAACTACCCGGTAGTAAAAGTACGAAGTCTGGCGTGGTTGCATAGTAGCACACCGTATTGATTATTGATGCTTACGTGAGAAGTCACTCAGTTATACTCAATTATTGCTACAGTAATTGCTGCTTCATATCTCTCATATTATTTATTCGATTATTATCACAGTGTCATATGCACAATATGTTATATTATTAAATCAATAATTGAGAAGACAAAGTTATTCATATTATTAAATTGCAATATTTACAATTTCTAGAAGTTCTGTCAATGAGAGGTTTGGTCACCTAATTGCGTGCCAATAGGGAGAAATACTTATTGGAAAGCCCCCTCTTTCCTGGGAACAACCTAGTTGTTAAATATTGTGAGTTGTAATATTAATGATGAATAAGTTCGTGTTGATTAAAGATGAATTTGATAGTTTCATTGTGTTGGGATTATTTGTGTTAGTAGAAATCGACATCTATTCCGATGATAATTGATGTCTGGAGGTTATATTGTTCAATCGGGTTTTCGGGACATTTTTTGTGTCGGAGTTACTATTCACGAATTACAATTCATGAATTACTATTCATGAGTTACTATTCACGAGTTACTATGCACGAGTTACTATTCATGAGTTACTATTCATGAGTTACTATTCACCCGGCTACTATTCACTCTAGTATTATGCATTCGGGTATTTGGGTATAATATTATTCCATGAGGAAATGTGCTAATTTTTCAGACCGTTGGTTGAAGTTATAATAGTGAATCAATATGGAACGTTGGTTTAAAGTTTTAATTGTAAATCAGTATGGGCCGTTGCTTTAAGTTTTAATAGTAAATCAATCTGAACCGTCCGTTTAAAAGTAAATCAATCTGGACCGTTCAGGAATTAGTTACTATTCAATCCATTCTTCTATAAATAGAAGTTCATTCCTTCATTATTTCATACAAATTAACTGAAACTCTAGAGAGAGAAATTATAGAAAGAAAGAAGAAGATTATTCTGCTACTTCACTACTTCGATATCCAGTGTCTTTTACGGTAAGGGTGTTATTCTTTCTTATTCATGAAGAGAACTTCTGTTATTCCATTCTTTATTATTCTGTTGGAATAACCTATATACGCGGCATACCCTATACATAACCTGTATATGCGGCATACCCTATACTTGGTGAAATCCCTCTGTTATTCCATTCTATATTATTATGTTGGAATAACTTTGTTTATATGGCACCGCATAACGTGGTGAAATTCTTCTATTATTCCGCTTTTTTATTATTCTATCGTAATATCCGCTTGCGTGTGAATTTACCGATTCGGTTCCATTATTTATTATTCCGTATTTATTATTCTGTCAAAAGATCCTATCTGTACGTTTACGCCGGACCTAGTTCCATATTTATTATTATGTTGGAATAACCTGTCTGTGCTATCTATCACATGCCTGGTGATTTCTTTTGTTATTCCATTATTTATTATACTTAGTTGGTTAAAGTTTTAACTTCTATACTCCAAGAAATTAGTGGAATATCCTTGATATTTGCGCTTCATCAAGTATCTTTTCATGGAAATATTCTTCTGAGCATTCTTGAATTTTACTCTACAAAGAAGTATCATGTTGACAATTTGGACGTTATTAGTTCCTGGATAAATTAATTCGTGAACTTGTTTTATTGAATTCATATATCATTGTCATCATCCTCGTGTTTATATTTTTGAAAGTCATCTGTGGCCTGTAGTGCATAGATGGACTTGGTATGATTATGACCAGGGATTATTCGGTATAATCATGACCGTAATGTTACAAATGATGTGATAAAAGTCCTCATTGGCCCGTAGTTCATTGATGGACAGTTGTTGGCATGATCATGACCATTAATGAATACACGAATATCCTTGGCCCGTAGTGCATGGATAATTTGTGGTCGTGACCCTAATGAATATCCTTAGCCGTAGTGCAGGAATGATGTGGATTATTTATTAAGCTGAGTCTCAGCGATAAAAGTGATGAAAAACTTTTAAATCATAAAATATAGTAGATTTTATTCTCTACTTGACTCTTTTAATGGACTGCTTATTCCGCTACAGTTAAACTTGTTGTCTATTGTATTTTATCAGTTTAACATTGTTGAAGGCTAATGATAATTTATCCTGCATTATCTTAGTCATAATATTTCTTACTGGGCTAGTTGAGCTCACCCTTTCTTTCACTGTTCTCTTCAGGAAATGAGAACGTAGCAAGGAGTAGTCGGGGAACGGAGTGATGGTCCAGATGATAGTATTAGTAGTCCTCACTATTCTCTTAAATAGTGTGACAATAAATGTAATGAGGACTTATTCTGAGAGTGGATATTGTCTAGAAGACAATATTTGTATTAAAACTCACAGCTTTCTTGTTGTATATTAAAGATTGTATTTGTATTCTGCACCATGTATCTGGCGACCCGTGATGGGTGATGTATACCTATTTTGGGGGCATCACAGTTGGTATCAAAGCTTAGGGATATGATCCCTGGCTAAGATGTGAGATAAGAACTAGGAGGGGAGAGACGGGAAATTCCTTCGCTAGTATGACCTATCTAAGTTTATTTGTTATTTACTTGGTTGGTCAGAGTATAGGGATAATATGTGATATGTTAATTAACCCTTGTTTTGTGGCAGTATTTGAAAATGGCATCCGAGAATGTTGAGAACATCAATGGAGCACAGGAGACCGTTTAGTCTCCACAGATCAATAACCAGGACAATGTGTATCAGGAAGGCGACAATCCTCATGCAAATAACAACACTGACCAAATGATGAACGATGGAATGTTCCGAGGCTTCATGTAATTCATGCAACATCAGGCGAGAACGGCTCCTGTCCAAAATGCAGGTGGAAACACTGGCAAATCTCGGACGGTCACCGCTAAACAGTTTAAGGAGCTGGGACCACCGGAGTTTTTTGGAGAGCCAAAACCACTTAAGGCGGAGACGTGGATAAAATAGATCAACAAGATATTTGATGTCTTGGGTTGCTCCGAGGAGCAAAAGGTTCCCTTTACCACCTTCATGTTGCGTGCGTGATTCATTGGTGGGAATCAGAAAGCGACTCAACTCGCCAGATCAAGATGTCTTGGAAAAAGTTCCAAGAACTGTTCAACGACAAGTACTTTCCCGAAAGTATTCATCACATGAAAGAGGTAGAGTTCATCAAGCTGGAACAAAACAACATGACCGTATCGCAGTACGAAGCCAAGTTTGTCGAGTTGTCCCGGTTTGCGTCACATTTGGTTGATAATGAGGAGAGAATGACATGAATGTTTCTAAGAGGTTTGAAACCCGAGATACATCAATACCTCATTTCTCATAAACTGTGTTTGTATTCAGATGTTGTTAATAGGGCTCAGTTATTGGAGCGCGATAGTGAGTTAACCCAACCAAAAGAGAGAAATTTGGCAAAATGATAATACCGATGATAGCGATCATCAAGCGGTGACAATAAGCGTGAAGGAATCAACATGCTAGAAATGGTAACCACTTCTATGGTAATCATGGCCAAAACAATAAGAATGGACATTTTAAGAAGAGGAAATTCAACAATGATGGAAAGACGCCAAGACCAAAGACTCGTTGTTAAGGAAGGAGAAACGACCACCTATCATATGTTTCAAATGCGAGAGGGAGGGACATATCACCAAAAAGCAGCGATGCCAGTCAAAGCATGCTATAATTGTGGAAAAGAAGGTCACCTAGCCCGATTTTGTCGTTCACCGAAGACAAGTTCAGCTAGGATGGAGGCACCAAAGGCCATCCCAGAAAAGTCAAAACCGGTAGTGCAAGGGAGAGCGTTTTTTGTGACTTCTCAAAAAGCGAGTAACCCAAACAAAGTTTGCACGGGTTAGTTAATTGTAAATTCTTGCGAAGTCTATACCTTATAAGATACCGGTTCTACTCACTCTTTCATTCACTTAGTTGTGTTCAATGTTTGAATTTAACTTCGGAGAAGTTAGACTTTGATTTATTTGTTGAAACTTCGTTAGCAGAAACCTTCGTTACCTCCACTGTTTATTAATCTTATTTAATTCAAATCGACACTTTTACGTTACCTGTCGATCTTATCTCTTTGAAAATACTTTCTTTTGATGTGATTTTAGGAATCGATTGGTTAACTACTCATCATGCTTTTTGTAAGGTTGTTAACTTTCATACTCCTAACCAACCTGTTATGCGAATTCAAACAATCAAACCACTATATCAAGCCATAAGTAAAGAGCCCCGATCCTTTCATTGTTTACTTCCTTGTGTGGAATGCACACCAAGCTTGCACTTTTCAGAGGCGACATCGTGAATGAAGATGGCAAGTTGATAGGTATCATTGTGAGGTGTTATCCAGGTTAAGGGATAGAAGTCACAGTTGGTATCAATGTGACGTACTATCTAAGTCATGGATGAGAGTCACAGTTTTGAATGATATTTCTATTGTTAATAAAATTTCCTGACGTATTCTTGAAGACTTCTTGGCCTACCCTAGAGCGTGAAATCAAATTTTGTATTAACCCCAGTATAAAACCCATTTCTTAAACCCTCAAATATTTCTTCAACTAAAATGAACGTAACATGCGCCAAAGACGTTGACTCGAGCTGTTGAAGATTTCGATCGTACCATTCAATACCATCGTGGAAAAGCAAACGTGGTAGCTGACGCGTTGAATAAAAGATCGTATGCGTTTACGAGTGTGAATATACGAAACCACGTGAAGATAATGAATATACGAGTAGAATCGACTTTAATCAATAAAGTTAAAGCCACTCAAGCTATACACCCGAATTTGATGAATGTGAAGAAGGTTCAAGAAGGCGTTATCTCAACCCTCGATTTTATTGGCCCATTTGAAATCCTTGATCAAATAGGAACTGTGGCCTATAGACTCGTTTTACCGCCAAGTATGTCGCGTGTTCATAACGTTTTTAACGTATCGACGTTACGTAAATATGTGAAAGACTCGAACAACATTATTGATTTAGAACCGGACGAGATAATAGAAGATTTAACGTATGAGGAGATACGTGTTAAAATCTTGGATAAAATGGATCGTATTTCACACTCAAAGGCTATACCTCAAGAGTTAGAATCTGAAATGAAGTCAAGGTATCCTCATCTCTTCGACATACCAGGTACGTACGTAAATTTCGAGGGCAAAATTTCATAAGGAGGGGAGATTGTGAAACCCCAGATTTTACGAATAAAGATTTAAATTTCTCGAAATATTTTTTTTATTATGGTGTGGATTTGAGATAATGTTATAGTTGTGGGTAGTATTTATAAATTTTGCAAAAGTATGCAAGTTGTTATATTATATTCGATTTGTCGGAGAATATTCTTTGTGTTTGGGAATATTAAATGACGACAAAGACAATCATTAGTGGACCCCAGAACGGAATTATTGTTTGATTGAGAAAACGAAAAAAACATTTTATAAAAATATAACTGGAAGCGCCATCGTTAAAACCGTTGAACTACCCAGTAGTAAAAGTACAAAGAATGTCGCATGTGGTTGCATAGTAGCATTACAGTATTGATTATTGATGCTTATGAGAAGTCACTCGGTTATACTCAATTATTGCTGAAGAATTGCCGTGATCATATCTCTCATATTATTGATTCGATTATTATCACAGTGTCATATACACAATATGTTATATTATTAAATCAATAATTAAGACAAAAAAGTTATTCATATTATTAAATTGCAATATTTACAATGTCTAGAAGTTCTATCAATGAGAGGTTTGGTCACCTAATTGCGCGCCAATAGGGAGAAATCCTTATTGGAAAGCCCCTTATTTTCTGGGAACAACCCGGTTGTTAAATATTGTGAGTTATAATATTAATGATGAATAAGTTCGTGTTGATTAAAGATGAATTTAATAGTTTTATTGTGTTGGGATTATTTGTGTTAGTAGAAATCGACATCTATTCCGATGATAATTGATGTCTGGAGGTTATATTGTTTAATCGGGTTTTCGGGACACTTTTTGTGTCGGAGTTACTATTCACAAGTTACTATTTACGAGTTACTATTCATGAGTTACTATTCACGAATTACTATTCACCCAATTACTATTCACTCTAGTATTGTGCATTCGGGTATTTGGGTACAATATTATTCCATGAGGAGATGTGCTAATTTTTCAGACCGTTGGTTGAAGTTATAATAGTGAATCAATATGGATCGTTGGTTTAAAGTTTTAATAGTAAATCAGTATGGACCGTTGCTTTAAGTTTTAATAGTAAATCAATCTGAACCGTCCGTTTAAAAGTAAATCAATCTGGACCATTCAGGAATTAGTTACTATTCAATCCATTCTTCTATAAATAGAAGTTCATTCCTTCATTATTTCTTATGAATTCACTGAAACTCTAGAGAGAGAAAGAAGAAGAGTATTCTGCTACTTCACTACTTCAATATCCAGTATCTTTTACGGTAAGGGGTGTTATTCTTTCTTATTCATGAAGAGAACTTCTGTTATTCCATTCTTTATTATTCTGTTGGAATAACCTGTATACGCGGCATACCCTATACTTGGTGAAATCCTTCTGTTATTTCATTCTTTATTATTCTGTTGGAATAACCTGTATACGCGGCCCTATACTTGGTGAAATCCTTTTGCTATTCCATTCTTTATTATTCTCATTGAATAACTCAGATACGCCAGATACCCTATACATAACTTTGATACGCAAGATACCCTATACTTGGTGAAATCTTACGTTTTTCCATTCTTTATTATTCTATTAGAATAACTTGATCTGTGACATACCCTATACTTGGTGAAATCCTCTCCGTTATTCCATTCTATATTATTATGTTGAATAACTGTTTATCAAGTAACCGCATACGTGGTGAAATTCTTCTATTATTCTCATTTTTTTATTATTCTCGCGGAATATCCTGCTCGGTCTTAATTTACTTTGACACCGGTTCCATTATTTATTATTCCGCATTTATTATTCTGTCGGAATATCCTGTCTGTGCGTTTACGCCGGACCTAGTTCCATATTTATTATTATGTTGGAATAACATGCATGTGCTATCTATCACATGCCTGGTGATTTCTTTTGTTATTCCATTATTTATTATACTCAGTTGGTTAAAGTTTTAACTTCTATACTCCATGAAATTAGTGAAATATCCTTGATATTTGCGCTTCATCCAGTATCTTTTCATGGAAATATTCTTCTGAGCATTCTTGAATTTTACTCTACAAAGAAGTATCATGTTGACAATTTGGACGTTATTAGTTCCTGGATAAATTAATTCGTGAACTTGTTTTATTGAATTCATATATCATTTTCATCATCCTCGTGTTTATATTTTTGAAAGTCATCGTGGCTCTGAAAGTATAGATAGACTTGGTATGATTATGACCAGGGATTATTCGATATAATCATGACCATAATGTTACAAATGATGTGATAAAAGTCCTCATTGGCCCGTAGTTCATTGATGGACAGTTGTTGGCATGATCATGACCATTAATGAATACACGAATATCCTTGGCCCGTAGTGCATGGATAATTTGTGGTCGTGACCCTAATGAATATCCTTGGCCATAATGCAGGGATGATGTGGATTATTTATTAAGCTGAGTCTCAGCGATAAAAGTGATGAAAAACTTTTAAATCATAAAAGATAGTATATTTTATTCTCTACTTGACTCTTTTAATGGACTGCTTATTCCGCTGCAGTTAAACTTGTTGTCTATTGTATTTTATCAGTTTAACATTGTTGAAGGCTAATGATAATTTATCCTGCATTATCTTAGTCATAATATTTTTTACTGGGCTAGTTGAGCTCACCCTTTCTTTCACTATTCTCTTCAGGAAATGAGAACGTAGCAGGAACTAGTCAGAGAACGGAGTGATGGTCCAGATGATAGTATTAGTAGTCCTCACTATTCTATTAAATAGTGTGACAATAAATGTAATGAGGACTTATTCTGAGAGTGGATATTGTCTAGAAGACAATATTTGTATTAAAACTCACATCTTTCTTGTTGTATATTAAAGATTGTATTTGTATTATGCACCATGTATCTGGCGACCCAAGATGGGTGATGTATACCTATTTTGGGGGCGTCACATAAGGGATATTATTATTATAGTAAGGGGTATTATTCTTTCATATTCATGAAGAGAATTATTTTCTTTCAATACTCGTAAGGGTTGTTATTTTATTCCTTATTATTATGTTAGAATAACCTGTCTATGCGAAGTACTGCATACATGGTGAAATTCTTCTGTTATTCCATTCTTTATTATTCTGTTGGAATAACTTGTCTGTGCGGTCTATCGCATGCCTGGTGAATTCTGTTGTTATTATATTCTTTATTATTCTGTTGGAATATCCTGTCTATGCGGATTACGCATGACCTGGTTCCATTCTTTATTATTCTTTTGGAAGCCTGATGATTTCTTTTGTTATTCCATTCTTTATTATACTCAGTTGGTTAAAGTTTTAACTTCTATACTCCATGAAATTAGAGGAATATCCTTGATATTTGTGCTTCATCCAGTATCTTTTCATGGAAATATTCTTCTGAGCATTCTTGAGTTTTACTCTACAAAAAAGTATCATGTTGACAATTTGGACGTTATTAGTTCCTGGATAAATTAATTCGTGAACTTGTTTTATTGAATTATTGGCATGATCCTGACCATTGATGAATACATGAATATCCTTGGCCGTAGTGCATGGATAATTTGTGGTTGTGATACTAATGAATATCCTTGGCCGTAGTGCAGAGATGATGTGGATTATTTATTAAGCTAAGTCTCAGCGATAAAAGTGATGAAAAACCTTTTTAAATCATAAAAGATAGTAGATTTTATTCTCTACTTGACTCTTTTAATGGATTGCTTATTCCGCTGCAGTTAAACTTGATGCCTATTGTATTTTATCAGTTTAACATTGTTGAAGGCTAATGATAATTTATTCTGCATTATCTTAGTCATAATATTTCTTACTGGGCTAGTTGAGCTCACCCTTTTACTTTCATTGTTCTCTTCAAGAAATGAGAACGTAGTAGGGACTAGTCGGGGAACGGAGTGATGGTCCAGACGATAACATTAGTAATCCTCACTATTCTATGAAATAGTGTGTTAATAAATGTATTGAGGACTTATTTTGAGTTTTAATAATGTCTAGAAGATAATATTTGTATTAAAACTCACAGCTCATGTTGTATATTTAAAATTGTATTTGTATTCTGTACCATGTATTTGGCGACTCAGAATAGGTGATGTATACCTATTTTGGGGGCATCACAGTTGGTATCAATGCTTAGGGATATGATCCCTAGCTGAGATGTGAGACAAGAAATAGGAGGGGAGAGATGGGAAATTCCTTCGCTAGTATGACCTACCTAAGTTTATTTGATATTTAATTGGTCGGTCAGAGTATGGGGATAATATGTGATATGTTAATTAACCATTGTTTTGTGACAGTATTTGAAAATGACATCCAAGAATATTGAGAATATTAATAGAGCACAATAGACCATTGAGTCTCCACAGATCAATAATCAGGATAATATGCATCAGGAAGGCGACAATCCTCAGGAAAACAACAACACTGACCAGATGATGAACGATGGAATGTTCAGAGGCTTTATGCAATTCATGCAACATCAGGAAAGAGCGGCTCTTGTACAAAATGTAGGTGGAAACACTGGCAACTCTCGGACGGTCACCGCTAAGCAGTTCAAGGAACTGGGACCAGCAGAGTTTTTTGGAGAGCCAAAACAACTTAAGGCGGAGACGTGGACAAAGCAGATCTGCAAGATATTTGATGTCTTGGGATGCTCTAAGGAGCAAAAGGTTCTCTTTGCCACCTTCATGTTGCGTGCAGAGGCAGATTACTGGTGGGAATCTATAAAATGTACTCAACCTGCCGCACTGAATATGACTTGGGAGAAGTTCCAAGAATTGTTCAACGAAAAGTTCTTTCCCGAAAGTATTCATCACATGAAAGAGGTAGAGTTCATCAAGCTGGAGCAAAACAACATGACCGTGTCGCAGTATGAAGCCAAGTTTGTCGAGTTGTCCCGGTTTGCATCCCATTTGGTTGATAATGAGGAGAGAATGACACGAATGTTTCTAAGAGGTTTGAAATCCGAGATACGTTAATATCTTATCTCTTATAAACTGTGTTTGTATTCAGATGTTGTTAATAGGGCTCAGTTATTGGAGCGCGATAATGAGTTAACCCAACCAAAAGAGACCAGCTGGCAAAATGATAATACTAGTGATAGTAGTCATCGAAGGGGTGACAGCAAGCGTGGAGGGAATCAACAGGCCAGAAATGGTAACCACTTCGGTGGTAATCATGGCCAAAATAATAAGAATGGACATTTCAAGGAGAGGAGATTCAACAATGATGGAAAGACATCAGCACCAGCACCCGTTGTTAAGGAAGGAGAACGACCACCTATCATATGCCTCAAATGCGGAGGGGAGGGACACATCAGTCCAAACTGCGCAATGTCGTCCAAAACATGTTATAATTGTGGAAGAGAAGGTCACCTAGCCCGATTTTATCGTTCACCGAAGACAAGTTCAACTAGGATGGAGGCACCAAAAGACGTCCCAAAAAAGTCAAAGCCAGTAGTGCAAGGGAGAGCATTTGTTGTGACCTCTTAGAAAGCAAGGAACCCGAACGAGGTCATCACGGGTAAGCTTATCATAAACTCTAATGAAGTTTATACCTTATTTGATACCGGTTCAACCCATTCTTTTATTTCTCCTACTTGCGCTCAAAGTTTAAATTTGACTCCGGAGAAATTAGACTTTGACTTATCTGTTAAAACTCCATTGGGAGAAACCTTCATGACATCCACTGTTTATAAGTCTTGTTTGGTTCAAATCGGTACCCTCACATTACATGTCGATCTTATTTCATTGAAAATACTTGTATTTAACGTAATTCTAGGGATTGATTGGTTAACTACTCATCATGCAAAAATTGATTATTTTTCGTAAGGTTGTTAGCTTTCATATTCCTAACCAACCTATTATGCGAATTTAAGCAACCAAACCATTAAAATCAATCACCGTCATCTCAAGCCATAAAGTTATTCGTTTATTAAAAAATGGATGTCAAGCTTTCTTAGCTCATGTCACGGATCTAAACAAAAATACGTCAGTTTTGAATGATATCTCTATTGTTAATAAATTTCCTGATGTATTCCCTAAAGAACTTCCTGGCTTACCCCCAGAGCGTGAAATTGAATTTTGTATCGACCATGAACCCGGTACAAAACCTATTTCCAAAGCCCCATATCGAATGGCTCCTATTGAACTTCAGGAGTTAAAGACCCAACTGCAGGAATTGTTAGACATCGGTTTCATTCATCCTAGTACGTCTCCTTGGGGTGCTCCTGTTCTATTCGTGAAAAAGAAAGATAGGAGTATGCGACTGTGTATTGATTATCGGGAGTTGAATCATGTCACCATCAAAAATAGGTACCCATTGCCACGTATTGATGACCGGTTTGACCAGTTACAAGGAGATAAATTCTTTTCAAAGATTGATCTTCATTCCGGATATCACCAATTGAAGATTAGAACCGATGACATTCCAAAGACGGCTTTCAGAACTCGGTACGAGCATTATGAATTCCTAGTCATGTCTTTTGGATTGACTAATGCTTATGCTGCTTTCATGGATATAATGAACCAAGTATTCAAGGAATACTTGAATCACTTTGTGGTCATTTTTATTGATGACATCCTTATTTATTCCAAAAGTCGTGAAGATCATGAGCAACACTTGGGGCTGATACTCTAAAAGCTTCGTGAATATAAGCTTTATGCCAAGTTGAAGAAATGCGAGTTTTGGCTTGAGGAAGTAGCATTCCTTGGGCACGTAGTATCAAGTCATAGAATATCTGTTGACCCAGCAAAGATTGAAGCTATTCAAAGCTAGGTTATGCTGCTTTCATGGATATAATGAACCGAGTATTCAAGGAATACTTGAATCACTTTGTGGTCGTCTTTATTGATGACATCCTTATTTATTCCAAAAGCCATGAAGATCATGAGCAACACTTAGGGCTGATACTCCAAAAGCTTCGTGAATATAAGCTTTATGCCAAGTTGAAGAAATGTGAGTTCTGGCTTGAGGAAGTAGCATTCCTTGGGCACGTAGTATCAAGTTATGGAATATCTGTTGACCCAGCAAAGATTGAAGCTATTCAAAGCTAGGAGCAACCTAAATCAGTGAACGAAGTACGTAGCTTTCTCGACTTAGCTGGTTATTATAGGAGATTCGTAGAAGGGTTTTCTTGAATCGCTACTTCATTAACTCAGCTGACTCGAAAAGATACAAAATTCGGTTGGAACGAGGAATGTGAGAAGAGTTTTCAAGAACTCAAGAGAGACTCATTTTTATATAATAATCGGTATAAATTATTCTGTATATATATATATATATATATTTAAATATTATATATATATATATATTATATAAGGTGGGGCCCACGGGTGGAATAAGTGGAGAGCATTCACGGGAATCAAAATGAATTAGTTGGCATGAAAAAGTCGGTTGATTCAATTGGAGGTGGATGTTGATTCACGGGGTTGTAACTTGAATGATGATGCGATTATATATATATATATATATATATATATATATATATATATATATATATATATATTTTATTAGATTTTTTTATTAGATTATAAATAGAATATATTGTATTTTATTGCATAGTGCAGCATAGTATCCTTTCTATTTTCCTATAAATAGGATGCTTAGTTAGAATTGAAAACCACACCAGAAGTTTAAAGAATTCTTCTATAATCTTGAGCGTATTTCTTAGAGTTTTTAGAAGCTTTGAGCGTAGTGCAAGTTTTCTTCAAGAATATCCTCGCCCTACCAATTATATTACTCTTCTTTTACGGTAAGGGGTATTATTTCTTTCTTTCGTCTTCATGAAGAGAACTTCTGTTATTCCATTCTTTATTATTATGTTGGAATAACCTGTCTATCGAAGTACCGCATACATGGTGAAAATTTTTTGTTATTCCATTATTTATTATTCTGTTGGAACATCCTTTCTATGCGTTTACGCATGACCTGGTTCTGTTGTTTATTATTCTGTTGGAATATCTTGTCTGTGCGTTTACGCATGACCTGGTTCCATTATTTATTATTCTATTGGAATATCCTGTCTGTGCGTTTACGCATGACCTGGTTCCATTATTTATTATTCTGTTGGAATAACCTGTTTGTGCGTTTACGCATGACCTGGTTCCATTATTTATTATTCTCGTTGGAATATCTCGTGCATGCGCGCGCGTGACTGGTTCCATTATTTATTATTCTCGTTGAACCGCTGCATGCGGTCTCTCTATGCTCGGTGATTTCTTTTGTTATTCCATTCTTTATTATACTCAGTTGGTTAAATTTTTGACTTCTATACTCCATGAAATTAGTGGAATATCCTTGATATTTGCGCTTCATCCAGTATCTTTTCATGAAAATATTCTTCTGAGCATTCTTGAGTTTTACTCTACAAAGAAGTATCATGTTGACAATTTGGACGTTATTAGTTCCTGGATAAATTAATTCTTGAACTTGTTTTATTGAATTGTTATATCATTGTCATCATCCTCATGTTTATATTATGTTGAAAGTCATCGTGGGCTCTGTAGTGCATAGATGGACTTGGTATGATTATGACCAGGGATTATTCGGTATAATCATGACCGTAATGTTACAAATGATGTGGTAAAAGTCCTCATTGGCCCGTAGTGCATTGATGGACAGTTGTTGGCATGATCATGACTATTGATGAATACACGAATATCCTTGGCCGTAGTGCATGGATAATTTGTGGTTGTGATACTAATGAATATCCTTGGTCGTAGTGCAGGGATGATGTGGATTATTTATTAAGTTGAGTGTCAGAGATAAAAGTGATAAAAAAACCTTTTTAAATCATAAAAAATAATAGATTTTATTCTCTACTTGACTCTTTTAATGGATTGCTTGTTCCGCTGCAATTAAACTTGATGTCTATTGTATTTTATCAGTTTAACATTGTTGAAGGCTAATGATAATTTATTCTGCATTATCTTAGTCATAATATTTCTTACTGGGCTAGTTGAGCTCACCCTTTTACTTTCATTGTTCTCTTCAGAAAATGAGAACGTAGCAGGGACTAGTCGAGGAACGGAGTGACGGTCCAGACGACAGCATTAGTAGTCCTCACTATTCTATGAAATAGTGTGTTAATAAATGTATTAAGGACTTTTTTTGAGTTTTAATACTGTCTAGAAGATAATATTTGTATTAAAACTCATAGCTCATGTTGTATATTTAAAATTATATTTGTATTCTGTACCATGTATTTGGCGACTCAGAATAGGTGATGTATACCTATTTTGGGGGCATCACACCATATGTTCTAAATCTCTAATTTATTACTAACGAAAGCTATTGATAATTTAATTATCTTTAGTTATGATATTCTTTATTGGGCTAGTTGTGCTCACCTTTTTGCTTCACAATTCCTTTCAGGTAATAAGAGTGTTGCCGGGTCGAGCGGGGATAACAGGGGAATAGAACGGTGGTGTATTGTTGTTGAGGTTATCCCTAAATAGTATGGAAATAATTTTATTGAGAACTTTAGATAAGTGTGTCGTATTGTATACGTCATTTGATATTTAATGTTGGTGAACCGAATAGGGTGAGGTGAACCCAACTTTGGAAGGGTGTTTTGCCACTATCATACAAGATGTCTAATGACCTACGAGTTATCATAAGACAGGGTTGTGCACATCCACTTGCTGAGTATATCTACGAGCACTACCTATATGATTTTGAAGTTTGGTTGAAATATAATTTTCAATTGCAGACAGTGGAGATAGTTATATGTCAAAAGAAGACTCACCATTGGAAAGAACATGATAGCAATCTTCTCGTTTTTCTTTGGAGTCTATTGGGTCAACCAAGGATAATTCTCCAGTCATATGATATCTATTATAACTTAGATGTATGGCCTCCCATGTACGAAGGTTTCCTTGAGCACTTCCCAAAGATTTTAATTTCTAAAACAGTTATTGACTGTACCTTTATGTAATGTATCAGTATGAGGTGCTGACACAAGTTGATGTCCAGAGTCACAGTAGGTATTTAAACTCACAGTATATGTGTTGTCGTATGTTGTACGACAATTGTAATAATAAAGTTGTAGTTGTTTTATGTACCATGTATTTGGCGACTCAGAATAGGTTGGATGGATTGAACCTATTTTGGGGGCGTCACAGTAACAATCACAGGCACTACAAGAAAAAAGCTTAATTCCGACGGAAGAATATACCGTCCAATTTCAGCAATATAAACAAGAAGAATAGGACCCAAATTTCAGATTTCAGATCACTCCCAAATCCAACAACAGGACCCAAATTTTCAACCCACAAATTCACATCAACAACATATTATTCAAACTCAAACTAAACCTAAAACAAATTAAGCCACAAATTTCATAATTTGCAATAAATTAACCCAAAAAATCTAATACTTGGCAGAAAAATAACCTTGAAATTGAATTAATGTACAAACTAACCGACGGTGGTGCCTGATGGTGGCAGTGATGGTGGTTCAACCGACCAGTCTTTGGTGGCGTCTCTTGGTGGTGGAACCGATCGATGATGGTGATGGTGGTGGTGGCGATGCGTGGTGGTGGAGATGAGGCAAAGGAGAGAAATGAGACTGAGAGAGAATCAAGTGAGAGATCGCGTAAAGTGAGAGAGAAATGAGGGGCGGCTGGAAGACGTACTGATTAATTAGGTTTTAGGATTATTTTCAAGGGACTGTCCGTCGTACTTACCTTCGTCGTAATTAAGGTATCTTCGACTAAATAGTCCGTTGAAATAAACATTATTCATTTGAAAATAAGGTTCACGCTGGCAGGAACATTGGCGCCAATGGGATACATATATTTTCGACGAACATCCGTCGAAAGTAAAGTAGTTTCGTCTGACGTATCTTCGACTGAATAATTCATTGGAATACATATTATCTTTGAGGGAATGTGTCCGTCGAACGTAGCTCCGTCAGAATTAACCGGTTTTCTTGTAGTTAGGCCAACATGAGTACAGAACAGTTGAGTGGCCGAATGGTTTGAAACCGTCGCTGAACAATTTAAGCCTCACATTTCTAGGTTCTAATGCAAACCCAGGATGTGCTAAGTTGAAATCCTTCTAAGCCTTCCCATCTGCGGGATGGTTTAGTTCTCCATCTTTAGCTGGAAATTTTGCATGCCAACTCATACGATGAGTACTGATGCTCGGATTGTGTACTTCTGTGATGCCACCATCTCTTTTCTGCCCATGTGCCCACCAACATTCTTCGTAATTTTTCATGAACCCAAAATTTTATATTTTATATTTATACACTTTAAACAAGAGCATCTTCTCTTGTTCTGACCATTTATACATTCTAGGTGACTATACGCATACTCCAAAAACACTTGACAATCAGTTTTAAATTCAGTTGTAACATTTATTTGGGCACTTGACTTTTGTCGTATCATTCAACTACGGTCTTAATAGAAGTCTATGATACCACAGTACCTACTTGATGGCTTCCATTGCGTATGTTGTCTAGTGTTATAGCTGTGTTTTTGCAATGTCACATTTGATATGTAATTCTAATTTATACGTACCCCGAGTCAGCTGAAATTGAGTACAAAAAGGTGAGGAGATATCATTAACCTTAAGTTATTTAGTTGATTGTATTAAGTGAAGGAAACCGTGTAGTATGTATAAATGTATAATAAATAATGATTTTGGATAAAACAACCTTAATGGATAGATCTAAAGAATGAACTGCAATTTTCAGAGTCTAGCTTGGATAACTCATTTATTATATTTTATTATTTTTATTATATTTAGTAATGGAACTAAACAAATGCTACTTAATTTATTATATTTTAGTTTAACATTATATTATATTTATATGATATGATATTATATTTTAATTTATTATATTATATTTTAATTATATATATAATCATATTTAATATATATTATATGTCAAATATTAAATGTTATTAAATTTAGTATGAGAAACTAAGTAAATGCTACTTAGTTTATTATATTAGATTTTAATATATTTTATATGATATTATATTTTAATTTAATTTATTATATTATACCATGTTATTTTATTTTAACTTATAAGTTTGTCTAATTGAATTTTTTTCAAGTTTCTCAAATGATACAATAACTTTATTAAAAACCTAGGAGGATTATAACAATTAGATTCAATAACTTTATTGCAATAAGAATCATAACAATTAGATTCAAAATCAATTTATCCAAATCAATTTTACTCTAATCAAAACTTATAAAACAAATCAAATTATCCAAATCGAGTTCAAGTACTAATAAAATCATAATCATATTACCCAAACATAATCAGATTCATATATGTCAAATTAGTGCATGTATAATCAGATTCAAAATTAATTTACACAAATCATATTCATTGAAACATTATTTCCCCTTAAAAGAAAGGAAATACATACCTGACGGTGGCGGCGGTGGTAGCGTTGGTGTCCGGACGGCGTCGTCGTCTTCTCTTCTTTTCTCTCCTTTCTCCCCCTTCTCCTTCTTCTCTTCTCCCTCTTTTTTTTCTTTTTGTTGTCTGTCGAGTGACTGCTTGATGTATTAAAAAGGATCAGCGACCACATGCCTTCGCTTAATTTTAATGATGTGGAAGTATCAGCAACCGAATGCGGTCGCTGATTGTGAGAGGTCGCAAGAAACCAGCACGCCAACACTTCACGTCAATTTTTTAGGCGGCAAAATGATACAAACCACCACTTAGCGACCGCGTGCGGTCGCTAATTTGATCTAGCAACTAGATTTAATAGCGGTCGCCAATGACGATCACTATTAATAATATTAGTACCCAAAAGTGCTATCTCTGAAATCGTTGATCGCTGTTAGAGCATTTTTTTGTAATGTTTTGTTGTCCAAGTGATTTGATTCATATTGCCTTGTTTTAATACTTGGTTTACAAGTGAAGTTTTTAGTGCATGAGTTCTAACATTTTAAATGATATAATGAGATTTTTTTATTAGTTTAGATCTCGAGAAAATAATAGACTAACAAAATAGTGTGATGAATTTAAACACTTACTAGTAGATCAGTAGGGAAAAAAATGTTTTCATCATTTAAGCGTCCAATATTAGTGTTTTAGTAACTAAATTTAGAAACAATTATGAAAAATAAAAATAAAAACAGTATTATTTTTTAAGTAAAACTGCCAGACAATTTTAATAAAAGTAATCTCTATCAAAGATTTTCCATCAATCGATGCCAAAATACAACCAGACAAGTATCGAGTCGTTTTTGTTGGTTCTGAGTCAACTCAATATCTAATGAAGGATTTTTTTTGGGTGACTCAGCGGCCCAGATTTTTTTATTTTTGTGTGTCATATATTCATTTACAACGACTTCTTAAATTCATTAAGTTATAATGACTTTTCAAATTCATAAACTAAATAGTAGTATATTGTAGCATTTTATCCCCTTATTTCTCTTAAAATTACTTGAGTAGGATTAGAGTCATGGTTAATTCAATGCAACATGGTCCCTCAAGACCAAAACTACTCTATTTATTGTCCTGGAGACTTGTATTAAGATTTAGAAACCAACTTGGTGACTAGGCGAGGAGAAGAAGGGTGTGGCATAATTGTCCTATAATAGGAATATTAAGGAGCTACAATAAGTGCACAATAAATTCAAGAGTACCTCTGACAATTTTAGGGGGACAAAATAATAATAGGATAAATCTTGGGGAAACAAACAAAAATTTCAAAAAATGTCCTAATAAAACTTTTTTTTTGATAGAAATTAAAAGTTAGAAATAAGTTGCATGTAGGGCATCGTACGAAAAATATTCATTTTTCTTTTATGTAATTTTTTCGATACGAAACCTATATAAGAAGTTATATTTGAGACTTTTTGTGAGACCATAGTTTTATTAACCATAATAAATGCATTTTACAAAAATATCCCCTTTTTTTCCACCAACTTTTGTAATGTATTTTATGATATTTTAGGACGCCTCTTTTAATGAAAAATCAGACATATTTCTTTGTTATTTATTGTAATGTCATTTTTATTTGTGGTATCAACCGGGAAGGATTGAGTTAATTAACTTGATGCATGTCGATGAGCTCTTAATCTAGTGGTTAAGATTGAGATACCGTGATTTTTATGTTCGATTCTCGATATAGGTGAGTTTATTTCTCCCATTATGAGAAGTTTGTCTGATTAATTCTTGAAATTATAATAATGATAATGTACTTGATAATAAAATTATATTATATTTATTAAAAAGTGGGGCATTCAAGATTTTTTTAACTTGATGCATAATTTTATAGATTGTGTAAGACCCAACTTTTTATAAATAAAATTAAATTTTTTCTAATTATTATTTTGAATAATAAGGTGCTAATTTGATATAATGCTTGGTTATGGGTGAAATGTGCAAATTTTGCAAAATAAAAGTGGTTATAAAATATTCATTATTGTAGGGAATATTCGTTTTACGTGGAATATTCTCATTGTTAAGGAATATTAAATGCGATGGTAAGATCTATTTGTGAGGCCCATAACGAAAAAACGGTCGGATGAAGAAAAAGCGACAAGTTTGAGTTTTTATAAATAATGGCAGTAGTTGTTGCATAATTAACAATCGTTGAATACACGGTGGTTAAAATACAAGAATGTCTGGTCGTGGTAAAGAAAGATATTACCGCGGATATATACTGAGATTTTTGAATTATTGATTCTTACGTGAAGAAGGCACTACTCAATAATTGTTACGATAATTCTTTATTCAATATTTTATTTTATTTATTCAAGAATCGCTACGTTGATATTTTATATTATTGTTGTTTCAATAATTGTCACTGCACAGTATTTTCCATTATCAGATCAATAATTCATATTATTTGAATAATATTATTAGATAGCATTATTGTCAATTTCTAAGGAAGTTCTGTCTAGGAAAGGGGTTTGGTCTCCTAATTGCACGCCACTAAGGAAAAAAAATTCTTATCGGATAGCCCCCTCTTTCCTAGGAACGACCTGGTTGTCATAATTGTGATTCTGTAATATTATTTGTGAATAATTAATTATTGATTTATATGATAAGAAAATATTTATTTTATGTGGATATAAATGAAAGAATTAATGCTGAGGTATTTTATCTGTATTTTATCAGAATGAGGGTGTTTTATCAGTATTTTATCCGAATTGAGGCATTAAAAATCGTCCATATGTGAATTTCGATCATTTTCTGTTTGGAATTTGAAAAAAAATTCCTCTATAAAGTTGTAAAGAATTAAATTTCCTATGGAATAGACATGAGATTCGAATTTTTTTGATAAAAGGGCTATTTATTATGAATTATTGAAGTTTTGAAAATAAATATTTTTAATGGGTGGGACCCACTTTTGGTTGGTGTGGAAATTCTGATTTTTGATGGGCTCCACTGTGGTGTGCTGAATTTGATCAATTGTGGTGTTCGTAGAATTTGAAAAAAAATTTAATATTTTATTAATTTAGTCTACTTTGGCGTTCTGGCATTTCCTTATAAATAGGGTGCTTAGTTAGAATTGAAAATTACACCAGAATCTAAAGTTTTCTCTTTATAATATTAAGCGTATTTTGTGAGTATTTAGATACTTTGAGAGTTGCTATTCAGTGCAAGTTTTTTTTAGCGCTATATCCGATATTTTAGCCAGAAGTACTATTCTTTTGAGGTAAGGGATGTTATTTTCTTCGTAAATGATGTTATTTCTTTCAATGTCATTATACCGAAATATTGGTATGAATTTTATTATGAAATTTTTACCTTTTTATGTCGAGGTTACTATTCACGTATACAACACTATTCACATATACATCACTATTCATGAATACAGTACTATTCACGAGTACTGTTCACGAAGTATGATTTTTCTTATAGAATTTCTACCTTTTCGTGGTTTGAGTTTCTTATTCACGTATACGACCTTTATTCACAACACGATACATTATTCAAGAAAAATAAACTTTTCTCTTCTTTGTCCAAGATGTCTATTATGGTTACTATCTTTGATTGTATCCATGTTTTGATCTTCATTCTTGAATTTTATTCCACTATGGTTTATTATGGAGTATTTTTGAACTTGAATTATCTAAAGTACGAATCCCTAATCTTTGTACTTTTATCTCACTGATTTGTTCTTTAAAATGTTTTTTATCATCCTCAGTTTTTAATGGTGATACTTGATGAATATCTTTGGCTTGTAGTGCAAAGATGAATGATTACCTGATGAATATCTTTGGCCCATAGTGCAAAGATGGACATGTGTTGAGATGAACATGACCAACTGGTGATACAAATGAATATCTTTGGCCCGCAAAGCAAAGATGAATATTTGGTTCAAGATGTATATTGATTGATGTTACAGGGATAAAATATTCATGATGGACTTTTAAATCATAGAAGATAATAGATTTTATTGTAAGACCCCAACTTTTATGAATAAAAATAAATTTTCTATAAATATCATTTTTGAATATTATGGAATAAATTTGATATAATGTTATAGTTGTGGGTAATATTTATAAATTTTGCAAAAGTACGCAAGTTGTTATATAATATTCGATTGGTCGGGGAATATTAAATGCACGACCAAGACAATCATTGGTGGACCCCTACAATGTAATTATTGTCGGATTGAGAAAAAGACAAAAATATTTTTTATGAAAATAACGGCGGAAGTTTTACCGTTGATCATTGTTGAACTACCGGTAGTAAAAGTACGATGAATACGCATGGTTGCATAGTAGAACACAAGATTGATTATTAATGCTTATGTGAGAAGTCACTCAGTTTAATTCAATTATTGTCGATATTTTATATGTTATTAAATCAATAATTGAGATGACGAAGTTGTTAATATTATTATTTGCATTATTAACGATGTCTAGAAGTTCTGCCAAGAAGAGGTTTGGTCACCTAATTGCGCTCCAATAGGGAGAAATCCTTATTGGAAAGCCCCCTCTTTTCTAGGAACGACCTGGTCGATTAATAGTGTGAATAATAATAATAATGATGAAGTTTTGTTTTATTCGTATTATTAACGTAATAAAACAAAAAAAACTTTTTATATAAAACAAAATACTTTTATAAAGTTATTCGTTTTATTAGGCTAATAGTAAAATCTTTTTATATAAAAAAGAATACTTTTATAAAGTTATCTATTTTATTAGACAATAATTAGAATATATTATATTTTTTATGCATAGTATTTGCATAGTGCCTGCATAGTGTTTGCATAGTAAAATCTTTTTAAAAATTATTCATTTTATTAGATTATAAATAGAATATATTATATTTTATTTAAAAGATTTTGCTTTTAAATATGGACCGTCCGATTAAAGTAAATCAACTGGACCGTTCATGAATTAGTTACTATTCATTCCATTCTTCTATAAATAAGCTCATTCCTTCATTATTTCTTACTTAATTCTTTGAAACTCTAGAGGAAACTATAGAGAGAGAAACTATAGAGAGAAAGAAGAAAAATATTCTGCTACTTCACTACTACGATATCAAGTTTCTTTTACGGTAAGGGGTATTATTTCTTTTGTATTCGTGAAGAGAACTTCTATTATTCCATCTTTATTATTCTGTTGAAATAACCTGTATACGCGGGCTACCCTATACTTGGTGAAATTCTTCTGTATTCCATTCTTTATTATTTTGTTAGAATATTATGTCTATGCGTTTACGTCGGACCTGGTTCCGTCTTTATTATTCTATTGGAATATCCCTGCATCAGGCTTTTACTGACGGACTGGTTAAAATCTTTATTATTCTGTTGGAACATCTTGTTGGTGTGAATTTCACACGATTGGTTCCGTCATTTAGTATTCTCATTGGAATAACCTCGCCTATGTGAAGTACTGCGCATTTATGGTGATTTTTGTTGTTATTCCATTCTTTATTATTCTGTTGAATATCCGCTTGGCAAGCGTATTACACACGATTGGTTCCGTTATTTATTATTCGATGGAATAACTCGTTATGCATCAAGTACCGCATGCATGGTGATTTCTTTTGTTATTCCATTCTTTATTATACTCGGTTGGTTAAAGTTTTGACTTCTACACTTCATGAAATTAGTGGAATATTCTTGATATTTTTGCGCTTCATCCAAAGATCTTTTCATGAAAATATTCTTACGAGCATTCTTGAATTTTACTTTACAAAGAAGTATCATGTTGACAATTTGGGACGTTATTAGTTCCTGAATAAATTAATTCTTGAACTTGTTTTATTGAATTCTTATATCATTGTCATCATCCTCATGTTTATATTATTTTGAAAGTCATCGTGGCCTATAGTGCATAGATGGACTTGGTATGATTATGATTGAGGAATATATTTGTAATCATGACCTTAATGTTACAAATGATGTGGTAAAAGTCCTCATTGGCCCGAAGTGCATTGATGGGACGATTGTTGGCATGATCATGACCATATGATGAATACACAAATATCCTTGGCCCGTAGTGCATGGATAATTTGTGGTCGTGAATTCTAATGAATATCCTTGGTCGTAGTCCGGGGATGATGTGAATTATTTATTGTCGAGTCTCAAACGATAAAAGTGATGAAAAACCTTTTAAATCATAAAAGATAGTAGATCTTATTCTCTACTTGACTCTTTTTAATGGATTTCATGTTAAATTCTTGATTAAACTTGATGTCTATTGTATTTTATCGGTTTAACACATCGTTGAGGACTAATGATAATTTATCTCGCATTATCTTAGTCATAATATTTTTTTTTTGGACTAGTTGAGCTCACCCTTTCTTTCATTGTTCTCTTGAGAAATGAGAGCGTGGAAAGGGACTAGTCGAGGAGCGGAGTGATGGTCCAGAGATCGTGTCTTAGTAGTCCTCACTATTCATTAAATAGTGTGATAATAAATATAATGAGGACTAAATTGAGTGTGGATATTGTTCAGATGACAATATTTGTATTAAAACTCACAAAGATGTATTTTATCGTATTTTACATTTACATCGTTGTATAATCAAGTTGTATTTGAATTTAGTATCATGTATTTGGCGACTCAAGATGGGTGATGTATACCTATTTTGGGGGCGTCACATTTATTATCTACTTAATTCTTCTAATGAATTGTTATTTTCGCTGTGAATATTGATCTAAAACTTGTTGTCCATTATATTTTATCTGATTTGTTGAAGGCTAACGATAATTTTTCGTTCATTATCTTAGTCATAATATTCTTTACTGGGCTAGTTGAGCTCACCCTTTTCCTTTTTTTTCCATTTTTCTTCTCAGGAGGCGAGAATATAGCGGGAACTAGTCAGGAAATGAAATGATGGTTCTAGACAGTTGTTTTAGCAGTCCTCACTATTTTTGTAAAATAATGTATCAATAATTATAATAAGGACTTATTTGAGTGTGGATATTGTCTAGAAGATAATATTTATATTTAAACTCACAGTATATATGTTGTCGTATTTTGCACGATAATTGTAATAATAAGGTTATAGTTATTTTTTGTACCATGTATTTGGTGACCCAAGATGGGTGATGTATACCTATTTTGGGGGCGTCACAGTTGGTATCAGAGCTTAGGGATATGGTCTCTGGCGGAGATCGGGGAATAGAACTAGGAGGGGAGAGACGAGTAAATCTTTCACTAGTGTGTCCTACCTAAGCTCATTTGGTATTTAATGGGTCAGTCGGAGCATAGGGTTTATAGTGTGATATGTTAATTTTTTTAATTAACCCTTATTTTATGGCAGTATTTGAGAATGGCAGCTGAAAATGTTAACAATGGAGTGAATGAGACCGTGGAGACACCTTTAATCACCAACTAGGAGAACGTGCAACAGGACGACAATATTCCTCCTGTAAACAACACTACCGAATAAACGATGAATGATGGGATGTTTAGAAGCTTTTTTCATTTCATGCAAAATCAGACGAGAGAGGCTCTTGTTCAAAATACAGGTGGAAATAATAACAACGCGCGGCTTGTCACAGCCAAGCAGTTCAAAGAGTTGGGACCACCAGAATTTTGGGGAAAGTAGGATCCGATCGAGGCGGAAACGTGGGTTAAGCAAATTACCAAGATATTTGATGTCTTGGGATGCACGGAGGAAAAGAAGGTTCCATTCACCACCTTTATGTTTCGTGGTGAGGCAGATTGATGGTGCGAATCTGTGAAGCGTACCCAGCTTTCCGCACTCAATATGTCTTGGGGAACATTCCAGAAACTGTTTAATGACAAGTACTTTCCTGAAAGTATTCTTCATATGAAGGAGGTAGAGTTTATCATATTAGAACAGAACAACATGACTGTGTCCCAGTAAGAGGCTAGGTTCGCAGAGTTATCCAGGTTTGCACCTCATTTGGTAGAGAATGAGTAACGTATGACGCGAATGTTTCTGAGAGGTTTGAAACTCAAAATTCGTCAATACCACATTTCTCACGAATTTTCTCTGTATTCAGATGTAGTGAATAGGGCTCAGTTATTGGAGTGGGATTATGAGTCAGCTCAACCAAAAGGTAACGACCAACAACACGATAATAATTGTACCGGTGGCAACGACCATCGGAATAATGATAACCATCGTGGAGGAAATTATCATGCCAGAAATGGTAACCAGTTCGGTGGTAATCATGGCTAAGATAATAGAAGAAATGATTCAAGTGAAAAATTCAAGAAGAGAAGATTTAACGATGATGGGAAGACGCCGGCACCAGCACCAGATGTCTATTATGGTTACTATCTTTGATTGTATCAATGTTTTGATCTTCATTCATTAATTTTACTCCACTATGGTTTATTATGGAGTATTTTTGAACTTGGATTATCTAAAGTACGAATCCCTAATCTTTGTCCTTTTATCTCATTGGATTCGTTCTTTAAAATATTTTTCATCATCCTCAGTCTTTAATGGTGATACTTGATGAATATCTTCATTCAGAAGTGCAAAGATGAATGATTATTCGATGAATATCTTTGGCCCAGAAGTGCAAAGATGGGAATGAGTGTTGAGATGAACATGACCAATTGGTGATACAAATGAATATCTTTGGTCCGTAAAGTAAAGATGAATATTTGGTTCAAGATATATATTGATTGATGTTATAGGGATAAAATATTGATGATGGACATTTAAATCATAGAAGATAGTAGATTTCATTCTCTACTTAACTTTTCTAATGAATTATTTTTTTTGCTGCGAATATTAATCTAAAACTTGTTGTCCATTATATTTTATCTGATTTGTTGAAGGCTAACGATAATTTGTCGTTCATTATCTTAGTCATAATATTCTTTAATTACTAGGCTAGTTGAGCTCACCATTTTCTTTTTTGTTCCATTTTTCTTCTCAGGAGGCGAGAATATAGCGGGAACTAGTCGATGTATGAAATGATGGTTCTAGACAGTTGTTTTAGTAGTCCTCACTATTTTTGTAAAATAATGTATTAATAATTATAATGAGGACTTATTTGAGTGTGGATATTGTTTAGAAGACAATATTTGTATTTAAACTCACAGTATATGTGTTGTCGTATTTTGCATAACAATTATAATAATAAGGTTGTAGTTATTTTCTATATCATGTATTTGACGACTTAAAATGAGTAATGTATACCTATTTTAGGGCGTCACAGATTGCATTGCTTAAAAATAATAAAATGAAATCATCAAACTTAATTATTGTAGTTTCCAATTTGGGAGGTGAGGTGAATTACCTATGATTAAAAATAGGGCCCACAATATAGATGTATTTTGAGTATATATAAGACCTTACCTAAACCTACTAGTTTTTAAGTATAAAAATACAAATATATTGTATTTTAAATGAAATTATTTACACAAAACAAAAATACTTTGTATTATATTATGTATTTATCCTTGTCACTAATGTAGTGTTTCTCTTTTCTCTACTTCATCAACTTTTTTCTATTCTTGTGTTTTTTATTGGTTGTTTTTTTCAAGAATCTTACTATGTATTGCAAGATTTTTTTTGTCCACGTATATTAATATATGAGATTGAGTAAAATTATAAAATTGGTCCACCACCATATTAAATAAATCGTTAAAATATTACCAAACATAATTATCCATATAACTTGTAACTAAAAAATCAACATATAAAATCCCAAGCAATCATTTCATTTCGCTTTTTAATTTTTGAAATTGACATTAATATTCAAAAATTTGAGAAGCAATATAAATTCAGGACATAAATAAAAATAGAGAATAAATGTGAGATCTCTGCATGACCACATATGTAGATATTAAGTGGTGGTAGCACCAGGCAGCAGCTAAACTTTGCCTGGAGAATTTTGAGGACTAGGGTCATCAATCTGAAAGGGGGCCCAAAGCCAGCCAAAGCCATCAAGTCAATATATGGTCGGTAGTGTCAATATCATGAGTGAGGTTAAACTTTTCGGATCCTCAAATCTTTGATCACTTGTTGTTCACGCCAGCGAAATAATGGTCCAACAGTATTGAATTGTTAAAGCATTAAAGAATTCAATTAACAATTATATTTTGTTTTCAAAAAATAAACGGCCTTAAATTACTAGTTCAATAGTATCTCCTTAGATTATTATAAATCACCACAAGCTTACCTAAAAAATAATAACTAACTATATTATTGTTAGTAATTTAATTCCTTATATATAAATAAAAATTTTCTCTATCTTTCGATATGAAATTAGAATATTATAATAACCTAATGTTGTCGATTAGCGTAAGCCTTTTTTAAATAAGAAGATCATGTCAAACTCAGTAAATAAGTATATGCTGCCTTAAGATTTGTGATTTAGAAAGAGAAACAAAAAATAATTGTTATTGATATGATTATCGTATGAATTTTGCTATATATAAAGACAATTTTATGTTGATATTAAATCCTGATGAGTGTGGATACATATGATTGGAAGAAGTAAATAAAGAATCCACACGTTACAATTCTTTTTATCACTCCTCAATTCAAATCGAAAGTAGTACCTAACTTACTTTTGCTTGCATCGCAATATTTGATTTACATACCAAAAATGATAACATTAATCTTCTCTCTAAATAAAGCCCCCGATATCCACATTAACTTTCCTGTTTGACTTTCTCATATTCAATCATTAAGTTTTGATGATAAAATATTTAAATACTAAATTATTTTATGGTATTTCAGGTATTTGTTGATAAAAGAACATTGACGGGATTTTCAATTGGACGAAGAAGTTTTCTCTTTACTAGGAAAACCAATGTAAGATCAATTGTATAGTAGTTGATTTTTTCATTTAAAGGCTCTAGGACATATTATTGCATTATATTTTATTATATGTCTTAAATGGAAAATGTTTTTAAAAACTAATGAAAAAAAAAAGATGGGATTTAACATTAATATGTATCATCTAGTTCAAAAGAAATTAATGTTGCATGATATATACACGTGGTTATATGGCATGTCTAGTAATAGCTTAAGATGGTAGTTTAACGAGGTTGTATACTGACATGTTATGGGTGGTTTTCTAGAAAAGCAATTATGATTTTTTTGGAACTATGAAGATATTGTTTGTTAGAAAAAGGAGTGTGATGTCACGTCTTTCTAATTACTCCTTTTTGATTGCTTCACGTCACTTTTATATGGTGAGATAAAATCAAAGTGGTTATATGAAGAAGTTATCTCTTAAAGGTGTTGTTGATTTATTCAAACTGCATTAGCTAACAAAGTGTCTGGATATATATTGGACTAAGTCCAGTTTTACCGTTGTGGGTATTTTCGTTGGTTTTTAATTAGAACATATCTATATTAACGGTAATATAATATTGGCTATAAATCAGTGTTTGCATGTTTTGTAAAAACACAACTCACGAATTATTATTGCACTTATTATTGTATCTGAGCTAATTGATTTACTGAGTGCAATTCTTGAAAAGCTAAGCAATTTAATTTCTGGTATTAGTTGGGCACTGTTCGGTAAGAAATTAATTGTTTATCTATTGTGTGCTAATTGATCATTGCATATAATTGAGCCTTTAATTGTTAAATTGATTATTCTTGCATTGATCATAGACCTCTATATTTGTATTGAATTTTCTGTTTAGACTAAGTGTAGTCTAAAGGTTTTAATCCTAGTGGATTAGAGAGAAGGTTTGCAAACAGGTTCAAGGAAGCAAAGGTGCTTGAAGAGTGCATCGGTGCACAAGGAGCAAGAGAGCTCAAGGGAAATTAATTGTTAATTAATTTTTGTTAGAATCTGTTTTGTAATCTGTATTTATTTATAAAGAAATAAATAAAGTGAGTCTCCAATACTAGTTGGTATTGGGACGTGGACTAGCTATTATTATAGAGGGTAATAAATGAACCACGTAAAAAATCTTGGTGTTGATTTTATTATCTGTTTTACTTTAAAATCGCATAAGTTACTTAATTATCTTAATTTGACTACTTGCATTAAATTAAGATAATTCTTTAACATCAAGTATTTTAGGCTATATTAATTTAATAAGCTGATTTCAATCATTATAGTAGCCTGAGATTAATAGAATTTAAAAAGTTGGTCATAGATTGCTCTCACACTTATTCAACCCCCCCTTCTAAGTGTGCCTAGTTAAATTTCATTTGGTATCAAAGCTTGGCTCTACTTATCTTGGTCTTAAAGGTGACTTGTAGGGAAAGATTCTGACATGGCACAGTTCGGGAACAACAATCAAGAAGGTCAATCAACCAATAGGCCTCCTTTGCTATTTGGAACGGAAAATTATAACTTCTGGAAGTTCAGAATGAGGATCTATCTTAAAAGATATCCTTGGGAATGGTGGGTTGTGGAGAACGGACCAGTTATTCCACGAAGAGATGATGGGACACCAAAGATTCTATTTGAAATGGATTCAACCAACATGTGGTATACTCTAGTGGTAAGTCATGAAGGTACTTCCAAAGTACGAGAAGTCAAACTGAGTATGCTCATGCATGATTATGAAATGTTCAAGCTCGAAAAAGATGAAACCATCAAGCTAGCTCAAGCAAGATTCCTAGTCCTCATAAACTCCTTGAAATTACTGGACAAGACTATTCCTCAAAGTGAAATCAACCGTAAGTTGCTTCAGGCTATGCCCAAAAGGTTTGCTTCTAAAATCACTACTCTTTAAGATTCTGCAACTATTTCTACCATAGATACTTTAACTCTGTTTGGTGAATTAAAAGAATATGAACATCAGTTGAATAGATATGATGATGAGGAGGAAACTCCTCGAAGAAAGGTCTTAGCTCTTACTGCAGATAATGAAGAGGAGCTAGATGATGACTCAGATAAAGAAATAGCAATGATGTCAAGAAGACTCAAAGGACTACTACAAAGGAAGAACAAGAGAAGAAATATGTTCAACTCAAATAAGTCCAAAGGAAAGCAAACTGAAGAGACATGCTTTGAATGTGGACGTCCTGGTCATTTCAAGAAAGATTGATTTCAATTGAAGAACAAAGGGAAGACATACTACAAAGACAACAAGAAGAACAAAGCTCTTGTGACTTGGAGTGATGAGGAATCCGAAGTGGAGATCGATGCTAAAGATGAGATAGCACAAGTATGCTTCGTAGGAATTGAAGGTGAATCTAATCAGGTATCTTTTAATGTTTTGAACTCATTAGAACAAGAAAATAAGAAGTTAAAAGAAAAGAATGCATGCTTAAAAGGTTTAGTTAATACTTTAATGAGTGAGGTTGATTCACTAATAGATGAAAAGAAAGAAATTGAAAAGGAATATACTTGTAAAGAAGAAATGGTTTTGATTGCTAAGATTGATTATTTAGATAATTATAACAAAATACTTTTCAATAAGGTAAATTTCTTGAATAATGAAGTCCAAAAATTGACTAATGAGTTAAAAATGAGAGATGTGTGTATTGATGCATTTAGTGATAAATCTCCTGATAAAACCTTTCCTAAAAACGAGCTTAAAAAAGAAATAGCTTCATTAAAATTATCTCTTGCTAAATTTGTCCAAGGTGAAGAAAATTTGAATGTCATATTAGGTAAACAAAGACCTAGTTTTGAAATACAAGGAATTGGTTGTGACCCTATGCATAAAAAGAGTAATATAAAAATGCTAAAATCAAAGTCACGATTTAGTTTAAATTATTGCTCTCCTTTCACGACTTGTAAGCATTGTGGTATTAAAGGTCATTTAGATATAAATTATTTTAAGAAACGAAATAAGGTTAAAAAGGTATGAATTAAAAAAAATGATTTGCTTGCTACTAACATAAGTGGACCCAAAAAGATATGGGTACCAAAAGGATAAATTATTCTTTCTTGACAGGTATGCTTAAAGGCAAGAGTTCCATCTCAAAAATGGATTCTTGATAGCGGATGTTCTCGGCACATGACAGGTGATAAGTCAAAATTCGTAGAACTAAATATCAAGAAGAAGAATGGAACGGTTACTTTTGGAGACAACAAAACCTGCGAGCTAATTGGAAAAGGTAAAATCGATAATGGCAAGGTAAGTATAAATAATGTGCATCTTGTTAATGGCCTTGAATTCAATTTAATTAGTATTAGCCAATTAATGAATAATGGTCATCAAGTTAACTTTGAAAAAGATAAATGCACAATATTTCATGGTACTAACAATGCTACTCTAGTTGCACAAAGAGAAAGAAATATATACACTCTTGATTTTGAGCAACAGGATGAAGAGCTATGTCTTACATTTGTACAAGATGAAGCTTACTTATGGCATAAAAGGATGGGATATGTTCACATGGACTTAATCAAGAAACTATCCTCAAAGAATCTCGTCAAAGGATTGCCAAGAATCAGGTTTGAAAAGAAATGAATATGTATTCCTTGCCAATTGGGAAAACAAGTAAGAACTTTTTCAGAAAAGAATATGATATCACCCTCTTCTCCTTTGCAACTACTTCATCTTGATTTATTTGGTCCGGAAAGGGATTCAAGCATTAATGGTAAATTCTATGCTTTTGTAATAGTTGATGATTTTTCAAGATACACATGGGTATTATTTTTGAGAACTAAGGATGAAGCATTTAAAGAATTTGAAAAACTAATAAGAAATCTTGAAACAAAGTATAGCTATAAACTTATTAGAATTAGAAGTGATCATGGTACTGAGTTTCAAAAAGATTTTATAACCTTTTGTGATCAAAGGGGTATTAGCCATGAATTTTCAAATTTCAAGGACTCCTCAACAAAGCGGAGTGGTGGAAAGAAAGAATAGGACTCTACAAGAGACCGCAAGAACTCTACTACAAGAAAGTAAGCTTCCAAAGAAATTTTGGGTCAAAGCAGTAAGTACATCATGTTATGTTTTAAATAGAGTTCTCATTCGTCCTATTATTTTTAAAACACCTTATGAGCTTCTAAATAATAAAATTCCAAATATAAGTTATTTCAAAGTGTTTGGTTCGAAATTTTTCATCTTAAATACAAATGATAACTTGGGAAAATTTGATGCTAAGTCATACGAAGGAATTTTTATTAGTTATTCTCAAAATAGTAAGGCTTATCGTATCTATAATATTAGAAAGTCATGTGTAGAAGAATCTGTTCATATCACTTTCAATGAGACTAACAATGATCTTCCAAAAGAAAGTGAAGATGATGCAGGAAATTTAGCGACAGACAGAATTCCAACAAACCGAAAAGAACAAAAGCAGAGACTAAATGAGCAAGCCAGAAGCCGAAATGGACAACTAGCAGGAACGTGAACCTGAAAATTTGCAAGAAGCTGAAGATGAATCTCATGATCAAGAGGAAGTTTTACAAGATATTCAAATGCCAAAAATAGCTAGATATGTCAAGAATCATCCTCCGGAGAATATCATTGGAGATATCAACAAAGGTGTAACCACACGAAGAGGTTTACAAAATCATTGTGCATTCTCTGCATTTTTGTCACAGGTTGAGCCAAAGAATGCAAAAGATGCAGTACTTGACAAAAATTGGTTATTGGCAATGCAAGAAGAACTTTAACAATTTGAAAGATGCCAAGTATGAGAACTTATGCCTCTTCCAAAAGATGCGTCTATCATTGGTACGAAATGGGTATTCAAAAACAAGCTTGATGAGCACGAAACAATCACTCGCAACAAAGCAAGGCTAGTAGCCCAAGGGTATAACCAACAAGAGGGAATCAACTATGAAGAAACCTATGCACCAGTGGCTAGGTTAGAATCAATCCAAATTTTGTTGGCGTTTGCATGCTACAAAAAGTTTAAACTGTATCAAATGGACGTAAATAGTGCTTTTCTCAACGGATACATTAATGAAGAGCTGTATGTAAAGCAACCTCCTGGATTAGAGCATGAAAAGTATCCTAATCACGTCTACAAATTAAAGAAAGCATTTTATGGCTTGAAACAAGCTCCAAGAGCGTGGTACGACAGGTTAAGTAAGTATCTCTTGTCAAATGGATTTATTAGAGGTAAAATAGATTCTACATTATTTATTAAGCATAAAAATATAGATATCATTATTGTTCAAATATATGTAGATGATATAATTTTTGGTGCTACTAATGATCATCTTTATGAGTGGTTTTCCAAGTGCATGCATAAAGAATTTGATATGAGCTTAATGGGTGAACTCAACTACTTTTTGGGACTTCAAATCAAGCAAACGAAGGACGGAATTTACATCCATCAAACCAAATACACAAAAGAATTACTCAAGTGATTTGGCTTTGAAGGATCTAACTCAAAAGGTACACCTATGAGCACATCAATAAAGCTCACAGCTGATGACAAAGGTATTGATATTGATATAACAAAATATCGAGGTATGATTAGATGCTTGTTATACTTAACTACTTCTAGGCCTGATATAATGTATAGTGTTTGTCTATGTGCAAGATTTCAGGCAAAACCCAAAGAATCACACTTAAATACTATTAAAAGAATTTTGAAATATTTAAGTGGTATTATTAATTTAGGGTTATTTTATCCAATTTCCAATCACTTTGAACTAATAGGTTAGTCAGATGCTGACTATGCAGGATGTCAAATCGATAAAAAAAGTACGAGTGGTGCTTGTACTTTCTTGGGACAAAGTCTCGTATCATGACATAGTAAAAAGCAAACCTCAGTTGCTCTTTAACTACTGAGGGTAAATACCTAGCTGCAGAAAGTTGTTGCTCTCAGATATTATGGATGCAACAAACTCTATGTGATTTTGATATATTATGTGATTTTGTGCCTATTTATTGCGATAATTCTAGTGCTATAGATATATCTAAAAATCCTGTATTACATTCACGAACAAAGCACATAGAAGTTAGACATCATTTTTTAAGAGATAATGTTTCAAAAGGTCTAATTAAATTGATTTTTATTCCAACTAAAATTAAATTGCAGATATTTTTACTAAACCATTAAGTGAAGATAGGTTTTTCATGCTGCGAAGAGAACTTGGGATGTGTACTGCATGATTTTTAAATATATGTATTAGTGTTATCCTAGTATTGCATGTATATCGTATTAACTGTTATTAATTAGGATAATTATGTTTTCGGTTGATCACTTAATTTATGGACGCGAGAATCAAGGAGTATATCATAACTAGTTCTGGAAACCGAAAAGACTGGACGGCTGAAGGGTTTTCTAAGGAGATGTGTGCATACATCTCATCATAGTTTTTGAAATTTGAAAAGACGAGTTGGCTGCGGTTCTTGAGAAACGTAAAGCCTTAAGAGACGTAAAGTCTTGGGAGATACATGCATTCATTTATTTATATACTTTGTATTTTTTTCTTTTTATATCTTTTATTTCATCTGATTCTATCTTACCCTCTCATATTGCTCTTCATCTGAAATCTTCAATCAATATGAGAACTCGTACACACAAGAGATCGTTGATGGAATTCGATGACGAACAAACAATCGTGCCTCCCCACTCTACTGCCGGACCATCTCGACAGAAAAGGAAAATGAATAGGACTGTGTCGTCAGAGGAAGAGTATTTGGACTCTTGACGATCGATCGTCCACTTTCGATCCATCAACGCCTAAATCTATCGGACCTCTCTACGACGCCGATTCGGATCTTCCAAGCCGGAAGTTTCACCTCCTCCTATTTCGGTAAACCCTAATCTGTCCTCTGATCTTCCTGACAACTTCTTTCGGAGTAATGCTTATGAGGTTCGTTTTAAAAATGTTATTTTTCAAAAACAATTGGTTTATGAAAAATCAGTGGATCAAATCTGTTTTCATGAGTCTCCTTTGAAAGCTTTGTTTGAGTCTTGTCGTATCTCTTCCATGCTCTTTCCTCCTTCTATTGCATATCCCAGATTAGTTCAACAGTTTTATACTAATCTGGAATGTCATGGGGAGTTTTATACTTCATTTTTTAAGGGAAAGTCTTTGTATTTCACTGTCATGGACTTCGGTAGCATTTTAAACATTCCATTCACTGGTGATTGTCCATTCACTCGAAAAGGGTTTGTTCATTCTCCTTTTTCTCCTTTGGAACAATTATAAATTGTCATAGATAATCCTCTGTTAAGTGATGTTTTTACTCCCAAAACCGTAGATGTTTCTCCTCTTGCTTGTGTAATCCATCACCTTATTCGGTTTAATCTTTTGCCTCGTTTAGGTGGTAGTGCTGATTTTACTTATCAGGATTTAATCATTGTTGCTATGATTTTAAAAGGTCTGTCTTTTAATTTAGCCCAAATGTTGATTCATCAAATGACAAGTTGTCTGAGAAAAACCAAAACTTGTTTGCCATATAGTCCTACTCTCACCACTTTCTTTAATCACTTCAAAATCTCTTTTGAAAATGAACTTTCTGTTGTTGTGAATGATTCACTCAGTGTCAGTACTCTAAAATTGTCTCGTATCACTTTGATTGATGGTCAATTTGTCCATGTTAATTCTGAGAATCCTCCAATTTTAATTCCATCCTCTCCTGTTCAGCCCCCCAATCAATCTTCATCTGAAATCATTGACATGTTGAAACTGGTGCTTAGTAATCAAGAAAAAATGCAGGCTGAAATGACTGGCCTTCACACCCGAATGAATATGTTGGAAAAAGGCAAATTGCTTTTGGGTGCCCCTGAAATTAACAAACTGTACCATAATCTTTAAGATGAGTTCATTGACTTACAGACAGGCTTTGAACTGCAAACCACTGCTTTGGCAGAGGTTATGCAGAGAAGGCTTAATCGAAATTCCTGTAAGTTAAGTCAAGAGATAAAGTTTGTCAGTAACCAAATAGGGGAATTGGCTGAATTCATTTCTACTCGTTTCAATGATGTGGGATCTAAACTCCATATGCAGCGTAAACATTCTACCGTCACAGAATGGGTTCATTGTAACTGGCTTGCTAAATACATTGGTGAATTTCTTGACATGCCCTTACCTGCTGGAACTTTCATTCCAAGACCTACGCATTTCTTTGTTGATCCGAGTGTGTATTGAAAAGGTTCATCGTCTTTAATCACCGAACCCTATTTCACAAAGAAAGAGGTCTTTTGTAGCCTTGATTGTGGTAGATCTCGAAGAATGACTTACTCTCCTTTTTGTTTGATTACAAAGGGGGAGAGTTGATGATTTATGATTATTTCTGTTTATTTTTTTTGGATGATTATGGACGGATTTTAAACTGACTGTTGTTTGTTTTTGGTGTGCATCACCAAAAGAATGTTTAATTTGGGATTTTAAATATTTGATATATTTGCAGTAGATATTTTGATATTTGATGGACTAACAATTACTGCAGGTAACAAATTTACTGAAAATTGAATTTCAAATTTCAGTACCCTGAAATGATATTATTGCATGGATTTAGGGGGAGTGAATTATGTTATGCATATATTCAAGGGGAGTTCATGAAAGTTAAACAATTTTGGGTTGTCATCATCAAAAAGGGGGAGAATGTTGACTTTGTCATATTCAATCCTTAAGTTTTGATGATGAAATGTTCAAGTACTAAATTGTTTTATGGTGTTTCAGGTATTTGTTGATAAAAGAACATTGGCGGGATTTTCAATTGGACGAAGATGTTTTCTCTTTACTAGGAAAATCATTGTAAGGTCAATTGCATAGTAATTGATTTTTTCATTTAAAGGCTCTAGGACATATTATTGCATTATATTTTATTATATGTCTTAAATGGAAAATGTTTTTAAAGACTAATGAAAAAGAAAAGATGGGAATTAACATTAATATATATCATCTAGTTCAAAAGAAATTAATGTTGCATGATATATACACGTGGTTATATGGCATGTCTAGTAATAGCTTAAGATGGTAGTTTAATGAGGTTGTATACTGACATGTTATGGGTGGTTTTCTAGAAAAGCAATGATGATTTTCTTGGAACTATGAAGATATTGTTTGTTGGAAAAAGGAGTGTGATGTCACGTCTTTCTAGTTACTCCTTTTTGATTGCTTCACGTCACTTTTATATGGTGAGATAAAGTCATAGTGGTTATATGAAGAAGTTATCTCTTAAAGGTGTTGTTGATTTATTCAAACTGCATTAGCTAACAAAGTGTCTGGATATATATTGGACTAAGTCCAGTTTTACCATTGTGGGTATTTTCGTTGGTTTTTAATTAGAACATATCTATATTAACGGTAATATAATATTGGCTATAAATCAGTGTTTGCATGTTTTGGAAAAACACAACTCACGAATTATTATTGCACTTATTATTGTTTCTGAGCTAATTGATTTACTGAGTGCAATTCTTGAGAAGCTAAGCAATTTAATTTCTGGTATTAGTTGGGCACTGTTCGGTAAGAAATTAATTGTTTATCTATTGTGTGCTAATTGATCATTGCATATAGTTGAGCCTTTAATTGTTAAATTGATTATTCTTGCATTGATCATAGACCTCTATATTTGTATTGAATTTTTTGTTTAGACTAAGTGTAGTCTAAAGGTTTTAATCCTAGTGGATTAGAGAGAAGGTTTACAAACAGGTTCAAGGAAGCAAAGGTGCTTGAAGAGTGCATAGGTGCACAAGGAGCAAGAGAGCTCAAGGGAAATTAATTGTTAATTAATTTTTGTTAGAATCTGTTTTGTAATCTGTATTTATTTATAAAGAAATAAATAAAGTAAGTCTCCAATACTAGTTGGTATTGGACGTGGACTAGGCTATTATTATAGAGGGTAATAGCTGAACCACGTAAAAAATCTTGGTGTTGATTTTATTATCTGCTTTACTTTAAAATCGCATAAGTTACTTAATTATCTTAATTTGACTACTTGCATTATATTAAGATAATTCTTTAACATCAAGTATTTTAGGCTATATTAATTCAATAAGATGATTTCAATCATTATAGTAGCCTAAGATTAATAGAATTTAAAAAGTTAGTTATAGATTGCTCCCACACTTATTCAACTTCCTTATAAGTGTGCCTAGTTAAATTTCACTTCCCTCTAAATAGAGCCCTCGATACCCAGGTTTGTATTTCAGTTTGATGTTAATTGCAATCTACATTCGACACATGTGAATATCAGTGATCATAAAATTATTTTCCTTAGCTAATTACTCCAATTAATAAACCTATATTTGTTCCAACCATATCAAGCCATACATATAACAAAGAGACAGATATTTATTGAAATATAAAAAGGTTTACACCTGGGTGAAATTCATAATTTAGAGGTTTATCATATATTCAGCATTCATGTTAAAACATGATAAGAAGATTCCATGTCATGATATTGTTTTAGTTTTTTGAGCTAGAATATGTCAGTTTATTTGTTCAAGATATTTTGCTGTTCAAATGATTTGATTCATAATGCGAATTCAGAACAAATATGTGTAATAATGAAGGGAGCTAGGTCCCAGCAGCAAGTAAAAGTTGCAGGCTTTGAGGAATCTGGTCAATTTTGATGGCCCCAAATATGATCATAGATAGGCTCAACGGTCGGTAGTGTCAATATCATTTACTAATAAGTGAGTGCTAACGGTCGGTGTGCAAGTGCAATGAACTTGAGAACAAGGGCATCTGAATGTCTTTGCGCATCTCTTTTATATATATAGGAGAAAACAAAAGAAAATTGATATTTTCACAACATTTTTTGATATTTACACATAAAAAGTGTTGTTATAGATGTATAGTGACGATGAAAATTTAATTATGTAAATAAGCACACCTAAAAGGGGTGAATATGTGTCTAAACTAAAACGTGTTTAACAATTACTAATTTTTTATTTCCTATTTCAGTACTAAAACAGACTGTTGAAACTAGTGTTTTATAGTGTCTACTTTAGAGCAAATTTTACTTTTCTTATAATGCAGTAAGAAAAAAGCAATGACAGATGGTGTCTGGATTAGATCAAAATATATTTTAGTTATAATGCAGACATATGAAATGTGTGTGAGATAATGTCTAGATTAGTACACTTTATTCTATCAGGAGAAAACTATTACGTGAATGTGTTTAAATGCAAAGTGAGACTCAAATGATCAAACCACAAGAATTAACAAACCACAGACACAAGGATTTTTACGTAGTTCAATCTCTAATCTCTAGTCTAGTGGCCTACCTCCACGTCAAATATCAATTAGTATTGAAGACTCTTTTTTTTAAACTTTAGAATTCAATTAATTACAAATAAAAAGAACTCTCTGTTCAAAGTATCTTCACTGATAGACACCACTGCCTCTTTGTAACTTTGCAACCTTTGCACCTCTGCAACCTTGAAAGCTTTTTTTTGAACAGACCCTATTGTTGGTTTTCATATTCTATAATTTTGATGATGACAATATGCATAAGTATATGATTTATTAAATAAGATAAATTGATTTTGGAATGGGTTGTTGGAAATAATTTATAATTAGTTTAGTATATAATATTTTAATATGTTTATGCATGAAGATTATATAATGGATTGCATGGATTATATTATGGGTTGATTTCATAATGGATTATAATTTGTTGCTTTGTATGGTGTCCCGTTTCATTTGTTTCACTTAAGATAACCTGGAAGAGTGTATTACCTATTTTTAGCCCAAAGGAGTTTTACTACATATTAGAGAGTTACTTATTTCTCTAATATATAACTATTACTAAAATAGGTTGTTTTAATTTGAGACTGTTAAGGAATTTGATACCATCTGTTACAGTTCTTTATGGAAATTGATATAGCTGTAGAATATCTTTTATTCATCTGTTTTGCTGTTATATCTAAATATGTTTTGTTGTGAAGACCAATTAGAATCTAAATTGGAGTATTTTAATGAGATTGGAATTGGTATTTAATTCAAAGTAAAATGTAACAAGTTGGTTTCTAAACCTTATCATTGATATTCTATTTCCTTAATATTAGCCTGATTATCTTTTAATTAATATGGCTGGGATATATCTTTCTAATATATATTACATGACTAATAAGATTTTCAATTAGAGAATATTAAGGAAGTCCTCTCTAAATAGAAGTTTGTTTGTCATCATTGAAGGAATCCAATATTACTGAGATTTATTTTAATATATATATATATATATATATGGTTACCAATTCAAATTTAATTTGGAGATTATCAAGGAATCAGGTTTATTTCGAATTTGAATTGTTAACAGGTTTTCAGTTATTAAAGGAGTATTAGCTCTAACAGTGTTATTCTTTGATATACTTGACTCCTTTATTTCAGCAAATAATATATGATTATCTATATAATGCTGAGTATTATTTATCTATTAGTCAAGCTAACAGATATCTATTATAGTGGAACTAGTCGTTGCCTCATTTCTTATATATATATATGCAGTTTGCACGGCTAAAGGATGGATAAGACTACAAAGCTGAAATTCACAGAGCATTCTTCCTGAAACTATCTGAGTCATATTAAGTTATTGTGTCATACCTTAGGTCTCAGATTAATAGCAGAGTCTTGTAATCTATCCCATAATATTTATTGTAAATAAAGTACAAGTCTAGGTTGGCTTAGGGGATTTGTTATTGTAATATTCAGTCTGTTCAACGAAGGTATCAAAGTCTCAGAGGTGAGAGGCATTGCAGAAGTGCAAAGGGGGGCAGAGGTGTCCAATCGATCGTCGTTGTAACAGGGAGTTTTATTTTCCGTGTAATTGCTGAATATTATTTTAATAAAGTGAGTCTCCAATACCATTTGGTATTGGACGTGGATTAGGCCACTAGAGTAGAGGATATGGATTGAACCACGTAAAAATCTTGGAGTAATTTACTGTTCTTTTCTTTTCTGTTATATGCTTTAGTATTCTGCAGATTCTGGTTTAGTTCGTGCTCAAAATTATACTAAAACAGACAGGTATTAGTTGTCCGATTATAACAGACGAAGAACATATACTAATACAGATAGGGTTAGCCTGTCTGATTATAGTTTGCATTAGTAAACTTCAAAAATTGACCACTGTAGATTACTTTTGGGTATTTACACATATTTACCCCTCTAAGTGTGCTTAATTACAGAATTGCACCTATCCACTATTGGAACGACCAAGCTAAACACTGCTTGAACTCAGAATTTATTACAAAGTATTTTGAATACACTATGCTATGATTTTTCAGCTACTAAAGAATTAATAATAATGGAACTGACTTGCTGGAAATTGACTCTAATAACACTAAATGTAGATATCTCTGAATATTAGCTTTTAAGTTTTCTGATATGTTTTTCAAGTGTAAGTGTGTACCTTTTTTAGCCAATAAGAAGTAATATATAGAGAGAGAATGGACAAATGGCTATATATTTTGATTAGCAAGGAATCCTTAACAGATATATCTCTTTAGCCTCTGTTATTGACCAACGAAATTAAAGAAGAAGTTAGCATGAAAATCTCAGTTGATATATCGGTTTTCAGTAACTTAAAGACCCAACAGATATAATATATTAGATATGAAATATATAATATCCTAGTCAAACCAAAATAGCTGAAATAAAGGAACAAAGAATATACCTAATATAGTTTGATCTAATTCTAATAACAAGTCAAAGCATATCAAAGCAATTCTTTATAAGACTCCTTTTCAAATTATATAACATACTCCCTCCGTCCCAAATTAATTGCTCAGTTTTGATTTTTTTAATTCAAATTGACTATTTTTAGAATTAATAATTAAGCATATATAAATATATTTCTAAGATTATAAAAATTGGGGTTAGTAATAAATTGTATATATTTTCTTTTGGTTATAATCTTTTCACCTATATTTTAGCAAAAATAGTAAAAAGATTAGTTTTAAAAATAGTCAATTTGACTTTAAAAAAAGTGGCCCGAAGCAATTAATTTGAGGCGGAGGAGTATCTTTATTTGATTCCAAACATATATATATATATATATATATATATATATATATATATATATATATATATATATATAGGATCTATTACAATACTAACACCTTTGAATTTATCAATTAATGGACTATTAAACAAATTTGAGCCAATCAAGAAATCAACAATTTAATCCATTAAACTGAATATAAACCCAATAATATTATCATCATTAAAAACATAAAATATATAAGCCAACATTCTCCCCCTTTTTGATGTTGACAATATATTATACCTTTTAATAACATGTTTCCTCTAACTCTTTGACTCCTCCTAAATTTATGCATATAAATGACATATATACGAAAGACCATGATACTAACCCTGATAGGATTAAGATGATAGGATGCAGATTTATACCTCATGTCACGGTTGGCAAAATAGATAATAACCAAATTAAATTCTAAAATATCTCTCCCCATTGGCATTATCAAAAAGTGATAAATGAAACCATGCATATCAATCATTAAACACAAGTTGATTAACATAATCATTATCCATATATCTCCCCCCTTGTCATCAATAAAAAATAATTCATATCAATTTAGCTGAATTTAGTTATCTCACCGCATTTGCCAACATTAACATTAGCGCAAGCTTATCACATATAGCAAGTAAACAATATGATCATACATTTTTGATTTGTTACCTATATATCAACATTGTTGTTATTAGTAGTTAGCTTGAAAAGATGTGCTCCTTAGTGTAGCTTTGGATTTTATATTTTCATAATTAAATCTCTTCAATAGCACTTCTTTTGATCATCCCAATGTGGAGGTCTTTAAAGCTCAGGTTAGGAAGATGATTTTTCACAATTCTAGTTGTTCTTGGAAGACTTCCATTGGTCATTTGCTCTTCTAGTTCTTGTTCTGGTATGTCAAATTCTACTTCAGAAATTTTGTCTGTTTTCTTCTAAAACAGATGGGTCGAGCTGTCTGGATTTAGGTGTCTGCATATCTGAGTTTTCTTTTAAAATGCAGAATGGCCAAAGTATCTCGATTTCATCTATCTTTACTCGATGCGACGAATTGTTTGTCTAGATTCAACTATTTGTTTTCCAAATTCTAGATCATTTATCTATTTTCCTGCAAAGTCTCCATCCCCTTCTTTTGATAGATCAAGGTCAAAATCATCAAATAAAATATGAACAGATTCCTCAACCCTCTATCAAGATTATAATTTGTATTAAATATGGAGTACTTAACATAATAAAAACTTTAAAATAAATGATATTATGAACCCTTATGATACGAAATTCATATATCTAATTAAAACTTTATTTAAAAAGCAACATGAGGTACTTACAGATTCCGCCAAATAATTTATAGGTAACTTACTCTCTCAAAGTAAAGTACTATCCATCTCCATTTTGACCTTGTGACATCTACAAAACAAATAAATAGTCTCTACCTTTTTGGTACCCAAATCTTCTTGGGTCCTTTTGGGTTAGTAGCATATAAATCACATTTTTGCCCAAATTTGTTTTATTTTAATATTATTACAATTAGAATCAAAATGACTTTTAAAACCACATGATTTTTACAAGTAACAAATGGTGAACAATAAAGTGGTTTATGCCTTGATTTACTATTAATCATTCTAATATTATTATTAGATCTATTTACCATATTTTTAATAGGATTATACCCAATTCCTTGTTTATCAAGACTAACCTTTGTGCCCCCAACATTATATTTAATTTTTTATCCTTGTACAAATTTTGCAATATCCTTTTTCAAAGATATTATTTCTTCATTATTATCATTATGTTGGACATTCATCATTTTTTCATCATTAAAAACATTTATGCATACATATCTCATTTTTAATTTTTCTTTTAAAAATTTCATTTTCATTTTTAAGATATTCATTTTCTTTTATCTCTTCAATAAGTGACTCAACTTCATTTATTAGCTCATTTACGCAGTTCTTAAAATAAACAGTTTTCTTTTTGAGCTGTTGATTTTTATTTTGTAAAGCAATATAATCAGGCATAGATATTTCAAAAGGTTCATTAAAATGAAAATTGTTTACCTCGAGTTGATCATCATCTTCTAGTCCCAGGAAACATAATTGGACAATTTTTTCTTCTTGTTCTGTTTTGGACTTACTAGAGTTGATTTACCATTTTGATTCTTCCTTTGAAGTAGTCTCTCGAGTTTTCTTGAGAGTATTTCAATTTTCTCATCAAAATCTTCGTGATCACCTTCATTGTTGCTCTCGACTTGAAGTGCCAATATCTTATTTATTGGTGCTTCATCTTCTTAATCATATCTTCTTAGTTGATTTTCAAATTCGTCAAGCACTCCAAATAAAGTGAGAGTTTCCATGGTACTGATTGTTGTTGAATCTTGAAGAGTTGTAACCTTTGGTGCAAATCGTTTAGGCAGGACTCTAAGAAGCTTTCTGTTTATTTCCCTTTGATCAATTTTTTGACCAAGCGTACTTATTGAGTTCATTAGCGTGAGAAATCTCCCTTGAGCTTCATTGATTGTTTCATCATTTTCTAATTTGAATAGCTCATAATCTTGCATTAGCATGCTTAACTTCGCCTCCTTGACTTTGGAAGTACCTTTATGGCTTATATCAATATAGTATCCCATATTTCTTTTTCTCTTTTGCACGATGATACTTTATCAATTCCTACTTGGACCATTCAGCTTAGCAAGGTGTTCATGACTCTTGAGTTGTAGAAAAACATGTATCTTTCGTTTGCATCCATTTTCATGAGAGTCTTGGGTCTATCATCATCTTGTCTTGGAATGACGGGTCCATTATCAACCACCCACCATGCTCATAGGTCTCGCTTCCTAGCAACAGAGGCGGTCTGCAAGTGGTCCTTCTTGAAAGTTTAAAGTATGTCATATGATCTTACCCTACGACCATTGAGAGGGGAGATAAATAGGTGTCTAAACTAAAACATGTTTAATAATGACTAATTTTTAATTTCATGTTTCAGTACTAAAACAGACAGTTGGAACTAGTGCTTTATAGTGTCTGCTTTAGAGCAAACTTTGCTTTTCTTATAATGCAAACAAAATAAAGCAATGACAGATAGTGTATGGATTAGACCAAAGTATATTTTAGTTATAATACAGACAGATGAAATGTGTGTGAGATAATATTTGGATTAGTACACTTTATTCTAGCAGCAGAAAACTATTATGTGAATGTGTTTAAATGCAAAGTGAGACTCAAACGATCAAACCACAAGAATTGAAAAACCACAGACACAAGAATTTTTACATGGTTCAACCCTAACATCTAGTGTAGTGCCTACCTCCACGTCCAATACCAACTAGTATTAGAGACTCTTTTTGTTAAACTTTAGAATTCAATTAATTATAAATAAAAAGAACTCCCTGTTCAAAGTAGCTTCACTGATAGACAACGCTTCCTCTTTGCACCTTTGCACCCCTGCAACCTTAAAATTTCTCTTTGAACAGACTCTATCCACTATTGGAACGACCAACCTAAACACTGCTTGAACTCAAAATTTGTTACAAAGTATTTTGAATACACTATGCTATGATTTTCCAGCTACTAAAGAATTAATAATAATGGAACTGACTTGCTGGAAATTGACTCTAGCTAATAACACTCAATGGAGATATATCTAAATATTAGCTTTTGAGTTTTCTTATATGTACTTCAAGTGTAAGTGTGTACCTGTTTTAGCCAATAAGAAGTAATATATATAGAATGGACAAAAGACTATATATTTTGAATAGCAAAGGAATCCTTAGCAGATATATCTCTTTAGCCTTTGTTATTGACCAACGAATTTAAAGAAGAAGTTAGCATAAAAATCTCAGTTGATATATCACAAGTTTTCAACAACTTAAAGACCCAACGAATGTAATATCCGTGATTTTCATAAATAATAATTAAATTAATAAAAATTTAATATTTATTTAAAATATGTATCTGGTTATAGAAGAGATAATTAATTCAACTGAGTTAAGTATATGATAGTTGAATAATATGGTGAAAATAATAAAAAGCTTAATTTGAGTTTATGAGATATGCTTAGTTTGACATAATGACGGATTTAGTAAATTGTTTGATTAAAGTTGGTTAAGGGATGATTTAAGGATTGACTAATTATTATTATTTCATTTAAGTAAGTATTATGCGTAATTGCATTGTTAGTATGGACTGATTTCTTTAGTAGCCAAACCTAGTTTAAAAGTTTTTTCCAAAAGTGGCGCAATTGCTTTACTACCATCATAGTAATAAACTAAATAAGTAGCAATTGCTTGTAGGTAGCATTAAATCTTTGAAAAATAATTTTTGCTTCATGCATAATTTTCCAAAATGGGATATTAACATTAATAAAATGTGAATAATTGATGTAGTGTGACTATATGATAAAAATAAGATTTTATTATGTGACCTACTAAATTTTATAGATGAGTCTGTGCGACATTATGATTCATGGTAATTCAATTAAATGTGTACCTCAGAATTTCTGAAGAAAGTTAACTTTCAGAAAATAAACATTTGATTTTAATTATTATAATAATTGAGTGTAATTGAAATAATAATTTTGATGGAAAATACTGGGATGATAATACCCAACTATATTATATTTCAGTATATTATGATTAACCCAATGTACATGTATTATATGAGTTGGTGTATATATAACCATAATTAAAATCTAGGAAACAACATTTAGTCATCAAATGTGAAATTATAAGCCAAAAGGGGAAATAAACCTAAGTATAATGAAATCATATTACTGAGTAAATGAATTATCCCAAAATCAGTGTCTCCTCCTATGTATCAGCCGTATATAGGCATTTGGCCTACTCTACCTTGCTTAATATCAGAGTTTGCAAAAGGTTGGTGATGATGGTTGGGGGAGTGGGCTAAATAGTTTCAGTGATTTACTTTCCACCAAATCCTCATGGACCATCAGCTTTTTCTTCTCCCTGCTAAATAAAATTGGTGAACAAAGGCTTTGAACGGATATTAAATTCACTATAAATTAAGCTTTCCTCTTCTCAAATTCATTTGCTAAAATCTTCTGAAAAGTCCATATAGAATGTGAGAGTACTAAGCTAGCAAGTTATCTAAGATTAGAAGTAGGAGTTAGCAAATTAGCTTCAATAGAGGTATAATTCTTAAACATGTTTAAAATTCAAGCATTGATAAATTTCTAGAAATTGCATGAATTAGTTGTTGATTGAAATGTGGAATGGTGTCAACATGTTAGTTAAGTTAGTATGCATGTTTAAGGTACAATGTGATTGATATTGAACATGTTAAGTGAGAATTTTCGAGTATCGACTTGAGTTCTGCAGTTGTAGAGCCTTTCCTGGAATTACCCAGGAAGGGCGCAGCTGCGGCCATCTGGCAGTTCAAGCCGACGCAGCTACGCCGTGCACCAGTCCTAAATTGAGCTTTCTGCTATAATTTGAGAATTCTGACATATTAGTTTGGCTTAAACCTGCATGAAAATAGGTCTAGCATGTAGTGTAAGGTCTCTTTGCATTATGTGGTTTACTTTAGCCTACTTCATGTATATTTTCAAAAAAAAACTCAAAGCTTTGAAGACCAATTTGATAACACTTGTAGAATCTTATATTCTGACCTTGTAGCATAGATATATAGCTGACTTATGAGCATGAAGTGTATTTAGAGTTGTCTTGCATGCTTTGAAATGAGTTAGTATGGATTTTCCAAAGAAAACTTAGAGTTTTGAACATGAACTTTGATGGAACTTGTGATGTTTAAGCTCTGGCCTTGTTAGCATGCACACATGACCTCTTTAACTTTGTTTAAAATGACTTTTGAAAGCGATTCTAAAATGCTTCGTGTGTGCTTGACTTCTTTAACTTTGTTTAAAATGACTTTTGAAAGCGAATTTGAACGTTTCGAAATTATTATACATGAACATAATGTGGTTTACATTCTGGACTTTTGGAAATGCATGCTAGTACTCTTGATGTCACTGAGCTGGCCTATGCGTACACACACCTTGTTAGATACAATGTAAGCTAATCAAGCATAAGTTAAACAAATTTCCAAGTAATGAACTAATATTCACTATGTGTAAATGATGTGAACACATACGAGAATGCATATTTCAGGGTGTATAACCTTCTTATATGAATAGATGGTTAATATTGTTGGCCTCGTGATTTCATGACATTATGACCTTAATTCATTAGAAATTCTAAACTAGAACTATAACATGTAAATTTGAACTTGAAATGATCTTAGAAGCTTGTAAGATCCTTTAACAGGTGTATAATCAATGTGTTAATATCCATGTATGCTAAGGAATGAGACAGAATCAAGAGAGCATAGCTCAACTCTGATCTAGCCAGGGAACAACATAGCTACACCGCCCCGAAGCCTAACTAAAGCGCAGCTACGCCCTCCTGTAGTCTGATCTGACTATTTTGCTTGTGGTCTGAGACATGTAACATGTGTATAATATTATTTTAAGTCATAATAAATGATTAAAATGATGTTTAAAGTGTTCAAGCATGAAATGGCTATGTGAAATCAAGAATCTAAAGTTTTTTTACAAAATTTCTTAATGTTATTCCACAAACTAAGTAAATGGTGGTTATGTAGCTACGCGATGTGATAGCATACTAATGTGTCATCCCATTGGTGTTACTAAGATAGAAATAGATACGTGTCATTAACTTATGTGATCCAACTTGTATGAGATTATGGGTTTATGGCAATTTGTATATCTAATAAATATGTTGGTTACATAACTACGATATAATAGGATTTTCGAAGTGTTGATAAGCCATAAATTGGTAAACTACGCTTAAGGCAAGTTCCCTAACTCTCTTAACTTTATATATTGTGTAAATTCGAATTGTTGCTATATCGACCATATTTACATCGAGCAAATATCTATTACTATTCAGAAATCGATTTTATATCTTGACTTGTTGCAAGCATTGAACTTATTGTTCTTAAAAGCATTGTTAAAATTTGTTTAAGCCATTTGACTCGACTAGACTAATATCATATGTTAGGAAGCTATCCAAACCAATTGTCTTGGTGCGGATTCTTATAAATCTACTAAGAGGAACAACCCTCATTGAAGGGAAAATTATATCACTGTCAGGGAACCGACGTGCGCACATACAATCATGTTTAAATGTTATGCATAACGTGTGGTATTTTGGGCTGATCACCTATTATACTTGTTTTATTGGATTATCAGTAAAATACTGTTAATTCTAGTAAGAGTTCTTGGCCCATAGTGACTGCTCAGTGTTCAATTTCTTGAACTTGAATACGATTAAACCTTTGAATCTTGTTGATATCTTTCGGTCCATAGTGACTCTTATTTCAATCCAAAATAGATATTGAGAACAATTGATACTTCTTGTTATTCTTGAACTATCTTACCCATGAATTTCGAACTTTATACTTGTTCACCCTTATTGCTATATTAATTGTTGGGAAAATATGTTGCTCATTCTTGCTTTCCTTAAACCTTGCAGTTAAGGCAGAATGTAGTGAAACATCTGGCAAGGACAAGGGAAAGGGAAAGGCTAATGAGTAGCTTGTTCTGTTATGATTAAAAGTTATTATTATGTTGTATTGAGAAACGGTTAATTTATGTTTAAGTTATGTTTTAAACTCATTTATGTAATATTGTAATAATGGTTACGAGACCTTGAGACAAGAATATTTATGTTATAACAATGTAAATTATTCTATTATTTCACTGTTTGAGTTTTCTGTTGTTATTAAAGATAAATCGTGATGCACCGAATTCGAGATATTAGTGTCTGAATTTGGGGGCGTCACAACGGATATAATATATTAGATGTCAAATATATAATATCCTAGTCAAACCAAAATAGCTGAAATAAAGGAACAAAGAATATATATACTCAATAGAGTTTGATCTAATTCTAATAACAAGTCAGAGCATATCAAATCAATTCCTTATAAGACTCCTTTTCAAATTATATAACATATCTCTTTACTTTATTCCAAACAGGATATATATATATATATATATATATATATATATATTCAAAAAATCTATAGCAATACTAACACATTTTGAAATTTATCTAGGCACACTTAGAAGAGGGGGTTGAATAAGTGTGGAAGCAATCTATGACCAATTTTTAAATTTTAAACTAGACTATTAATTTCAGGCTACTATAATAATTGAAATCAGCTTACTGAATTAATATAGTCTATTTAGAAAATATCCTGCTGTATTTATAACTTGAATAAAATACTTGGTGTTAAATAATTATCTTAATATAATGCAAGTATTCAAATTTTAATTATTAAGATAATTAAAATGGCTTATGTGATTTTAAAGTAAAGCAAATAATAATATGTCCTAGAGCCTTTAAATAAAAAATCAAATATTATGTAATTGACCTTACATTTGTCTTCCTAGAAAGAAAAAGATTCTTCGACCAATTGAAAATCCCGCCAATGTTCTTTTATCAACAAATACTTAAAACACCATAAAATAATTTAGTACTTGAACATTTCATCATCAAAACTTAAGGTATAAATATGACATAGTCAACATTCTCCCCCTTTTTGATGATGACAACCCAAAATTGTTTAACTCTCATTAACTCCCCCTGAATATATGCATAACATAATTCACTCCCACTAAATCCATGCAACAATATCATTTCAGGGTACTGAAATTTGAAATTCAATTTTCAATAAAATTGTTACTTGCAGTAATCGTTAGTTCATCAAATATCAAAATATTTACTGCTAACAAATATATCAAATATTAAAATCTGAATCCCAAATTAAACATAAAATTTTTAAAATTCGTCCATAATCATCCAAAACCATAATCATCCAAAATAAACATAAAACTCTCCCCCTTTGTCATCAAACAAAAAGGGAAGCAGGTCATTCTTCGAGATCTACCACAACAGCGCGCCGAGCGGCCCTTTGTGTGAAATAGGGTTGGTGATTGGCACAATGTACCTTCTCTACAATGCTCAGATCAATAGCAAATTGGGGAGGCCTGGGAATGACAGTGGCAAGTGGTAGAGGGACATCAAGAAATTCTCCTTGATACTCAGCCAACCAATTGCAATGTACCCACTCCGGGACAGTTAAATTCTTACGCAGCATATACAGTTTAGATCCCACATCATTGAAACGAACAGAAATGAACTCAGCCAACTCCCATATTTGATTACTAACAAACTTTATCTCTTGACTCAACTGACAGGAATTTTGATTAAGCCTTCTCTGCATAACTTCTGCCAAAGCAGTGGTTTGCAGTTCAAAGCCTGCCTGTAAGTCAATGAACTCATCTTCAATATTATTGTACAGTTTGTTAATTTCAGAGGCACCCAAAGGCAATTTGCATTTTTCCAACATATTCATTCGGGTGTGAAGGGCAGACATTTCAGTTTGCATTTTATCTTGATTACTTAGTACCAGTTTCAACATGTCAATTATTTCAGAAGAAGATTGAGTAGAGGACTGAACAGGAGAAGATGGAATCGAGATTGGTGGAGCTGGATTCTCAGAAGTAACACGAACAAATTGACCATCAACCAAATTGATACGAGACAACTTTAAAGTATTGACACTGAGTGAATCATTCACAACAACAGAAAGTTCATTTTCAAAAAAAAGCTTGAAGTGACTGAAGAAAGTGGTGAGACTAGCACTATATGGCAAACAAGTTTTGGTTTTTCTCAGACAGCTTATCATTTGATGAAGCAACATTTGGGCTAAATTAAAAGACAGACCTTTTAAAATCATGGCAACAATGATCAAATCCTGATAAGTAAAATCAGCACTACCACCTAAACTAGGCAAAAGATTAAACCTAACAAGATGATGAATTACACAAGCAAGAGGAGACACATCGACAGTTTTTGGAGTACAAACATCACTCAACAGAGGATTATCTATGACAATTTTTAATTGTTTCAAAGGAGAAAAAGGAGAATGGACAGCCCCTTTTCGAGTAAATGGACAATCACCAGTGAAAGGAATGTTTAAAATGCTACCAAAATCCATGACAGTGAAATACAAAGATTTTCCTTTAACAAATGAAGTGTAAAACTCCCCTTGACATTCCAGATTAGTATAGAATTGTTGAACTAATCTGGGATATGCAACCGAAGGAGGAAAGAGCATGGAAGAGATACCACAAGACTCAAAAAAAGCTTTCAAAGGAGACTCATGAAAACAGATTTGATCCACTAATTTTTCATAAATCAACTGTTTTGGAAAAATAACATTTTTAAAACGTACCTCATACGCATTACTGTGAAAGAAGTTGTCAGGAAGATCAGAGGAAGGGTTAGGGTTTACCAAAATTGGTGAAGGGGTAACCTCTGGTTTAAAAGATGGAGTCGTTGGCTGACCTCGCCGAGAGGGTCCAGATGTTTTTGGCAAAGATGGACTGAAAGTGGACTCATCAGACGCCGAAGAGTCCAAGTACTTTGTCTCTGACGACACAACCTTCTTCATTTTCCTTTTCTGGCGAGATGGTCCAGTAGTAGAGTGGGGAGGAATGTCTGTCTGTTCGTCATCGGATTCCATCATCGATCTCTTGTGTGTACGAGCTCTCATAGCGATTGAAGATTTCAAATGAAGAGCAATATGAGAAAGTAAGAGAGAATCAGATGAAATCTAAGATATAAGGAGAATGAATAGATACAGAGTATATATAATAAATGAATGCATGTATGTATCTTTCCGTCTCCCAAGTCTTTTCGTCTCCCAAGGCTTTACGTCTCTCAAGAACCTCAGCCGACTTGTCTTTTCAATTTTCAAAAACCATGATGAGATTCATGTACGCATACGTCTCCCAAGAAACCCTTAAGTCATCCAAATCGTTTGGGGTTTTCAAAACCAATTATGATAAACTCCTTTATTGTATCCATGATTTAAGGAGTTTAATTTAGCAACCGAAAATATAATTATCCTAAATACGATATACATGCAATACTAGGATAACACTAATACAGATATTAAAATCATGTCGTACACATCCCAAGTTCTCTTCGCAGCATGCAAAATCTATCTTCACTTAGTGGTTTAGTAAAAATATCTGCAATTTGATTTTCAGTTAGAATAAAAATCAATTTAATTAAACCTTTTGACACATTATCTCTTAAAAAATGATGTCTAACTTCTATATGCTTTGTACGTGAATGTAACACAGGATTTTTAGATATATCTATAGCACTTGAATTATTACAATAAATAGGCACACAATCACATAATATATCAAAATCACATAGAGTTTGTCGCATCCATAATATCTGAGAGCAGCAACTTCCTGCAGCTAGGTATTATCCCTCAGTTGTTGAAAGAGCCACTAAGGTTTGCTTTTTACTATGCCATGATATGAGACTTTGTCCCAAGAAAGTACAAGCACCACTCGTACTTTTTCTATCGATTTGACATCTTGCATAGTCAGCATCTGAATAACCTATTAGTTCAAAGTGATTGAAAATTGGATAAAATAACCCTAAATTAATAGTACCACTTAAATATTTCAAAATTCTTTTAACAGCATTTAAGTGTGATTCTTTGGGTTTTGCCTGAAATCTTGCACATAGACAAACATTATACATTATATCAGGTCTAGAGGCAGTTAAGTATAACAAGCAACCAATCATACCTCGATATTTTGTTATATCAACATCAATACATTTGTCATCAGCTGTGAGCTTTATTGATGTGCTCATTGGTGTACCTTTTGAGTTAGATCCTTCAAAGTCAAATCGCTTGAGTAATTCTTTTGTGTATTTGGTTTGATGGATGTAAATTCCATCATTCGTTTGTTTGATTTGAAGTCCCAAAAAGTAGTTGAGTTCACCATTAAGCTCATATCAAATTCTTTATGCATGGACTTAGAAAACCACTCACAAAGATGATCATTAGTAGCACCAAAAATTATATCATCAACATATATTTGAACAATAATGATATCTATTTTTTTGTGCTGAATAAATAATATAGAATCTATTTTACCTCTAATAAATCCATTTGATAAGAGATACTTACTTAACCTGTCGTACCACACTCTTGGAGCTTGTTTCAAACCATAAAGAGCTTTCTTTAATTTTTATACATAATTAGGATACTTTTCATGCTCTAATCCAGGAGGTTGCTTTACATACACCTCTTCATTAATGTATCCGTTGAGAAAAGCACTCTTTACGTCCATTTGATACGGTTTAAACTTTTTGTAGCATGCAAACGCCAACAAAATTTGGATTGATTCTAACCTAGCCACTGGTGCATAGGTTTCTTCATAGTTGATTCCCTCTTGTTGGTTATACCCTTGGGCTACTAGCCTTGCTTTGTTGCGAGTGATTGTTCCGTGCTCATCAAGCTTGTTTTTGAATACCCATTTCGTACCAATGATAGACGCATCTTTTGGAAGAGGCATAAGTTCTCATACTTGGCATCTTTCAAATTGTTAAAGTTCTTCTTGCATTGCCAATAACCAATTTTTGTCAAGTACTGCATCTTTTTCATTCTTTGGCTTAACCTGTGACAAAAATACAGAGAATGCACAATGATTTTGTAAACCTCTTCGTGTGGTTACACCTTTGTTGATATCTCCAATGATATTCTCCGGAGGATGATTATTGACATATCTAGCTATTTTTGGCATTTGAATATCTTGTAAAACTTCCTCTTGATCATGAGATTCATCTTCAGCTTCTTGCAAATTTTCAGGTTCACGTTCCTGCTAGTTGTCCATTTCAGTTTCCTGAAACTGCTCATTTGGTCTACCGTTTTGTTCTTTTCGGTTTGTTGTTCTGTCTGTCGCTAAATTTCCTGCATCATCTTCACTTTCTTTTGGAAGATCATTGTTAGTCTCATTGAAAGTGATATGAACAGATTCTTCTACACATGACTTTCTAATATTATAGATACGATAAGACTTACTATTTTGAGAATAACTAATAAAAATTCCTTCGTATTACTTAGCATCAAATTTTCCCAAGTTATCATTTGTATTTAAGATGAAACATTTCGAACCAAACACTTTGAAATAACTTATATTTGGAATTTTATTATTTAGAAGCTCATAAGGTGTTTTCAAAATAATAGGACGAATGAGAACTCTATTTAAAACATAACATGATGTACTTACTGCTTCGGCCCAAAATTTCTTTGGAAGCTTACTTTCTTGTAGTAGAGTTCTTGCGGTCTCTTGTAGAGTCCTATTCTTTCTTTCCACCACTTCGTTTTGTTGAGGAGTCCTTGAAATTTGAAAATTCATGGCTAATACCCTTTGATCACAAAAGGTTATAAAATCTTTTGAAAACTCATTACCATGATCACTTCTAATTCTAATAAGTTTATAGCTATACTTTGTTTCAAGATTTCTTATTAGTTTTTCAAATTCTTTAAATGCTTCATCCTTAGTTCTCAAAAATAATACCCATGTGTATCTTGAAAAATTATCAACTATTACAAAAGCATAGAATTTACCATTAATGCTTGAATCCCTTTCCGGACCAAATAAATCAAGATGAAGTAGTTGCAAAGGAGAAGAGGTTGATATCATATTCTTTTCTGAAAAAGTTCTTACTTGTTTTCCCAATTGGCAAGGAATACATATTCATTTTTTTCAAACCTGATTCTTGGCAATCCTTTGACGAGATTCTTTGAGGATAGTTTCTTGATTAAGTCCATGTGAACATGTCACATCCTTTTATGCCACAGATAAGCTTCATCTTGTACTGAAGTAAGACATAGTTCTTCATCTTGTTGCTCAAAATCAAGAGTATATATATTTCCTTCTCTTTGTGCAACTAGAGTAGTATTGTTAGTACCATGAAATATTGTGCATTTATCTTTTTTCAAAGTTAACTTGATGACCATTATCCATTAATTGGCTAATACTAATTAAATTGAATTCAAGGCCATTAACAAGATGCACATTATTTATACTTACCTTGCCATTACCAATTTTATCTTTTCCAATTATCTCGCAGGTTTTGTTGTCTCCAAACGTGACCGTTCCATTCTTCTTCTTGATATTTAGTTCTACGAATTTTGATTTATCACCTGTCATGTGTCGAGAACATCCGCTATCAAGAATCCATTTTTGAGATGGAACTCTTGCCTTTAAACATACCTGTCAAGAAAGAACAATTTATCCTTTTGGTACCCATATCTTTTTGGGTCCACTTATGTTAGTAGCATGTAAATCATTCTTTTTAATCCATACCTTTTTAAACTTTTTTCGTTTCTTAAAATAATTTATATCTAAATGACCTTTAATACCACAATGTTTACAGGTTGTGAAAGGAGAGCAATAATTTAAACTAAATCATGATTTTAATTTTAGCATTTTCATATTACTCTTTTTATGCATAGGATCATAACCAATTCCTTGTCTTTCAAAACTAGGTCTTTGTTTACCTAATATGACATTTAAATTTTCTTCACCTTGAACAAATTTAGCAAGAGATAATTTTAATGAATCTATTTCTTTTTGAAGTTCATTATTAGGAAAAGTTCTAACAGGAGATTTATCACTAAATGCATCAATACATACATCTCTCATTTTTAGCTCATTAGTCAACTTTTGGACTTCTTTATTCAAGAAATTTACCTTATTGAAAAGTATTTTGTTATAGTTGTCTAAATAATCAATTTTAGCAATCAAAATCTTTTCTTCTTTACATGTAGATTCCTTTTCAATTTCTTTCTTTTCATCTATTAGTGAATCCACTTCACTCATTAAAGTATTAACTAAACCTTTTAAGCATACATTCTTTTCTTTTAACTTCTTATTTTCTTGTTCTAATGAGTTCAATTCATTAAAAGATACCCAATTAGATTCACCTTCAATTCCCACGAAGCATACTTGTGCTATCTCATCTTTAGCATCGATCTCCACTTTGGATTCCTCATCACTCCAAGTCACAAGGGTTTTTTTCTTCTTGTTGTCTTTGTAGTACGTCTTTCCTTTGTTCTTCAATTGAAAATAATCTTTCTTGAAGTGACCAGGACGTCCACATTTGAAGCACGTCTCTTTAGTTTGCTTTCCTTTGGACTTATTTGAATTAAAAGTATTTTTTCTTTTATTCTTCCTTTGTAGTAGCCCCTTGAGTCTTCTTGATATCATTGTTATTTCTTCATCCGAGTCATCATCAAGCTCCTCTTCGTTATCTGCATTAAGAGCTAAAACCTTTCTTCGAGTAGTTTCCTCCTCATCATCATATCTCTTTAACTGATGTTCATATTCTTCTAATTCACCAAACAAAGTGAAAGTATCCATGGAAGAAATAGTTGCAGAATCTTGAAGAGTAGTGATTTTAGAAGCAAACCTTTTGGGCATAGCCCGAAGCAACTTACGGTTGATCTCACTTTGAGGAATAGTCTTGTCCAATAATTTCAAGGAGTTTATGAGGACTAGGAATCTTGTTTGAGCTAGTTTGATGGTTTCATCTTTTTCGAGCTTGAACATTTTATAATCATGCATGAGCATACTCAGTTTGACTTCTCGTACTTTGGAAGTACCTTCATGACTTACCACTAGAGTATCCCACATTTCCTTAGCGGTATTGCATGAGGACACTTTGTCTATCTCGGATTGTACCATGCCGCTTAGAAGGGTGTTCATTGCCTTTGAATCGTATGAGACCATGTAGATTTCGGTTGAATCCATTTCTAGAAGAATCTTTGGTGTCCTATCATCTCTTCGCGGAATAACTGGTTCGTTCTCCACAACCCACCATTCCCAAGGATCTCTTTTCAGATAGATCCTCATTCGGAACTTCCAGAAGTTGTAATTTTTGATTCCGAACAGCAAAGGAGGTCTATTGGTTGATTGTCCTTCTTGATTGTTGTTCCCGAACTGTGCCATGTCAGAATCTTTCCCTACAAGTCACCTTTAAGACCAAGATAAATAGAGCCAAGCTCTGATACCAAATAAAATTTATCTAGGTACACTTAGAAAGGGGGGTTGAATAAGTGTGGAAGCAATCTATGACCAATTTTTAAATTTTAAACTAGACTATTAATTTCAGGCTACTATAATAATTGAAATCAGCTTACTGAATTAATATAGTCTATTTAGAAAATATCTCATTTGAATTTATAACTTGAATAAAATACTTGGTGTTAAATAATTATCTTAATATAATGCAAGTATTCAAATTTTAATTATTAAGATAATTAAAATGGCTTATGTGATTTTAAAGTAAAGCAAATAATAATATGTCCTAGAGCCTTTAAATGAAAAATCAAATATTATGCAATTGACCTTACATTTGTCTTCCTAGAAAGAAAAAGATTCTTCGACCAATTGAAAATCTCGCCAATGTTCTTTTATCAACAAATACCTGAAACACCATAAAATAATTTAATACTTGAACATTTCATCATCAAAACTTAAGGATTGAATATGACAAAGTTAACACATTTGAATTTATCAACTAATTATGAGCTATCAAACAAATTTGAGTCAACCAAGAAATCAACAATTTAATCCATTAAACTGAATATAAACTCAATAATATTGTTATCATTAAAAATATAAAATATATAAACCAACATGTCGTTATAGGATATATAACGAAGATTTTTCATGTAAAAATATCATTTTCTGTTGTGGATTTATCAGTTTACAAACAAACAATATATATATATATATATATATATATAGGGAATTGATATTTCCACAAAGCTTTCTACATGAATAGTGAGTGAACCGCACCTTCATGTGAGTGAGACCTTGTGAAAATATTATTATTTTTTCTTGTGAAAATAGTAACTCTATATATATATATTCTCTTCGAAATTGTCTGTTTACACTTAACATGAATAGTGAGTGAACCGCACCTTCATGTGAGTGAGACCTTGTGAAAATATTATTATTTTTTCATGTGAAAATAGTAACTATATATATATATATATATATATATATATATATATATATATATATATATCTCTTCGAAATTGTGAAATTGTCTGTTTACACTTAATTTTACTAGTTATTATTAATTTTTTAAGTGAAAAACTAATTTTCAATTTGTTGAGATATTGAATACAACTACTTATTTTAAATAATATAAAAATTGAGTACAACACCTCCAAAGACGAATAAAAAAGCTACCTAAGGGTTACTTCTTCCCACTAGATTTTGATAAAAAGAACTTTCTTAGTAGAAGTTTATGTTATTTTTTTTTGGGACCTTCGTTTTTTTAGAAGTGCAATATAATATTATAATCAAATTCATCATTTATTATTACAATATCAAATCTGAGATCTAAATGTCACATCAGTACTTTATTATGAATTCTAAACTTATTCTTCATCGGTAAATTTATGTTATTGAACAAAATGATGCGTTAAAATTATGTACTGCAAGTGCACAATGTCGAATTGAAGAATTGACAAGTACAGGTCGAACCCACAGAGACTAGATTAATTTTAACGTTTCCTTAATATCTATTTTAGGTTAATTAGAAATAAAGATTGAGAATTAATTAACTAGAATACGAAAACTAATAATGAGGAAACAATTTAGAAATTTGAATCCATTAAATAATAAACATAACATATAATTCAATCTCTTCTATTTTTATAACCCAAATATGATTTTGATCTCTCTTCCCTTTAACTTAGTAATTTACAATTAACGTGGGCAAGCATAGACTATGAAAATTTAAGGATTAGCTATAACACATGAAAACTTCTTTGAGCAAGCATGGATTATAAAAAACTTATATCTTAACAATAATCTATAAAAACCTCTTAATTAATTTAAAATCACATAAGAACTATAAAACGAAGGTATTTAAATAAAGAAACATGAAGGCGAAATCAATTAAACATAAAAAACATAAATAAAAGAAGAGATGAAAAATATTATCATGAATAATTATAATTTCATCTTCATCCTAGATATAAAAAATTAACGAGACATGAAAAATAATTAAACTAACTAAAAAAAGAAAAGAAGAAGATTAAAAATAAATAAGAAAACTCCCTTTAATTAACAATCATCCAATGAACGTACAATGAAGAAGTAATTTAATCTACTCATGCTCCTAACTTAGACTAATACAATACTTAATACTTCATCCTTTCTAAAACAAAAGACCTATCTATAGGGAAAATAACTTTAAACCCTAATTTAAATTCATTGAACTTGGACACTTTTGTTCCCTTTCCATGTAGGTTTCAACTTCCTAGTGACAATCAAATTCCCAAACAGATCTTCTAGATAAAGAGATCTTCTAAATAGACTTTTCTTTTTCTTGTTGGATTTGACTTGCACACCAAGATTATTCCACCTCTTTCCTTCTCTTTGCAGGATTCTTCTTGAATATTCCTTACATGAATAAAAGTATTAAATATCGCTTGATTACCAAAATTTTGACTTTATTACAACAAATATTAAATCCTACAGAATAAAATAAAACATATTAATTTAATAAATTAATATAATTAAAAGGACAAAATTAGGGATAATACAATGTATGAATTATGTGTCTATCAAATACCCTCATACCCAACTTTTGCTCGTCCTCAAGTAAAACAAAAACAAAACAAAATAAAAATTATACTACCCCATTTTCGTAGGAAACACGATTGCACTTAGCATGTGCAATAAGCCTTTAAGGGCATTATACATAAGCAAGATTAAATTCAAATTCACACTTTTACCTTATCAAAAATAATCAAATCTTCATTTTAGACACCATCCATCATTAAATTAATTTCATGTGATGCATGCATGTGTATATGATGTAACTCTTAGTAGGGATTTTTACCATGAAAATCAAGCAAACTCATTTTTTTTCTTTTTTTTCCTTCTTTTTTTTCAATCTCTTTTTGATTTTTTTTTCTTAACTTCTGCAATGTCTCATTTTCTTAGGCTTTTCAGAGTTACCCATGTAGCGAGCGTTGGACCAATGACTCCCAAACCAATTGGCTTTAGGGCACTAGGTGTAAAAACACCCCTAAGAGTTACTAACTCAAGTAACAAATGCAACAAAATTAGACTAGTCAAGCTGCTTTTATCCATCATATTTTTCAGCGTGAATATCGATGCTTCCCGAGGCTTGGACACACAGTTATTTCGTTCAATGGACATTGAAGAAATTATTTATTTCTTTTTTCAACTTTTTTTCTATTTTTTTTAAATTATTTGAATCGTAGTTTATACCCCACAACTAAGAATTAGTGCAAATGTGAAGTGCAAAAAATGCTTGTGAAATCAATTTTAATCTAAATGGTGTTTCAAACTAAGATTTCGTACCTTATCAAAGGTTCAAGAGTTCTAAATCTTTCAATCTTACTCATGAGTTTTGCTCCACAAATACTTATTAGAATTAATTCAATCCATAAAAAGTTAAACAAAATTTTTAATTTTTTGTGTTTTTTACTATATTTTTCTAAAAAAATCTAATACAATAATACAAACAAACTCCCCTCATACCTAAATCATGCTTTGTCTTCAATGTATACAAATAAAAAATAGAGAACAAAGATATAAAAGAATTATACCTTGTATGTGGGGTTTTTATTTTGCAAGAAAATGCGGTGATAAAGAAAACAAATGTACATATCTACAAATTTCATAAATCCTAAAAATTATGTGACTATACATGAATGATACAAATGGGTAAGTGAGTGTGAACTTTACATTATTTTCAGAAGGTCTAGGAAATTGAAAATAGTTTTCTTCATAATTATGCTTAAAATTTACCTCAAGAAAACTTTCACTAACATGTTCAAATGATGGAAGAATTGGTTCAAATACATGTTCTAGTTTAGTTAACTTATTTGTAGTGGATCTCAACATCTCATTGACCTTATCAAAATATTCGGATTCATTCCAATTTTGGTCAAGGTGATTTAAGAAAAAATCAATTGGATCTTTTTCAATCAAAAGTTTATTTTCAATTATTTCTTGGGTCATCACTACTACAAAACAGTAAATTGACAACGCAGAAAAAACGTTGTGGTTTCAGTCAGAAAAACGTCGTGGTTAAGGGTGTCATCTATTTGACACCCTTACACAACGTTTTTAAAACGTTGTAGTTAAACACATTCCACAACGTTTTTTAAGAAAAAAATGTTGTAGATTTGTTTTCCATAAATTAGCAGATGCTTAAAAACGTTGTAGAATGTATGATTCCACAACATTTTCTGGATAAAAACGTTGTAGTTTATCACACAACGTTTTTAAAATGTTATAGATTAAAAAAAAGAAAAAAAAAAGTTATGGTTCACCTATATTACCAATGCACCTGCAATATGCTAATGCCATGATATATAGCTAAAATTACAAAGAATATTAATACCATACAATACGTTTACATCCCAATAATGTCAAACTATCCATACATCTCAAATTCACTTTTTAATATAATTACTACTATATTGAATTGTGAATTTGACTACATCCACAGAATATACCAAACTATCAGGCAAATTGAAGTACATTGTTTGTCACACAAAACAAAACAAGTGAAACAATAAAGTAGATTGGTAACCAGACTAAAAGTAAACTTATATCAGTTCCCAGACCAAATAAAATGCGTTGGTTAAGCAAGTGAAGGAAGTTGATATTTGTCCAATTCTTCTCCCAGGTTGGTCATGTGTTATTGGTTGGTCATGTCCATTTCCCTGAAAATGAAATAAGATAAGCAATTAACCAAGATAAAAAGAACTTCCAGGCAAATTTTAAATCCACATAACAGGAGTCAACAACGTCAAAAGTTGTTTTCTTTAACATCGGTTTTCTGAAGTAGCATGCATCATGTAATACCTATTACTAATAAGATCTTCCTCTCTGAAACTAGTGATTATTTTGTTCCATAATTGAGCAAATCTTGCAGCTTCTTTCTCTTTATTGGAAGGGATCTGCAGCAATTATTTGACATAAATTTCATGTTAGTGAGTTATGTTGTTTAAACAAAAAAAAATCAAGAATACGCTAAGACTCATATAGAGACTGAAAACAAAAAGAAATAAAATAGAGAATTAACCGCAGCAAAATTGTGTGACAAAGTGGCCTTTAGTCCTTTCTTCTTAGCTAGCTCACTTCTTTCCTCTGGAATTAAACAGGCATTGAAAGCACCAGCCAAAGATTGAAACCTGGATCTTAGCATTCCCAAAGTTCGAATCTGTAATCACATACAAATAAGAAGTTGGTGCAACAACAAAAGCATAAAGAACGAACCAAGAAATATCCCATCTCATTAAGTTAAGGACAGATAGTTCTGGGGCTAGTCAACTTGGCAGTGTCAGGAAGCTAATCTAGCAACTTAGCATTAAAGATGAAGAGAATGACATAAAATGAAATAATAAAATAAGGTTCTCTTCCTCCTCATTCATTTCTTTTGATGGAACTGGATGTGAAGGAGACATAAAAATCTCAGCTAACTATGAATATATATATATATATATATATATATATATATATATATATATATATATATATATACTAGAAGTATGAAAACTTTCAAATGGTTAAAAGAACTTCTGCTGTTTGACATGACAGACATGAGAAGTTTGACAGCTAATACATGGTTTAGCCATATGATAGTAATGTTGGTCACTTTATGCTAGAATGTCGTTTTCTCTCAACTCAACCTTCTCCCATTTTCTTTCTTTTCAACAACTGTTTATTACAACTTATTAAAGTATCAACCTGATTTGGCGAGGCCTCCAATCTTCTTCAATGGTGTCATGTCCAAGCTGTCCTGAGTTATTGGAGCCGAATGAGTAAACAACTCCTTTTGAAGTCACAGCAATACTGTGACCAGGCCCTGCTATTGCTCGTGACTTCTCTCTCCTGGAACCTGCTTCTCCAGCCAAGAAGAATCGTAGGACCAGTTTCCAGGACCCTCCACATTTTCGTTTCAATTCTAGACGTTCATCTCCCATCATTGGTTTAAATATTGCTCTATTATGGCACATGTCTAGAGCTGCAAGCTCTGCTAAGGACAGCTCATGATCAGGGGCAAATCCTGCAGGCTGCCTACAGAAGGAACTTGTTGCCTGCAACACAACATACAGCCCAATAAGAAAAATTATCAATTATAATGTCAATAAAATGACCCAGTACTTGACTAAAAAAGAAATAGGGCACTTGCCTCTAGCTTGGCAAGATCTTGGGGATCCAAATTACAGCTAGTAAGGACATGAAGAACAATGGAGGGATTTGCAAAAACAAAAAATCAACACATTTGCTCAGATGTGATATCCATCATGTCTTTAGTATCAGATGTGATATCTTCATGTAAGACATTTTTCCCAGACTCGGGATCACCAACATCAATATTAAGAGCCGCATAATTTTCCCCAACCATTTTTATGTTGTTTGTTGGCAACCTGGGGAAGGAAGAATATAAGAATGTAAAACCTTAAAAGAGTTGAGAAAGAAAAGCAGCTCTTAATTCCCATATGTGAAATTTAACAAGAGAAATGAAATGAGATCATGGATTTTAGCTTAATACAATTTGATCTAACTTTTATATCACTGAATAAGATCTTATCAAAGTCCAGCCAAACAGTTAGTTTGACATTACTTGCAAGTGCAACCATACCACCAAATAGTTAGTTTGACATTACTTGCAAGTGCAACCATAAACATTGCAACGATTTGCATGAGATCTATACACAAAATTATAAGCTTTAAATTTCTAGCATTCAGTAGATAGAAACGAGAGATTACACAGTATACATAATTTGAGGCCATGAAAAAAGTTTTAGGCATACACTAACATATACCTATTATTTTATTTTATCTAAATATATGGACTTTTGTTCAAAATTTCATCGAACATAATTTTGCCTATTTCCAAAGAATTTACCTAGCATAGGTCACAGGATTTATGTTCTAGTAAAACTTAAGTGATACACACAGCAAGATGCAACATCACGTAAATTCAAGAGAGAACTCACAGCAAAACTTCTTCCTACTGGAGTATTCAAAAAGTTTTTGAGCTGCGTCCTGTACTGCAAGGATAAGAAAATGTCATTATTATTTCTGAAGTTATTTAAAAAAGCCTTTACTTTATAAAGAATGAAGCTAATTTTAGCCAGTAACATTTGGATAAGTAAATTTAGGCAAATTTTTGAATTGATATAAATTGAAATGACGACCACAAAACTATTGAACAATTGCAAAAGTATATAATCGTAAACTTTGAATTAAAACAAAAAGAACATTAATTTAGCAAAAACTTGGTGCTCAATTCTAATATAAGCTTGAAATTGCGTTGCCAAACACAGAGCAAGACTCACCTTTGGCCAATATCGGCTAAAATCAATAGTAAAAGTCCGCCACCGCTGCGTGATTTCTAAATCACGATCGAGATCCCGGGCACGGTAAGCGGCGGAATCGGCAACGGCGGATAGCCGACGAGAGACAGAGTATCGACGGTCGAATAGATGACACCACTTGTGAAGAAGTCCAATGGGTGAAAACCCATATACCCAATTTAACACTGCTAACTATGAGAGGAAGTAAGCAAAGAATAAGAATAATAGGCGGTAATACCAACAAAAATAAAAAGGAGAGACAGAAACAGAGAAACAGATTCCAGAGATGAGAGACAGGAATCAGATGTTATCCTCAAAGCATGACCCATAACAAACCTGCCGTTGGACAGAAGATAGAGATCTAGAAGATTAGCTGAGAGTTGAGATACAGAAGATTCAGATATATGGGTTAGGCGGGTTTTGTGGTATGAACCCTAGATTTATCCCTAGATTTATCCAAATTTCTCAAATCAAAACCTCGAATTCCATGCTTGAAACCCGTGAAACAAACCGAATTAAAGCTCCTCAATGATTCTGAAGCTTCAAAAATGGCGAGATTTTGAGGAGAAATGGAAGGGAAAAGGAGAGAGCTGCATAAAACCAACATCGCAGAGCGAGAAAGTACAGGACAGGAACCTTGTTTTAATTTCAAATTTTAGGTTCCGTGTTTTGTTTTTCTCCGTATTTTTTAAATAGACAACGTTTTTAAAAAAAACGTTATCCAGTTAAAATTAAAAAAATGTCTTTTGAAATAGATAACATTTTTGCATATATATCTACAACGTTTTATTTAAAAACGTTGTGGAAAAAAATACCATAACATTTTTATAAACAACGTTGTGATTTAAGCGTTGTCTATTTAGTACTTTGTAGTAGTGCATTGACAACTCTTGTATCATGTTTAATTTACTGAGTTGGTCCAAAAGATTACTAGGTAATTTTTTAAGAATGTCTTTCAAGGTATGGAGCTTTAGGCTTATAAACTTTTTCAACAGACTCATCAAATGCAACATGATCAATTTTAGGCATAGACTCATAATTTTTAGACTCCTCAAATTCGTTTGATTCAAACTGTGTAGAATTGAATACAAAATTTTCACTTTCCTCGTCATTTTCACAACCATCAAGATTTTCAAAATTAACCTCAGAATTACTAGAAAATTCACCCACCTCTTGTTCATTTATTATGGTGGCTAATCAACTCAGTTGAATTTCTAGACAACATATAACTTGATTCATGCTAAATTGATTTTTCATTAAAACTTTCATAGTTTTCTCTAAGGCACTAAGTCTTTCCTCTTCTTCATTTCATAATTCTTGTGGATATTGAGGTTCTGGATCCGAATATAAATATGGACATGGATGTGGATATAAACTTAGATAAGAATTTTCATAAGTTGGAAAAAAATGATTTACTTGGTGTGCATTAAAATTTTCATAGGATTCTTGATTCCAAGCAAAATTATTATTCCAGCTATAATAAGAATCCATTTTTTTCATAAATCACAAAACAAATAGATAACTAACCACGAAAGTCACAAAAAAAATATAATAAAAAAATAAAATAAAAATCCTAATTCTACGGTTAAATTAAATAAAATCTAGACAGATCCTAACTGTTCCAAGTTACACCACAAGGTCCACCAAATTTGAAATTAATCACACCACTAGCCAGGTAAGTGTTAGAAAGGTGGGAGCCTCTCTGTTAGTACGGTGACTAATTGAATAACCACACGTTCTTTAGGCGTTTGCCTTTTGAACCACTTGCCTAAACACCAGTAGTTTGATTAATTTAAAATTTAGCCTCCTCTTGGAGTCCCTTGTCCTAATTGAGCTCAAGAGTCCTAGGGGCCAACGTCTACTTGATTTTATTAAGGCAAGGTTATGCAAAATGAATTGATGGTTTGTGGGCTAAGGAAGAGTGATGAAATCCCTTACAGATTGTGCCCTTAATGTTAAATTACAAATGAGAACGTATAAATAAAAAAACTATAAACAAATAAAATATCCTAAATATGTACGTAGGCCATCTTATTAGGGTCCTTAACACTAATATACAACAATTAGAAAGTAATTACAAAAATAAAACACCCACAAAATAATTACAAAAATAACACAACATAATATTACTTTGCTAAAATTACGCGTCATTAACTCCCTACACGTTAGTTACCGACTTTTATATTTCCAACCAACCGATCAACAATTCATTATTTAATGAAGAAAACAAGCAACTTTGAGATCGGAAAAAAAGCGAAGCAGCGACGGATCGGAGAAGACGACTTCTCAAACTACGATCAACTACGAGATCGGATAATATCGAAGAAGATCAACAGTTACTTCAAGATCAACAACAACTTCAAGATCAACAGCAACTTCAAGATCAGTAACCAGCCTCGATCTGTAACAAAGTTGATTGTTGATTAATTCTTTACATATTTGTATACTGAGGTATTTGAATTTAAAGTTTATATACATATAGTTACCCCGTGGTTACTATATACTCGTATATTGGTTACCTTTCTTAAGTTTTTCACTATTTCATTGGTCACAAAGTCAGTATACTGACTGTTTTGATTGTAAAATGCATGTAAAAATATGTTTTATATTCTGGTTACTGAATACATATAAATTGGTTACTGTTTATTATTGATTTGGTTACTGTATAATGTTTATTTGGTTGTTGTATACTTTAAATGTTTATTTGGTTACCCCGTGGTTACTATATACTCGTATACCTTTCTTAAGTTTTTCGCTCTTTAATTGGTCACAAAGTTAGTATACTGACTGTTTTGATTGCAAAATGCATGTAAAAATATGTTTTATATTTTGGTTACTAAGTACATAGAAATTAGTTACTGTTTATTATTGATTTGGTTACTGTATAATGTTTATTAGGTTGATGTATACTTTAAATGTTTATTTGGTTACCCCGTGGTTACTATATACTCGTATATTGGTTACCTTTCTTAAGTTTTTCGCTCTCTGATTGATCACAAAGTCAGTATACTGTCTATTTTGATTGCAAAATGAATGTAAAAATATATTTTATATTCTGGTTACTAAGTACATAGAACTTGGTTACTGTTTATTATTGATTTGGTTACTGTATAATATTTATTTGGTTGCTGTATACTTTAAATGTTTATTCTACTGATGTTTTTTATATTGATGGTTACTTATTAAATACATTGGTTACCTTCCTGCAACTATTGGATCTTTAAGTACATATAAATTTGGTTACTGTATAATGTTACTTATAAGTACATATACATTGATGGTTACTTATTAAATACATTGGTTACTTATAGTGACTGACTAATCTAAATTTGGTTACTGTATAATGTTGTTATGATTACTGTATAATATTAATGTGTTTTATACTGGTTTGTTTTATATTGATGGTTAATTATTGACTACATTGGTTAACTTCATACAATTGTTAGTCTTTAGTTGGTAACAAATTGATGCGGTTGAAGAGAAGGCGTGTCAATTTATGGAAAGATTTGATCCAGTTTATGGAAAGATTTGATCCAGTGGCAATTTTGTAATTTCTATCAAGTTTAGAGTGTCAGATTTTGGCATTTTCGGAGTCTAATTCCATCATTTAGGCCTTCAAAATGGCATGTAAAAATGTTATTTATGTTCTGGTTACTAAGATTATGCAGTTTGGTTACTGTCTAATATTGATTTGGTTACTTTATAATGTTTATTTAGTTGTTAGACTATGGAGATGATTCCAGTTGTGTTTTACTTCAACGGAACATAAACAAAAAGAGTGTAAATACAGGAATATATAATTGTTTACTGTTAGTAACCATTAACCACATAGTTGGTAACATTTTTGATGGTGTACAGTAACTAAAATTGTTATTGATTAATATTTTGATTTTTGATTTCATCATGAGTTGTCAATATAAAGTAAACATATACATTGAACATTTGGTAACTGTTTTAAAACATTTTTATGTAAATTTGGTTACCCATATAAAATAAAATGGTTACCTCTATATTCATATTTAGTTACCAATTGAACCATTTCCAAATAACTTTTATAACTATGTAATTTAAAAGTATCTATCAGCTAGATAAATGGGAACCCTCACATGTACATTAAGCACTTGATAACTATTCTGATATAAGTTTTTAATTATTTGGTTACTAACAAAAATTAAAATGGTTACCCTTATATGCATGTTTGGATACCAATTGCACCTCTCAAACTATTTTTATTTTAATATGAGATCTATAAGTAACCATATATATAAATGAAAACTCTCACATATACATTTAACAATTGATGTTTGTCCTGCGATACAAGTTTGTAACTATCTAGTTACTAATAACAGTAACCATAATGTAACATAATAAAACAGTAACCACATAATTATATGATAGTAACCAGAACAGGTTTTAATGGTAACTAAAATATAAATATCATGTAATGAAATCCAGTTTAGGCAATCCATGCATACTAAATAATTACATATTAACCAGAATTAAAATAACAGTAACCAAAATCCCACATCGAGGGCACAATAATAGTAGTCAAACCATAAGGTAACAGTAACCAAAACATAATAAAGAAGTAACCAAATAGTTATATGAAAAGTAACCAGAACATGTTTTAATGGTAACCAAAACAGAAACAACATGTATATCCAACCCAGTTTAGGCAACCCATGTATACTCTCACATGTACATTTAACACTTGATATATGTCCTGATACAAGCTTGTAACTATCTGGTTACTACCAAAAAATAAAATAGTTACCCTTCTATGCATGTTTGGTTACCAACTGCACCTTTCAAATAATGTATCAGACACAACTTAATACGAACAAACAAATAATGTCAAATATTGATTATATAATCAAATATGTAATTCCATTTACATAAACTCCAATAAACATTACATACTCGCTAATCATAACAAATGGTTATGTTTGAAGGAATTTACAAAAATAATACATCAATATATACTAAGCAATTACATGGTTTATTATGACTTGGGTTTATTATTTACAAAAATAATACATCCACAAACTAATGATGCTTTAAACTTCTCTAACTGACTTGAGTTCAATTTCTTGGTAATAATGCTGAGGACTTCCATGTCACCAATATATAACTTTTCCAATGAATTTTCTATTGCATTCCTCATAGTAAAGATCCCATAACTACAAATAAATAAAATCAGATTTACACAGTCATTAGTAACCAGATATAAACAATATCTATATCATAAACAGTTACATAGTGACTAACAAATAAGAGCATACTAACCAAAACATAATATAACAATTACACAGTAGCCAAAACAGACTATAACAAATAACCAACATCCCAAATTGACTGCACAATATTAGTTATCATATCATAATATAACATTAACCATACCATAATAAAGCAGTAACCAAAAAGTTATATTATATAATCTAATGATAACCAAAATATAAACAACATGTAGTACAAACCATTTTATGTAGTAAACAAAACATGTATACCAAAAAATATACTAAAGAAGTAACCAAACAGTTATATGCTATTAACCAAACCATGTTTTAATGGTAACCAACACATAAACAACATGTAGACCAAACCCAGTTTAGTCAACCAATGTATACTAAGCAAATACATTGTAACCAAAACAACATATAAAAGTAACCAAAATCCCAATTGAGAGAAAAAGAATGGTATCCAAATCATAAGCTAGCAGTAACAAAAAATATATTAGTGAAGTAACCAAATAGTTATATGTTAGTAACCAAAACATATATTAATGGTAACCAAAACATAAACAACATGTACACCAAAACCAGTTAAGTCAATCATGTATACTAAGCAAATACATGGTAGCCATAACAACATAAAAAAGTAACCAAAATACCAAATCAAGGTAATAAAAATGGTATCTGAATCACAAGTTAATAGTAACCAAAACATAATGCAGAAGTAACCAAACAGTTATATGATAGTGACAATAACAAAATTTAAATTAACACACCTTTAAAAAATTTTGGGTTGGAAATATCTTCTGGCTATGAACTTAAGCTTCTTCCCATGACATTTGTCGCCATGATCTCTTTCCGAACAACATCAAAAGGCTTGTTTGAAGCAAAATTTCTATTATCTCGATAATAGAACAACATGTATGCTTTCTGATCCAAAACCTTCTTTTCACTAACTTGAACAACCTGTGAATCAAAAAAAGTCAAAAGAAAAGTAAATTAAAAACAATAATAAAAAAAAGGACTTTTAGACTATGCAAACCATTTGCACCCCCCAAGAGACTGAAGGAGATCAATATTCATTAACCAATTTACGCCACCAATTAGTTAATTAGTCTAACAACTTTGACGATGAAGATGAAGAAAAAGAAGAAATACCAGTAGAAATACCAGTATAAAAAGAAGAAGAAATATCAGTAGATGGGAGAAAAAGGACGCGTTTCAAAAAAAAACTACCAGATTTGCCATATCATCCCCTAAATTAAGGAATCCTAATTACACTAATATTGTAAATAAATATGAAAGTGTATTATTTTTATAATTATTTTATCTATACACTATTATTATAATTATTTTTAAAAATGTACTAAGATATATAATTAATCTATCTTATTATGCCACAACCCTTGTTGGGCATGAGCCATGCGGTCTGGTGTACATATGCAGACTCAGCACAACATCCCATGCGGACGACGGTGGTAAATGGACTAGTGAGACTCAGTTAAGGTAAGAATTATCCAATCAAAATAAGACAATTATCGAATTAAATTGTAAATCTAACACTTTTATTTGTCATATTTTTGCAAGAGTATTCCTTAAATTTATTTTTTAGCGCAAGTCACTGTCATAAATACATTAGTCATGCAAAACTATTCCTTCATCCTTTTCTGTCGATAATAAAGCAATTTTTGCTAATTGAATTTGACAAAAAAATGTTAACGTATTATTCTGTTGCATAAATTAAGGTTATTATAGTCTTAACAGACATGCTATCATGTTTTCAATATGACAATTAAATTATCCGTTCCATTTGTAACACTAATTTAAACTCTAATGACTACTTGTAACTTTAATTTCACAAAATATTTAGTTGAGATGAATTTTAGCCCTAATTTAAAACCCATAGTTGGATTAAGATGAATTTAAACCCTAATTTAAGACATTTTAGCTCACATTTGTCCCTTCTTGATGGCAAATATATGCAATTTTGTTTGTTTCAAATGTATCTCAAATATGTCTCATAATGACTATCATAACCTTATTTTAGGCATAAATAATATGTTAACACTTTCTGTCAAATTTAATTTTTTAATTTTTTATTAATAAAAGGGGTTGGAGGAACAATTTTGCAGAACTAATATATCTATGAGAGAGGTTTGTGCTAAGAAAAAAAAATTTAAGGAACACTTTTGCAAAAATATAACAAATAGGAGGAATAGATTTGCAATTTAGTCCACGTGGGGCGTTGTAGCAGAAAAGGACATCTCATTCTTCCAGAATGTTCAATAACTCCATATGCCATAGGTGAAAAATAATTTGGACCAATTGCCATATAAACGGATCCATAGGATGTTTGGGGGGTGGGGCTTTAAAATGGAATGAAATCAATGAATGAGAATAAATTGAGTTCGTGGACAAGTTCTACTAGTTCTCTTTTAACTTTTTCATTTTGAAGAGATGTGAAGAAATTTTGACATATTAATATTTTATAAATAAATTCACAATTAGTAGATAATAACTATATACTTTATTACTCTCCTTTTCTCATAATATATAATGTTTTAAATAATTTTATTTTTCTTAAATTATTTGATATTTTATATAATTTAAAAAAATTAGTCACAATCTTTTCAAAATTACCACTCGTGAGAAAATGTTACGGATGAAAGAGTGAGTATGAGATAAGTATATGATAAAAAGTATTATAGACAATTAATATTATATTTAATATTATATAATTATTTATTTAATTCTTATGCAGAACTCTAAAATGTCTTATATTATGAGACGGATAGAGTATAAAAGACGTGGATTACACAGCTATCATCTTAAATAAACTCTAATTATTATGATAAAATATTTAATTGTACTCCGATAATTGTGATTTTTTTGTAAGTTGTTTGTACGTATGCCAAGATTTACTCGAGAAATATCACAAAAGTATAATAAATTACATATTTAATCTCAAAACTATCTAATACAATAAAGAAAAATGAAAAAAAATCATGGTTAATGTGACAGATAAAGTATTTTATTTTATTTTCTAATTACCTTGATAGTGCCTTTATTATTGTACTTAAAACCTACTAAAAGAATGAGCACTTTTACACGGATCGAAAATTGGGATAAGAAAATTAGACATTTTTGAAATTTTTTTTGCTTGTGACTCCCCAAAAATGTATAGTATTTATTCCAACAGAAATTTTTACAAAATACAGTATTTTAGGTGTAATTTAGATACATATACAAAAACAGTTGTACAGACTTTTAGGTGTAATTTAGATACATATACAAGAACAGGGTTATACACTCTGTACAATTCTGTTCTTGTATATGTATCTAAATTACACCTAAAACACTGTATTTTATAAAAATTCCTGTTGGAATAAATACTATACATTTTTTTGAGAGTCACAAGCAAAAAAAAATAAAATGAAACTGTCCAATTTTCCTGTCCCAATTTTCGGTTTGCCAAGACTTTCTAAAAGAATTATATCAACGGAGATTCTATATTGTTATGTCTAGTTTGAACACCTGCCAATTATGTGCTAGTTCGTCTACCAGTGTTTGAAATAGTTTATTTCAAACACAGTTTATTTAACTCACAAACGTTGCGTTTGTGGTTCAAATGTTATTGCTATAAATGCTCTAAATGTATGATCCCAACTTTTATGAATAAAGAATAATTTTTTTTGAAATATATTTTTGAATATTATGGTGTACATATGATATAATGTTATAGTTGTGGATAATATTTGAAAATTTTGCAAAGTATGCAAGTTGATATAAAATATTTATTGTGTCGGGGAATATTCAATTGGTCGGGGAATATTCGTTTTAACGGGGAATATTAGTACGACGGCTCAATCATTGGTGGACCCTACAACGGAAGTATTGTCGTAGTTAGAAAACGACAGAAATATCATTTTATAAAAATAACGGCGAAAATTTTACCGTTAAACTGTTGAACTACCCGGTGGTAAAAGTACAGTAATACGCGTGGTTGCGTGGTAGCACACGGTATTAATTATTGATGCTTACGTGAGAAGTCACTCAGTTATACTCAATTATTGCTACAGTAATTGCTGCATAATATCTCTCATATTATTGATTCAATTATTGTCACAGTATTAATATTTTATATTATTAAATCAATAATTGAGACGATAAAATTATTCATATTGTTATTTGCAATATTGACGATGTCTAGAAAATTTTGTCGAGGAGGGGTTTGGTCACCTAATTCTGTGCCAATAGGGAAAAATCCTTATCGGAAGCCCCCTCTTTTCTAGGAATGATCTGGTTGTTAAATATTGTGAGTTATAATATTAATAATGAATAATTGTTAATAGATTAAAAAGGTGTTTATTAAAGATAAATAATTTGTGGTAAATATTTATTCAATTTTTGATATAAATATAGGGATTGTTATGAGGCGTTTGTTGTAAGTTTGACTTAGTATTCCATGGGAAGATTTACTAATTTTATGGACCGTCGATGGTGGTTTTAATAGATAACCAATCTGGACCATTGATGGTGATTTTAATAGTTAATCAATCTGGACCATTAATGATGGTTGTAATAGTAAATCAATCTGGACCATTGATGGTGGTTTTAATAATAAACCAATCTGGACCGTCGGTGGTGGTTTTAATAGTAAATCAATCTGAACCGTCGGTGGTGGTTTTAAAAGTAAATCAATCTGGACCGTCGGTGGTGGTTTTAAAAGTAAATCAATCTGGACAGTCGGTTGTGGTTTTAATAATAATCAATATGAACTGTCTGTTCTAATAGTAAATCAATCTGGACCGTTCATGAATCAATTACTATTTAGTCCATTTTCCTATAAATAGAATCTTAATTCTTCTTTCATTTTCACCAATTCACTGAGATTCACAAAAGACACTATAGAGAGAAAAACTATAGAGCAAGAAGAAGAGTATTCTACTACTTCACTATTGCAGTATCCAGTCTTCTACTAAGGTAAGAGGTATTATTTCTTTCGTATTCATAAGGAATACTATTTTTTGTATTCATCCTTTAATATGTCGAAATAATCTGTCTACGCGGATTACGTATCGTATGACAGGTGAAAATCCATTTACAGTTTTGTATATTATTTTTTTTCATATTCTTAAATCTAAACTTACTATAGTAAGTATTGCTTCTATAATCCTTGAAATTAGTGGAATATCTTTGAGTTTTGCGCTTCATTCAGTATCATTTCATTGAAATATTGATCTGAACTTTCTTATTAAATATCAATATTTTCACCCGGGATACTATTCATGGGTTACTATTCACTCGATTACTATTCACTAGAATATTATTTACTCGGGTTTCGGGGCACTTTTCATGCCGGGGTACTATTCACCCGGTTACTATTCATTAAAATATTATTCACTCGGGTATTTGTGGCACTTTTCATGTCGGGGTACTATTCCCAAAGTACTATTCACGGGGTACTATTCACCAAAAAATTTATTTTTTTTCTATCCAAATTATTTTTGATACATGGATATTATTCTTGAATTTTACTCCACAAAACAGTATCATGTTTGATAATTTGGACATTATTGAATTCTGGATAAATTAAATTATAAATTTTTAAAAATTTATCATTTGTTTTCTTTAAATTGAATTCTTATATCATTGTCATCATCCTCATGCTTATATTGTGATGAAAGTCATCTTTGGCTTACGTGCATAGATGGACTGTTGATTGGTACGATTATGACCAGGGAACATTCGGTATAATCATGACCCGTAATATTACAAATGATGTGGTAAAAGTCATCATTGGCCTGTAGTGCATTGATGGACAGTTGTTAGTATGATTATGACCAGGAATTATTTGGTATAATCATGACCATTGATGATTACATGAATATCCTTGGCTCGTAGTGCATGGATGATTCGATGATGTGGTTTATTTATTAAGTTGAGTCTCAGCGATAAAGTTAATGATAAACTTTTTAAATCATAGAAGATAGTATATATCATGCTCTACTTGACTCTTTTAATGGATTGTTTGTTCCACTGTAGTTAAACTTGTTGTCTATTATATTCTATCAGTTTAACATTGTTGAAGGCTAACGATAACTTATTCTGCATTATGTTAGTCATAATATTTCTTACTGGGCTAGTTGAGCTCACCCTTTTACTTTCATTATTTTCTTTAGGAAATGAGAACGTAGTCGGAACTAGTCAGGGAACGGAGTGATGGTCCGAGATGGTGTTATAGTAGTCCTCACTATTCTATAAAATAGTTTAACAATAAATGTAATGAGGACTCCATTTGAGTTTGAATATTGTCTAGAAGACAATATTCGTGTAAAAACTCTCAACTCATGTTGTATAATTAAGTTTGTATTTGTATTCAGTACCATGTATTTGACGATTCAAGATGGGTGATGTATACCTATTTTGGGGACGTCACACTAAACACCGATAACCAAACATACCTCATGTCTGATTTGGTCTATTGACGCTAAATAATATTTTCGATAAGTTAAACTTTGAAAATAAAAACGAACACGCAGCCAAGACATGCTCTTATATGAGAGTAAGGTAGTGTTTGATAAAATTGAGTAATTAAAATTTGAATGGTTAATACATCTTAATAAATTAGATTATCTGAATGAAATAATATCTAAATCTAAAAAACTATTTGATAACTAAAAAGTATAAAATATCTAAATGACACTATTTTACCATTTTAACCCTCTGAATTATTTAAAAATTTTATTTGAATGATCTTAAAATTTAAAAATGAAGGATTACAATATTTATTAATGCTATTTTTGTCCATAAATTTTAAATAAACTATTAAGAGACAATTCTTAATAGTAAAGATTTGAGTTTCTATATTAACGTTTAAGAGGCTTTAAGAGGAAAAAAAAATATCAAACAAGATTTCTCTAACCGAATCAGAAGCAAATGAATTAATAGACATTCAAACACAATCAAACAACACTTAAGTAATTATTCATATATAGAATATGAATATAATAGTAACTATAATTGTGGATGTGTCCTTATAAATGGCTTACATTAATCCTTTATATTCCTTAACAAACCGTGTGCGCAAGATTAGGCCTCCTATACAACCTCCTGGTCTAGGCAATTTTGGCCCTTGGTGTTGGGCCTGAGTTTAGGTTCTTGTACGACGTGGAACAAAAGACGATGATCGTAGGATATCTTTAAATAGAGATTATGTTGCCACATATTGATCTTAGATATAATACTCTTCTCGATTTTAAATATAAGATTAGTATTATTTTTTTAAAATCAATTTAAGACACTTTCAAACTCAAAATTATCATTTTTTTAAAGTTTTAGTCGATACATTGATGGATATTGTAAACTATATAAAAGTATTACTTTTTGTAAAATTTATTGTTTATAATTTTTAATAAATCATCTCAATTTGAATTTAAAAATATCTTAAATTGAGTTTTAAAAGTCAACAATAATTTTATAATTTAGAACGGAGTTAATGCTACGTTTTGAATGCAGGAATCAAGATAAGAATATAATGACTCACTCTTATGAAATAAAAAAAAATTGTGTTTGGTTCTTTCATTGGAATGGAATGAAATATTCTCATTTTTGTCAAATTTATTTCTTGTGAGAGGGTATGGAATGACTCATGAACACTGGCCGAACTAGGGGGCCAAGGGGGTCATATCCTGGAATCTGAAGCATGCTAATATTATTTAAATTTGATCTTTGTTAATTATGAGATGGTATTAATTCATTTGCTTCCACTTGTCCTTCCACCTATAATAATCAATAATATTACTATAATATAAAATAATGTTAAATAAGTTTAATAATTAATTAATTAATATTGCACTCATTTGTCTTACTGATTTAATCATACTTTGATATCAATTTTTTTATAAATAAGAATAACTTAATTCATTTTCTTACTTTGAGTGGTTCCTCTCAGTTGTCTCCAAGTAAGATGATCAGAACCACAATATAAAGCTTTGAATATTTAATATTATAATTTGTAATTTATCCATAAAAGTAGCTAAATAGTTGACTAAAAACTTCAAAGTCTGATTAATAGTCTCATAGTTCGGAGGTAATGAATATATATATATATATATATATATATATATATATATATAGGGGCGGATCCCCATTAATTGAGTGGGGTCAATTTTTTTAAAATAAAAATTTATAAAAAAAAATAAAAAACAATAAAATAAAGGCAGAATATGAGGGATATTGCAAATAATTGTATGAGCTATCATATAAAATTGATATTATTTTATGTAATTTAATTAATACACTTCCTCGACCTTATGTTATATATAAAATGATATTTTATAATTTTTTAAAACACTGTTATTATAAGAGACACTTCTCGTGTCCTCTAAAATAAATTACAAAACTAAATAATATTGTTAAAATTTTATTTATAATAACATTTTTCAAGATTTCATTGTTTGAAACTATCGTCATAATAGTCTCATTTCAATAGCGGCAAAAATATCATGTTCAATGTAAGTTATTAAACAATATAAAAGAATGGAGTGTTGGTATTAGTAAAAATTTGAGACATTTAATAATCTTTTAATCTGAATTTTTTATTTTCACTAAACATTTTATAAAATCAAAATCAAATTAAAATCAACTCCAAAAAATGAATTGGGGTCAATTGATTTACTTGCCCTAAGTTAGAATCGGCCATGTATATATACACGATACTGGATCTTAATTCTCACCCTTATCTAACATACCTTGCTCACCTCCTTTTTTAATGACGGATGACCGACAAGATTTATTCGGTCCGTCGCTATTTATAGAACCATAGTCTTAATTAGCTTTTAGCGACGGACAACATATAACGACGGACAACATATAGCGACGGACCGGGTTAAATGCAAAGTCGACCGCTGAACTTTTTTGATATTTGGGTATTAAACCTTTTTCTCCCGGTCAATCTGGCGAAGTAGTTTTCTATTCAAAAATTTGGACTTTGAACCCCAGACGCCATACGTATGCGTTGACCGACCGACGTGGCAAGCGTGGTGGCGCCTCATAAGCACATTTGACGCGACATCTTAAAAATTTTTTCCAAAAATTTGTCACTACATAGGATTGAATTTGCAACCTCAAGTATGAAGCTTTAGTCATCTAACCACTAATCTCATTGCCTTACTGAAATTTCTGCACTGGACCATTGTCCCTCAGCAACCAATCAGTATTTATTCTCGTCTGATCCACCATGGAATTTGATAATTTTAAAAAATTAACATAATTTATTAATATTCAAAAACAATAAATTTATAAATATATTAATAAATTTCCATTCATTAGAAAACACTAGAAAAAACAAAAGAGAAGAAAATAGAAAAAGAACATACTATATATAGGATAAATTAACTATTTAGCCCATGAACTATTAATTAGCTTTTTGAAGTAAGGTTATTCATCAAACTAATTTTAACATAATTTCATCCTTAAACTCATATTTTGTTTGTGTTTTAGTAATTCTGATTATAACCAACATACATAAAAAATCTTTTTATATTGCGTTATCTTTCACCCATTTTTTAAATATAAATTTATCAACATATATTATTTTAATTTTAGCAACAATATCAATGATAGAATTATTTGTGATATATTTTATTGTTTCCGTAAATTCACATATCATGATTCCAATATTACCTCCAATTTCCTTCAATTCACATATCATGATTCCAATATTACCTGTAGCGAGACAATAACAACATAATTATAGAATAACTAATTATGATAATAGCTCATATAATATAGAATATTGTTATAGCGACAAGGTTTTGGGCCAATTTTAATCTCTTGAGAATATTAAAAATAGCATGGCCTAAAAGTAAAAAACATATTTGTTCAAAAATGATGTTAAACATATGCCCATCTTTATTCTTATATTAATATATTTAATATGTTTTGATATAAAGATTAGTCCTTGCAAAATATTAATAATTAACCTATGGTGCTCTAGTGGTTAGATGACTAAAGTTTCATGTTTGAGGTTGTGAGTTCAAACCTATGGAGTGAAAACTTTTTGGAAAAAATTCTAAAGAAGCCACATCAGATGTGCCACGTAGGCGTTACGTGTGCCACGTCAGTAGATCAACGCACATGTGGCGTTTGAGGGTTCAAAGTCCAAATTTTTGAATAGAAAAGGGCTCAATTTGCGTTGACGGGTGAGCAAAGTATGTTAGATAAGGGGTGAGCTTAAGATCCAAACTGTATATATATGTATTTAAAGTCATTAGACTCATAACTCAAAAGTGTTGGAATATGATGTTGTGAAATACTATAATTTGGTAAAATGAATTTGAAAGAAGTACTCCAAGCGTCAATAAATAAATTTTTTTTACTGATGTATTTTGACCCCCCTCTAAAAATATTCTGGTTCCGCCACTGCTCATGAATGAAATGAATCATTCTAGTCTTCATTTTATTCTCTTCTCTATTATACTCCTTCACCTATTCTATTCATTTAATCCAAATGTTGCACAAGTGTTAAAGGGCATACAACGATAATACGTATATTTTAAGCCTCTATGTCTCGTTCATGATAATTAAGGTTGTAAACAAGCTAAACAACTCGGACTCGATTCGGGCTCGACTCGAAAAAATACGAGCGATATACGGATTCGTTAATAATATATTCCAAATCTGAGCATTAAAAATCGTTCGAATAAAAATATGAGTAGAATCCGAGCAAGGTTATACTCGACTCGTTTAAGATTCAAACTACTCGAATTCTTGATTGTTATTGGATACATACTCGATTGATACAAATTAGATTAGATATTCGATACATTCTCTTATAATATATACAAATTTAAATCAAATTAGGATAATTAATTATTATTGTTTTGTTTTGTTTTTAATTTTAATTGTAATTTTATATTTGTAAAGTGTAATAGTAAATATATTTTCTCATTTCTAATTAAGTAAAATAACGAATTCAATTTATAATTATATTTATTATAAAACTAGTCATTATGTGGAGACTCGAATTCGAACTGGAATTTGAAACTCGCGAGTAGTTTGATTATAATTCGATCCGAGTCGGATCTAATTCGAGTGAATATTGAGTAATAAATATTCAAGTCAAGTCGAGTTGAATCTGAGTAGAATTTTTCAAATACAATTCGAATTCGAGTATAAATTTATCATTTCGAGTCAAATTCGAACAGTTCTCTATTCGTTTCGGTTCGACTCGTTTACACCCTTAATTAATAATACATGTATTTTAAGTCTACATATCTTAGGGCCCAACACTTACCAATATAGACCAGTTCAGTGTTTATCATGAATTGAATGAAAAATATGCTTTAATACTGAATGAATTATCGATCTATAAACAAATGAACTATGGAGTATGAAGTGAGAGTGAGAACGACGAGGATTCAATAATTATGTAGGTTGTGCACATGTTTGTAGGGAAGGAAATAGAGTGGCTCGTGGCTTTTTGGAGTTGGCCCAAGTTTTTAATTTTTATGTTCCTATATATGTTTTGGACTTTTGGTTAAAAAAAAGGGTCTTTAACACTAATATACAACATTTAGAAAGTAATTACAAAAATAAAACACACAAAACATAATTACAAAAATAAAACAACACAGTATAAAGTTGCTAAAATCACGTATATATGTCAGTTACACACTTTTCCTATTTACAACTAACCGCTCCTAAATTCAAGCAACTGAGATCCAAAATTCAAGCAACTGAGATTCAAGCGACTGAAATTCAAATCTTCTGTCGCGACACACCTCTGAGATCGGAGAAGACGAAACCTTTTGCAGCGGCGCAACTCTAAGATCGGAGAAGACGAAACCTTTTCCAGAGGTTTTGCAGCGGCGCAACTCTGAGATCGGTAAATAGCATACAAAATCAACAGCAACTTCAAGTTCAGTAACAAAAAACAATCGTACTGCAGTGATTGTTGAATACAAGATCCCAACAACTTTGATACAAATCTGAATACGAAGGTATGTGAGTTTAAAATTCGTATGGATGTATTTACCTATGGTTACTACGAATTCCTATATTGATTACCTTTCTTAAGTTTTTCACACTTAAAATGATCACAGATTAAGAATACTGAATGTTTTGAATGGTCATTAATATGTTTTATATTATGGTTACTAAATAGATATAAATTAGTTCTTTGTTTATTATGTATTTAGTTCTTTGAATAATGTTTATTTGATTGCTTTAATTTTTATACTGAGTTCTCTTGATTTTTTTTATATTAATGGTTACTCATCAAATACATTGGTTACCTTCCGCAATCGTTATCAGTTCTTGTGTAATGTTGTCTTTGATTCTTTGTGTAACATTATCTTTGTCTAATGATGTATTAGTTCTTGTCTAATGATATCTTGGTTACTTTGTAACATTAAATTGATTCTTGAATAATCTTCGACTTAGTTATGTGTAACATTATAATAATTCTTGACTATTGCTTAGTTGATTCTTTGTGTAAAATTATAATGGTTAGTGCATAATATTACTTACTAATCTTTGACTTGGTTATTGAAAAATGATGACTTGGTTACTAATAATGCTGACTTGGTTACTGTTTAACATTATATTGGTTCTTGACTAATCTTGACATGGTTCTTATGTAAAATTATAATGGTTACTCATTAGTCTTTGACACAGTTCTTGTATTAATCTAATTATATTTATACTTATGTGTTTTATATTAATGGTTACTTGTTAGCTACATTGGTTACATTCTTACAACATTTAGCCTTTAGTTGGTAACAATCAAGTTATACTGGTTGGTTTTTACTATAAAAATGCAATGGAGAATGTGTTTATCTTGTGGCTACTAAATAAATATGTGTTGGTTACTGTTTAAATTGGATTTGGTTACTGTATAATGTTGTTATGATTATTACTATATAATATTACGGTGTTTTATATTGGTTTGTTTTATTATGATGGTTACTTATTGGCTACATTTGTTACCTTCATACAACTGTTATAGTTTAATTGGTAATAAATATCAATATAATATACTGATTATTTCCATTATAAGATGAATGTACAAATATATTTTATGTACTGGTTACTAATATCATATAGTTTGGTTACTGGCTAACATTGATTTGGTTACTTTACAAGATTATTTATTATTTGTTGTCGACAATGGAATTGATTCTGTTGTACTTTATTTCAATCAGTACATGGATCGATAAGTAACAATACACCAAATTTGAAGTTACTGCATTTAGTTCCATCAACTTGTTCGTTCAGAGAAATGTAAAACATGATATGCATTGTTCTATCAAGTTTGGAGTGTCGGATTTTGGCGTTTTTAGAGCCTAATTTCATTGGAAACGGGTCAACGATCAAAAGTCACAAGCTTTGCTGGTGAACTACAGGGTTTTTTGGTCAAATTTCATCATTTAGACCTTCAAAATTGCATGTAAAAATGTGGTTTATATTCTGGTTACTAAAATTATGTAATTTGGTTACTGTCTAATATTAATTCGGTTACTTTACAATGTTTATTAGGTTGTTAGACAATGGAGACCCGACACTTACCCAATACAACAAATTTAATTGTTTATGAGAATATATAATTGTTTCATCGTTAGTAACCATTAACCACATAGTTGGTAACATTTTTGATGATGTACTGAGAACCAAAATTGATGTTGATTAATATTTTAATTTTGATTCCATCATGAGTTGTCAATATAAAGTAAACATATACATTGAACAATTGGTAATTGTTCGAAACATTTTATGTAAATTTGGTTACCCATCTAAAATAAAATGGTTACCTCTGTATTCATATTTAGTTACCAACCTGGCATGGACCATTTCAAAATAACTTTTATAACTACATAATTTAAAAGTATCCATCGCCTAGATAAATGTGAACCTCACATTTACATTAAACACTTGATAAGCATTCTAATATAAGTTTTTAATTATTTGGTTACTAACAAAAATTAAAATAGTTACCCTTATATGCAGGTTTGGATACCAACTGCACATCTCAAACTATTTTTATTTAAATATGAGATCTATAAATGACTATCATATATATAAATGGGAACTCTTAATTGGAGTTTCTTATTCCATCATAATGACAGGGTATAAATAAAATATATACATTTAACACTTTATAATAGTCCTCATACAAATTTATAATTATAATAAAACAGTAACCACACAATTATATGATAGTAACCAGAACAGGTTTTAATGGTAACCAAAACAGAAACATCATGTAATGAAATCCAGTTTAGGCAATTCATGTATACTAAACAATTACATATTAACCAGAATAAAAAATAAAAATAACCAAAATCCCACATTGAGGACACAATGATAGTAGCCAAACCATAAGATAACAGTAACCAAAATATAATAAAGAAGTAACCAAATAGTTATATAAAAGTAACCATAACATGTTTTAATGGTAAACAAAACAGAAACAACCTGTATATCAAACCCAGTTTAGGCAACCTATGTATACTCTCACATGTACATTTAACATTTGATATATGTCATGATACAAGCTTGTAAATATTTGGTTACTACCAAAAAATAAAATGGTTACCCTTCTATGCATGTTTGGTTACCAACTGCACCTTTCAAATAATATATCAGACACAACTTAGAAGTAACAAATACGAACCAACAAACAATGTCAAATAATTGATAATATAATCAAATATGTAATCCCATTTACATAAGCTCCAATAAACATTACATATTTACTAACCATAACAAATGGTTATGGATATCCAACAAAAACCAAAGTACGAAACACAATTCAGAAGGACAAGACAACAACAACCGAACTAATCAAAATCTGTTACAAATCTTCCTAAAACTTTAGCTTTTTGACTGCTGCTACTTTCTTCTTCATGACTGCTCTCATTCTTTAGAAAAGACTTCTGCATTATGTATGAACCTGTGGGAGGAAGAGAAATATTCATTTTCTTAAACAGCCAATTTAAATTTAGTTAAATGTACTATATTTTTAAAATAAAAAAGATAAATTAGTCTGAATCTACCTCAATTGTGACCTGACCAACAATGGAAAGTCCATTACTTTTCCCCACTAACAAAGAATAGGTCTCATCTACACCAAGTCGAAGCTGAAAAAATACAAAAACAATCAAATAAATCACTCAAAAACCCTCAAATTAACCATGAAAATCATCAAACCGAAAAGAAAAAGGGAAAGAAAAGAAATTGCACCTCCCGATCGCCGAATGGATAATAATAATAAGCTTGTTAATATCATACATGTGGCTACAAACCCAATCATGAACATACCGAACAAAGGATATGGGAGTTGATTGACGAGTGGCTTCAAGAGGAGTGAGAGAAATAGTAAGTATGAGAGAAGAAGAAGAAGAAGAAGAAGATTTTTAGAGAGAAATACCGAGAACAAAGGATATGGGAGTTGGGAGAAAAGAAGGAAGAAGAAGAAGAAGAAGAAGAAGAAGATTTCACGCGTTTAAAAAAAAAAACCATTTTATGTAGTAAACAAACAGTTTATATATAATATTAACCAAAACATAATTTAATTTAAAGGTCACCAAAACAAAAACATGTATACCAAAAAATATACTAAAGAAGTAACCAAACAGTTATGTGATGGTAACCAAACCATGTTTTAATGGTAACCAACACATAAACAACATGTAGACTAAACCCAGTTTAGTCAACCAATGTATACTAAACAAATACATTGTAACCAAAACAACATATAAAAGTAACCAAAAACCCAATTAAAGGAAAAAGAATGGTATCCAAATCATAAGCTAAGCAAACAGCTTATATGTTAAGAATGATTATATGTATACCAATGAAGTAACCAAAGCAGTTATATGTTAGTAACCAAAATATATATTAATAGTAACCAATACATAAACAACATATAGACCACACACAGTTTAGTCAACCCATATATACTAAGCAAATACATGGTAACCGTAACAACAAAAATAGTAACCAAAATCCCAACTCAAGGAAACAAAAATAGAATCTAAATCGAGAAATTAACAATAATCAAAAACATACTAAAAAAGTAACCAAATATTTATATGATAGTAACCAAAACATGTTACTCTATATCATAAAATGGTAAAGCATCTGAAGAATATCATGAAAAAATAAATGGTTGTACATGATCGGATAACTACAAGGTAAAACCATGACTTGTATATCATAAAAATCGAAGCGATCTTATTAGAAATATTCATTTTCTTAAATGACCAATTTAAATTCAGTTAAATGTACTATATTTTTAAAATAAAAAGATAAATTAGTGCGAATCTACCTCAATTGTGTGACGACCAACAATGGAAAGTCCATTACTTTTCCCCACTAACAAAGAATAGGTCTCATCTACACCAAGTCGTGTTGAAAAAAAATACAAAAACAATCAAATAAATCACTCAAAAACCCTCAAATTAACCATGAAAATCATCAAACCGAAAAGAAAAAGGGAAAGAAAAGAAATTGCACCTCCTGATCGTCAGAATGGACAATAATAATAAGCTTGTTAATATCATACACAGGGCTACAAACCCAGTCATGAACATACCAGAACAAAGGATATGGGAGTTGATTGGAGGTGAAAGTGGCTTCAAGAGGTGAGAGAAATAGTAAGGGCGGAGAGAAGAAGAAGAAGAAGAGATTTAGAGAGAGAAATACCAGAACAAAGGATATGGGAGTTGGGAGAAAAAGAAGGAAGAAGAAGAAGAAGAAGAAGAAGAAGAAGATTTCACGCGTTTAAAAAAAAACCATTTTATGTAGTAAACAAACAGTTATATATAATATTAACCAAAACATAATTTAATTTAAAGGTCACCAAAACAAAAACATGTATACCAAAAAATATACTAAAGAAGTAACCAAACAGTTATGTGATGGTAACCAAACCATGTTTTAATGGTAACCAACACATAAACAACATGTAGACCAAACCCAGTTTAGTCAACCAATGTATACTAAACAAATACATTGTAACCAAAACAACATATAAAAGTAACCAAAAACCCAATTAAAGGAAAAAGAATGGTATCCAAATCATAAGCTAAGCAAACAGTTATATGTTAGTAACAGTTATATGTATACCAATGAAGTAACCAAACAGTTATATGTTAGTAACCAAAATATATATTAATAGTAACCAATACATAAACAACATATAGACCACACACAGTTTAGTCAACCCATATATACTAAGCAAATACATGGTAACCAGAACAACAAAAAATAGTAACCAAAATCCCAACTCAAGGAAACAAAAATAGAATCTAAATCAGAAATTAACAATAATCAAAAACATACTAAAAAAGTAACCAAATATTTATATGATAGTAACCAAAACATGTTACTCTATATCATAAAAATGGTAAAGCATACGAAGAATATCATGAAAAAATAAATGGTTGTACATGATCAGATAACTACAAGGTAAAACCATGTACTGTATATCATAAAAATCAGAAGCAGTACTATTAGAAATATTCATTTTCTTAAATGACCAATTTAAATTCGATTAAATGTACTATATTTTTAAATAAAAAAGATAAATTAGTGCGAATCTACCTCAATTGTGTGACGACCAACAATGGAAAGTCCATTACTTTTCCCCACTAACAAAGAATAGGTCTCATCTACACCAAGTCGAAGCTGAAAAAATACAAAAACAATCAAATAAATCACTCAAAAACCCTCAAATTAACCATGAAAATCATCAAACCGAAAAGAAAAAGGGAAAGAAAAGAAATTGCACCTCCTGATCGTCAGAATGGACAATAATAATAAGCTTGTTAATATCATACACAGGGCTACAAACCCAGTCATGAACATACCAGAACAAATGATATGGGAGTTGACGACGAGTGGTTTCAAGAGGAGTGAGAGAAATAGTAAGGGCGGAGAGAAGAAGAAGAAGAAGAAGATTTTAGAGAGAGAAATACCAGAACAAAGGATATGGGAGTTGGGAGAAAAAGAAGGAAGAAGAAGAAGAAGAAGAAGAAGAAGATTTCACGCGTTTAAAAAAAAACCATTTTATGTAGTAAACAAACAGTTATATATAATATTAACCAAAACATAATTTAATTTAAAGGTCACCAAAACAAAAACATGTATACCAAAAAATATACTAAAGAAGTAACCAAACAGTTATGTGATGGTAACCAAACCATGTTTTAATGGTAACCAACACATAAACAACATGTAGACCAAACCCAGTTTAGTCAACCAATGTATACTAAACAAATACATTGTAACCAAAACAACATATAAAAGTAACCAAAAACCCAATTAAAGGAAAAAGAATGGTATCCAAATCATAAGCTAAGCAAACAGTTATATGTTAGTAACAGTTATATGTATACCAATGAAGTAACCAAACAGTTATATGTTAGTAACCAAAATATATATTAATAGTAACCAATACATAAACAACATATAGACACACACAGTTTAGTCAACCCATATATACTAAGCAAATACATGGTAACCGAACAACAAAAATAGTAACCAAAATCCCAACTCAAGGAAACAAAATAGAATCTAAATCTTAAATTAACAATAATCAAAAACATACTAAAAAAGTAACCAAATATTTATATGATAGTAACCAAAACATGTTACTCTATATCATAAAAATGGTAAAGCATACGAAGAATATCATGAAAAAATAAATGGTTGTACATGATCAGATAACTACAAGGTAAAACCATGTACTGTATATCATAAAAATCAGAAGCAGTACTATTAGAAATATTCATTTTCTTAAACAACCAATTTAAATTCAGTTAAATGTACTATATTTTTAAAATAAAAAAGATAAATTAGTCTGAATCTACCTCAATTGTGACCTGACCAACAATGGAAAGTCCATTACTTTTCCCCACTAACAAAGAATAGGTCTCATCTACACCAAGTCGAAGCTGAAAAAATACAAAAACAATCAAATAAATCACTCAAAAACCCTCAAATTAACCATGAAAATCATCAAACCGAAAAGAAAAAGGGAAAGAAAAGAAATTGCACCTCCTGATCGTCAGAATGGACAATAATAATAAGCTTGTTAATATCATACACAGGGCTACAAACCCAGTCATGAACATACCAGAACAAAGGATATGGGAGTTGACGACGAGTGGCTTCAAGAGGAGTGAGAGAAATAGTAAGGGCGGAGAGAAGAAGAAGAAGAAGAAGAAGATTTTAGAGAGAGAAATACCAGAACAAAGGATATGGGAGTTGGGAGAAAAAGAAGGAAGAAGAAGAAGAAGAAGAAGAAGAAGAAGAAGATTTCACGCGTTTAAAAAAAAACCATTTTATGTAGTAAACAAACAGTTATATATAATATTAACCAAAACATAATTTAATTTAAAGGTCACCAAAAACAAAACATGTATACCAAAAAAATATACTAAAGAAGTAACCAAAACAGGTTATGTGATGGTAACCAAACCATGTTTTAATGGTAACCAACACATAAACAACATGTAGACCAAACCCAGTTTAGTCAACCAATGTATACTAAACAAATACATTGTAACCAAAACAACATATAAAAGTAACCAAAAACCCAATTAAAGAAAAAAGAATGGTATCCAAATCATAAGCTAAGCAAGCAGGTTTATATGTTAATAATTGATTATATGTATACCAATGAAGTAACCAAGCAGGTTATATGTTAGTAACCAAAATATATATTAATAGTAACCAATACATAAACAACATATAGACCACACACGTTTAGTCAACCCATATATACTAAGCAAATACATGGTAACCGAACAACAAAAATAGTAACCAAAATCCCAACTCAAGGAAACAAAATAGAATCTAAATCTTAAATTAACAATAATCAAAACATACTAAAAAGTAACCAAATATTTATATGATAGTAACCAAAACATGTTACTCTATATCATAAAAATGGTAAAGCATCTGAAGAATATCATGAAAAATAAATGGTTGTACATGATCGAGATAACTACAAGGTAAAACCATATATTGTATATCATAAAAATCGAAGCGAGACTTATTAGAAATATTCATTTTCTTAAGCAACCAATTTAAATTGAGTTAAATGTACTATATTTTTAAAATAAAAAGATAAATTAGTGCGAATCTACCTCAATTGTGACACGACCAACAATGGAAAGTCCATTACTTTTCCCCACTAACAAAGAATAGGTCTCATCTACACCAAGTCGAAAATTTGAAAAAATACAAAAACAATCAAATAAATCACTCAAAAACCCTCAAATTAACCATGAAAATCATCAAACCGAAAAAGAAAAGGAAAGAAAAGAAATTGCACCTCCGATCGTCAGAATGGACAATAATAATAAGCTTGTTAATATCATACACAGGGCTACAAACCCAGTCATGAACATACCAGAACAAAGGATATGGGAGTTGACGACGAGTGGCTTCAAGAGGAGTGAGAGAAATAGTAAGTATGAGAGAGAAGAAGAAGAAGAAGAAGAAGATTTTAGAGAGAATATACGTAACAAAGGATATGGGAGTTGGGAGAAAAAGAAGGAAGAAGAAGAAGAAGAAGAAGAAGAAGAAGATTTCAGCGTTTAAAAAAAAACCATTTTATGTAGTAAACAAAGCAGATTATATATAATATTAACCAAAACATAATTTAATTTAAAGGTCACCAAAACAAAAACATGTATACAAAAAAAATATACTAAAGAAGTAACCAAACAGGTTATGTGATGGTAACCAAACCATGTTTTAATGGTAACAACACATAAACAACATGTAGACCAAACCCAGTTTAGTCAACCAATGTATACTAAACAAATACATTGTAACCAAAACAACATATAAAAGTAACCAAAAACCCAATTAAAGGAAAAAGAATGGTATCCAAATCATAAGCTAAGCAAACAGTTATATGTTAGTAACAGTTATATGTATACCAATGAAGTAACCAAACAGTTATATGTTAGTAACCAAAATATATATTAATAGTAACCAATACATAAACAACATATAGACCACACACAGTTTAGTCAACCCATATATACTAAGCAAATACATGGTAACCAGAACAACAAAAAATAGTAACCAAAATCCCAACTCAAGGAAACAAAAATAGAATCTAAATCAGAAATTAACAATAATCAAAAACATACTAAAAAAGTAACCAAATATTTATATGATAGTAACCAAAACATGTTACTCTATATCATAAAAATGGTAAAGCATACGAAGAATATCATGAAAAAATAAATGGTTGTACATGATCAGATAACTACAAGGTAAAACCATTTACTGTATATCATAAAAATCGAAGAAAAAGATTATTAGAAATATTCATTTTCTTAAACACCAATTTAAATTGGTTAAATGTACTATATTTTTAAAATAAAAAGATAAATTAGTGCGAATCTACCTCAATTGTGACTGACCAACAATGGAAAGTCCATTACTTTTCCCCACTAACAAAGAATAGGTCTCATCTACACCAAGTCGGTTTAAAAAAATACAAAACAATCAAATAAATCACTCAAAAACCCTCAAATTAACCATGAAAATCATCAAACCGAAAAGAAAAAAGGAAAGAAAAGAAATTGCACCTCCCGATCGTCGAGAATGAACAATAATAATAAGCTTGTTAATATCATACATGTGGCTACAAACCCGATCATGAACATACCGAACAAAGGATATGGGAGTTGATTTGACGAGTGGCTTCAAAGAGGAGTGAGAGAAAAGTAAGAAGCGGAGAGAAGAAGAAGAAGAAGATTTTTGAGAGATTAATACCGTAACAAAGGATATGGGAGTTGGGAGAAAAAGAAGGAAGAAGAAGAAGAAGAAGAAGAAGAAGATTTCACGCGTTTAAAAAAAACCCTCCAGATTTGCCATATCAGCCCATTAATACTAATCCCTTAAATTAAGGAATCCTAATTGCACTATTATTGTAAATAAATATGGAAAAGTGTAATATTTTTGTAATTATTTTATAGGTGTATGATTTTTGTAATTATTTCTAAAAAAGTACTAATATATGTAATTCTTCCTAAAAAAAGCTCATTATATCATTCTTTATTTAGTTGTTTGTGATATTTTGAAGCAATAAAATTTTCGGTCGTTGGACTATTTAAAAAATAAATGAAGAGGGGATGATGACATATATGGATATGACGTCCCAAAATTCGAATATCTTTAAACCCTGGATATGGTGTTCACCGTACTACACAATCAATAAATTTGTCTAATAATATCAATAAGACTTGAAGATAATTATAATATCCTTACAATAATTTTCAGTCTACTCTCAGGTTCTTATATCTTTACAAATACATAATCTAAAATCCATTACAATATTACATCAATACTAATATCACAATTTACATAAAAAAAAATTAATCATTAACTTTTCCTTTCCCTTTGATTTTACCAGATCCTATTGTCCGCTTTGGTTCAACTGAAAATATTTATTTTAAACAAGAGTGAGCAACCAATTGCTCAACAAGTAATAAAGCAATTGAATAAACAATATCTCATGAATAGAATAATCTTCCGCTGGAATCTTCAACTATTGAACAATAATTATTAAGCAGCACGAATAAATTAGATTCCTTTTATTTAATATATTTAACATCACACTGAGAGGTCATTAGGACCTTGAACTATTTCTTATACTCAAAAAGATTAAACAGTGATTTTCAACTGTAAACCGACAAAATATTTAACATCAGAGTAATTATCTTTTTCATAATTACTGAGGGGTCGTTAGGACTTGAACTCGTTCCATCAAACTTTACAATCATAAAGACTAAAAACTTACTTAACATCATCTTACACGCTAAAAGCGACTTGCTCGCTAAAAACGTTTAAGTTAGCACTATATGGCTTGACATTTTCGTACATGATCCCCTATATCATAGGGTTGTTCAACCTCAATTTTAATCTTAGAATCCGCACAAAAATAATTTGGTTTGGAGTAGCTTTACTTGGCATCAAAGAATTGATAGAATTCAACATCTCACATCAACGTCTGTCTAGCCGAAACAAATAGCATAAACATTCTTCTTAACACGGTTCATGAATAAAAAAAAATTAAAAATATCAACAGTTCAATAATAGAATATTTCTTCTTAATTGCACATAAGTGCGGATATTTGCAAAAAAGCATGTTATTGTACATAACAATTAACAAACACTTTATTGCACGGAGTGCAATATAGCAAAATTTGATCACTTAAAACATGTTATTGCATGGAGTGTAATTGATACGAATTCTTTTGCTCAAAATAATTTGATTTGGCACAATCAACTTATCACAATTAAAGAATTATCACAAATAATATCTCAACAATATATATTCTGACCGCAATAGCTTAACAATCTAGTTAAGCCGAATCAAACGACAAAAAACTCCTTTTCATAAATCATTTCACATAATACAATGAACATATATATAACAAATGAAATTCATCAATTTAAACGCGCGTCGTTGCATGGAGTGCGAAAGAATAGAACATTTCCCACTTGCATTCAATAAATACATCGAATGAAAGTAGAAACTTGCATAGAATAATAATCTTGCACAAGGTTAGGAAAGTTGCACGGAGTGCATAGGAGTAGAAAACTTGCATTCAATAAGTAAATTGAATGAGAGTTCAGTGTCGTACTGTGCGTGCTCGATGTCTTGTTTAAACGAATCTTTCGTTTATTTCTAATTTTTATTCTTTGGGGGTTAAGTTTTTTGTTCTCACTAGTAGCTTTCAAGCCTTGGGTTAAGCTTGAGTTCATAAAGAATAAGGCTGAGATGAAATTGGTTTGAGCTTAGACCGTGCCTTGTACATTCTAAACCCATTTTAATTTTTATACAAAATTTCAAAACTATATGAGACATATTATGTGTACTTGAGCTATTAAAATATGATTTTTTTTAATAATAAAGAAGGTTAACATTCAATCTAATCATATGAATTCCAATCTCAACATGTTGTTAGACTAATTAGGTATGAATGATATTAATATCTAATCATAGTAATCAAGAGCAAATCAATAGATGTTATGAAAAATATATCTAAATAACAAGTACGCGGAGCAACATCAATCAAGAGATATTGGTTCAACCAAATGAAAATGGTAAGTAATGTTTGTCTTGGCTCTTAAAGGAGGTTTGGAACCTAAGTTGCCTTAATTTACAAAAATTTACACTAAAATCATATAAAGGAGGTTTGTTACTTTTCTTGGACATGTTCTTTGGGCAAAGTTAATCAAGTGTCTTACAAGAGGATGAAACTAATAACTTCTTCAAACTTTTTAGCATTATTGAATATAATTGTATTATATATATAAATATTTGGTCAAAATATAGACAATTTATAACTTCAATTATTGGGTATGATGTTGGATAACTTTACTAGGCTTAGTTTAAAAGAGGTAATATAATTTTTTTACAATTTCAAAAAAATGTGCATATTTTCATATAGTTTAGGAAGCTTAGAAACCTGTTTGAGATTCACTTAGTAGGAGTGAATCTCAAATAGTCCATGTTTTGGGACTGTTCTTGTATGTTTCGATCTCACTTAGGTCGATGTTAACGACTTGAGCACGTCTTCATATTTTTTTGAATTTTCGGTCAGTATATATCTCTTGATGTTCTTTGGGTGTATATTTAAACTACGATGTTTTAGTCTATTTCGTGTACTTGAAGACCATGGGGAGGTGCTGCCAAAATTTTTGAAAAATTTAAAGATGTGTTCAAGTTGTTGGCATCAGTGAAGCGACACATCCGGGAATGGGATAGAAGCTTGACCCATTAGAGTGGGAGATGAAGTTAGGAAACTCATAAGCTTGCATATACATTAACTTGGAGACTTGATTGTGTTTTTCTAACTTTCCATATATATAGCAGACAATTGTCCAAGATGTCTGTTGATCGAAGTTGGATGGAACGTAGGGTAGCCACTGATAAGAGTGGGCTTAGCTCTGAGTAACGTAGTGAGGTTGAACAGTTTCTCAATTTCTTATTTGAGCAAGTCAGCGACGATGAAATCATATGTCCTTGTAAGAGGTGTGTGAATGAAGTATGGAAGGAAAGGAGTGATGTCATGTGCGGCTTATTTGCGTATGGGTTCAAGCAGGGTTATACGACATGGATCTATCATGGGGAAACCTAATTGGATGAACATGAATCAGAACCGGAATCCAGAGGTGACGAAACCTTTGACTGTACTAACATGATAGTCGAAGATGCTGGTTCATACTTCCACTGAAATACAGACAGGGAAGACAGTAGCGTCGAGCAAGAGCCGAATGACGGGGCTAAGGGTTTCTACGAGTTATTGCATGAAGCACCAATGCCACTGTATGATGGGCACGAACAACGTCTTATCTGTCGTGACTAAGTTTTTACACTTCAAGAACGGGCATGACTGTAGCGAGAGAGGTTTTAATGAACTGTTAAGCATTGTGAAGGAGTGTTTACCTGCAGGCAATAAGTTATCGGAGTCGTACTATGATGTGAAAAAAATGGTCAAAAGGCTCAATCTAGGGTATGAGAAGATTGATGCTTGTGAGAATGAGTGTATGTTGTATTACGGTGATGTCAATAAAGATAAGAGGTCATGTGATATTTGTGGTACAAGTAGATACTGTGAACAATGCAAGAAAAAGGGAAAAGATGTGCCGAGAAAGATCTTACGTAATTACTTTCCCATTGCTCTGAGGCTTCAGCGGTTGTTCATGTCAACACATACTGCCGAGTATATGAGGTGGCACTCTACACGGTACATAGTCGAAGGTCAACTGATGCACCCGGCAGATGGGCTTAAGTGGACAAATTTTGATAAAAATCACCCCTCATTTGCTGAATAGGTTCGCAATGTTAGGCTTGGACTTGCTACGGATGGGTTTAATCCGTTTAATGGGCCTTACACCAAGCCCTACTCAACTTGGCCAGTGATTATTGTTGTGTATAACCTCCCGCCTTCGATGTTCATGAAAGATCCCAACATGTTCATGCCTTTACTGATTCCGGGTGATAAGAGTCCGAGTAAAGACATCAATGTATATCTCAAACCGTTAGTTGATAGTTAAAGATGTTGTGGGATAAAGGGGTTCAAACTTATGATGTATCTCTTAAACAGAACTTTGACATGAGGGCAACTTTACTGTGGACAATAAATGATCTTGTGTTACTGCTATAATTTCCTTCCATACACATTAAGTATATATCTTTATTGCAGTCAATATGATGCTGAGATACGCGAAGCAAATCCGATTATATCGGACAGGGATTTGCAAACTTTAAGGAATAAAGAATTTGTACAATGGTTTAAAGATCATGTAAGTCTAAACGATTTGCAGTTCAACGAATCTACCATCATAGACATAATCCTATGGTGTAATTAAATTTAGAATATGTTGTGTTCATGTACATTAAATTTAGAATATGGTGTAATTAAATTTAGAATATGGTGTAATTAAATTTAGAATATGGTGTAATTAAATTTATGTTGTTTACTAAGCTTCTTAATGTGTAATGTGCAGAGATATTATCGTTTTGAGGACAGGCAGGAAGCCTATGGCATGTTTGTTCTGCACAGATACTTAGAGATGAATTGGCACAAGTGGGTCTACGACTAGAAGAAGAAGGCCTAGACGAAGATGGCTGATGGACAGACACTTAAGGATGTCCGGTCAGATTTCATATCTGTTGCGGTGTGGGACCAGATGTGCAGCTTTTGGGATGGCGAGGCTGTGAGAGCCCCAAATCCGGGTTCCAAATCACCGCAGATTCGATTCAATCATTCTATTACCATTGCGGAAGATATAAACATAAATTATTTATACAATACACTTTACACACTATTTCCCCAAAATCGAGTAACATTAACTTATACATAAATCATAAACTATCTAACACATAACATTATTATCCAACTATACTATTACAAACTAGCCACACATTTTATCCCAAGCTGAACTTGGCATTATCCTTTTTCCTGTATCCGAACGCATTCGCCTTTATCTGCGCAATGTTTATCATGATATAGCAAGGGTGAGCATGAAAGTTGCCCAAACAAGTTTAAATACAATTTAAGGATATATAATGATTGAAAGAGTCTGAATAATAAAGTGGCTATAATTCATCAATATAATTGAGAACTAAGACGAACAAACTTTTGGTGAATAAGTATTGAACATGAACAAATATATCTGGACCAACTTGGTAATGAAGGTGATCACCTTTCATATACGACTTATACATGCAATATGTATGAGTACAATTATCCATGGAAATCGACAATGATTAACCATAAGCATATATGAATGAAACAACTCTTAGTAGAGTTAAGTAAAACTTGCGAGCGAATTGATTACTGCATTACGCAATTTATAACGCTTTATCCGAAGACCTAATATTAGTAATATAGATCTCCAATATTAGAATAATATCATCACAATATAATACTATTATATATATATATATATATATACACATAGAATAACCTAAACACATAGCACATAATCCTATCAGTCTACAATACACATAAGACTTAGTATCAGGTCAAACTATTTCAGTCTGATTTGAAACTGACACAATTCTATCATTTCGACAGTCTAGTCGGACAAATATCGAGTTTAAGTTCAATTAAACTCTTTCTAAACACTTAACAATTATCACAGATAATTTTCTTAGCAGTCAAAATAATTTTCATAGACTTGAAATAATTTCAGATAATTAATATCATTTATCATAATTTTTCAATCATTAATATTGTATTTATATGAATTAAGTACCACATAATTCCTTAATCATTAATATTTATTTATCATTAAATATTAATGAAAATCATAACATAATATTATAATATAATTATAATATATCAAAGTATTTTAATACCTTATAATCATATTTATATGATTTTTAAACCATTAAATTCATTATCCGATAATTGCTATAAATATTAAAATATTAATATTTTCATGCCAAAATATCAAAAGATATATTTTATAACTTAAAATATTTTTTATAACACATAATCATTTTTATATGATTTTTAAATCATTAATTCTAATTTTTCATAATTTATTTAATATATTTATTAAATAAATTAATTATCATTAATATTAAATTATTAATTAAATTCATCACAAAATATTAAAAGTCATCAAAAATAACTTAAAATATTTTCTAACATCATAATATAATTTTTCATGATTTTTCATGAATTAAAACTATTTTTAATTAATTTATTTTATATAATAATTAAATAAATAAATACCTTTTATATTCCAAAATATTAAATATTTTTGAAATATATATAAAATAATAAAAACTATTTTTCGTGCCTTAAAATAATTTTTCATAATTTATCATATATTTTAATAATTAAAACCATTTTTCTCTAATTATTTAATAAAATAATTCAATTTCTGAAATTAAGTGCCACTAAAGGGCCCTATAGCTTAATGAACAAGTCGCTATAGGTGTTCTTTAACATGTTAATGAGCCACGCTTGAGAAACACGTATCAATGAATGAGGGGCTTGGTTTGACCATGATTAAAACAGTGTTCTTGATGTGTTCTGGGTTGTATAATGTGATAATGTTGTAGTACTAATGTAGTACTACAACCCTAAACAAATTCCATGGTCAAAACTTGAACAACCTGCAAGATCTAAACTACAAAAACTCTTGTCAGACCTGTTCTTCATTTCTGGGTTTTCCAGAAATGAAGAACAGTTTCTAGGCTTTACTTTGAAGCCTCATAACTCGGAAACTGTGTCTGCTTTGTGATATCTAATGGTTCCTACTTGTAGTCATGATGTCAGGCTACAATAATATATCAACAGGTTAACATAACAACATTCAAATCATAAGATCCATGGCAGTCAAACTAGGGGTCAGAACACGGTTCTTGAAGATCTGGGTTTCTAGAAATCTTCATCCTGGCCGGTTGGTCAACCAGTAGTTTGACCATGAATTTCACGATCTTGTTACGGATCTGGGTGATCTAAAGGTTTTAGTATGCACACCTCATGTCTGACTACAAGAATCAAACAACAACATAACCAAAACATCAACCAGCAAGATCTAGAGCTTAGAAAAACTTGTCAGAAACTTTCTGGAAAATTTGGGTTGCCCAGATTCCAGTTATTCATTTCGGTCAACGACCTTTGACTACTTATACCATTCGATCTACACCTGATATAGACTTGATTCAAGTTCTAGATTGAAGTCCTTACAACATACTACCAGTATAAACTCTTAAAACACATAACAATGAACAAGAAAGGATCTAGAGGCCCTGACATTAGGCTGTCAGGCCTTAAATTTTTAGATTTCCAGATTTTAAGAAATGTTCATTTCGAGCACTTTGATGTTATGGATCTGGGATTTAACAACCCAGATCACTTAAAGACACCTTAATACACAACTTTAACAAATAAACAACAACATTTAACATCATATCTAAAGATTTACATGATTAGGGTTTTAATACCTTTTGAACACTTGATCTTGAATCTGATCCTTATGATCTGACTCTTGAGAGCTAACACATGATCCTAGCTTGAAATTTTACACACTCTCACTCTACATTCCTGAATTTTTAGAGAGAGAAAGTCTTGGGAGAAAATGAAAGTAAAGTGGTCCCTTTTCTCTCTCTTTGATCTATATAATAGATATGATATAATGTATCTAGTTGCTAGGTAGTACACATATATAATATAAAATAGATATAGAGCACATGAGATAAACATTAAGGTGATGACTCACAAGATTTGCAAAATCTTTTGCTCAAGCTTAAGAAAAAGGCATTTTAGTCTTTTCCATACCATTTTATTTCTAGAATTGTCATTTGTTGCAAACTCTTAGGGTTTGACCCTCAGGGTTAAAACCTAAGCTTTCCATAATTCACCTTGTAGGATTTCTAAATTAGGGTTTTCAAAAATGAAAAATTAACATCTTTAAATTATAATTAGAGTTTCCTAATTACAATATACTTTCCTAATCACATTAGGACTAACACAAATTAGGATTAATATTTCCTAATTAAGATGGCTAATTTAGCAATTAAATTCATATGTTTACATTAGGGTTCCTCACAAAATAATTAGGGTTTAATAATTTGAAATTAGGCTTTACCCTAATTACTATATAATTAATAATACTTAAGCAATATAATCATCCTCTAAGTTCCCAGATTAGGGTTTCAAATACCCGAAATTTGAAATTAGAGTTCTCAGATTTGATATTAGGGCTTTCTAATAAGCAATTAGGGTTTCAAGTAATTCGTTAGGGTTTTACCCTAATAAATTATAATTAATGACGTTTAAACCTTATACACAACAATTAAATTCCAGAATTAGGGTTTTCAATTTCTGAATTAGGGTTTTGGATTCCCGGAACTGAAATTAGGGTTTCAGAACCGATTTCTAGGGTTTCTTATCAAACGTTAGGGTTTTCTAACTGAACGTTGACGTTCTTAATATATACTTGGGGTTTGACACTGATATAATTTATATGGTCAACCCTTGACCCTTAATCACATACTGTGCACACATAATACCATATTCACAGAACATAAACACATATATACTTAATCTTGAATAATTCTCCAAAATCCTACACTGAATTTTGAAATCCTCAAAATTTCATCCCAAAAATATCAAACGCATACACTTATTTTCTGTTTAGGTCTATTATTTGACCTTAAATCAATCATTTAAGATTTTAATAAATCGTCTAATTTCTCGGGTTGTCACATTCACCCCTTCTTCTAAAAATTTCGTCCCTGAAATTTACCTTACATCTTACTCCTTATACCATGCACTATACACCATTCATACACATCATCACATGCTACCCAATACACCACTCACATGATTTAAAATTTTGAAATCATGCTGAGGAGTCATATAGACCATGAATTTTTATTTTCGAAAAGGTTTTATGGAAATTCATCTGCAAACCGTCATACCCTGAAGACATAGAGGGTGATTAGCCCGGTATGCCCAATACTGGCCCAGTACTGGTTTTATCTGTTTCTCGTCACTGCCATAGGCACAAAATTTTTCCTCAGTCTTATTAGATTCCGCACCAAAACAATTTGGTTCGGGAAATTTCTTTCAATGAACACTTAGAGTTTACATAAATATTAGTCTAGCTGAATCGAATAGCATAGACTCATATCAATAATTCAATTCAATCGAATTATTTAGGTGTAGTCAAACCCCGTTGGCAAATTAAAATTTTCAAAAAAATATTTTTGAGAATGACGTCATGACGCCATACTGTATTAACAGTCCATTTGAGGATGCCGTCATTGTATGACTTCGTCATAACACATCATACAATAGTGGAATAACGATTTTTAGATCAAATTCACACTAAGTATTCCTGTATTTACAACTCCATCACCTTTTTATCATCTTTTTAACCTATGGTACATAAGTGATAAATAAAATATATTTTGATATTTCAAATCATTTGCGTCTAGCCGAAATAAGTAGCATAGACTATACTTTAAACCGTTTCAAAAATGGTTACGAGTCAACATATTTTTTTTTAAAAAAAAAAAAGTACATAGTGCGTATTTAGCTTGATGTCAAAATTTTGAAGTCTAGCATAGCTAGGAGTTTTGGAAAAACTTATGTCTCCACTAACAATCGTTTGCTTAACAATCTATATGTTCCTATTATCCTTAATACTCCATTCACACACAACTATACCCAGTTCGTCAAACCATACTTATGAGTTCATAAATTGCCACAATCATATGAGTTTAAGAACTTGTCCTAGTCAGACCTTTTGCGTCCATTCGTTGAGGGGTTCATAAACATTTCATATAACTATGAGTCAAGAATGTCACATAAGTATGAGTTTTAAGAACTCGTACTTAACCTTATATCCTCTACCTATAACCTATCTATTTGTTATACACACGAGAAAGGAATCACCCTCTTGACATGCATATAGCAAATAGAGCGACACAAATATTTCAATGATTATCAGTGCCAGAAACTAAGTGGTTTTTACACCAAGTACAATTCCCCGATCATACAACTCAGTTGCCGACATGAGTCCTCAATTGAAATCCCCACCTAATCTTAATTCCCTTCTCAATACGAATTGCATTCAACTCATATTCATAATTCTTTCTTGTATTTGTACCAATTCATGGTACACTGCCACACAGCATCTTGCTGTAAACTTTTCAATCCTTAGATTGATTCTTCTTCCTGCTATCACTTTATCAGATCACGGGGTGATCTCATCGTATATATTATGATTTATTTCTATATCTTGATCGTTTTGTTTTACGATCTCCTATCCCTGAACTTTTAGTCTTCTAGACTCTATCTATTCACCATTACTATTCACTTTTATGATCAGAGTTAGGGAACCCTGTATCTTAACAACTCACCGAGATTCGTCTTTGAATCCTACCGACCAACTAACTCTATATGAGTTAGATCTTATCCTAATCACTGTAGTTATTGGTCTTAGGTATTCCTACCTAAGCTTCATAACCAACAACTTTGATACCAACTGTGAGAGCCCCAAATCCGGGTTCCAAATCACCGCGGATTCGGTTTAATCATTCTATTACTATTGCGGAAGATATAAACATAAATTATTTATACAATACACTTTACACACTATTTTCCCAAAATCGAGTAACCTTAACTTATACACAAATCATAAAATATCTAACACATAACATTATTATCCAACTATACTATTACAAACTAGCCGCACATTTTATCCCAAGCTGAACTTGGCATTATCCTTTTTCCTGTATCCGAACGCATTCGACTTATCTGCAATGTTTATCATGATATAGCAAGGGTGAGCATGAAAGTTTCCCAGCAAGTTTAAATACAATTTAAGGATATATCATGATTGAAAGAGTCTAAATAATAAGCTGGCTATAATTCATCAATATAATTGAGAACTAGCACGAATAAACTTTTGACCGAACAAGTATTGAACATGAACAAATATATTTGGACCAACTGGTAATGAAGGTGATCAGCCTTTCATACCTGACTTATACATGCAATATGTACATGATACAATTATCCATGGCAATCAGCAATGATTAACCATAAACATATCTAAATGAAACAACTCTTAGTAGAGTTAAGTAAAACTTGCCTGAACCGTTGATTACCGCTACACAATTTATAACGCTTTATCCGAAGACCTAATATTAGTAATATAGATCTCTAATATTAGAATAATATCATCACAATATAATACTATTATATATATATATACACATAGAATAACCTAAACACATAGCACATAATCCTATCAGTCTACAATACACATAAGACTTAGTATCAGGTCAAACTATTTTAGTCTGATTTGAAACTGGCACAATTCTATCATCCCGACGGTCTAGTCGGACAAATATCGAGTTTAAGTTCAATTAAACTCTTCCTAAACACTTAACAATTATCACAGATAATTTTCTTAGCAGTCAAAACAATTTTCATAGACGTGAAATAATTTCAGATAATTAATATCATTTATCATAATTTTTTAATCATTAATATTGTATTTATATGAATTAAGTACCACATAATTCCTTAATCATTAATATTTATTTATCATTAAATATTAATGAAAATCATAACATAATATTATAATATAATTATAATATTTTAAAGTATTTTAATACCTTAAAATCATATTTATATGATTTTTAAACCATTAAATTCATTATCCAAACAATTGCTATAAATATTAAAATATTAATATTTTCATGCCAAAATATCAAAAGTTATATTTTATAACTTAAAATATTTTATAACACATAAATCATTTTTTATATGATTTTTAAATCATTAATTCTAATTTTCCATAATTTATTTAATATATTTATTAAATAAATTAATTATCATTAATATTAAATTATTAATGAAATTCATCACAAAATATTAAAAGTCATCAAAATAACTTAAAATATTTTCTAACATCATAATATAATTTTTCATGAATTAAAACCATTTTAAATAATTTATTTAATATAATAATTAAATAAATAAATACCTTTTATATTCTCAAAAATATTAAATATTTTTGAAATATACTCAAAATAATTATTTTTATTAATATTATTATTATAATCATTATTTTATTATTATTAATAATAATAAAAAAAATTAGAAGAGTAGTACTTAATAATAATAATAATAACAACAACAACAACAACAACAACAATAACAACAACAACAATAATAATAATAATAATAAAGATATATACCGAAGTCCTAAGTTGCAAATCGATAAAACCGAACCATAAAAATAAATTAATATAATTATTATTTTTTTTATTATTATTTTTTATTAATATTAATATTATTTTTATTAATATTATTATTATAATCATTATTTTATTATTATTAATAATAAAAATTAGGAAAAGGCAGATATATAGTCCTGACCAAAGAAAAATTGGTATATACCGGTTTTTTTGTACCGAACCGAACCTATTTTTTTTCATACAGAACCGACCGGTTCGGTTTGGAAAACCAAAAAACCAAAAAAATCGGTTGTTTTGAACATCCCTAATAAACAATAACAATAACAATAATAATAATAATAATAACAATAACAATAACAATAATAATAATAATAATAATAATAATAATAATAATAATAATAATAATAAATTGCAAATAAAATTAAAATTAAAATTAAGTTAAACACAATTAAAATTCCAAATAAATTGCAACTCAGACATGACTTAACATCGGAAAATTGAATCCTTAGAAACCAAGGAATTCTATAATGGTGGAACCATTCATCTTACATCAGACATTATAGAAAAGCCAACGGTGTTTCAAAATAACGAAGGCAATTATGCGGGCTTATTATCATTATCATTATTATTATTATTATTAGTAGTAGTAGTAGTAGTAGTAATACTATTATTATTATTATTATTATTATTATTATTATTATTATTATTATTATTATTATTATTATTATTATTATTATTATTATTATTATTATTATTAGTATTAATATTAGTACTACTATTATTATTATTATGACTGTTCTATTATTATTATTATTATTATTATTATTATTATTATTATCACGCAATTAGTTATGTACATTTATGTATGTACGTAACAGATCTAAGGAAAGGGGATCTGTTTTAATTTGGGAGAAATGATTTGTTCAGTTATAAATAATAATCCTTGCAAAATAATAGAAACTAGGCTCATGTGCTTGGGTGGTCATTGGATTTATATTTCAAATTGGAGGTCTTGGGTTCAAATTTATGCATAAACATATTTTTTGGGATAAAGTTCAATATTTGCCACATCAGCCCGTCCACGTGTAAAATAAAATAAAAAAATGCCCACGTAGATCTGTCACGTGTGCCACATAGGCGCCACATCATTTTACCCTTATAATATATTGTGTAACTCTTCAAAAAGTATACAGAATGAAAATTTTAATTAATTTAACGATATTTTAAACATGAACAAATGAAATATTACATAAAATTAAAACTAAATTATATGTAGTCAATAAGGTTATATATATATATATATATATATATATATATATATATATATATATTTAAAGTTTTTCGTTTTTATTGGTATTTTTGTTTTATTCGAATTCAAATTTCAAAAAGGAATACGAATTTGAATATATTTAAAGTTTTTCGTTTTCATTGGTATTTTTGTTTTATTCGAATACAAATTTCAAATAGGAATACGAATTCGAATATATTTAAAGTTTTTCGTTTTCATTGGTATTTTTGTTAATGCATCATAGATTCATTTGTAATAGCTTATCAAATTCATAAACTTACAGTAACTTCTCAAATTCGCAAACCAAATGCATATATGGTGTCCCTTTTTTTTCATATTCTTATTCCAATTAAAGTGATATATTATAATGATATCACTTAAAATTAATCAAATTATTATTATAAATATTGTCATTAAAATATGCCATATTTAAAATTTATCTAATAAATTATTTATAAATTTATAAATTGTACTTATAAGTTGTTTCATATTATTTAATTTATTTTTTGTTAAATTTAAATGTATATAAAAGAAAAGAGATACATATACTTAGGGGCATTCCCCAGATCGATACAAAATGTCAAGAAAGGGAACTCAACATGACAAACAGTGAAACTCAGATTCTAAGAGCTAAGCTTAGTTGTCAATAGTTTGAATGTCCATAATTAATGATCAAAAGTTGTTTTTAGCTCTTTATGTCCCTGAGTTGGTGTTGCGTTGAATCAATCGTAGAAAGTCTGGATTGTCAACTAACTTGTTCATTATATTATCAAGATTGTCAAATAAAAAAAATATTTTCCCTTTGAGCTAAAATTCATTTCTAAATTAAAAACTTTTATAAATAATTATATATTTTTATATGTACTTTGAGTATTAATTAAGAATTTGGTATGATTTTAGATATTATAGTAAATTATATTTTGTCCATAATATTATGTTTTATAAATGAGTAAAATTCGAATAACATATTAGGACACGTTTAAAAGTTCGACTCAACTCGAGCTCGTTTAAATTTGAAGAGAGCTCGAATTCGATAAACTAAAACTCAACTTAACTTGTTCATAACCTTACTCCATATGTGACGTATTAAAAGTTATTCCCTCCATCCCACAAAAGATTCACATTTATCATTTATTTTTATTCTACAAAAAGAGTGCTCTTTTTATAAATAACAATATAAAATAATATAATATATTAAGTTTATTATTATATTTTAAGAGTCTGCTACATATGACAAGAAATAGATTGGAATTAAAAATGATCACACTTTAAATTATTCTATTTTATCATATGAAATTTCACATTAATTATAATTCAACTTCGTTATAAAATATTTTATTTTATCACATAAAATTTCACGTTAATTATAATTTAACTTCGTAATCAAAGGGCCATTTATGTCCATAATCATTTCTCTGGCTACGCGATCATCTACTCGTTGTTTCATGAGATTAAATGAAGGGAAAACATTTAATAAAAATTTGTAAGTTTTGTTGTTATTGAGTTTATGAAAATTAAAGATAAAAACTCAAGTTTTATTAAATTAATATTCTATTTTTATGTTAATTTTGTTCTGTTCGTAGTATAGAAGATATAATATGGAATGTTAGGATGTGATTATTTGGAGAGTCCTTATTAAAATAGGATTGTATTTTCTTATTTGGTGGGATAAGAAGGTTTAATTAGGACTCCTACTCCTAATTGGATTCAGGAGTTATAAGGTGATTCTACAAAAGGAGTCCTTCTCCTAGTTGGATACGGATGAAGGTGACTTCTATATATACGGTTACAAGCTAGGATTTGAGGACAAGACACAAGAGATACAACACAAATACACAACTTGTACTCCCAATATTATTATAGTGGATTTCTCTCTCTCTCCGTGGTTTTTTTCCAATTGGGTTTCCACGTAAATCTCGTGTTCACACTTTATATTCCTTTATTTATGCTTATGTGAGTGTATTCAACAATACAATCAACCGTTAGCGCGATTTTGGCCTGTTGTTTTGGTGATTTCGTCAGGCGTACAAAATTTGGCATTAACATTGGCGCCATCTGTGGGAACTAAGACACTTGTTCTAGTGTCGATTTAAAATCACCGAGTCACCGAAGAAGATAAGTGATTCTTTTTTATTTACGAAATAAATATTATATATATATATGCCAACAAATTCATTATTTTTCGTCAATTATTATATACGGATCTGCTCAAGTCTCAACCCATGAAAAAGAATAGTAGTGGAATATATTACTTTTTGTCAATTATTATACATGTGGAGTAATGATAAACAATCGTATGCATGATGTCGTGTCTAAAGTCTTTGACTTAGCTGTAATTAAGAAGTGAACAATGTAAAAGTGGAGTATTGCATGCGGTGTGGAGACTGCAGTTGAAATTAGTCGAGTGAAAGGACGTCATTTCATTGCTTGAAGCAAAGGTCGAACTCGAGCAATCAAGATTCTAAGCATTACGAAAAAAAGTCGAGGTCTTACAAGAAGAAAAAGGAAATTGAAACGAGAAGATCTAGCCAAGACATGTTTTAAACCCTCGTGGCTCGTGGTCGCGTGACTCAAAGCATGTAGCTCATGGCTAAAAGCACGATGTTTGTGACTCAAAGCACGAGTTTCATGGCTCAAGCACTTGGCTCGTTGCTTCGTGGCTCGTGGCTCAAAGCACGTGGCTCGTAGCTCAAAGCACGAAGCTCGTGGCTCAAGCACTTAGCTCGTTGCTCGTCGTGGTTCATAGCTCAAAGCACGTTGCGTTCGTCGTGTCTCAAAGTCACGTGGCTCGTGGTTCGTGGCTCGTGACACGTGGTACATGAGTCGTGGGCTTCGCGGATCTTTATGTATATCTTAGAAATGAATTGAGGAGTGGAAAGAAAATATTGAGAGTCACAAGTTTTTGTTTCATGATGGTGTTTGGGTGTGACAAAATTTGTATACTCTCTTATTATAAGTTCTTTATAAATAAGAGACCTGCGGGGGGGCAATGTTGGGATGCGATTATTTGGAGAGTCCTTATTAAAATAGGATTGTATTTTCTTATTTGGTGGGATAAGGAGGTTTAATTAGGACTCCTACCCTAATTGGATTCGTGGAGTTATAAGGTGATTCTACAAAAAGGAGTCCTTCTCCTAGTTGGATACGGATGAAGGTGACTTCTATATATACTGATTACATAAGCTAGGATTTGAGGACAAGACACAAGAGATACAACACAAATACACAACTTGACTCCCAATATTATTATAGTGGATTTCTCTCTCTCCGTGGTTTTTCTCAATTGGGTTTCCACGTAAATCTCGTGTTCACACTTTATATTCCTTTATTTATGCTTATGTGAGTGTATTCATCAATACAATCAAATTAGCGCGATTTTACTCATTGTTTTGGTGATTTCGCAAAACTGCATAAAATTTGGCGTTATACATGGAATATATATATATATATATATATATATATATATATATATATATATATATATATATATATATATATTTATGTTATTAAGTTTTCACTTGCATTCTTCATTTTAGGCAAAAGATTTTGACAATAGAAAAGATTAAAATTTTTATTTGTTTATTTATTAATCATTAAAAAATCAAAAACAATAAATTTATATTCAACTCTAGCAAAATCACAGTTATGTTCCTCAATTTCATTTATAACCCAGTCATCCTCATCCTCCCCTTCCCACGAATCCATCTCCTTTCTCTGCTAAACCCCTTATAAATCCCTCCTCCCTCCCTAATCCTCTACTTATTTTACGGTCAGTCATCCGTTGATTCAGCGAACAATGAGCCGATTCAGGAGACTTGAGATCATAGAGCCCATTCCATCTTTCCTTAGAGAAACCTGTATCTTCACGCCCAAACCCCTAAACCCATGTTTCCCCTCCTTTCCCTTTGAAGAAGACGACCTGGACTTCACTCTCGATCTCTTAAACCCTAACCCCATCCTTTTCCAAGATGATCTCCTTCTCACCTCCCCATTCCACGATTTCGCTGATCTCATCCAAATCAACAAAACCCCTTCATATACTTCAACTCAGCGGGTCCAACGCCGGGTCCATAAACAAGTCGGTACTGAGTTTTACCTACAGTCCCTAAGTGACCGAGTCTCTGCGCTTGAGCTCGGCTTTGACCGTCTTCTGCCCAAACCAAAGCCATCCAAGTTAGATCGGAAGTACTCATGGACGGCGGAGATCAAAAGTCCGGAGGACGGTTTAGATCGGAAGTACAAGTTAATCACTGAGATCAAAGGTGGGAAGGAGGAAAAGACCTATAAATGGACGCTGGTTACTACATAGAGCCAGCTTTGTACGCTGGAAGTACAAGTTAATCACTGAGATCGGAAGTACAAGTTAATCACGTGGGTTTCATCCAGGCGCACTCGATGCCGGTTACTTCCGTCCACTTCAATCGAGATGGATCGCTGATTGTTTCCGGCAGTCACGACGGGTCTTGTAAAATTTGGGATGCGGCTTTGGGCGTCTGCTTGAAGACTCTTATTGACGATAAGGTTCCGACCGTTTCATTTGCTAAATTTTCGCCCAACGGGAGGTTCATACTCGTCGGGACCCTTGGTGATACTCTCGTGAGTTTCTATAACTGTGGACTTTGTTAAGCTTCTTCTACTTTGCATTTTTGAGTTTTATTGCTCTATATAGCTGTGATAATTTATAATATTAGGAAAAAATCAACCTTTAAGGTTTATATATCTTCTATTGAGTTTAGGCAGGCAGCTTGAACATGTATTAGAAAAAGATTATAGTTCATTGAAACTAAGGAAAAGGGTAGACGGTGAAAACGGTTATATTATGTCATTTACGTGGGAAGTATATATCTTTTTTTGTCAGATCTTATGGCCACTTGAATTTGTATTAGAAGAGAACTGTTGGTAATCGAAAATTGAGGAAGGAGCGGATTTAATGAAAATTTGAATCATACTGGTAAAGTAATAATTTTTAGTTGATAAAATAGTAGTTTGATTATATTCCTTTAGTTTGAATGTATTTTAGAAGAAAATATTGGTCATATGAAAATGAGGAAAGAGAGGATAATGTAAACTATCTTATCAGCTAACCAGGTATGTCGAGTATGTAATCTAGGAAGATTTTTGGTTCTCCATCTCCGGAAATTGTTCTGTTTTAATTGTTGATTACTGGTTATCTTCACAGCTTATTTCATAAATTCATTGGGTTTGAAATTATGGTGGGCAATACTCTATTTAATTTCTTTGAGGTCTCTTTTTCTCTGTTTGCAAAAGCTTTGGAATTACTACATAGAGCCAGAAGGAACTTCTACTAGGAAAAACACTTCAACAAGTACTAAGTTGTTGATGATTATTTGAATGTTTCATTGTGTTAATTTTTACCTTTTACTACTTGGAGCTTACATTTTCCCCTGCTCACTCTCTGTCCGAGGTTATGTGAATTTAAAACAAAACAAAAAAAAAGGTACTCTAATCTTGCAAATGAGATTAGTGTTTTCCCCAAAAAAAAAATTGTACTTAAAGAAGTATAAAGCAATCGATTACGAAATAAATAGGTATCGAGTACATATCGCTCTTTTCATGTCGGTTGTACTTCTCTTATCTATATGATCTATAAATAGGTGTTGATATGTTTTCCACTTATTTGAGTACAAGGAGGTATTCTCAGTGCGCCCAATCTAGAGATTGTGCAACTCTGGAAAGCATGGTAAAAATACAAGTCGCAGAGGGACGCTTTTATCTTTGTAATATGTGCGACTCCTTCTTACATTCTTAAATCATGGGGGCTCATTGAAGGGGTTGAAAGTAATAACCCACCAATTACTATATTCATCTTTTTCTATTTTCCAGTTGCATGCTATATGTAGGATGGTTATTGCTTTATCAGGTTTGTAGTTACTCTCCGAGAACTCAGAGGTCAAAAATGATTTGTACTCGAGACATTCCCGTTACCATCTGATGCACTACATCAAAAAGTGTCATGTCAAAATTTTGAAGAGAAAGGAGAGGAAGAAGGTAAAATTCAATTTTCATTGATGCTTGTAATCTCCGTTGTGTTGTAGTTGCAAGTTTTTCCTCAAGTGTTGTTTTTAATCGCTATATTTATTATACTTATGGTATATTTATTTGACTTGGACAGGGATTGCAGATAACTAACAAAGCAAACACTGCATTAACATTCAAAAGTGAGGAAAGAAAAAGACCATTTCCCCTTCCATGTATGTAGCTAATAGCTTCATCTTCTTCATTGTATGCTGCAAACATTAATTTGAGATGCTTGAGTTTTAGGCCAGTATTCTCAATATTTTCTGTCCTCTCCTCCTAGGTACATCCTCATCCTCTTGCCTTCCAATTCTCTCCTTAGCAACATGATAGGGGTCAAAGAATTATATTTATTCTTGTTTTTAATTATATTCATTATGTGATTGTCTTGATATTGTAGGAGTGTAGAAAACTCTTTCTTGTGAAGTTGCCAGAAAGTAGAAAGTTCATTGTACCGAAAAACCAAAAATTGCTTGCGGTTCATTTGTTCCAGCTTCATGAAAATGACAAAGTATGTAAACTTCTGATTGTGCATTCCTTTTAATTTTTTAGTTTTGACATTCATTTCTTATACCTGGTCGATGTAAAGTAGTTACTAACAAATTGTTGAGCTCCTGTTGCGGGTTCATAGAAACTTCCGTAGTAATTTATAACAATTTTTCTTTTCTCTTAATCTTAGTTTCTGCAACTCAAGGTAGATGGTAATGATATTGGTAAGAGCAAGTGCTTTATGCCCCCACACGCATGTATCCTTCTAGAGTTGTGAGTTTTTCGTTGTCAACTGTGTATCAAATTGCATGTTGTTTGTCCAGATTTAGTAATTTTGAGTTTGTCTAAATAAAAATCAAGGACCGTGTAAATAGGTATACAGAACTATGTGCCAAGTGTAATAGAAGATTTAGTTTTTTTTTTCACATAACAGTTACTTCAAAGTTGGACACATAGAGCAGGTGTATATTTGTCATAGTTGTTGTAATCTTATACATTCACATTGCACATGGTACCATCTTGTGTATGTTTGTCAAACTAGTATGTACTTCATGTTATCTTGTTTAAGGCATTTTATTTAGTCAGTTGAAGGACTCTGGAATCTTTCTAATGCTCATAAATATTGTGGGTAGTCTATTGGTTTAATAATATTAGTACCACGTAGCAACTCTATTGTCTTTGTGTATTGATTTTAGCATTAAGTGCCTCTGGTGATCTATTTGCTTCATTTTTCTGACTTGCTATTATTTTTAAATATGTGCAGGAAGACTGCTTCTACGACCTGCCTTACAATACTGGGTATCAAATTTTCGTGCTACGTTTACGGAAGACAAGGGACGAAATTATGAAGTGTACTCTCTCTATATATGTAGATATATACTTTGATTAAAGAACTGTGGTAGCTTTAGATAGTTAATTATAAAGATAATGAATGATTATGTTGTGGATGATTTTATTAAGTTAATAATATTTTAATTTTTTGTATTTTTGCCATTATTTGTTATGGGGACATTGAGCTAGCCAGGTATACAAAAAGAATGTCAAATTTTGATTTGTCAACAATATAATTCGTTACCAAAGTATTGAACAAGTTTTAATGTAGCAACAATTTTTTATACATTTAGTAACAAATTTTTGTTGCTAATGGCATTAAAAATATAATATTTGGCAATAAAAAATTAACCTAATAACAACAAAGAGGATATTGTTGCTAATACTAACATAAAAGACAACATTTTTTATCGTTGCAAATCATATTAGCTTTCGTTGCGACAACATATAATGTCGTTGCTAATCGACGACTTTCGTTGCTATTGAAAAATAACCAGCAACAAACATTTTCGTTGCTGATTCAGCATAATGTCGTTGCCAAATAATATAATCAGCAACGAAAATCGTTCTTTAAAAAGTTTACATTTATGAACGAAAAGAAAGCTTAGGCAACAATTTTCATAATTTACTGCAACGAAAAATGTTGTTGCAAAATGGTGTCAATTGCAACGAAAATGCATGGTGGTTGCAAAAAAAAAAAAGAGTTCATTTCGTTGCCAATTAGCAGGCTTTTGCAACGAAATGGGGTTTTTAGCAACGAAATTTTAATTATTCTGCAACAATACATTTTGTTGCTAAATGATCGATGTCTCTGTACGAAAGTCAAATTTCGTTGCAAAATGTATTACTTTTGGCAACGAAAAAAAAATTCGTTGTAGAATAATTAGCAACGCTCATTGCGCAACAAAAGACGCAACGACATTAAAGTCGTTGCCAAAACCCTTTTGCAACAAAATTTGGCCCCTTTAGTAACGAAAATTGGTTGTTGCTGAAGCCCCATTTTTTTGTAGTGATAGCGATGTAAATGGCACTATAGGTGTTCTTGAAGCATGTTTCATGAGCATTTTAAACACATGTCGTTAATCGAGGGGCTTGGTTTGACCATGATTAAAATAGTGTTCTTGATGTGTTCTGGGTTGTATAATGTGATAATGTTGTAGTACTAATGTAGTACTACAACCCTAAACAAATTTCATGGTCAAAACTTGAACAACCCGCAAGATCTAAACTACTTAAAACTTTGTCGGACACGTTTCTTCTTTTTTCCGGTTTTCTAGAAATGAAGAACAGTTTCTAGGCCTTACTTTGAAGCCTCGTAACTTGGAATTTGTGTCTGCTTTGTGATATCTAATGGTTCTTACTTGTAGTCATGATGTCATGCTACAATAATATATCAACAGGTTAACATAACAACATTCAAATCATAAGATCCATGGCAGTCAAACTAGGGGTCAGAACACGGTTCTTGAAGATCTGGGTTTCCCAGAAATCTTCATCCGGTCAGTTGGTCAACGTTAGTTTGATCATGAATTTCTACGATCCTGTTACAGATCTGGGTGATCTAAAGGTTTTAGTATGCACACCTCATGTCTGACTACAAGAATCAAACAACAACATAACCAAAACATCAACTACCAGCAAGATCTAGAGCTTAGAAAAACTTGTCAAAACTTTCTGGAAAATCTGGGTTGCCCAGATTCCAGTTATTCATTTCGGTTAACAACCTTTGACTGCTTATACCATTCGATCTACACCTGATATAGACTTGATTCAAGTTCTAGATTGAAGTCCTTACAAAATACTACCAGTATAAACTCTTAAAACACATAAACAATGAACAAGAAAGGATCTAGAGGCCATGACATTAGGCTGTCAGGCCTTAAATTTCTAGATTTCCAGATTTTAAGAAATGCTCATTTCGAGCACTTTGATGTTATGGATCTGGGATTTAACAACCCAGATCACTTAAAGACACCTTAATACACAACTTTAACAAATCAACAACAACATTTAACATCAGATCTAAAGATTTACATGATTAGGGTTTTAATACCTTTTGAACACTTGATCTTGAATCTGATCCTTATGATCTAACTCTTGAGAGCTAACACATGATCCTAGCTTGAAATTTTACATACTCTCACTCTACATTTCCGAATTTTTAGAGAGAGAAAGCCTTGGGAGAAAATAAAAGTAAAGTGGTCCCTTTTCTCTCTCTTTGATCTATATAATAGATATGATATAATGTATCTAGTTGCTAGGTAGTACACATATATAATATAAAATAGATATAGAGCACATGGGATAAATATTAAGGTGATGACTCACAAGATTTGCAAAATCTTTTGCTCAAGCTTAAGAAAAAGGCATTTTAGTCTTTTCCATACCATTTTATTTCTAGAATTGTCATTTGTTGTAAACCCTTAGGGTTTGACCCTTAGGGTTTAACCCTTAGAGTTAAAACCTAAGCTTTCCATAATTCACCTTTTAGGATTTCTAAATTAGGGTTTTCAAAAATAAAAAATTAACATCTTTAAATTATAATTAGAGTTTCCTAATTATAATATACTTTCCTAATCACATTAGGACTAACACAAATTAGGATTAATATTTCCTAATTAAGATGACTAATTTAGCAATTAAATCCATATTTTTACATTAGGGTTCCTCACAAAATAATTAGGGTTTAATAATTTGAAATTAGGCTTTACCCTAATTACTATATAATTAATAATACTTAAGCAATATAATCACCCTTTAAGTTCCCAGATTAGGGTTTCAAATACCCGAAATTTGAAATTAGAGTTCCCAGATTTGATATTAGGGCTTTCTAATAAGCAATTAGGGTTTCAAGTAATTCGTTAGGGTTTTCCCCTAATAAATTATAATTAATGACGTTTAAACCTTATACACAAACAATTAAATTCGTAATTAGGGTTTTCAATTTCGAATTAGGTTTTGATTCTAAATCGAAATTAGGGTTTCAGAACCGATTTCTAGGGTTTCTTATCAGACGTTAGGGTTTTCTAACTGAACGTTGACGTTCTTAATATATACTTGGGGTTTGACACTGATATAATTTATCTGGTCAACCCTTGACCCTTAATCACATATTGTGCACACATAATACCATATTCACAGAACATAAACACATATACTTAATCCTGAATAATTCTCCAAAATCCTACACATAATTTTGAAATCCTCAAAATTCCATCCCAAAAATATCAAACGCATACACTTATTTTCTGTCTAGGTTTATTATTTGACCTTAAATCAATCATTTAAGATTTTAATAAATTGTCTAATTTCTCGGGTTGTTACAGAGGCCTTCAAGAAGATGTCGGCACAGCGTTCAGCTGCCCGACAGCAGAGTCGTCTCCCACATTGTACTAGGTCTCAGTCGTACGACCTGTACCGGGAGAGACTCGAGGTGAGTTTAAAGCATGCACCCTCTTACTTGGAGTTTTGGTGGCACGCCCACCAAAAGAAAGGTGACGGTGGTTATATCTCACCTAAAAGGCAGAATGCATTGCTGTAAGTTATTTAATTCTCTTATTTAGTATGTATTTAAAATCTAGATATTCTTTTGTATTATTTCATTTTATACTTTGCGTATCATCTATTAATGTATTTTTTTTCAACAACGGTTCGAGGATCTTAGGGTGGCGGAGTAGCGAGAGGTGACATTCAAAGAGACGAGTCTCACGCGCAAGTGACGAGGAGTTAGAGGACTGGCTGCAGGCTACAGGGGGACCGAACAAGGGTAGAGTTATGGGCATTCCCCATGTCCTAGCTTACACCCTAGTCCCAGCTGTGAGATCTTGGCAGCACCCACCCACTGGAGGTAGTGGTGCGAGTGGATCGGGCGCCGGCTCTTCATTATCCGACGACTTCTTCCGGCGGATCATAGAATGGTGCATGGCGAGCAGTGTTGTGCAGTTAGGCGCACTATCACGCGAGGGGATCTACCAGATAGCTCAAGAGGTTGTCCACGACTCTATAGATCCTACAGCTGCCGTTGACGACCTCATGGGTGTAGTACGGAAGGAGGCCATCCGCGTATGTGCAGTTGTCTTGGCCAACATCTTCCCACCACATATTCGACAGGTAAAAACAATTAAATTATGTATTTCCTTATTTAATTTACGTAATTTGTAATTGTATTTCTTAGATAAACTTAAGATAAAACCCTGAGTTATCGCCCAGTTTGCAAAACTCGCCAACACTTAGGCAAAAAGTCAAAAAAGAGGTCAAAATCTGCCTCGGTCATTCAAATGCCACACAAACACACACATAGCACCGCGTAGGTATTAGGCATGCGCTATAACTTACGTGACTCGATTCTGATATACGGAGACCGAGTTATCGCCTAGTTTGCAAAACTCGCCAACACTTAGGCAAAAAGCCGAAAAAGAGGTCAAAACCCGCATCGGTCGTCCAAATGCCATGCAAACACACACATAGCACCGCGTTGGTATTAGACACGCATTACAACTTACGTGACTTGATTCCAATATACGGAGACCGAGTTATATATCGCCCAGTTTGCAAAATTCGCTAATACTTAGGCAAAAAATCGAAAAAGAGGTCAAAACCCGCCTCGGTCGTCCAAACACCACACAAACACACATATAGCACCGCGTAGGTATTAGGTATGCGTTACAACTTACGTGACTCAATTTCGATACACGGAGACCGAGTTATCGCCAGTTTGCAAACCTTGCCAACACTTTGACAAAAAATCAAAAAAGAAGTCAAAACCCACCTCGGTCTTCCAAACGCCATGCAAACACACACATAACACCGCGTAGGTATTAGACACGTGTTACAACTTATGTGACTCAATTATGATATACGGAGACCGAGTTATCACTCAGTTTGCAAAACTCACCAATACTTAGGCAAAAAGTCGAAAAAGAAGTTAAAACCTGCCTCAGTCGTCTAAACGCCACGCAAACACACACATAATACTGCGTAGGTATTAGACACGAGTTACAAGTTACGTGACTCGATTCCGATATACGGAGATCGAGTTATCGCCCAGTTTACAAAACTCGCCAACACTTAGGCAAAAAGTTAAAAAAGAGGTCAAATCCCGCCTTGGTTGTCCAAATGCCACACAAACACACACATAGCACCGCGTAGGTATTAGGCACGTATTATAACTTACAGGACTAGATTCCAATATACAGAGACCGAGTTATCGCCCAGTTTGCAAAACTCGCCAACACTTAGGCAAAAAGTTGAAAAAGATGTCAAAACCCGCCTCTGTCATCGAAACGCCACGCAAACACACAGATAATATTGTGTAGGTATTAGACATGCATTACAACTTATGTGACTCAATTCCGATATACGGAGACCGAGTTATCGCCCAGTTTGCAAAAATCGCCAACACTTATGTAAAAAGTCAAAAAAGAGGTCAAATCTCGCCTTGGTTGTCCAAACGCCACACACACACACACACATGTAACACCGCGTATGTATTAGGCACACATTTCAATTTACGTGACTCCATTTCGATATACGGAGACCAAGTTATCATCAAGTTTGCAAAATGCGCTAACACTTAGGCAAAAAGTCGAAAAAGAGGTCAAAACCAGTCTCGATCGTCCAAACACCACGTAAACACACACATAGTACTGCGTAGGTATTAGAAGCGCATTACAACTTACGTGACTCAATTCCGATATACGGAGACCGAGTTATTGTCCAGTTTGCAAAACTCGTCAGCACTTAAGCAAAAAATCAAAAAAGAGGTCAAAACTCGTCTAGGTCGTCCAAACGTCATGCAAACACACACATAACACCGCATAGGTATTAGACACGCATTACAGCTTACGTGACTCAATTCTGATATATGGAGACCGAGTTATCGCCCAGTTTGCAAAACTCGCCAACACATAGGCAAAAAGTCAAAAAGAGGTCAAAACCCGCCTCGATCGTCCAAACACCACTCCAACACACAGATAGCACCGCATAGGTATTAGGCATGCATTAAAACTTACGTGACTCGATTCCGATATACAGAGATCGATTTATTGTCCAGTTTACAAAACTCGCCAACACTTAAGCAAGAAGTAGAAAAAGAGGTCAAAATTCGCCTTTGTAGTTCAAACACCACGCAAACACACACATAGCACTATGTAGGTATTAGGCATGCGTTACAACTTATGTGACTCGATTTTGATATACGAAGACCGAGTTATCGCCTAGTTTGCAAAATTCGACAACACTTAGGCAAAAAGTTAAAAAAGCGGTTAAAACCCGCATCGGTCGTCCAAATTTCACGCAAACACACATATAGCACCACGCAAGTATTAGATACGCATTACAACTTACGTGACACGATTCCAATATACGGAGACCGAGTTATCGCCTAGTTTGCAAAACTAGCCAACACTTAGGCAAAAAGTCAAAAAAGAGGTCAAAACCCGCCTCGATCGTCCAAATGCCATGTAAACATGCACACAGTACCACGAAGGTATTAGGCACGTGTTATAACTTATAGGACTCAATTCTGATATACGAAGACCGAGTTATTGCCTAGTTTGCAAAACTTGCCAACACTTAGGCAAAAAGTCGAAAAAGAGGTTAAAACCCGCCTCGATCATCCAAACGCCACGCAAATAGACACATAATACTGCATAGGTATTAGGCACGTGTTATAACTTACGTGACTCAATTTCGATATACGGAGACCGAGTTATCGCCCAGTTTGCAAAACTCGCCAACACTTAGGTAAAAAGTCGAAAAAGAGGTCAAAATTCGCCTCGGTAGTCCAAATGCCACGTAAACACACACATAGTACCGCATAGGTATTAGATATGCGTTACAACTTACGTGACTCGATTTCGATACGCGGAGACCGAGTTATCACCCAGTTTGCAAAACTCACCAACACTTAGGCAAAAAGTCGAAAAAGAGGTCAAAACCTGCCTAGGTCGTCCAAACGCCATGCAAACACACACATAGCACCGCGTAGGTATTAGGCACGTGTTACGACTTATGTGACTCGATTTTGATATACGGAGACCGAGTTATCACCTAGTTTGCAAAACTCGCCAACACTTAGGCAAAAAGTCAAAAAAGAAGTCAAAACCCGCCTTGGTCGTCCAAACGCCATGCAAACACGCACATAGCACCGCGTAGGTATTAGGCACGTGTTATAACTTACAGGACTCGATTTTGATATACGGAGACCAAGTTATTGTCCAGTTTGCAAAACTCTACAACACTTATGCAAAAAGTCGAAAAAGAGGTCAAAACCCGCCTCGGTCGTCCAAACGCTACGCAAACAGACACATAGTAATGCATAGGTATTAGGCATGCGTTACAACTTATGTGACTCGATTTCGATATACAGAGACCGAGTTATCGCCCAGTTTGCAAAACTCGCTAACACTTAGGCAAAAAGTCAAAAAAGAGGTCAAAACCCGCCTCGATCGTCCAAACGCCATGCAAACACACACATAGCACCACATAGGTATTAGATACGTATTACAACTTACGTGACTCGATTTTGATATATGGAGACCGAGTTATCGCCCAGTTTGTAAAACTCGCCAACATTTAGGCAAAAAGTCGAAAAAGAGGTCAAAACCCGCCTCGGTCGTCCAAACGTCATGCAAACACACACATAGTACCGCGTAGGTATTAGGCACGCATTATAACTTACGTGACTCAATTCTGATATACGGAGACCGAGTTATCTCCTAGTTTGCAAAACTCGTCAACACTTAAGCAAAAAATCGAAAAAGAGGTCAAAACCTGCCTCGGTCGGCCAAATGCCACGTAAACACACACATAGCACCGCGTAGGTATTATGCACGCTTTACAACTTACGAAACTCTATTCCGATATATCAAGACTGAGTTATCGCCCAGTTTGCAAAACTCGCTAACACTTGTAGAACACAAACTAAAATAATTTAAATATGCTCTATTTATGACTTCGTTATTAATATTTTAATTTTTGTAGGGTCTTGTTGATGAGACTCATGGGGGTGGAGGTTACGGCACAGGCGATGCCCGTGGAGGAGATGGTGATGACCGCCGGGCTGATGCTGATGAGACTATAAAGGGTGGGACCGGCGATGGGACCAGAGGTGGGACCGGAGGGTAGTTAGTTTATATTTATATTTTGACTTTTATGTATGTATTTAGCTTTTGAGTTGTACATACTAGAGTTTGGTATCTAACTATATTGATTGTTGATAGTAAAAGATATGATTGTTATTGATATGCATACATTGTCATTATTTATTTTTCTTTAGTTTATAATAGGTACAATATATATGTAAATGAACAGGGGAATTTTGTAATTCTAATAAAAAAAATTTAAAGTGGGTCATTGGCGACGGGGTGCCGTCGGCAATGACCTATAGCGACGAATCCAAAATTATATTAAATAGGGGTCATTGGCGACGGGGTACACCCATTGGCGACGACAGTGCCTTCGTGAATGACTGAATTATTAAAATTAAAGTATGGTCATTACCGACGGTCTGTCCGTCGATGTTGTCATCACTAATGACTTATTACCGATTGGCCATTCGTCGACAATGACCCCCGTCAGAATGATATTGTTCCCTACTACAATGACGACGGAGGAGCGAGGCGATGACCTGAGGTGCGACGGTAGGGGCAACGGTCTTTGCCGTCGCGAATGACCTCATTGCCGACGAAAATAGGGTTATTGGCGACGACATGTCCCGTCGGCAATGATTGTTTTTTTGTAGTGTTGCCTAATATGTTCCTTAATGTTAACGATAATATTTTGTTCTCCGAATGACCTACATAATTAATTAAGGTCGAAATACCAATTAGCCACATAATGACTTCACACATTGGTTTATTTATCTTTCACAATGTTCATCTCTTACAAATTGAAACAACGCAACCAACTTAAAAAACATGGCATGTTGTCATGACGTTTGAAAATCAAGACGCCGAGCTTGGGTCGCTAAGGCTAACGCCACGACGATACATGCTTTTACTTCGCTTAGCCCGTACACCCAGCCTCAACCTAATGCCACCTTTCACAAGACGCTTCATGCATGACCGGTATACCGACCTCGGTCATTGTTGTTGTGTTGAGGCACTACATGCCCAAAGACTACTACTGGCTTCACCAAAGAAAACCTCAAACCCTTGCTTCCTACTCTTTTCGACTTTTGTCAATTTTAAAGTCCTTACCTCAAAACTTCATAACTCACTCATCCAAAGTCGAAATGAGCTCGATCTTGGGCTACGACTTATTGGGTTCATAAACTAACAAACCCATAAGGCCTTAACTTTTCAACATCATTTACTAGCCAAACCAATGGCTCAAAAATCTTATAAGTTTTAGGTTTTCAAAATAAACATGCTTTACTAGAAAAATCATCATAATTTATTTGTAGCTGATTTTAACTTCGCTCCACTTGGGTCGTTTACACGACTCATAAGAGCATTAAACACCATTTACGAAACTCAAAATTACTTTATGCACATTAAGCTATACTTACCTGAAAAACAGATTACAAAAAGTCTTTTACATCTTTTCATTCTTTAGGTTCTTACTTTCATTTTCATTAATTTTCATGCATATTACCAAAAGATTAAACACATAATCTCCATCCTAACCACTTTATATCTTCGGATTCACCATGATCCTCATCAAAACTCATCAAACTCCCACAATAACATGAATAACATAATTTTAAACATGTTCTAGGGTTAGGGTTTTTACCTTAATTTCTTAATTTCTAACTTCCTTCTTTTTTCTCGGCTAAAGCTCGCTAGCTTTCCTCTCCTTTCTTTCCTTCTTAACCGAGTATGCTCTCTCTAGCACTCTCTTGATTTCTTACTCTCTTGCTCTCTCAAACCCTCTAACTTAGTGGAAATGAACAAATGTTGGGAAAGAGATGATAGCTTGACTATTTGTAGGAGAACTTTGAAAAAATTATAATGTTCCCTCTTTATTTTAGTCTTCTTATGGTCAATCCCCTCATCTTCTCTTATTTCTACTAAGTTCCCCTAGATTACCTTAATCATCCAACTAATTAGGACTAATCAAGGTTTAAAAGGGTAGACAAAATGACGAACAAGTCCTATATTTTAGGGATGGAATGGGATTGAGAGGAGTTAATTGAAGTTGAAGGCAAATGGATAGACTTTCTATAAATGATAATTAAGTTTTATCCAAATGATCTAAGCTTGGCCCTTGGCCTCACCCAAAAAGGCCCCATGGCCGGGTCCCCCTTCTCTCTATCTCTTCCTCTCTTTTTGCTTCTTCTGTTGCCAACATTTTGACCATCATTTGACTTTTAAGATGGACTTGGTTTTGGGTTTGCTTTTTGGGTTTCTCATTGGCTTCTTGTTGGGCTTGCTCTAGCTTAAATTATAGCTTAGGTTGGGCCTCAATTTAACATACTCTTAGGCTTCTTAATTCCTCCCTTGTACTCTCCCAATTGGCTTAACACTAGGACTTGCACAATTAGGTTAATTTCTTACTTGCTAATAAATATATAACACACCTATATTTATTAATTCAAATTATTTGCACTAAATAATTTCCATAAAAACTTCATTTCATTAATTAATATTCATAAACCTAATTACAAGATTACATAATTTTCTTGGTTATTACAATGGATGGTTGACCGATTTGCAATTGTTAATCTTTTTAAATAAATAAATTGTGAATATAATAACAAAAACATGATAATTACTGTGAAAAAAATTATGTTCAAATATTTCTACAAATTTTATTAATCTTACTAAATATCCATTACGTAATGAATTGATATGGTTGGCCTTTATTCAATTACTAATCCTACAAAAAGATAACTAACCTATAAAATTCATAGGAAATTGGCATCAGTAAAATAGCCATATATGTGACAACCCGAAAAATTGGGTTGTCCAGAATTTAAGTTTAAAGAATTAGTTATTAATAAAATAAATTTTTATTAATAATATTCTGTGCTATGTGTTTATTAATTGTTCTAGAACCTAGGATGATTATAAAACGGGAGGATTCTGGCTACGAGCTAGACTAAACGAGTAAGAATTTTCAAGATGAAAATAAAAAAATTTCGGGAACAAAAATATTTCCGAGAAAAAAGACGAAATAGGCATTATTCATCCGATGAAACTCTAAGGGTTAGGGCTTGAATAACCTAAACCTTTCTGAGAGTTCGGTATGTCAAAATGACATTCCGTCGAAAGCTTTGACGATAAAATGTTGTAAAAAGTTAAGTTAGCCGATAAAAGTTTTTCTCAAAAAACGTGCAGAAATCAGACAAAATAAAAATGACGAAAAGTATTGTTATGTACTTTTTATTTGTTTAACTACGTTAGGGGAAAACGTGAAGGAAAATGCTTAATATTAAAAAGTATTTTTTAGTTTTTCGAAGTTTCGAAGAATGCGCAAAATTTAATCTGTAAAGAAAAGACGAAATATCCAAAAATATTTGGATTCCGAGAATCGCAGTTTTTCAAACTGTCGAATGAATCCCGAAAGACGGAACCACGAAGCTTCCAAGAGAAGCTTCGTGAATAGTAAGGAGGTGTGAATAGTAACTGTAAGACCCCGAATTTTATGAAATAAAAGTATTCAATTTTTCTTATAATTATTATTCAGTAAATGGTTAAATTGATAAAAGTTTAAAGTTATGGGTGAAATATGCAAATTTTACAAAATACGCAAGTGGCTATAAAATATTTATTATTGTCGGGGAATATTCGTTTGGTCCTGGAATATTCTTGCTTTGGGAATATTAAATGACGCAAGACGGTCATTCATGGACCCCATAATGTAATAACCGTCGGATGAAGTAAACGACAAGTTTGAGTTTTTATAAATAATCTGGCGTAGTTATTACAATTAACACTTTGTTGGAATACTTGGTGGTTAAAATCTGATGTCTGGCGTGGTTGCCGCGAAAGAAGATTACGGTATTACACAATATTTTTGAATTATTGATTCTTACGTAAGAAGACACTACTCAATAATTGTTACAGTAATTACTGTTCAATATTTTATTTTATTGATTCAATAATTGTTGCGTTGATATTTTATATTATTGTTGTTTCAATAATTGTCACTGCACAATATTTTCCATTATCAGATCAATAATTCATATTATTTGAATAATATTATTAGATAGCATTATGGGCAATGTCTAGAAAGTTCTGTCAAAGAGAGGTTTGGTCACCTAATTGCGCGCCAGTAAGGAGAAATCCTCATCGGAAAGCCATCTCTTTCCTGGGAACTGCCTGATTGTCATTATTGTGATTCTATAATATTATTTGTGAATAATTAATTATTGATTTATATGATAAAGGAAATATTTATTTGATGCGGATATAAATGATAGATTTATTTATGTGGTTATAAATGAAGGAATTATTTTTGAGGTATTTTATCAGTATTTTGTCGGATTGGAGGTATTAAAAGATCAAATCGGTGTTCTTAAAGCTCTATTGCGTGAGTTATAATTTTAATCCGACCGTTGGATCGTTGTGATTTTAAGATATGTTATACATATATAAGTTGAGTATATGTCCACAAATTTTGAACCGTTAAAAATTAACGGTTGATTTGTTATGAATTTTAAAAGGTGTTGAAAATCACCCGTTTGTGAATTTCAGATATTTTCTGTCTGGAATTTGGAAAAACTTAAAGCTACAAAGTTGTAGATAATTCGATTTCGTGTGAAATGGACATAAAAATTGTATTTTTCTGATAAACGGGCTATTTTCTATGAATTATTGAAGTTTTGGAAAATAAAATAATTTTTATTAAAAATTGGGTGGGACCCACTTTTATTTTTATTAAACATGTGAGCTGATTTTTGTTCAATGTTGGCATGTTGATGGCTGGCTTGCTGGTGGCTGGTAGGTGGCGTAGAAGAAAGAAATGAAATATTATATTTTATTAATTTTAGTCCTTCAAGGTTTCTAAGCATTTTCCTATAAATAGATGCTTATGTTAGAATTGAAAATCACACCAGAAACATAAATTTTCTCTCTCTATATTATCAAGCATATGTTTGTGAGTATTTAGATACTTTGAAAGTTGCTTTTCAGTGCAAGTTTCCTTCGGCTTTTCATCCGATATTCTAGTCAGAAATACTGTTCTTTTGAGGTAAGGAATTGTAAGGGTTATTATGTTTTTTTCAGTTTCGTAATTTTTTCGACCCTCAAAAATTCTGAAAAAATTTGAAATGATAATTTGATGAGTTTTCTTGATTGTGTCCAAAAATGGTAATTTTTAGATGTATAGATTAAGAGTTATGAATTTTATGAGAAAAGACTATTTTAAAAATAAACCCTTATAACTCCTCGTGGTTAACTCCAAAATTGATAAAATTTTTATTGGGAGTACATCTATATAATATCAGTATACCCTGTAAATTTCGGAATTTTTGGATAAAAGTACAATTTATAGTAAATATCTAAATATTCGGCAGTTTTGGCCATATGAAAAATAGTAAATGAATTTTAAAAATTCTGAGAAAAATATCTGTTCAATATGGGACTATATTCTGCTAAATCCCAGAAAAGAAAATTTGTTTGTACTGATTTGGTATTTTTCATGAAAATGGTTTAGTTATGAGTAAATGAATTAAATATGTTATGTGAAGTAAAAAAATCAGAAAATATGATTTTATGGCTTGAGGATCATATATGAGGTATATGCAAATTTTTGATGAGGGTTTTGGTTATTGGTGATGAAATATTATGAGTTTGGCATTTTAGGATGATTAAATGCATTAATTAATAAAGTGTAAACAATTAAAATAAATTATTTATAAGTTTAAGAAATGATTAAAATATTGTTGTAATATTAATAATATTAGATTATGAGATTATTAAGTGATTTATAACATTTGGATTAAGATGTTATAAATATTGGTTTCTTTTTCTGACCAAATTATCGTTGATTTATGAATCTTACTCTTGAAATTAAATCCATATTTTGATAATATTGTTTCTATTATCATATATAATATTTTTATAATCCTGGTGAAGAAATTTCTCTTTGACTTGAGTCTAAAGATGAGTAGATTATTGGTATGATCGTGACTATGGGTTCTCTTTGGCCAGAAGTGCAAAGTTGAATTGTTGACTGGTATGATCATGACCATTGAATTTACAATTGAATATTTTTAGCTTAAGTGCAAAAGTGAATTGATTAACATGGTTATAATTGTGGTTTATATAAATTCTGAAATGATTATGTATTTCTTTGAGATATTAATATCTTTGGCCTGTAGTGCAAAGATGAATTCTTGATGAATATCTTTGGCTCGTAGTGCAAAGATGACCTGTTGTTGAATATCTTTGGCATGTAGTGCAAAGATGAACTTGTTAGTAGGATTATGAACAGGAACTGTGATTTGGTATAACCATGATCTTTGATATTTCAGGTAAAGATAGATGATGAAAATTATCTTCGTCCTGGATGAGAAAAAGGAATTTGGAACCACAAATATGATTATGAGTTATTCATATGATTGTGGGACGAGGCTGTTGATTGATGTTCTGAGGATAAAACATTGTTGGTGGACTTTTAACATAGAGAAGATAATAGACATTATGGTCTATTTGACTCTTCTAATGGATTGCTTGTTCCGCTGCAACTATGGTTGAAAAGTTTTATCATCTACCATATGTTCTAAATCTCTGATTTATTACTGACGAAGGCTATTGATAATTTAATTATCTTTAGTTATGATATTCTTTACTGGGCTATTTGTGCTCACCCTTTTGCTTCACAATTCCTTTCAGGTAGTAAGAGTGTTGCCGGGTCGAGCGGGGATAATAAGGGAATAGAACGGTGGTCTATAGCTGTTGAGGTTCTTCCCAAATAGTATGGAAATAGTTTTATTAAGAACTTTAGATAAGTGTGTCGTATTGTATACGTGATTTGATATTTAATTTTGGTGAACCGAATAGGGTGAGGTGAACCCAACTTTGGAAGGGTGTTTTGTCACTATAATACAAGATATCTAATGACATACAACCTCGTGTTATCATAAGACAGGGTTGTGCACATCCACTTGTTGAGTATATCTACGAGCACTACCTATATGATATTGGAGTTTGGTTGAAACATAACGTTTAATTGCAGACGGTGGAGTTAGTTATATGTCAAGAGAAGACTCACCATTGGAAGGAACATAATAGTAATCTTCTCATTTTTCTTTGGGGTCTATTGGATTAACCAAGGATAATTCTCTGGACATATGATATCTATCATAACTTAAATTCATGGCCTCCTATGTACGAAGGTTTCCTTGAGCATTTCCCAAAGATTTTAATTTTTAAAACAGTTATTGACTGTACCTTTATGTAAGGTGTCATTGTGACGTGCTGTCCACGGTTGGGATATGAGTCACAGTTGGTATATATTTGTATTCAAACTCACAACATATGTGTTAATGTATTTTACATGACAATTATAGTAATAAAGTTGTAGTTGTTTTCTGTACCATGTATTTGGCGACTCAGAATGGGTTGGATGGATTGGACCTATTTTGGGGGCGTCACAGTAACTTTGGGGGAGAAATGACTTTTTTGCCCCTAGCCTTGGTTTTCTATATAAGAGAACCTTGGCTCATCTGTTGGTGATTTTGAAAATCACCAACACTTGAGAGAGAGAGAGAGAATTTGGATGAGGAGGAAGAGGAAAAGGAAAATCTAGCCCGAGTGCAAACTTTGTCCAACGGAAGGAGATTAAAGAAGAAAGGTATTAAAAATCTAACTTCTAAGTTAATTTTCTTTAAGTTTTCTATGTCGATATACATAGCTTAATGAAAATAGGTGAAGAAGATGTTAAGAATGATTTCATATGGTTGAAAATGAGAAAATGAAGAAATAAGAATTAGAAATTTATTTTATAAATTTCTTAAGGAAGTATAAGTTTCGTAATAAATTTGAACGATCCGAATGAATCATATGAACAATTCGATGAAATAAGTAAGGAATGGTGTCTTATAAGACCAAATTCTAAGAAAAAATGAAATCTTAATCAAAATATCGATTAAAAATGAAGAACGAACGAAGAACGCGAAGAACACAAAGAACGTTATTGATGGACAAATTTAAAACCATCGTAGTATAACTTGTTGTTGATGGACAAGTTTAAAACCATTGCGTATAAGTTAGTTGCTTATTGCTTGATTAGGAACGATATAAACGTTCATGAAGAACGGATTGAACTTAGCTATAACAAAGTAATGGCAAATTTTTGTAAAAGACGAACGAAAAGTAGAAAGTATGTAAATGAACCCGAGTGTGTAGGGTTTCATAAAAATGTAAGAGAACATAGAAAACGTGAGTCATGGACTCAAGAATGAACGAGTTCTAAGTTCGGATGAACAAGTTTCCACAGATAAGTCAAAGTCTAATTTCTCCGGAATCAAATTTAATCGATGAGCGCAAGTAGGAGAAATAAAAGAATGGGTAGAACCGGTATCAAATAAATTAGACTTCGTTAGAGTTTATGATAAGCTTACCCGTGATGACCTCATTCGGGTTCCTTACTTTCTGGGAGGTCACAACAAAAGCTCTCCCTTGCACTACCGGCTTTGACCTTTCTGGGACGGCCTTTGGTGCCTCCATCCTAGCTGAATTTGTCTTCGGTGAATGACAAAATCGAGCTAAGTGACCTTCTCTTCCACAATTATAACATGCTTTGGACTGACATCGCAATTTGGACCGATGTGTCCTCCCTCCGCATTTGAAGCATATGATAGGTGGTCTTTCTCCTTCCTTAACAACGGGTCTTTGGTCGACGCGTTTTCCATCATTATTGAATCTCCTTTTCTTGAAATGTCCATTCTTATTGTTTTGGCCCCGATTACCACCGAAGTGGTTACCATTTTCGGCTCGTTGATTCCTCTACGCTTGTTGTCACCGCTCGATGACTACTCGTTGGTATTATAATTTTTTTAAATTACCGCTTCTCTTTTAGTTACGTTGACTCGTTATCGCGTTCCACTAAGCGAGCCCTATTTACAACATCCGAATACAAACACAATTTATGAGAAATAAGATGTTGACGTATCTCCGCTTCAAACCTCTTAAAACATCCGCGCCATTCTCTCTTCATTATCCACCAAGTGGGGATATGAACCGGATAACTCCGCAAATTTTGCCTCGTATTGCGATACCACGGTCATATTGTTTTGTTCCAACTTGATAAATTCCACCTCCTTCATGTGGCGAATACTTTCGAGGAAAGTATTTGTCATTGAACAACTCTTGGAACTTCTCCCAAGACATCTTTAGTGCGGCGGGGTTGAGTACGCTTTATCGATTTCCACCAATAATCCGCTCTCCTCGCAACATAAAAGGCGGCAAAAGGAACCTTTGCTCCTCGAGCATCCCAAGACATCAAATATCTTGGTGATACGCTTTATCCATGTTTCAAATTTATAAGTGGTTTGGGCTCTCCTTAAACTCTGGTGGTCCCAGCCTCGAATCATTTAGCGGTGGCCACCGAGAGTTTCCGAGATTTCCCCAACGTTACGGACGGAGCCGCTCTCGCTTTCTTTGTTGCATGAATTGCATAAAGCCTCCGAACATTTGATCATTCATCATTTGGTCGGTGTTGTTGTTTGCATGAGGATTATCGCCTTCTCGATGCACATTATCACGGTTATTGATATGTGGTGAATCAAGCGTCGCTTTGTGCTCCATTGCTATTCTCAACATTCTCGGATGTCATTTTCAGAATCGCCACAAAACAAAAGGTTAATTGACATGTAACATATTATCCCTATATTACGAATTTGAGCCAATAAAATAGCACATAAACTTAGGTAGGTCATACTAGCGAAGGAATTCCCGTCTCTCCTCTCCTAGTACTATTCTCACATCTTAGCCAGGATCATATCCCTAAGCTTTGATACCAAATTGTGACGCCCCCAAAATTAGGTATACATCACCCATCTTGGGTCGCCAGATCACATGGGTATGTAATTCAAATACAACTTATTAATACAATTTGTCGTATGCAAATACGACAAAACATAAAGCTGTGAGTTTGAATACAAATATTGTCTACTAGAGATTATACAAACTCAAAAGGAGTCCTCATTATAATTATTATCACACTATTATTTCACGAATAGTGAGGACTACTAATGCTATCCTCTCGGACCATTACTCCGTTCCCCGACTCGCTCCAAACTATATTCTCATTTCACGAAGAGAACGGTGAAAGAAAGGGTGAGCTCAACTAGCCCAAAGAAGAAATATTATGACTAAGATAATGCGAGAATAAATTATCATTAGCCTTCAATGATGTTAAAGCGATAAAATATAATAAACATCAAGTTTAACTGCAGCGGAACCAGCAATCCATTAAAAGAGTCAAGTAGAAAATAAAATCTACTATCTTTTATGATTTAAAAGGTTTTTCATAACTGTTATAGCTGAGACTCAGCTTAATAAATATTTCACATCATCGAATCACCCCTGCACTACGGCCAAGGATATTCTTTAGTATCACGACCACAATTATCCATGCACTACGGGCCAAGAATATTTGTGTATTCATTAATGGTCATGATCATGCCAACAACTGTCCATCAATGCACTACGGCAAATGAGACTTTTACCACATCATTTGTAACATTACGGTCATGATTACACCGAATAATCCCTGGTCATAATCATACCAAGTCCATCTATGCACTTCTGAGGCCTGTAGATGACTTTCAAAAATATAAATAAGAGGATGAAGACAATGATATAAGAATTCAAAAAAACAAGTTCAAGAATTATTTTATCCGGGAATTATTAACGTCCAAATTGTCAACATGATACTGCTTTGTAGAGTAAAATTCAAGAATACTTAGAAGAATATTTCCATGGAAGAATCTTTGGATGAAGCGGAAATATCGAGGATATTTCACTAATTTCATGGAGTATAGAAGTCAAAGTTTTAACCAGTTGAGTATAACAAAGAATGGAATAACAAAAGAAATCACCATACATGCGATAGACCCTTGCGCATGAGTTATTCAATAGAATAATAAATAACGGAACCGGTCCCACAGTAAAACGCATGTATGTGATATTCCAAGCGGAATAATAAAGAATGGAACCGGTCGGCGTAAAACACATGAGATATGATGTTCCAACAGAATAATAATAAAAAGCGGAACCGGTCAGGTGTAAAACACATGACAGGATGTTCCAATGAATAATAGAAGAATGTCACCAAGTATAGGGTAGAGCCAGCATTATAAAAGTTATTCCAACGAATAGTAAGAAATGGAATAACAACAGTTCTCTTCATGAATAAGAAAGAATAACACCCCTTACGGGTACAACAAATAATATTCCATACCTTAGAAGAACTGGATATAAGTGAAGTAGCAGAATACTCTTCTTCTTTCTCTCTTATTCTCTATACTTTCTCTCTCTATAGCTTGAACGAATTCATGAAAAATAATGAAGCCCTAGGCCTCTATTTATAGAAGATTTATTACTATTTATGAAGGTAATTACTATTTATGAAGGTAATTACTATTTATGAAAGAGACTCTTAGATGATGACATATGGCCCCCCATAAATAATTAAACTTACCACAAACGTCTAATAATAGACTCTTTATATACATCAAGGATTGAATAAAAATTACCAGAAATCATTTTATTTTTTAATCAACACATATTTAATCTTTCAACAATTATTAATCATTTATAACTTGTCGTCTCAATTATTGTTTAAATAATATAACATATTATACAGATGATACTGTGACAATAATTGAATCAATAATATAAGAGATATGATGCAGAAATTACTGTAGCAATAATTGAGTATAGCTGAGTGACTTCTCACGTAAGCATCAATAATCAATACCGTGTGCTACTATGCAACCACGTGTATTACTGTACTTTTACTACCGAGTAGTTCAACAGTTTTAACGGTAACACCTCCGCCGTTATTTTCATAAAGTATTTTTGTCGTTTTCTCAATCCGACAATAATTCCGTTGTGGGGTCCACCAATGATTGTGCCGTCGTACGAATATTCCCCGACAAAAAGAATATTCCCCACCAAACGAATATTTTATAACAACTTGCGTTCTTTGCAAAATTTATAAATATTACCCACAACTATAATATTATATCAAATCCACACCATAATTTTAAAAAAATATTTCGAGAAAATTAAATCTTTATTCATAAAATCTGGGGTCTCACAGAAGTGCCATTCAATATATGAATGTGCTTGAAGATCAAGCCAAGACTTGTAATGTAGAATAGTTTAATTAAACTATAGACTAGTTTAATGAACTATTATATATCCTCGATGGCGGATGAAAGTTACTCTTGTAAGATATAAAGAATAATGTAATTATCATTATTTGTAATGAACGAGGTTATAAGGTATTAGAACTTGGGATTTGAGAATGTATGTTGTTATATTTAACTATATAATGATGTATGTTTGGAAGAAGATAGAACCGTGACGTACGGAATCTGGGTGTGAAGGTAGACCGAATTTTGGGGCGTTACAATATATATTCTTTATTTCACAAAAAGATGATTAGATTGAGATGAAATCATAACAGGCTCAAGAGGCAAGCTCATACAAAAATTGATTACTGTTATAAAATGTCTAGATTCATATGGATGTCTAGATACATGTAACTCCCATTGAGTATTAAAATGTATGACTCTTGAGTTTTGTAACATCCTATTAGTTATGTTAGTATTGATGTTATTATATCTATATATAATAACATTTGCAAAGTGAAGGAGAGATGGACATATACAATTACAAGATATAAAATGAGAATGCTCCTCCCTTGATCATCATCTTTATTCTTCATATTATTAATCTTTTATAACACGTTATCAGCACGAATTGCTTCTCAATTTCGTCTTGAAGATAATCATATCTGAAGGAGAAGGTATATGTATATATATATATATATATATATATATATATATATATATATATATATATATATATCTATTATCTAATGCAGTTGCCTATATGCTCATTTTTTATTTTAGTATATATGTACATCACTTATATACAACATACTGCATAATATATTGCATGTCATACAATGATTACATGTGACTTACTTACTTTGTATGATATTATAGCAGACTTGTTTTGTTGTCAACAGTGTTACTTTAGTCACGTTATATGCTAATCAGCAGTATATTACTACAACATACAAATCTTTGTAATTTCATGAATGTAATAAATTATATGATTTACCTCTTGCTTGCTTGATGTAATTACTAAATTTATGGTTCAAACTTACAATTAAGTGAATTTAATCCCTCCTCTAGGTTGCACTTTGCCCCCGGATCATTTCAATTTCAGTTCCCTAATTCATTTCTTGGCCGAAGGCCAAAACTGTTGAGGCTTGTCGAATTTGAAGAAATCTAGTAAGCCTTTGGGTGTGTTATGAATTTTAACAGTTAGAGAGAATAGGGAGTGACACACGGAATGAAGAAGGAACCGAGAATATTTTCTTTCATTTGCTTAACTTTCTCTGTAACTATCAGTATAATAGAAGGCTTAGTGTACTGCTTATGTTTTATTAGCTGACAGCTCATGCTTATACTTGACGTAGTATATGGTTAGTTACATAACCTTTTTCCACCTCCTGCTTATCTCTCTTATGCCTCAACCTCTTTATTTCAAGCATTGTTCATGACACACATATGCCTTTGCTAAAGTAAATATGCCTTTGGAGTCAGCGGCACTGATGATTAAATTCCTCTGAACAAAACTTATAGAGAACACTTGTAAATCAAAAACATTAAGAACTAATTAACATAGATAAACTTTGTGACTTCAATTTATAATTTTGTGAACACATCAAGCTTCACAGAAGCTATTATCCTAGCTATATATTATATGCTTATATAATATTTATAGTCAAATATTTATGCATATATATAGATGTTTACTACATTTCTATAAATTGTTTCATTATAATTAAATCTCAACATATATAATTATTTAATTTGATGGGGAATATGTTTAGTTATTTAATATTCAAATATTATAAATTTGAATTTGTTGCCCTTGATTTATATCGAGCAAGAATTGTTTGTAATGGAATCTTGATGTTGAGATTCATATAAAGGCAAAGAACTTTGGAGATACAATTAAAGTTCGCAATCATGCATCCTTGCAGGATCATGCAAAATTATTTCACTATCATCTCCATGAAAAATTAAAATATGAGTTAATTACAGTAAAAGACTCACTTGTCTTATGAAATGATTTTAAAGGAAAGATATGAGAATCAAAAATTTATAATTCTCCCAAAAGCTCATTATAGTTGGTTGCACCTGAAGTTGCAAGATTTTAAAAGTGTTGAGTGAGAACAATTCTACATTTTTTAAAAATAATCTCACTATTAAAATTATGTGAAAAAAAAACACTGATGAAGACATGTTAGATAAAATATTTATTATATTTCATGCCTCGAATATGCTCCTGCAGTAGCAATATCGAGAACATAAGTTTACAAAATATTTCTTGAAGCGATAAAGGAAACTATGTTCCCAGAAGTGATATTATGTCTTCTAATGGCTGTACAAAATAATGAGTTTTTGCTGAAAAACCAACAATCTCGCTCGATCGATTCTATTACATTCCCTGAAGTAAATGGAATCTCATTTGATAATCATAGAGGATATTATGGTTGTAGTTGTGGTAGTGGACTTGAAAAGAACAATCAATATATAAAAGGGAATGTACCCGTCGTACTCCTAAACACTTGGTAGATTTGTACTAAGACTCCATAAAAGAAAAGGAAATGGAATGATCCTGAAGATCCCATGAATTATTTTGACTTTTCATATGGAGTGGATATAACTAATTTTGATATCTATGGTTTCCTTGATGATATGTTGATAGAAATGTCCATACCAATTAATTATTTTTACTTCATTATAATAAGTAATTTTATTATATGTTTTATTTATGTTTCAAGTAAAATTTATGTTTTGCATATATAAAGTTGTATGGGCCAGAAGCTCATCAAACTTAATTAAAGGCTCTAAAAGAGTGATTATTCATCAAATTTAATTAAAGTATCTGGAAGAGCGATTATAATGTTTTCAAAGGGCAGAAAACTTTGTATTGATGATTCTTTATATTCTTCTAAGACAAGCAGAAATTTGCTCAGCTTTAAGGATATACGTTATATAGTTATTATATTGAAATCAATAACGAAGGCAGTGAAGAATTTCTTTATATTACTTCAATAATATCGGACCAGAAGCTCATATTAGAAAAATTGTATATTTTCTCTTCTGGGTTATATTATACTAAAATGAGAATAGTTGAAACAAATGTTGTAATACACCAGAAGTTTGCAATACACCGGAAGTGTTTGGATCCAAATGTTTTTATTTGGCATGATCATCTAGGATCAATAATGATGCATTGAATTATTAAAAACTCCCATGAACATCCTTTAAAGAACTAGAAGATTCATTTACCTGTTGATTATATCAAAGTAAATTAATTACCAAATTATCACGTTTAATTATTGTTATTTGGTGTTCATCTTCTAAGAAAGAATTCAGAGTGATATTTTTAAGGTATATTTTGAGTTTTGTTATTTTAATAGTCTTCCCACCATTAGGGGGTGAAAAGTCGTTGCCTGAAGCACGGCTTGAGATTATTGCCTGAAGCACGACGGGAGATTAATTGAAATGTTTCAACGTTATTTAATCTTGATCCTTATACAAATCAATATGAACTAAAAAGTTAAAAGGATAATTCATTTGCAATGAATTGCAAATTAATTACCAGAATTATTCACCGATAATAAGAAAATAGTGATATCTCACATTCTAGCTGCTAATACTCTAGCAGAGATTGATGTCCCTGTAGGACAATCAATTAATGCAGCAACAAATTGAATCAAAGTCACACCTGAAACATAGAATTTCCCAGAAGAAGAAAGTACAAGAAAAATAAGTTGCAGCCTATAAAGAGGCTATACCCATGAAACAGGCTACAAAATTTATCAATCTATCCAAAATTTATGAACAAAATCTCCTGTAAATAAAACTCTTGAAGAGTTATTTCCTGAAGAGGATGAGTTATCCCCTGAAGAGGATCAGGTACCTGAAAATAACGAGATCTCGATACATTATGTATATACAAGAGACATATATATTGGATAGAAATAAAATCGTTGTCGACAACATATTTTCATATAAATTTGCTATGGATATTACCAGAAGTAATGATCATATATATGAATCACAAATCATTGATGAATGTAGAAATATTTGGCTAATGTAGAAAGAGGCGATTCAAGCAGAATTAAATTTACTAAGTAAATGTGAAATTTTTGGACCTGTAGTCTGAACACCTAAAGGTGTAATGCATGTCGAATACAAATGGGTATTTGTACGAAATAAGAAAAATTATATGGTACAAAGCGCAACTTGTAGAACAAGGTTTCTTCGCAGAGACATGGTATTAATTATGAAGAAACATGTGCTCCTGTAATGGACACAATTACATTCAGATTTTTAATTAGCTTGGTAGAAAGAGAAATTAATGGATGTTGTTACGTACATCATATCTGTATGGATCATTATATAATTATATATACATGAAAATCCCTGAAAGATATAAAATGCCTGAAACATATAATTCTACATCTCGAAATATATATTCTATTAAGCTACAAAGATCTTTATATGTGTTAAAGCAATCCAGATGCATATTGTTGTATAATCGCCTAAGTGGATATCTTTTGAAAGAAGGATTTGAGAATAATCCAATTTGTGCATGCATTTTTATCAAAAGATCATAATATGGATTTGCTATTATTACTATATTTATTGATGAAAAATCTTGCTCCAGAAGAGTCGACAAAAATAACAAATTTGAGATGAAAGATATTGGTAAGACAAATTTTTGTCTTGACCTACAAATTGAACTATGAAATTCTTGTACACAGAAAAAGTCCTGAAGTAACTTTACATTGATAATGTTAATCCTTTGAGTACTCCAATGATGGGTTGGTCACTTGATATCAAGTAATATCCGTTTTGACCACAAAAAAATGATTAATAAACTTTTGGTCTTGAAGTACCATATCTTTGTGAAATTGATGTTTTGGTCCTGAAGTACTATATCTTAATGTAATTGGTACTTTAATGTATCTTGCAAATTTGACAAGACTTGATATAACATTTGCAGATTAACTTACTAGCAATGTATAGTTATGCACCAACTCGAAGATATTGTAATGAAATTAAACATATTTTATGTTATCTTCGTGAGACTATTGATTTGGGATTATTTAATCCAAATGGTGATAGAACCAAGCATATTGCACCAAAATTATTTTATACATATGAGCCCCTAAAGAATGACAATATTGATCATGTGACAATATTGATCATGTGATAATTTGGTTGATATATTCATTAAGTCATTACCAACTATTATTTTGAAGAAGGTGGTGCACAATATTGACATACTTCGACTTAATGATATTTTTACCATGAACAATGGAAATTCTACGTTCTTATGAAGGGGAGTAAAAAGGATATGTGCTGATTGTACTCTTTTTCCTTCGCTAAGGTTTTTTCCCACTGAGTTTTCCTTTGCAAGGTTTTAATGAGGTAATCCCAAGGCACTAGAAGTTATACAAGAATATTGTACTCTTTTCCTTCACCAAATTTTTCCCCACTGAGTTTTTATTTGGTAAGGTTTTTAACGAGGCATATTCTTAGAAAATTGCTACAAAAGAACTTCATTCCTTCTATATGAAGACAATGCTGCATGTATAGCTCAATTAAAAGGAGGATACATCAAAGGAGATACAACAAAGCACATCTCATCAAAATTCTTTTTCATATGACATTGAAAACTGTGGTAACATTGATGTTCAGCAAGTTCACTCAAAAGATAATCTAGCAGACCAACTGCAACGTTTGAAGGATTGTGTCGCAATATTGAAATGTGATAGCTGAAGAACTTAAGTATACATTCATGAGGGGGAGCTAATGCGCGCTGCACTCTTTTTTCCTTAACCAAGGTTTTTTCCCATTGGGTTTTTCCTGGTAAGGTTTTTAATGAGGCAGCTTTTCAATGCGTATTGCTATACAATAGACATCCAAGGGGGAGTGTTATAAAATATCTAGATTCATATGGATGTCTAGATATATGTAACTCCCATTGAGTATTAAAATGTATGACTCTTGAGTTTTGTAACATCCTAGTAGTTATGTTAGTATTGATGTTATTATATCTATATATAATAACATTTGTAAAGTGAAGGAGAGATGGACATATACAATTACAAGATATGAAATGAGAATGCTCCTCCCTTGATCATCATCTTTGTTCTTCATATTATTAATCTTTTATAACAATTACCAAATTATTAATCTTCTTTTTTAAACATGCTCTTAACATATTTGATTTTAATTGTTCTCTTGTTCTTAAAAAAGTGTCATTTGTTAAAAAGAATTGTTTAAGAAAAGTCTCATTTTTTCCATTATAGTAATAAATGATATAATGTACTTAAGTTTATCATTACAAATTTATTATCGTTTCATAACTTTGATCAATAAATTTAAAATAAATATGAAATAAAATTATATAATTTGTGAAAATATAAATGAGACTTTTTTGTATGATCATAGAAATTATTATTTATTACGACGCCGTCGATGTATAACGACGGTGAATAACGATGATTTTTACCGTTGTTATTTATTATTATTATTATTATTATTATTATTATTATTATTATTATTATTATTATTATTATTATTATTATTATATATTACTGTTATTATTATTATTTAGTATTGTTATTATTATTATTATTACTGTTATTTATTATTATTATTATATTATTATTACTGTTATTATTATTATTACTATTATTACTATTAATATTAATATTTCAATTATTATTTTTCGCATATTGAAGGTTACGTTGGATACTTTTGCCACATTATTATTTTTTTTTACAACTCAGCAACGATGTTTCAAATTTTGCTAAAGTCAAAGGACTTTAACGGTTTGTAACTAAACAAAAGTTTAGTGAGTTGACTGCAAGAAAAAAAATTAACGACTCATTTGTAAGTTGACCTAAAGTAGAGTGACCAAAAAAGCATTTATCCCAATTTAGTTCTATATATGTCTCTATATTTGGTTCACATAAGATTAATGTGATTGTTTGCACACATTTGCATCCTTACTGGCCCCAGCACAAGGTTGACACTAAATTATGTAAGCAATGTAGAGCTTGTTTTCTCTCTCTCTCAAGTGCTCCCTAGCCCTACAGTTCTGTACAAGTAATGATGCAAGTTTATTAACTATTCCCTCCATTTTCTCATTGCCATTAATTTTTGAAACTTCCAAACCCGAAAAATAAGTAATAATTGAGAACAATGTACTGCATGGAGGACCGGAGGAGTACTGAACTTGGTTTGCCAAATTATGTACTTTTTTGTGGAAACAAGTCAAACAACTGTGATAATGCGAAAGCTGATAAAGATATAAAAAAATAACACAAAATTTAGTTGAGGAAATAAAGGGATTTCCATATTCATTTGAATATTCTGTAATTATATCTTTTGATTCTTAGGTAGTTACTCAATTTAATTTGTTTTCTTTTCTTTTTCTCTTGTAACCTATATATACGTTATTCATATCAATGAGAAGACATGTCATAATACTTTAATTCTTCTTTGACTTTAAATCTCTTTATGGTATCAAAGCCAACAAGTTCTTCATTCCTTCGAATCCTCTGACCATTCCATGGCCAACGAAAATATCCAACTCACCATCTCTAATGTCCAAGAACCCACAAAACCCCTCACCATGATTACCATTCATAACTCTATCAAACTCACTCCCACCAATTATCTCTCTTGGATAATTCAAATGGAAGTCATTCTCATTGGCTATGACCTGCAGAAATATATTAATGGATCTCATCCCGCTCCCCCAACTAGGGGTTAGCAATTCGATTATATCCGAACTGAATAGTTTATTCGGATATAACCGAATACCTAAATCTTCTAAATTTCACTATCCGAATAATTAACCGAACTGAGAAATAACCGAATTACCAAATACCGAATAACTGAATTTTCAATTCGGTTATTTTAGTTAATAACCGAAATTAAGTTTTAAATAGGAGTATTTTCCAATAAATACAAATTTAATGCTTGTGTGCATCTATTGGTAATGGGTTAGAAGCATGTCCATAAATTCATGCTAATGGTAAGCATGTCCAGCATAAACACTATTTGGTGATTTCTGTAAATATTTCTCTTCAGATTCATGAATGAGGTTTGACTGTACTACTGAATTTTACATTAAGGTTATATTCTTTATCTGATAATGCTAGAACACTTGGGCTTTCATGAAACTTGTAGTGGCGAACAACATAAAACCATAGCTCATACATTTACTTTGTGTTTGAATACTTGAGAAGGTGCTTTAGTTTTACACTTTTCTGATTGAGTTGATATAAATGAAGTATCTCGTATTGGAAACTGTTTATACTTTTATTCAAGTGTATAACTATAGGCTAGAAACTAAAAAAATGTATTGATTTGGGGGTTATTAACTATTTTTTCTACCTGCAAGGCTAAGATTTTCTAATGTCATATGATTATTTGGTTTGCTTTAGATGGTATTTAATTGGTTGGCGAATCTCCATGTGGCAATCTAGTGCTTTTGTAATGTGCAATTGTTATGTTATAACTTGTTCAAAAGATATTATTTGAACTTGTATTGTTTTTAAGAGCTCATTTCACTTGCTAAAAAAGAAGAGAAAAACGGTTATTCGATTAACCAAATAATAATATTTCAATACTCGTATCCATACCCGAATATTGGAATATTAAAACGGTTATAACCGAATTAATGAAAATAACTGAATAACCGAAATAATTCAGTTAAAAAAATTCAGTTGTGATCAGTTATTCGATTTTATCTATTTTTTGCTCAACCCTACCCTAGCCAAGATCACCACCAATGGTGTCACATGGCTTCGTAAAGACAAACTTATCTTTGGGGCTTGTTGGTACTCTCTCACCCTCCCTTATTCCTCTCATCACTCAATCTCAAACCTCTCATGAAGTATGGCAAACTCTAGCCAATATCTATGCGCGATCCTCTCGCGGTCATATCAAGCAAATCAAAGACCACCTCAAACACACCACCAAAGGCTCCCAATCAATTTTCGACTACATGTAGTCCATTAAAACCAGTGCCGATGAACTTGCTGCTCTTGGTAAGCCTCTTGACCATGAAGACTTGATTAAGAAAGTCCTTGATGATAATTATCAATCCATCATTGATGTTGTAAATGGTCACGATACCCCAATCTCCTATGATGAACTGCATGAAAAACTCATCAACAAGGAATTGTCTCTCCGTAACAAGATCAAATCCCCCTATCTTTCGGCGCCTGCTCTTCTAACCAATGTTTGCTACACTTCGAGTTCTAATACCAATTGCTCTCCACAACACTCTTGGTCAATGTCCTCTCAAGGGACTGCTAGTGGTTCTCCCAACTACAAGTGTGACAGTCATTCCCCCGCTCGACCATTCCTTGGTCGGTGTCAATGGTGCTCTACTCTCAAGGTCATGTCGTTTCACAATACCCTCTCTTTTGGCAATAGTTCCCACAAGTACAACCACCTCCTCGACCTGACATTCAATCACACTCGTTCACTGACCCCCTGTCAACCTCAAGCTCATGTTGGAACCACTGATTCTTCCACCAACACATGGCTCCTTGACAGTGGCACATCCCATCATGTTACCGTCGACCTTAGTAATCTCGCCCTTCACAATCCTTATGATGGCACAAATGACATCATGATAGGTGATGGCTCTGGGCTTCCCATATCCCACACCGGTTCCACTTCTCTTTCCACTCCTCTCGTTCTTTTACTTTATCTAATGTTTTATGTGTTCCCACCATGAAATGAAATCTCATCTCTATTTTTCAAGTTTGCACATCTAATAACACTTCCACTGAATTCTTACCCACTTCTTTTATTGTGAAGTATCTTCGCGCGGGAGCACTCCTTTTGCAAGGTCAGACTAACGATGGTGTGTATGAATGGCCAATTGCCACTCCACAATCTCATTTACTAGCTTTTTCCAAGTGTCAAGACCACTTCGTCCGAGTGACATCATAGACTAGGTCACCCGTCTTTGTCTACCTTTAAGCATATTATGTTATCCTTTCAATTAGAAGTATCTCGTCCTTTCAATTTCAACTTCAATTGTAATTCATGACGTCAATGCAATAAAAATCACAAATTACCTTTCACTATCTCTACTTTTACCACTTATTCACCTCTTGAAGTAATATTTACTGATATATAGACATCTCCCATTTACTAAGTTGATAACTTTAAAAATATATATGGCTTTATCCCCTCAAAACGTAAATCAAATACACACGATATTTTTGTTCGCTTTAAGTCATTAGCTGAGTATCATTTTAAGAATAAAATCATCACCTTACATTCTCACAATGGGGGGATTACCAAACATTATCATCATTTTTAGCTACCAAAACCTAGACACAATGGGTACTTAAGCGTCGTTTGCCTTTTCTATGTACTTTTGAACTTTATGGAGTTACTACATACTTAAAATTATTTTAGCAAAACCAAATCAATTTATGACTGGTTTTGGCACCATAATTATTTAGCTTATTACAATAAAATTTTAAGAAACAAGATTTGGGCAGGGGCATGATGTAGGCTCCACCACTTGGGTAGACCTTAGGTGAGCGCCCCTATAGAGTGCAATGAAGGTCACTAACCCAAATCATGGACCTTCTTGATCACCAATTGACCCCATCTAGGTAAGTATGTTTTGGTGTTAATAGTATATCCTTATTTATAGACTAGTCATTTATCTGGTCGCTTATGTTTTGTGGGCAATCAATGTGGAACATAGCACATGAAATTATTCGCACCATATGGCCTAGATGCCAAGACCTTGAAAATATTTGTGTTGCCGAAAAAGATTATACCCAAAAGAGTTTCTGGAAGTTTCAGATCCTGAAAGTAATAAGAAGATATTCACAATATATCCCATACTCGGGACACAAAATTGTAAGATTTATGAATTTATTTTAGCATCTAAAAACTTCATAGCCCTTTTTGGCTTTATTGAATTGACTAATAAGGGTGAACATAATTTTTCTAAGGGCATTAAATTTCATACAAGAATTGTACATGTTACAGATGAGATAAAGAGAATGAGATAAGTATGATAATTATGAGAATTTAACGGTATTATAAATAATTGATATTAAATTTAATGTTATACAACCATTTTATTAATTATCGTGCACAACTCTAAAACTTCATTCGGAGGTGTGCTAACAAGCTGGCTAGTGGTTTGAACTTTCTGGAGTTGCATGCTTGTAAATTAATTTCTGAACAACCATTTTAATATATACCTAATTTTGGCACCCTAATTTTGGCACCTTAATTATTATTGAGCTTATTACAAGAAAAAATTATGATTGTAAACAATTGTTAACAAACAAGATTTGGGTAGGGGTTGCGCAAACGCAAGCCCCCTCGTCACAAATTATGATGTAGGATCCACCACTTGGTAGACCTTAGACGAGTGCCCCTACAAAGTGCAATGGAGGTCACTAACACTAGCCATGGACCTTATTAATCATCCATTGGCCACATCCAGGTAAATATGTTTTTTGTGTTAATAGTATATCCTTATTTATAGACTTGTCTCACTTATGTTTTCTGGACAGTCAATGTGGAACATAGCGTATGAAATTATTCGCACCATATGGCCCAGATGCTAAGACCTTGAAAATATTTGTGTTGCCCAAAAAGATCATACCCAAAAAGACTTATTGGAATATTCATGAAAGTAATAAGAGGATATTCACAATATATCCCATACTCAGGACACAAAATTTGTGTAAGATTTATGAATTTGTTTTAGCAGCTAAAAATTTCATAGCCCTTTTTGGCTTTATTGAATTGACAAATAAGGGTGAACATAATTTTTCCATGGGCATTAAATGCCATACAAGAATTGGAAATCATTATTTTTCCTTCTTGAGTCTACTCAAAATAGACAAGTTAGAGCATTCACAGCAGTTTTCTCAATAGACTTTTTATCCCCACATTTGAAGAATATATCAATAAATCAGTATCCAACAGTTTTCTTATCCTTATATAATTCTCTATTTTAATCCCTATATATGATTTGACATTTCACACCCTATTTATTGCGATTTTATGTTGGTTAAAGGATCTTATCTCACTTAATTGCTGATTTGGGTATGCCTATCAAATTCACTCATTTTTATTTTTTAAACAGAGGATTTAGAGAAGAAAGAGAACTATAAAAAAAAATTAAAACTCAGTCAAATTTTGATTTTGATCATTTTTGTAAAAAATATTACTACTAATTATAAATTTTATTATTTTATAATTAAAATAATGTTGTTTTAGTTCTCATAAACACATAATGATCGTTGCCCATTTTGATTTCTAGAAATATTTATTTTTAAATTAAAATAATAGTAATTTTTAAATTCAAACAACAATTACTTTTAAATAAAAAATAGTTACAACGTTCAAAACATGATTTGACGGTTGGAACTTTCAAATTTTAATATTTAAGGAATCAATATTAGGAACCTGTTGGGTAGATAGTGAAAAAATTGAGTTCTTATCCTACAGAATAACCCAATAACACTATAGTATAGGGATAGAGATAAGAAAACTGTTGTGAATGCTCTTACTTATCCAATTCATTTTCCATGCTTTATTTGGATTTGGAGGATTAATTTGTACATGCAACTTATATTTACTAAACATGTCAAAAAAAAATTCCTTAATAGTGTTTGTGATTTTCTGCTAGTATAAAATTGAAAAAAGAAGTTGCATCAATGTTTTGCTTATGTAATTTCGGTTTGAATGTGGTTTTAATAAATTATCATTGTGTACCACATAACCTATAATTTAAAGCTACGCAAGTTCTACTTTCAGACTGACTAGTAAACCTGAAAAAAATTACCAATTTGTTCTAAATATTTTCCTTACTTTTGAGAGGAATTGTTCAGATTTGAACTTATATTTCGAAAAAAAAATGGAAATAGAATATTCAAAAATTAAGGTTGAAATAGTTGCAAAAGAGTGGAAAAGTTCGTTCTTGAAGGCGAGGATCGAGACTCGCAAAAACTACAAAAATAATTGGAGCATTTTTCAATTTGTGCGTGTTATCCTTGTAGGGTCATGCTAATATTCTTTGTATCGTTCCAATTTTATCAGATGTCCTTGAAGGGATGAATTTAAACTTGCTCTATATTGTCATATAAAGCCCGGAATTCTTAGTATTTTATTAAATGTGGGATTGTTCCAAAAGCTCAAAATAGCATTACTAACCAATTTTTTCTCCCTCTTTTGGCACACTGGAGGCCAACAAGATCTAATTACTAACAAATTAAGTTATGTAGTTTTTAGCATGCCACTAATTGGCTAAATCAAAACCTCCATCTTGATGTAATCAGAATATATACTACTCTCTCAGTTTTAAAAAAGAGTCATTTTTTAATGGACGATAATATAAAATGTCATAATGTTCTCAAGTTTAAAAATATAATTTCACTATCATGCACCTACTACGAAACTAACAGTCATTATATGTAGGAACAAAACATGAAAAAAAAATATATCTTTTAGGTTTACAAATAGAACTCTTCTTCGTAGAATGGAGGGAGTACTAAATATGTCTATATTTGGTTCATATAAAATTAATGTGATTGTTTGAACATATTTGCAGCCTTACTGGCCCCAGCACAAAGTTGGCACTAAATTATGTAAGCAATCTCTCCCAAGTGCTCCCTTGCCCCCACAGTTCTGTACAAGTAATGTTGAAGTGTATTAACTATTCCCTCCACTGTCTCATTGCCAATTTTTGAAACTCCCAAACCCAAAAAATAAGTAATAACATAACCCACTATTGGAATTGAGAACAATGTAGTGCATGGAGGACCGGAGGAGTACTGAACTTGGTTTACCAAATGATGTACTCCCTCCGTACCGTACCATAATATATGACATTTTAGATGATTTTATTTTTTCCAAATTATTTATCGTTTTATATAATCTCATAAAAGGATTAACTACAATCTTTTTTAAATTACCCCTCATTGTAAATGTTAGTCTTACAAATGAGATACAGAGAATAAGACAAATATGATAATTATGAGAATTTAAGGTATTATAAATAATTTATATTAAATTCAATGTTATACAATCATTTTATTAATTCTTGTGCACAACTCTAAAACGTAAAACGTCATATATTATGAGACAACTGTGCTAACTAACTAGTGGTTTGGAAGGTTCTCCTTCGAAAAACCTATTCATTTTAATATTTAAAGATTTGGGTTTGGAAGGTTCTCCTTCGAAAAACCTATTCATTTTAATATTTAAAGATTCGGGTAGGGACTGCGCAAACGCAAGCCCCCTCTGTCACAAATTATGATGTAGGCTCCACAACTTGGGTAGACCTTAGGCAAGCGCCCCTACAGAGTGCAATGGAGGTCACTAACCTAAGCTATGAGCCTTGTTGATCACCCATTGACCCCATCCAGGTAAGTATGTTTTGGTGTGGATAGTATATCATTATTTATAGACTTGTCACTTGTCTGGTCACTTCTGTTTTTTGGGCAATCGATGTGGAACATAACATATGAAATTATTCACAGCATATGGCCTAGATGCTAAGACTTGGAAAATATTTGTGTTGGCCAAAAAGATCATATCCAAAAGAGTTTCTGGAAGTTTCAGATGATGAAAGTAATGTGCGGATATTCACAATATATCCCATAGTCAGGACACAGAATCTGTGTAAGATTTAAGAATTTATTTTAGCAGCTAAAAATTTCATTGCCCTTTTTGGCTTTTATTGAAATAACTAATAAGGGTGTGAACATAGTTTTTCCAAGGGCATTCAATGTCATACAAGAATTGGAACTCATTATTTTCCTTCTTGAATTTGCTCAAAATAGACAAGTTACTCAGCCAATTCATTTTCTATGCTTGATTTGGATTTGGAAGATCAATTTGTACCTGCAACTTATATTTACTAACTAGGTTTTTTTTTCACGTCAAAAAAAAACCCTAAATAGTGTGTTATTTTCTGCTAGGATAAAATTGAAAAAAAAAATTGCATCAACTTTTTGCTTCTGTAAATTCAGTTTGAATGTGTTTTTAATAAATTCTTATTGTGTGTAACACATAACCTATAATTTTAAGCTAGGCAGATTCTACTTTCAAGCTGACTAGTAATGTTGAAGAAAATTACCAATCTGTTCTAGATATTTTTCTTACTTTTGAGAGGAGGTACCCAAATTTGAACTTATATTTCAAAAAAAATGGAAATAGAATATTCAGAAATTATGGTTGAAATAATTGCAGAAGGGTGGAAAGTTCCTTCTTGAAGGTGAGGATCGAGTCCTGGATTTGTGCATGTCATCCTTGCGCAGGGCCATGCTAATGTTCTCTATATTGTTCCAATCTTATCAGATGTCCCCAAAGGGAAATGTAACTTAGTGGTTGCATTGAGATATAAATAGGAGAATTTATTACTTCTTCATTGACGTGAGACTCTTTTCCTGTTAGGATATAACATTTTCGGACTTTGACGACTACCGATGGTCCAAATTCCTTCGGTCCTCAGCCATGCATTAATCACATCCAAAGACCGTGCAAGGATTGACCGACCAACGTCTTTCATGTATTAATAAATACATGGCAGACACAGGATTGTGTTTATCATGTCAAAGTTCGGTGACAGTTATCACACCAACCACCAATTGCAAACCAACACGTGGCAGGGCGCATGTGACAATGTCAAGGGTCTCTAGGCACCAAAGAACCCTAGGCGCCAACCTTTGTCACCAAAACCTCCCTCTAAAAGTTTTCCCTTGTACCAAGTATGAAGCAAGTCATTTTTCAACCCCCTCCCTTTCCCCCTTACCTCCCAGGGGCGGATGTAAGAAGGCAGTAAAAGACACTGATCATTTGAATTTCGGGGGTCACGGGGCATATTACAAAAAAAAAGAGGGTTTAAAATGAAACTTTGTATATATTATGTATAAAGTCAGTAAGAGTACTCACGGTTCACTTGTTCAGCAAACCCTTTTTGCCTTTTTGGCTTTTTCCCCAAATCCAATCTAGCAATCCCCACTAAGGCACTAACTGCTAAGGCACTACCGCACTATCCATTTTTCCCCAATCCCCACTGGCCACTAACTGCCAAGTGTTATCCAACCTTTTGGTCCTTTTCTATTCTTCTATTGAATATATTCGACAACTCAAAAGTGACAACAGTCAACAGATGATTGATGAACAGAGCAAGCGATTAGCCGATTAGCCCGCCCATGATGTCACAATAAGTAATATCGATCAGTCTGCCATCCGAAAGTATATTTTAATTTTAGTTTTTTAATTTTACAAATTTAATAATTACTTTAGGAATTTTTGTAATTGTTTATGGATTTTTCTTGTTTGTACTTTTATAAAATTAGAGTTTTTTACTTCTTAAAGCAACACTACAACAATGAAGAGAATTCCATCAAATAAAAGTTCTTCAAGTATGTGTTTCTAATCTATTTTTACATTCTTTAAATTTTGTAATGTTACTTGTTAGTGGTTTAATTGAGATCGTTTATTGTTGGTGCTAATTGCTAATTACACTTGACTATTCATATTATATATTGATTTATTTTGATGTTGAATTAGTTTTTAAATATTTATTGATTGTCAGACATGGACATACGTAACTGGGTTACAACAACTAAAAGTACAAAATTTGAATCTATTCATGAAAATGTCCAAGCCGAAGGGACTAGTGACGAACATGTCACTGCTGATATTCACCAAGAAACTCACCCGCAAAGTGTTAACCTCCAAACCCAAGTACCAGAATCTTTTGCCCAAAATATCCACTTCCAAACGCATACATCGGTATCTCCTTCCCTTAATATTGAGGGGGATCTCGGTAAAAGACCACCAATAAGTTCTTATCCTGCTAGTGAAAGAGAGAATTTTCGAAGAAATTATTTGCTTAGGGGCCCGACTCAACCAATATCTCACAAATTTCTAGATACACTAATTAGTGGAATTGCTCGTAAATTCAACAAGAATTGGTACAAAAAATATCAAAGTTGGTTGGAATATAGTTTTAGTGAAGATGCTCTATTTTGTTTGTATTGTTACCTATTTAAAATTGATCATGGTAACCAAGGTGGCGGGGATGCATTTGTTGGCGAGGGATTTAGAAATTGGAAGAAGATGGACAGATTAGAAATACATGTTGGAGATCATGGTAGTGTTCATCGTAAATGTGAACAGGCTTGTCGTGATTTATTGAATCAACCTCAACACATAGATATCAATCTTGCTAACATAACTGAGCAACAAAGGATCGATTACCATCTTCGATTGCTCGCATCAGTTAAATGTGTTAGGTTTTTTTTTAAAAGAAGGATTGCCTTTTCGTGGTCACGATGAGTCAGAGGGTTCAAGAAAACGGGGGCTATTTATTTCTCAGCTAGAGTTTCTTTCAGAAAACAATGATGAGGTGCGTTAAGTTGTCCTAAAAAATGCTCCAGAGAATCATAAATTGATTGCATACTCAATTCAAAAAGATATTTATAGAGCCGCTGCATTTTTGACTACACAAGCTATCATTAAAGAAATTGGGGATGGGCTTTTTTCTTTTTTGGTTGATGAGGCTCGTGATACATCAATCAAAGAAAAAATGTCAGTGGTTTTACGATATGTGGACATGTATGGTTGTATAATTAAGCGATTTCTTGCCATTATTCATGTTCCTGAAACTTGTACTTTGACACTAAAAGCTGCTATTGATCAACTTTTTTCTAAACATAGATTGAGCATATCACGTATGCGTGGTCAAGGTTATGATGGAGCTAGCAATATGTCAGGGAAGTTTAAAGGTCTTAATAGTTTAATATTATCTGAAAATCCATGTGCTTTCTATATTCATTGTTTTTTGCATCAACTTGATTGACACTTTATTGCGATTCTTAAGAAAAACATAAGTCATTATGTTCTTTCTTTGATTATCTTGGATTGTTAACAAATGTTGTTGGGGCTTCTTGCAAACGAAAAGAAATTCTCCGATTGAAGTAATTTCAAAAAGTAGCTGAAGGAGTTGCTAGTGGCAAAATCAAGAGTGGACGAGGTTTGAATCAAGAAACAACAATAAAATGACCTAGAGAAACGCGTTAGAGTTCACATTTTAAAACAATTTTGAGTGTTATTACCTTGTTTTCTCCAATAATGGATGTGCTTGAGTTTGGAGCAGATGATGTCGAAGGGGTGAAAAGTACAGAAGCTAGTACAGTTTTGAAATTCATGCATGATTTTGAGTTTGTGTTCTTGTTACACTTATTGACAGGAGTCATGGGAATTACAAATGACTTATCACAAACCTTACAGAGGAAAGATCAAGACATCGTAAATGCAATAGCTCTTGTCAATGTAACCAAGCAACGATTACAATGCATGAGAGAAAACTGGGATGATTTGTTAGCGGAAACTTGTGAATTTTGTGCATTGCATAACATAGTTGTCCCGAGGAAGGAGGATATTTTTGTGTTTCCAGGAAGACCACGACACAATATTGAAGAAATCACAAACCTTCATCGCTTTAGGGTTCAATTATTTTTCACTGTGATTGATAGTCAACTTGGGGAGTTGAATGACCGTTTTGATAACACAAATACAGAGTTACTTTCAAGTATAGCATGTCTTGACCCGCGTGACTCTTTCTCGGCATTTGACAATAAAAAAGTAATTAAATTTGTGAAACTTTACCCTTCAGAATTTGATGATATGGAACTTTTGGCACTTGATGGTCAACTCCAAAATTATATTGTGGATATGAGAAACGATCCCAATTTTTCGAGTATAAAAGGAATTGGTGAATTGGCTCAAATGTTGGTTCAGAAAAGAAAGGATGATGTGTATCCCCAAGTCTATTTGTTCTTTGAAATTGGCTCTCTCTTTTTGGTTTTCTTTAAGAATTGTTGAAAGGACATTTTTAAATTTATGAATATCGTGAAGAATGAACTTTGTAACCAAATGGAAGATGAATGGATGAATGACTGTTTAGTAACATACAATGAGCGTGATATTTTTGTAACTATTAAAAATGAGGCTATCATGCAACAATGAAATCTCGAAAAATGTTATTATAAATAATATTTGAGGATTGTTTAGTTTTGCAAGTTATTTTATGAAATTTTTATTCGTAAGAATTTTTTTTTCAAGTTTGACCCCACTGAACTATCGGTCTGGATCCGCCCCTGAGTATAGCATGTCTTGACCCGCGTGACTCTTTCTCGGCATTTGACAATAAAAAAGGAATTGAATTTGCGAAACTTTACCCTTCAGAATTTGATGATATGGAACTTTTGGCACTTGATGGTCAACTCCAAAATTATATTGTGGATATGAGAAACGATCCCAATTTTTTGAGTATAAAAGGAATTGGTGAATTGGCTCAAATGTTGGTTCAGAAAAGAAAGAATGATGTGTATCCCCAAGTCTATTTGTTGCTGAAATTGGCTCTACTTTTGCCTGTTGCTACTACAACTGTTGAAAGGACATTTTCAGCTATGAATATCGTGAAGAATGAACTTCGTAACCAAATGGGAGATGAATGGATGAATAACTGTTTAGTAACATACATTGAGCGTGATATTTTTGTAACTATTAAAAATGAGGCTATCATGCAACAATTTCAAGCAATGAAACCTCGAAAAATGTTATTATAAATAATATTTGAAGATTGTTTAGTTTTGCAAGTTATTTTATGAAATTTTTATTCGTAAGAATTTTTTTTCAAGTTTGATTGCTTGAACTATCGGTCGATCCGCCCGAAGTATAAAGACGTCTTGACCGCGTGACTCTTTCTCGGCATTTGACAATAAAAAAGTAATTGAATTTGCGAAACTTTACCCTTCAGAATTTGATGATATGGAACTTTTGGCACTTGATGGTCAACTCCAAAATTATATTGTGGATATGAGAAACGATCCCAATTTTTCGAGTATAAAAGGAATTGGTGAATTGGCTCAAATGCTGGTTCAGAAAAGAAAGGATGATGTGTATCCCCAAGTCTATTTATTCTTTGAAATTGGCTCTACTTTTTTTTATTCTTCACTGAATTTGTTGAAAAGACATTTTCAGCTATGAATATCGTGAAGAATGAACTTCGTAACCAAATGGGAGATGAATGGATGAATAACTGTTTAGTAACATACATTGAGCATGATATTTTTGTAACTATTAAAAATGAGGCTATCATGCAACAATTTCAAGCAATGAAACCTCGAAAAATGTTATTATAAATAATATTTGAGGATTGTTTAGTTTTGCAAGTTATTTTATGAAATTTTTATTCGTAAGAATTTTTTTTCAAGTTTGACCCCACTAAACTATCGGTCTGGATCCGCCCCTGTTACCTCCTTACCTCTAAGGACCTCCATTTACTTACTCTCATGCCGAAGAGCACCTCCCAACAACAACGTTGGGTCACCAATTTGTTCCCTTGTGTAGGTCTGAAGCCAAATTGACGAAGAGGAACGTTAACATTAGCAAATGCTTACTACAAAATTTCTAATCAATCGAGTTGCTAGTCTTCAGCAAGCAACCAAAGACGTGTTTGTTTCAATACTTATTTATACTACTTTAATACTTTAAAGTGCTTTGAATTAATTTTGAGATGACAATCTCATGAGCTATTTCTTTTGTGTTTCTAAGATTATTTGTGAGGGAGTAAAGAATTTCAAGGGGGAAGGTGGACTGAACTAAAATCTCCATCTCTATGATAACTAAAGCATAGTAGCAAATCAGGATACATACTACTCTATTTTTCTAATTTAGTATATCATTATTGACTTTTAAAAGTTAATTAGGATATTTTCAAACTCAAAATTGATAAGAAATTAATATCAATTTTGAATCTGAAAATATCTGTAAATGGATTTGGAAGGATGAGAAAGGATGAAAAAGATATATATTTTATACTACTTAGAAGTAACCTTTCTAAATAATTATGTCATTTATTACATTAAATATGTAATGGTAATATATTAATGGTTTGGGACGGGATAATACACTTTTTGGTCACTGTACTAGGGTCCGGTTTTCATTGTGGTAACCAAAACTTTTTTTTGTTAAAATCGAATAAATATACTCTCAAATATTACAAAATGGTCATTAATTTTAAATTCCATCCAAAAACCAAACGGAAATGCTTAGTAGACTCCCACCAATTGCACGTAGGGTCCACTCCCATGTGGATCTGGAGTCAAATGTCCAGATACTATCCATTTCTTCATTTATCTCTCCATTTCATTTTTCGAACAACACTTGAGAGAAAAAATAGTCGAGGCCAAAGAATACACAATTTCATCTGAGAGTTGTGAAATTTATCAGAGATTAGCGAGATCGGTTGAAGAAAAACGTTAAGTACTCTATAGATAAGTAAAATCGACTCTCAATTTCTTCTCATCTCAGAACTCTGTAGTTTATTATAAAGAAAATGGGGTTCCAATGGAACATGGACTTAGAAAATTGCATGATGATGAAAGTATTAGGGCATTGTAGGCAACCTGCATAGGTTATGATTCTGTTGATTTATATGTTGATCATGGGGATAATATTCCAGAGTATAAAGCAGAGGGTAATGTTGATGGGGCCAATAATGAAGGGGCTGATGATGAAGGGTAGTTAGATTTGTCAACTGGTGACAGTGATTACCATGAATTTGATGGGTTAAGTACTGATGAGGAGTATATTGAGGCTAAAAAGAAGTCAAGGGAATATAGAAGAGAGGTGAAAAAGAATGGGGAGGGTAATGCATTAGAAGATGCATGTGATTTAAATAAGAGTGAACATGAAGCTGAAACAGCTGAAAATGTAAACCAAACTCCAAGTCAACATGAACAAGTAGCTGAAAATGAACACAGACCTCCACATGAACTAAAAGCTGTAATTGTTCAAAATAGCGAAGATAATGATTATAATGGGGATGATGACAGTGAAAGCATTGATGGGCAGTGGGACAGTGATGATGAGGATAGTGACAAGCACTATTCCCCAAATGAGGATAGCAATGATGAGGAGCAAGAGGAAATGGAAGAGATAGTTAGGGATAAGAGGAGAAAGAAGAATGTAAAACCTAAGTTTACAATTATACCTTATGACCCTAAAATAAAAAGAAAACATATTATGTTTAGTGTTGGTCTACAATTCAGTTCTAAAGAGCAGATGAAAGAAGCTGTTAGGAATTATGGGATTGGGAAGGGAAGGTCAGTTAGATTCAAAATTAATGCTGGGAAGAGGTTTCAGGTTGGTTGTCCTGGATGTCTATGGAACATGTGGGTTAGCACCATTGGAGGCTCTGAAACTTTGCAAATAAAAAAAATTAACAATGATCATACTTGCATAAGGGCACTACAAAACAAGTGTCTCAAAACTCAATGGCTTGCAAACTTTTATAGGGACATGATTAGAAAGAAACCAAATTGGAAGTTAATTGATATTGAAGATGAAATAGCCAGAAAATTAAAGTTAATGTGTCTTTGACCAAGTGTCACAGGGTAAGGGAAATGGCTTTGAAAAATGTTGGGGAATTATTAAAGAAACATTATGAGAAAGTGTGGGATTATGGGGCTCACTTAATAAAGAGAAATAAAAGAAACACAGTGGATATTAAGGTTAGAAGAGATAATCCAAAAAATAAGCCTCATTTTCAGAGGTTTTATATATGCTTTGAAGAACTAAAGAGGGGGTGGATTGAAGGGTGTAGGCCTATCATAGGCTTAGATGGTTGTTTTTTGAAGACTGTGGTTGGGGGGCAATTGTTGTCTGTTGTTGGGAGAGATGGTAATAATCAAATGTACCCAATAGCATGGGCTATAGTAGAGAGTGAAAACATGGATAGTTGGGGATGGTTTCTAAAGCTATTATTAGGAGACTTGGAGGGCAATGATGGAGTTGGTTGGACCATTATAAGTGACCAACAAAAGGTAATTAATTGTCTTATTCTTATTTTGTTGTACATGAATTTTATATCTTATTTTATTATCAAACATGTGTAACTGACTGCTTTATTTTCTTGTTTGTGGTTGTAGGGTTTGGTTCCAATAGTTAAGGATATACTTCCTTATGCTGAGCATAGGAATTGTGCTAGGCATATTTATGCAAACTGGAGGAAGAGATTCCCTACTCAAGCCTTGCATTTTGCATTCTAAGAAGCATCTATGGTCACCCAGATTGTGCCATTCAAAGAAGCTATGAATGAGATCAAAAGGTTATCAAAGGAAGCCCATGACAAGTTGCTTGAGTGAGACCCCTCTTTGTGGAGTAAAGCACATTTCCAAACACACTCCAAGGCAGACAATGTAGAGAACAACATGAGTGAGACCTTCAATGCATGGATTATAAAATCTAGATGGATGGCTTCATTAGACATGCTAGAGGAAATAAGGATTAAAGTGATGGTTAGACTCAACAAAAAAAGGGATGAAATGCTTAAGTGTGAAGCAGTTATATGTCCTAGAATTAGGAAAAAAATTGATGTTCAAATTGAGAATGTAGCTGCATGTGAACCATTTTGGGCCAAGGATAGAAAGTTTCAGGTAACTTGCTATTCCCCAAATTGATAATACACTTGTCACAATGTGATTAATTATGTCTCATACTACATACTAAAACATTGAAGGTAAAGTGTCATGGGGATGCATTTGTGGTTGATCTTGCAGATCAAACTTGCACATGTAGGGTGTTTCAGCTAACTGGTATGCCCTGTTGTCATGTTATTAGTGCTATCAATTTCATGAGGGAGCCAGTTGAAAATTATATGAGTCATTGGTTTAAGAGGGAAACATATATGAAGTGTTACAATCATCTCTTAGAGTCAGATAATAATTTTTGGGAGGAGACACCATATAAAAAGATGTTACCACCACCAATCACAAGGAAGCTTAGAGGAACACTACAAGAAAACCTGTCATTGCCGACGGGCACTGCCGTCGCCAATGACCATGGTGCCGTCGGCATTGAGGTAATTGGCGACGGGCACTACCGTCTCCCCACAGGTCGTCGCCCCTTGCTCCCGTCGGCATCTTTGTCATTATCGACGGGAGTCATTGGTGACGGCATAATGTCACTACCGACGGCTATACCGACGGCACGGCCGTCGGCAAAGACCCATAGCTTTTTTGAGGGAAAACCTCATTACCGAAGGCATAGTTGTCGGCAATGCCTACAATGCCGTCGACAATGCCTACATAAATTTTGAATTTTTTTTTTACAATTTCAAAATTTCCCTGTTCATTTACAAATATACACCTGTTATAAACTAATAACAACCATCAAATCACAACTATACCTGTTATAAACTAGTAACCCAAATCAAATATATAGATAAAAACTATAATGGTTGTCGGGTACAACTCAAAAATTGTACAAATACATACATAAAACTCAGAATATAACATAAACTAAACTAACTACAACCCGTCGCCTGTCTCCATGTCATCGAGTCAGTGGTCATCACCTCAGTCTTGGAGGAGGTTGCGTCATCATCAACTCGATTCGGCCATCGCTCTGCACTTTAGAGGAGGCTTCTCGTCATCAGCTCGGCGGTCATCACCAGTGTCTCCACCTCCACGAGTCTCGTCAACAAGACCCTTCAAAATTAAAATATTAATAACAAAATCAAAATGAAAACATATTTACATTATTTTAGTTTGTGTTCTTCAAGTTAGGCGGACGGGACTCGAACTCGGGCTTCGTATATCGGAATCGAGTCACATAAGTTCTAACGCGTGTCTATTGCCTATGCGGTGCTACGTGTGTGTTTGCGTGGCATTCGGACAACTAAGGCTGGTTTTGACCTGTTTTACGGCTTTTTACCTAAGTGTTGGCGAGTTTTGCAAACTGGGCGATAACTCGGATTCCGTATATCGGAATCGAGTCCCGTCAGTTGTAACGTGTGTCTATTGCCTATGCGGTTCTACGTGTGTGTTTACGTGGCGTTCGGCCGATCGAGGCGGGTTTTGACCTATTTTACGGCTTTTTGCCTAAGTGTTGACGAGTTTTGCAAACTGGGCGATAACTAGGATTCCGTATATCGGAATTGAGTCCCATCAGTTCTAACGCATGTCTATTTTCTATGCTGTTCTACATGTGTGTTTGCGTGGCATTCGGCCGACCGAGGCGGGTTTTGACCTGTTTTACGACTTTTAGCCTAAGTGTTGACGAGTTTTGCAAACTGGGCGATAACTCAGATTTCATATATCGGAATCGAGTCCCGTCAGTTCTAACGCGTGTTTATTTCCTATGCGGTGCTATGTGTTCGTTTGTGTGTCGTTCGGACGACCGAGGCGGGTTTTGACCTATTTTACGGCTTTTTACTTAAGTGTTGGCGAGTTTTTCAAACTGGGCAATAACTCAGATTTCGTATATCGAAATCGAGTCCCGTCAGTTATAACGTGTGTCTATTGCCTATGCGGTGCTACGTGTGTGTTTGTGTGGCGTTCGGCCGATCGAGGCGGGTTTTGACCTATTTTACAGCTTTTTGCCTAAGTGTTGTGAGTTTTGCAAGCTGGGCGATAACTCGAATTTCGTATATCGGAATCGAGTCCCGTTAGTTCTAACGCGTGTCTATTGCCTATGCGGTGCTACGTGTGTGTTTGCGTGGCATTTAGACGACCGATGCGGGTTTTAACCTGTTTTACGGCTATTTGCCTAAGTGTTGGCGAGTTTTGCAAACTGGGCGATAACTCGGATTCCGTATATCGGAATCGAGTTCCTTCAGTTTTAACGCGTGTCTATTGCCTATGCGGTGCTACGTGTGTGTTTGTGTGGCGTTCGAACGACCGAGGTGGGTTTTGACCTATTTTACGACTTTTTTCTTAAGTGTTGGCGAGTTTTGTAAACTGGGCGATAACTCGGATTCTGTGTATCGGAATTGAGTCCCATAAGTTCTAACGCGTGTCTAATACCTACTTGGTGCTACGTGTGTGTTTGCGTGGCATTCGGATGACCGAGGCGGGTTTTGACATGTTTTATAGCTTTTTGCCTAAGTGTTGGCGAGTTTTGCAAACTGGACGATAACTCGGATTCCGTATATCGAAATCGAGTCCCGTCAGTTATAACGCGTGTCTATTGCCTGTGCGGTGCTACGATTGTGTTTGTGTGCCGTTCGAACGACCGAGGTAGGATTCCTTAGAAATCCACGTGCTAGTCCCCGCGGAGGCCTACGTCTATCACCTATGTAGTGAAATACAACAATATTTATATAAACGAATATAATGTCAATATTATTTAAAATTACAAACAATAAGCTTGATAACAACAAAAAATGTAATTATACCTGATGATCCGGCCTCATCACCAAGACATTACTACATTACATTTACGGCTGAACTTCTTAAAGACGCCCACCACGATCGCCATGTGGTGTACGCGCCATATCTGTATATATACTGTCAAATCATCATCAAGAAGATAATATGCGGATACAACTAAAAGGAAACAACTATGACATTTGAATACAACTAAAAGGATACAACATGCATTTGTTCTTTCATTTTATTTTTATTTTATTTATTTATTGTTTTTTATAGGCTTAAATATAAAAAATGACAAAGAAATAACTATGACATTTGAATACAACTAAAAGGATACAACATGCAGATATAACTAAAAGGAGACAACTATTACATTTGAATACAACTAAAAGGACATAAAGAGTACATACTCCTAATCATTTATATCATCAAAGCCATCAATATCAGAATCATCATCTTCGAGCAGTAGATCTTCACTATCATTGTCATCACCATCTTTGTCTTCCTCAATGATTTCTTCAATTATATCTACCTCCTCAACCACATCGTCTTCACTTTCGACAGCGACAACATCATCCTCTTCTTCACTAGACTCACTAATAATTGTCACATCAGCAGGTGTGACACTGGTAGACTCGACTTGTAAAGGTTCATCGTCTGGACGAGGAGTTGTGCCTTGAAACCCACGGGCTTTGGTGGTTATAACCGTATGCCATGGGCTTGCAGGAGTCTTAATACTCTGCGCGTAGTACACCTGTGTTGCTTGACTTGCTAAAACAAAAGGCTCGTCCATACCACTCATCAGTCTTAGTTTTGACTTAACGTTAACAGTCACCCGTCCTGATTTTTTATCTACTTTAACTCCATTCTCAACATCAAACCAATGACAATTGAAGCAAACTAATTCTTTATGACCCCAATACTTGAGCACGACAACTTCTAGCAATCGTCCATATACCAGTCATCCCAAATGTTATCGTAGCAGCTACCTTTCACCACAACACCAGAATCAGCAGAAGCGACTTCCCCAATATCGCAACACTTAAATCTATAACCGTTGACAATGCAGCATGTATAAGTATCTACAGATCTTTCAGGGCCATCGGCTATAAGCTTTAGCCAATTGTCAGCTAACTCATTTGTGAGGACTTAATACATTAACACAATAATTGCACAAATGTTAATTACGCCATAACAATAAATCCATGATGGTAGATTCATTGAACTTGTAAAGGTTAGACTTACATGATCTTTAAACCATTGCAAAAATTCTCCATTTCTCAAATTTTGCAAATCCCTGTCCGATATACTCGGATTCGCTTCACATACTTCAGCATCATATTGACTGCAGCACAGTTATATACTCAGTGTGTTTGTAAAGGAACTTGACACAATTACACCAGACATATATAGTTATGACTACTTACTTAATGTATGGCACTACTTCATTCATGTTGACAAATGCATACAATGTGGCAGCTGCATACTCACTATCGGTCAAGAATCGCCTTTTTTTACCGCCGAATGGGCGAACAGGATGACTAAAGGTCGTTAGTTATCCATTTTCGTCGTGCTCAACAGCTTGATTTCAACGTGCATGATTGTGCTTCGTCTGAACATTCGACTCAAAGTACAATGAGTCGAAATTAACAAGTTCCTCCATAACATAACTTTTAGCAATCGACCCCTCTACACGGGCTCTATTCTTCACCTTTTGCTTTAGACGTCGCATATACCTATGTGATATATAGATTAGCAAGAAAGAATGAACATTTTACCGTATTAAAAACATTAATATCATTACCTCTCAAATGGATACATCCATCTATATTGTACGGGACTGCCAAACTTAGCTTCGTATGGCAAGTGAATAGGCAAATGCTCCATTGGATCAAAAAACGATGGAGGGAAGATCATTTCTAACTTGCACATTATTTCCACTATCTGCATCTCCATTTTATCTATGTCTTTGACTTGAAGCTCCGTCAAGCATAGATCTCTGAAGAAATTAGAAAGCTCTGTCAGTGCTTCAACCACACGTTTCGGTAACAAGTCGATAAATGCCACAGGGATCAACTTCTGCATGAATACGTGATAATCATGACTTTTGAGACCCGAAAACTTCAGCTCTTCGACTTTACAACACCTTGCTATATTTGAAGAGTATCCATCTGGGAGCTTCAGTCCACTGATCCAATTACATATCAATATCAACTGTTCCACGGTCAAAGTATATTCGACTTTAGGCGTTCTGAGTCTTACTACCCTCCCGACGATCTGACCCACAGATCTTCCCTAATGTTCATTTCTACCAAATCAAGCCTCGACTTATTGTTGTCCTTTGTTCTACCAGTGGCATCTAGGACTGTATAAAAAATGTTATCAAATACGTTCTTCTCGGTATGCATCGAATCTAAACAATGATGGATGCAGAGTGTAGCCCAATAAGGCCGGTCAAAGAACATGGATCTGTGTGTCCAGTTGTGAACCTTGTCGTAACCATAAGCTCGCTCTAATCTGTGATTCTTCCCTAGAGGTGGAAACTTCAAATGACTAATCCAACTCAACACTGCTGACCTAGAAAGACAGCCAGGTACTTGACGTTTCTCTGTTTTTCAATTGAATTGTCTACTCATCCATCGATAACAATGTTTAATCGACAAAAATTGTCTGGATGTTGCAAAGAAACTCATTTCCCCCCCCCCCATGTTTGAGCCGCACAGCTTTAACTGACCCCATGCACACGGGACATGTCAAGCCCCCTTAAGTCGACCATCCACTGATCATTCCTAACACCGGAAAGTCATTTATTGTCCACAGTAAAGTTGCCCTCATGTCAAAGTTCTGCTTAAGAGATACATCATAAGTTTGAACCCCTTTTTCCCACAACATCTTTAACTCATCAACTAACGGCCTGGGGTATACATTAATGTCTTTACTTGGACTCTTATCACTCGGAATCAGTAAAGGCATGAACATGTAGGGATCTTTCATGCACATCGAAGGCGGGAGGTTATACACCACAATAATCACCGGCCAAGTTGAGTAGGGCTTTGTGTAAGGCCCGTTAAACGGATTAAACCCATCCGTATCAAGTCCAAGCCTAACATTGCGAACGTCTTTAGCAAATGAGGGGTGCTTGTTATCAAAAATTTTCCACTCAAGCCCATCTGCAGGGTGCGTTAGTTGACCTTAGACTATGTCCCGTGTAGAGTTCCACCTCATATCCTCGACAATATGTGTTGACATGAACAACCGCTGAAGCCTCGGGGCAATGGGAAAGTAACGTAAGATCTTTCTCAGGACGTCTTTTCCCTTTTTCTTGCGCTGTTCACAGTATCTACTTGTACCACAAATATCACACGACCTCTTATCTTTATTGACATCACCGTAATATAACATACAGTCATTCTCACAAGCATCAATCTTCTCATACCCTAGATTGAGCCTTTTGACCATTTTCTTCACATCATAGTACGACTCCAGTAACCTATTGCCTGCAGGTAAGCACTCCTTCACAATGCTTAACAGTTCATTAAAACCTCTTTTGCTACAGTCATTCTCGTTCTTGATGTGTAAAAATTTAGTCACGGCAGATAAGACGGTGTGCTTTTCGTGCCCGTCATACAGTGGCGTCGCTGCTTCATGCAATAACTCATAGAAACCCTTAGCCCCGTCATTCAGCTCTTGCTCGATGCTACTGTCATCCCTGTCTGTATTCTACTGGAAGTATGAACCAGCAGCTTTGACTATCATGTTAGTACAGTCAAAGGTTTCGTCACCTCTAGATTTTGGTTCTGATTCATGTTCATCCAACCAGGTTTCCCCATGATAGATCCATGTCGTATAACCCTGCTTGAACCCATACGCAAATAAGTCGCACATGACATCACTCCTTTCCTTCCACACTTCATTCACACACCTCTTACAAGGACATCTAATCTCATCATCGTTGACTTGCTCAAATGCGAAATTGAGAAACTGTTCAACCCCACTACGGTACTCAGAGCTAAGCCCACTCTTATCAGTGGCTACCCTACGTTCCATCCAACTTCGATCAACAGACATCTTGGACAACTGTCTGCTATATATATGGAAATTTAGACAAACATAATCAAGTCTCCAAGTTAATGTATATGCAAGCTTATGAGTTTCCTAACTTCATCTCCCACTCTAACGGGTCAGGCTTCTATCCTATTCCCGAATGTGTCGCCTCACTGATGCCAACAACTTGAACATATCTTTAAATTTTTCAGAAATTTCGGCAGCACCTCCCCATGGTCTTCAAGTACACGAAATAGACTAACACATCATAGTCTAAATATGCACCGAAGAACATCAAGAGATATATCTTGTAGAAAATTCAAAAAATATAAAGAGGCGTGCTCAAGTCGTTAAAACCAAACCTAAGTGAGATCGAAATATACTGAAACGATCCAAAGCGGGGACTATTTGAGATTCACTCCTACTAAGTGAATCTCAAACGGGTTTCTAAGCTTCCTCAACTATATGAAAATATGCACATGTCAAGAAAATGAAGTATCCAATGAATAGTAATGATAAATTAAGAAGATTATGTCATTTTATAAGTGTAAAAAAATTGATAATTTCAACTATAAATGAATGTGTTCCAACATATTTTACTCTTACTCATATTTTCTTAGCAGGATACTCAAAAACACTTGACAACTATAAACAAATATTTTACAGTTTTGCAATGCATTGTGTTTTCAATGCCAATCTGTTTTGGTGTTTTTAATGCCAACTAGTTTTTGAAAACAGATTTAAAAAGGCTATCCAAATTCTAAACGACCCTTTAATTTCCCCTAAATCTCCCCCATATATATACAAACTAAGCCCCAAACTGTTGGTCGAGACAAATACAGAGCTCAAGTACATAATTATATAATGCAGCCTCTATACATTGATCCCAGGTCTACAGTCTACACTGAACCTAGGTTAATAACTATAGAGGTTCACATGTTTCATTTTTTCCCCTTCAACAGCTCGAAGAAACAAAGGATTTTTGTATGATAATGTTGATGCATACAACAAGAGACAGTCAATAAACAAAGTTCATTTAGAATCATGTCTCAAAATATTATAAACCCAAGCATGTGTAAAAGAAAAGAGAATCATTATAAACCCTAAATATTATGGAAGGCCCTCTAATCAAGCAATTATACTTGTATAAAAGTAGTTCTGAGAATCATTATCCTTATTCCACTACTTCTTTTCTCTTTTTCAAATCACATAAATAATATAGCTTTATATATAACACAAAACTATAGATAATTAACCCAAGTGTTGTTTATATATATATGCTCATAACATAGCTTAATTAATATGATCCTACATGCCTTTTTGTTGAACTTACAGAACACACACTTGAAATCATGTAAAAATGACTGAAAATTATTGTTCATATTACTGCATATACGTAGTAAAGTTATATCTTATCACAATGAAATCATATCTTATCACAATGAACCACTATTTCATAGCTTTAGTACAATTATTAAATAAAGGAAATAGAAAAGGAAAACTTTGAGCAAAGCTTTCACATGGGAAAAACCATATACCAGTTTACATACACTAAATGGAAGAACAAACTAAACTACTTCAAGTTTTATACCCTAATTAAACTAGTAATAAGAATTGAATGAAAACCATAAATATGAGCAATTATAAATCATAATATGAGCAATTATAAATCATGTTCAGTGGATATTAAGAGAAGAAACATTATCTTTACTCTTAATTTGACAGTTGAAGAAGAACAGTGGTCGACCTGGATAACAATCATTGAGCAATAATCAATCGAGGAAGAGGAAATCAATCACAGGCGAGGGAAGAACAGACGTCGGTAAACAGTGGCGAGGAAGAACAGTCGCCGGTGAGGGAGAGACGCAAGCGAGGGAGGAAAGGGGCGAATATACTAGGCAATGAGATAATGGAGTCTTCAATTGAGAGGGAAACGAGCAAATTGAGAGAGAAAGGAGAAAACTTCGAACGGCGCGGAGAGGAAAAGGAAGAAGAAGGCGTTGTTGAAATCGCGAACAAGGGTTTTAAAATACATTACTCATTCTCGATGGCGTAGCCGTCATTTCGTATCCCGACGCCATTAAGTCATTCTGGATGGCACCGCCGTCGCTTTTGATTATTATGTCTGCCGCCAATAAGTTTTCCTCCACCCGCAAATTTTCACACCTATTTTCACGGGAAAAGGTATTTTATAACGACATCGATTAGCAGCGGCGCGTTGCCGTCGATGAGTGAAGTCATTCTCGACGGGATCATTGCCATCGCCAATGACCAATTTACTTGTAGTGGAAGGCCTCAAAGACTAAGGACAAGAGAACAATAGGAAAGTGAAAAGAACCCAAGAAAAATTACAAGAAGGAGAAGAATAATTCATTGTTCCAAATGCAGACAAGCATGTCACAATAAAAGTAATTGTCCCAACTCCAATTCACTACCAAATGAAGCTTCAAACGAGCTTCAACAAACTGAAGGCACTGGATCACAAAGGGTAAGCACTAAAGTTTAATAAAGCTGACTCATAATGAATTACAAGATTGGTGTATGCTTGTTGTATTTATTTGTCAGATAAACAAGGATGAAGGAAAGGCAAAGGCTACTAAAGGTGATAAAGGGAAGGGGAAAAGGAAGGCCAAAGAGAGTGAAAGTGGGATACTGAGTGAAGGAAATAAGAAGAAAAAAAAAAGGGCAACCTCCTGTTGGATTTGGGACTTTTGTGCTTCCAAATGGGAATACAATGTTTCAATCAGGCAACCAAGGCTACATTCTTGTAAGTATGGAATTCCCTACTCATTTGTTTTACACAGTGTTCATGTATTTGATAATTCATTTTATCATTTTTAGATGGATAATTCTCAAGATCCACCAACAACCACACTACAAACAACTAACACACCTCCAACAGTAAGTGTACCACCCCAGACAGTGCCTTCATCCTCAACATTGACTACAACCGACATCCAAACTTTTATGAAGCGTAAACATAGCTTCTGATGGGTGTTAGTGCTCAATCAAGTCTTTGCAAAAAGAAGAATTTGAGATAGTAGTAGCGATCAATAATCAACTGCAACTAATGCATTCAAAAGGCCAAGGAGGAAGGAGACTAAACAATAGGGGAATGTGTGACGCCCCCAAAATAGGTCCACACGACCCATTCTGAGTCGCCAGATATCACTCTATAAAAATCAAATACAAACTTCATTTTATCTAACGGTTGAAGCGTAAATGCGAAGTACGACAACAGATAAAGTTGTGAGTTTTAATACAATATTATCTCATGATGTGATATCAAACTCAAATTGTTATAATGCCATATAAAATCTGTGACAAATATTTTAAGACCCCAAAGAAGAACGAGAAGATTACTATCATATTCATTTTAATGAGGTGCACTTTTGACGCTTTCAAAGTCGGGTTCTCATCACCCTATTGTTGTTCGCCAAAATCAATTATTAAGTGACATATAAAATACGGCACACACATCTTAGGTCCTCAATACAATTATCTGTTGCATGTCATGCTGTTTTATAATGTATTGAGAAATTTTAACGATCTCGGACCATCACACTATTTCCCAATTATCCCCTTCGACCAATTTACACTCTTATTACACGAAAGGAATTGTGAAGCAAAGGGTGAGCACAAATAACCAATAAAGAATATCATGACTAAAGATAATTAAATTATCAATAGCCTTCGTCAATAATAAATTAGAGATTTAGAACATATGGTAGATGATAAAACTTTTCAACCATAGTTGTAGCGTGAACGCAAGCAATCCATTAGAAGAGTCAAATAGACCATCGGTCTATTATCTTCTCCATGTTAAAAGTCCACCAATAATGTTTTATCCCTGTAACATCAATCAACCATTCTCTGTCCACAATCATATGAATAACTCATAATCATAATTGTGATTCTAAATTCTCTTCGCACACCGGGGCGAAGATAATTTTCATCACCTATCTTCACGAAACATCAAAAATCATGGTTATACCAAATCACAATTCACGCGCCATAATCATACTAATAAATTCATCTTTTGCACTACTGACCAAAGATATTCATTAGTAATTTATTCTTTGCACTACAGGCCAAAGACATACAACTGTATTTTAGAAGAGTCAAGTAGAGCATGATATCTACTATCTTTTACGAATTAAAAGTGTATAATCAATATTTTATCATTTGAGACTCGACAATAAATAATCCACATCATCGAATCATCCCTGCACTACGGCCAAGGATATTCATGTAATCATCAATGGTCATGATTATACCGAATAATCCCTGGTTATAATCATACCAATAACTGTCCATCAATGCAATACGGGCTAATGAGGACTTTTACCACATCATATATAACATTACGGGTCTTGATTATACCGAATGATTCCTGGTCATAATCATACCAATAAACAGTTCATCTATGCACATAAGCCAAAGATACTCATCAATCAATAGTTCATCTTTGCACGTAAGCCAAAGATATACAACTGTAAAATCAATAATCAACAGTACATCTTTGCACATAAGCCAAAGATATACAACTGTAAAACCAATAATCAACAGTCCATTTTTGCACGTAAGCCAAAGATATTCAATTGTAAAACCAATAATTAACAGTCCATCTTTGCACGTAAGCCAAAGATGACTTTCATCATAATATAAGCATGAGGATGATGACAATGATATAAGCATTAATCAAACGAAAACAAGGATAAATATTAAAAACTTTAAATTTATCCAAATATTATCAATCACTTAATAAACTCATAATCTAATATTATTAATATTATAAGAATATTTTAATCACTTCTTAAACTTATAAATAATTTATTTCAATTGTTTACACTTTACCAAATAATGCATTTAATCATTCAAAAATGCCATACTCATAAGATTTCATCACCAATGATCAAATCCTCATCAAAAATCTGCATATACCCTATATAGGATTCTCAAGCCATAAAATCCTATTTTTCAATTTTGTTACTTCACATAACATATTTAATTCATTTACTCATAACTAGTTCATTTTCATGAAAAATAACAAATCAGTCCCAAAAATATTTCTTTTCTAGGTTTAACAGAATATAGTCCCATATTGAACATATATTTTTCTTAGAATTTTAAAAATTCATTTACTATTTTTCATATGGCCAAAACTGCCGAATATTTAGACATTTATCATAAATTGTACTTTTGTCCAAAAATTTGAAATTTCTGAGGTATACTCTGTTATATACATGTACTCCCAATAAAAATTTCACCAATTTTGGAGTTAACCACAAGGAGTTATAAGGGTTTACTTTTAAAATAGTCTTTTCCCATAAAATCCATAACTCTTAATCTATACATCCAAAAATCGCCATCTTTGGACACAATATAGAAAACTCATCAAATTATCATTTCAATTTTTTTCAAAATTTTTTGAGGGTCAGAAAAATTACAAAACTGCAAATGGATTTTCACCCGCCATGCGGTAATCCACGTAGACAGATCATTTCCATAATTTAATAAGGAATGAATACAAATGATCATTCACCATGCATGCGGTAGTCCACATAGGCGAAGTTATTCAACAGAATAATAAAGAATGGAATAATGAAGAATTCACCATGCATGCGATAAGCCAAGATGCATGACGAGTTATTCTAACGAGAATAATAAAGAATGGAATAACAACAGAATTCACCAGGCATGCGATAAACCGCACAGACAAGATATTCCAACAGAATAATAAAGAATGGAATAACAATAGAATTCACCAGGCATGCGATAGACCGCACAGACAGGTTATTTCAACAGAATAATAAAGAATGGAACCAGGTCATGCATAATCCGCACAGACAGGATATTCCAACATAATAATAAAGAATAGAATAACAGAAGAATTTCACCATGTATACGGTGATCGTGGTATCTGAGTTATTCCAACAGAATAATAAGGAATGGAATAACAATAGCTCTCTTCATGAATACGAAAGAAATAATACCCCTTACCTTAGAAGAAACTGGATATTGGAATAGTGAGGTAGCTGACTTCTCTTCTTCTTTCTCTCTATAATTTCTCTCTATAATAATTGCTTTAAAGCTTTAGTGAATTGGTGATAAATGAAGGAAGAATGAGTTTCTATTTATAGGAAAATATAGTTTCGATAATTGCACGTTTTGGGGCTCGAAATATTACAGTACAATACCTTCATCTTTTTCTTCATTTTTAATTTAGTCCTACAAGTATTATCAAACTTGAACCACCTCCCCTAATAGTATATCATGTGAATCAATAGTACAATCATGTGACTCAATAGTTATAATCATGTGAAAATACGAATTACAATATAGTACCTCCATCTATACCTCCATTTTTAACTTAGTCATGCAAGTATTATCAAACTTGCACCACCTCCCCTAATAGTACATGAATGTGAATCAATAGTACACACATGTGACCAAATAGTTATAATCATGTGAATTAATAGCAATTAATTGCTCATTTATTCGATTAATTACCTGATTGGTCAATATAACCTCCAGACATCAATTATTATCGAAATAAATGTCGATTTCCACTAACACTAACACAATGGAAATATTTTTCTCTGAAATTTCATTTTTGAAATTTTAAAGTTTGACTTTTTCTGAAAAAGTCCACTGTTGAATTTTTTAACCAAAAAGTCAACCCAGACAAATTTTGTGTTTATAGTCTATTTCTACTAATTTCATCATTCCGGACTCAAATATCACGTCCGCGTCTCCAAATTCAACTTCGAACTCAAATTCGATTTTTAATAACATTCATCATTAATATTATAACTCACAATATTTAACAACGGTCGTTTCTCGAGGAAGAAGGGCTTCCAGATAAGGATTTCTCCTTATTGGTAGCATGATTAGGTGACCAAACCTCTCCTTAACTGAACTTCTAGACATTGTCAATATTATAATTAATAATATGAATAACTTTGTCATCTCAATTATTAATTTAATAATATATAAAATATTATGCAATATTATGCAGATGATACTGTGATAATAATTGAATCAATAATATGAGAGATATGATGCAGCAATTATTGTAGCAATAATTGAGTATATCTGAGTGACTTCTCACATAAGCATCAATAATCAATACCGTGTGCTACTATGCAACCACGCCAGCGTACATCGTATTTTTTACTACTGGATTATTTTTATGACAACTTGCTTACTTTGAAAAAATTTCACATATCACCCTTAACTTTAAACTTTTATCAATATAACTATTTACCAAAATAGAAAAATTGAATACTTTTATTTCATAAAATTCGAGATCTCACAATCTCTCCTCCTTATGAAATTTTGCCCTCGAAATTTACGTACCTGGTAATTCGAAGAGATGAGAATACCTTGCTTTCTTTTTGGATTGTACCTTTCTGGTTATTTCCTTTGTATCATGATTTTTCCATTGCTCATCTCCTGTATTTCAGATATCATTCTAGAATATATCTTCAAAACAAAGGTTAATTGACATATCAAAATTTGTCAACTTATCAAGTAAACAATTTAAACTTAGGTAAGTCACACTTTAGTGAAGTATATAACTCGTCTCTCCCTCCTAGTTCTACACTCTTATCTCCGCCAGCGACCATGTCCCTAAGCTCTGATACCATTTGTGACACCCCCAAAATAGGTCCACACTGTGACGACCCCAAAATAGGTATACAACACCCATTCGAAGTCGCCAAATACATGATTGAGGAAAGCAAACTACAATTTCAATAATACTGATTGTCGTGCAAAAATACGACAACACACATCTTTGTGAGTTTAAATACAAATATTGTCTTCTAAACAATATCAACACTCAAATAAGTCCTCATTATAATTATTCATACACTATTTTACGAAATAGTGAGGATCGCTAAAACATCTTTCTAGAACCATCACTCCATTACCCGACTCGATCCTGCTGTATGTACTCACCTCCACGAGAAGAAAAATGGAACAAAAAGGAAAAGGGTGAGCTCAACTAGCCCGATAAAGAATATTATGACTAAGATAATATACAACAAATTATCATTAGTCTTCAACAGGAAAAAATCGATAGAATATAATAGACAACAAGTTTTAGATCAACAAATGCGGTGATGGAACAACAATCCATTAGAAGAGTCACGTAGAGAATGAATTCTACTATCTTCTAAGATTTAAAAGTCCATCATCAATATTTTATCCTATAACATCAATCAATATACATCTTTAATCAAATATTCATCTTTGCACTGAGCCAAAGATATTCATTTATATCACCCGATCGGTCAGTGTTCAAATCAACACTGTTCATCTTTGCACTACGGGCCAAAGATATTCATCAAGTAATCATGCATCTTTGCACTACAGGCCAAAGATATTGATCAAGTATCACCATTAAGGACTGAGGATGATGAAAAACATTTTAGAGAATGAATCTAGTGAGATAAAAGGATAAACTTTAGAGATTCGTACTTTGGATAACTCAAGTTTAAAAATACTCCATAATAAACCATAATGGAGTAAAATTCAAGAATAAAGATAAAAAAAACATGGATACAATCAAAGATAGTAACCATAATAGACATCTGGGACAAAGAAAAGAAAATTTTATTTTTTAGTGAATAGTGTCGTATTTGTAAATAGTGCCGTATACGTGAATAGTGTCGTATACGTAAATAGTAAACCTGACACAAAAAGGTAGAAATTCCACAATCAAACTCATATTAATATTTCGTCATAATGATATTGAAGAAAATAATATCATTTAAGAAAAAAATAACATCCCTTACCTCAAAATAACGGTACTTCTGATCAGAATATCGGATAGAAAGCCGAAGGAAGCTTGTACCGAACAGCAACTTTCAAAGTATATAAATACTCACAAAAATACGCTCAATAATCTAGATAGAAAAAAAAACTTGTCTCTGGTGTGATTTTCAATTCTAACCTAAGCGTCTATTTATAGAAAAATGCTAGAACGTCATAAGAGACTAAAATAATAAAATATAATATTTCTTTCTTATTATTCCTACGTATGCCATCCTTGAATCAAGCTAGCAACCAAATTTGAAAAAAATAGCAGCCCACATGTTTTCAACAAACAAAAGTGGGCCCCACCCTTTAATAAAAATCATTTTATTTCCCGAAACTTCAATAATTCATAAAAAATAGCCCGTTTATTAGAAAAATACGAATTTTATGTCCATTCTGCCTGAAATCGAATTCTCTACAACTTTGTAGCTTTGAGTTTTTCCAAATTCCAAATAAAAAATATTCAAAATCCACAAACGGATGATTTTTAATACCTCTATACCGACAAAATACTGATAAAATACCTTAGCATTAATTCCTTCATTTATAACCACATAAATAAATCCATCATTTATATCCACATCAAATAAATATTTTCTTATCATATAAATCAATAATTAATTATTCACAAATAATATTACAGAATCACAATTATGACAATCGAATAGTTTCACGGAAAGAGGGGCTTTCCAATAAGGATTTCTCCTTACTGGCGTGCAATTAGGTGACCAAACCTCTCCTCGATGTGAGAACTTTCTAGACATTGCCAATAATGCTATCTAATAATATTATTCAAATAATATGAATTATTGATCGATAATGGGAAATATTATGCGTTGAAAATTATTGAAACAACAATAATATAAAATATCAACGCAACAATTATTGAATCAATAAAATAAAATATTGAGCGATAACTTCATGTAACAATTATTGAGTAGTGCCTTTTTACGTGCGAATCAATAATTCAACAATATTGTGCAATCTTTGTGTCTCTTGTTCCACCACAGCGTATTCTTTGTATTTTAACCACCAGGTAATCCAACAGTGTTAACGGTAACAATTACGCCGTTATTTATAAAAACTCATACTTTGTCGTTTTCTTCATCCGACAGTTATTCTGTTATGAGCCCCACGAATGGCTGCGCCGTCGTACGAATATTCCCCGATAAAAAGAATATTCCACGACTAAAAGAATATTCCACGACAAAAATGAATATTTTATAATCACTTGCTTATTTTGAAAAATTTGCACATTTCACCCATAACAAAAATATTATATCAAATTAACTCCTTATTATTTCAAGATAATGAATAGAGAAAATTCAATTTTATTTATAAAAAGCTGGGGTCTTACAACCTCTACTCCTTATAAAATTTCGTCCTCGAAATTGACGTACGTACCTGGTATTTCAAAAAGGTGAGGGTACCTCACTTTCATTTTCGATTCCAACTCCTCAATTGCATGGTTCCTCCACAAAACCTTAACTTGTGATATAACTTTTGTGCGTAGGACATGCTCTTTTCTATCTAATATCTTGACAGGTACCTCCTCGTACGTTAAATCTTCGGCTATCTCGTCCGATTCTAACTCAATGATGTGGTTTGGGTCTTTCACATACTTACGTAACATTGATACGTGAAAAATGTTATGAACACGTGACATACTTAGCGTTAAGGTGAGTCTATAGGCCACAGTTCCTACTCGACCGAGGATTTCAAATAAATCAAAGGTTTGAGCTTTCTTCTCTTCATCGACTCTTACTTCTAGAATAACGCCTTCTTGCACCTTCTTCTATATTCATCAGCTTCAGGTCTGTAGCTTGAGCAGCTTTAACGTTATCGATTAAAGTTGATTCTACTCGTATATCATCACGTGGGTCCCTAGAGTCTTTAACTCTATCTCTATCCTTTGTAAATTATATAAAATAGGTCTATGTGTTTAACAATATCGCACTCGTACTCGCGTATGATCTTCTACTCAACGCGTCAGCTACCACGTTCGCTTTTCCAGGACGGTATGGTCAGAACAAGTGCCGAAATGAGTCGCCTCTTGAGCTCTTGGAAAATCTTCTCGCATTCCTCGCTCTATACGAATTTTGTATCTTTCTGAGTCAGCTAAGTTAACGGAGTAACGATTCGAGAACATCCTTCCACGAATCTCTGATAATAACCAGCTAAGCCCAAAAAGCTAGATATTTTAATTACTGACTTAATTTGCTCTCATATGTGATTCATATCCCAATCTTGGATTGCACGTCACCATGGCACCTATCGTTTTACCACCACACAAATATAGAGTTCCCTACGGAGAGTCTGGCTTTGGTGCATTCCACAAAGGAAGTCACCAGATAGAGGCTCGGGTACCAACTTTTGTACTTGGGTTTTTAACTCCTGAAGTTCAATAAGAGCCATTTGATAAAAGATTTTAGAAATGGATTTTGTACCGGGTTCAAAGTCAATACAAAATTCAATATCACACTCTGGGGGTAGGCCAGGAAATTCTTTAGGAAATACGTCAGGAAATTCACTAACAACAGAAATATCATTCAAATCTGATGTGTTTTTGTTCAAGTCCATAACATGGGCTAAGAAAGCTTGACATTCGTTTTTCAATAAACGAATGACTTTATGGCTTGATATGAAAGTGTTTGACTTCAATGGTTTAGTTGCTTGAGTTTGCATAACAGGTTGGTTAGGAATATGAAAACTAACAACCTTACAAAAATAATCAATTTTGGCATGATGAGTAGTTAACCAATCAATCCCTAAAATCACGTTAAATGCAAGTATCTTTAAAGAGATAAGATCAACAGGTAATGTCATTGTGCAAACTTGGATTAAGCAAGATTTATAAACAGTGGATGTGATAAAGGTTTCTCTAGCAGAGTCTCCTTGAGATAAATCAAAGTCTAATTTCTCTAGAGTCGAGTTTAAGCGTTGAGCACAAGCAGAAGAAATAAAAGGGTGGGTAGAACCGGTATTTAGTAAGGTATAGACTTCGCAAGAATTTATAATTAACTAACCCGTGATACCTTTGTTCGGGTTCCTCGCATTTTGGGCAGTCACGACAAACGCTCTTCCAGAAACTGCCGACTTTGTTTTGTCCGTATCCACCTTTGGTGCCATCGTCCCAGCTGGACTTGATTTCGCTACAGGACAAAATTGAGCTATATGACCGTCTTTTCCATAATTGAAACACACCTTGGAAGGCTGTGAACAGTTTAGACTTATGTGTCCCTCCTCTCCGCATTTGTAGCATCTAACTGGCGGTCGTTCTCCTCCCCTAAAATTTGTTCTTTGGTCTTTGGTGTTGGTCTTCTTCGCCAACGTCTTTAAAATCATCGTTAAATCTCCTCTTTCTAAAATTTCCACTTGACTCACCTCTCTTATTATCATGGCCACGATTACCACCCGAGTAGTTACCGCTTTTATCCATATTCTTCCCTCTTCGCTGGTTATCATCGCTCCGATGACTGCTGTCACCGGTATGACCCTAGTTATGATCCCTCGGTTGAGTGTACTCATTATCTTGCTCTAATAATTGAGCCATGTTGACAACATCTGAATACAGAAAAAATTTATGAGAGATAAGGTATTGACGAATCTCGGGTTTTAGACCTCTCAGAAACATCCGCGTCATACGTTCCTCATTCTCTACCAAATGAGGTGCAAACCTGGATAACTCTGCAAACTTTGCCTCGTACTGAGACACCGTCATGTTGTTCTGTTCCAGTATAATAAACTCTACCTCCTTCATATGACGAATACTTTCAGGAAAGTACTTGTCATTGAAAAACTTCTGAAATCTTTCCCAAGACATGTTGAGTGCGGCTGGCTGGGTACGCTTCACAGATTCCCACCAGTAATCTGCCTCACCACGAAACATAAAGGTGGCGAATGGAACCTTTTGTTCCTCCGTGCAGCCCAAGACATCGAATATCTTGGTCATTTGCTTAACCCATGTTTCCGCCTTAATCGGATCGGGCTTTCCCCAAAAAATCTGGTGGTCCCAACTCCTTGAACTGCTTGGCTGTGACAGACCGCGCGTTGCCATCATTTCTACCCATATTTTGTACACGAGTCTCCCTCGTCTGATTTTGCATGAACTGCAAAAGGCTCCTAAATATTCCATCATTCATCATTTTCTCGGTAGTGTTGTTTAGAGGAGGAATATTGTCTTCCTGTTGCACGTTCTCCTGGTTTGTAACTAAAGGTTGTTCCACAGTCTCATACACTCCATTGTTAACGTTCTCAGCTGCCATTCTTAAAAACTGCCAAAAAATAGGGGTTAATTAAACAAATTAACATATCACATAATAACCCTATATTATGACCGACCAACAAATAAGCTTAGGTTGGACACACTAGCGAAGGATTTACTCATCTCTCCCCTCCTAGTTTTATTCCCCGATCTCCGCCAGAGACCATATCCCTAAGCTCTGATACCAACTGTGACACCCCCAAAATAGGTATACAACACCCATTCTGAGTCGCCAAATACATGGTATAGAAAGCAAACTACAACTTCAATAATACAATTGTCGTGCAAAATCGACAACACACACGTCTGTGAGTTTAAATACAAATATTGTCTTCTCGACAATATCAACACTCAAATAAGTCCTCATTACAATTATTCATACACTATTTTATAGAAATAGTGAGGACTGCTAAAACATCTTTCTAGAACCATCACTCCATACCCCGACTCGATCCTACTATGTTCTCACCTCCTGAGAAGAAAAATGGAACAAAAAGGAAGAGGGTGAGCTCAACTAGCCCAGTAAAGAATATTATGACTAAGATAATATACAAAAAATTATCATTAGTCTTCAACAGGGAAAAATCTGATAGAATATAATAGACGACAAGTTTTAAACTTCTCGTTCTGGGGGTAGACCAGGAAGTTCTTCCAGAAATACGTCAGGAAATTCATTAACAACAGGAATATTATTCAAATCTGACGTGTTTTTGTTTAAGTCCATAATATGGGCTAAGAAATCTTGACATCCGTTTTTCAATAAACGAATAGCTTTATGGCTTGATATAGTGACTGATTTTAGTGGTTTAGTTGCTTGTATTCGTATAACAGGTTGGTTAGGAATATGAAAACTAACAACCTTACGAAAATAATCAATTTTGGCATGATGAGTGGTTAACCAATCAATCCCTAAAATCACATCAAATAAAAGTATCTTTAAAGAAATAAGATCAACATGTAATGTGATTGTGCCAACTTGGATTAAGCAAGATTTATAAACTGTAGATGTAACGAAGGTTTCACCCAACGGAGTTTCAACAGATAAATTAAAGTCCAATTTCTCCGGAGTCAAATTTAAACGTTGAGCACAAGCAGGAGAGATAAAAGAATGGGTAGAACCGGTATCTAGTAAGGTATAAACTTCGCAAGAGTTCAAGATTAGCTTACCCGTGATCACCTTGTTTGGGTTTCTCGCGTTTGGCCAGTTACGACAAACGCCCTTCCTTGAACCACCGACTTGGTTTTTTTGTCGTGAATCGCCTTTGGTCTTGCGTCGTCCAGTTGGACTTGAATTTGCTATCGGACAAAATCGGGCCATGTGACCATCTTTTCCACAATTGAAACACACCTTGGAAGGCTATGAACAGTTTGGACATATGTGTCCCTCCTCTACACATCTGTAGCATCTAACTGGCGGTCATTCTCCTCCCCTAGAATTTGTTGTTGGTGCTGGTGATGGTGCTGATGTCTTTCGGTCATTGTTGAATCTCCTCTTTTTGAAATTTTCACTTGACTCACCTCTCCTATTGTCATGGCCACGATGACCACCTGAGTGGTTACCGCTTTTGTCCGTATTTTTCCCTCTTCGCTGGTTATCATCGCTCCGATGACTGTTGTCACCGGTATGACCCTGGTTATGGTCCCTTGGTTGAACATACTCATTATCACGCTCTAATAATTGAGCCCTGTTTATAACATCTGAATATAAAGAAAATTTATGAGAGATAAGATATTGTTGAATCTCGAGTTTTAGACCTCTCAGAAACATCCGCGTCATACGTTCCTCATTTTCTAGAAAATGAGGTGCAAACCTGGATAACTCCGCGAACTTCGCCTCGTACTGGGACATCGTCATGTTATTTTGTTCCAGTCTAATAAACTTTACCTCCTTCATATGACGAATACTTTCAGGAAAGTACTTGTCATTAAACAGTTTCTGAAATATTTCCCAAGACATATTGAGTGCGGCTGGCTGGGTACGCTTCACAGACTCCCACCAGTAATCTGCCTCACCACGGAACATAAAGGTGGCGAATGGAACCTTTTGTTCCTCCGTGCAGCCCAAGACATCGAATATCTTAGTCATTTGCTTAACCCACGTTTTTGCCTTAATCGGATCGGGCTTTCCCCAGAAATCTGGTGGTCCCAACTCCTTGAACTGCTTGGCTGTGACAGACCGTGCGTTGCTATCATTTCCACCCGTATTTTGTACACAAGTCTCCCTCGTCTGATTTTGCAAGAATTGTAAAAAGCTTCTAAACATCGCATCATTCATCGTTTGCTCGGTAGTGTTGTTTAGAGGAGGAATATTGTCTTCCTGTTGCACGTTCTCCTGGTTTGTAACTAAAGGTTGTTCCACAGTCTCATACACTCCATTGTTAACGTTCTCAGCTGTCATTCTTAAAAACTGCCAAAAAACAGGGGTTAATTAAACAAATTAACATATCACATAATAACCCTATATTATGACCGACCAACAAATAAGCTTAGGTTGGACACACTAGCGAAGGATTTACTCATCTCTCCCCTCCTAGTTTTATTCCCCGATCTCCGCCAGAGACCATATCCCTAAGCTCTGATACCAACTGTGACTCCCCCAAAATAGGTATACAACACCCATTCTGAGTCGCCAAATACATGGTATAGAAAGCAAACTACAACTTCAATAATACAATTGTCGTGCAAAATACGACAACACATACTGTGAGTTTAAATGCAAATATTGTCTTCTAGACAATATCAACACTCAAATAAGTCCTCATTACAATTATTCATACACTATTTTACGAGAAATAGCGAGGACGCTAAAACATCTTTCTAGAACCATCACTCCATTACCCAGGCTCGATCCTATTATGTTCTCACCTCACGAGAAGAAAAATGGAACAAAAAGGAAAAGGGTGAGCTCAACTAGCCCAGTAAAGAATATTATGACTAAGATAATATACAACAAATTATCATTAGTCTTCAACAGGGAAAAATCTGATAGAATATAATAGACAACAAGTTTTAAATCAACAAATGCAGCAGAAACAGCAATCCATTAGAAGAGTCACGTAGAGAATGAATTCTACTATCTTCTAAGATTTAAAAGTCCATCATCAATATTTTATCCATATAACATCAATCAATATACATCTTTAATCAAATATTCATCTTTGCACTACAGGCCAAAGATATTCATTTATATCACCAGTCGGTCATTTCATCTCAACACCTGTTCATCTTTGAACTACAGGCCAAAGATATTCATCAAGTAATCATGCATCTTTGCACTACAGGCCAAAGATATTCATCAAGTATCACCATTAAGGACTGAGGATGATGAAAAACATTTTAGAGAATGAATCTAGTGAGATAAAAGGATAAAGTTTAGAGATTCGTACTTTGGATAACTCAAGTTTAAAAATACTCCATAATAAACCATAATGGAGTAAAATTCAAGAATAAAGATAAAAAAAACATGGATACAATCAAAGATAGTAACCATAATAGACATCTGGGACAAAGAAGAGAAAATTTTATTTTTTAGTGAATAGTGTCGTATTTGTGAATAGTGCCGTATACGTGAATAGTAACCCCGGCACAAAAAGGTAGAAATTCCACAATCAAACTCATATCAATATTTCGGCATAATGATATTGAAGAAAATAATATCATTTAAGAAAAAAATAATTCGGCATAACTTTTTGTGAGTATATAAATACTCACAAAAATATGGTCGATAATCTAGATAGAAAAAAAACTTGTTTCTGGTGTGATTTTCAATTCTAACCTAAGCGTCTATTTATAGGAAAATACTAGAATGCCATAGGAGACTAAAATAATAAAATATAATATTTCTTTCTTATTATTCCTACGTATGCCATCCTTGAATCAAGCTAGCAACCAAATTTGAAAAAAATAGCAGCCCGCATGTTTTCAAGAAACAAAAGTGGGTCCCACCCTTTAATAAAAATCATTTTATTTCTCGAAACTTCAATAATTCATAGAAAATAGCCCGTTTATCAGAAAAATACGAATTTTATGTCCATTCTGCCTGAAATCGAATTCTCTACAACTTTGTAGCTTTGAGTTTTTCCAAATTCGAAACAAAAAATATCCGAAATCCATAAACGGATTATTTTTAATACCTCCATACCGACAAAATACTAATAAAACACCTCAGCATTAATTCTTTCATTTATAACCACATAAATAAATCCATCATTTATATCCACATCAAATAAATATTTTCTTATCATATAAATCAATAATTAATTATTCATAAATAATATTACGAGAATCACAATTATGAATGACCAGTAGTTCACGGAAAGAGGGCTTTCAATAAGGATTTCTCCTTCTTGTAGCTTGATTAGGTGACCAAACCTCTCCCTTGTGAACTTTCTAGACATTGCCAATAATGTTATCTAATAATATTATTCAAATAATATGAATTATTGATCCGATAATGGGAAATTTCATGCGATAAAAATTATTGAAACAACAATAATATAAAATATCAACGCAACAATTATTGAATCAATAAAATAAAATATTGAGCAGTAACTCTTTGTAACAATTATTGAGTAGTGCCTTCTACGTACGAATCAATAATTCAACAATCTTCATGCAATATTGTGTATTTCTTGTGCCACGCAGCGTATTATTTGTATTTTAACCACCGGGTAATCCAGCGGTGTTACTTGGTAACAACTACGTCGTTATTTATAAAAATTCATACTTTGTCGTTTTCTTCATCAAGCGGTTATTACATTATGAGAGCCCCACGAATGGGTCATTTGCGCCATCATCATACGAATATTCCCAAACAAAAAGAATATTCCCTGACCAAAAGAATATTCCCCAGACAAAATGAATATTTTATAACCACTTGCTTATTTTGTAAAATTTGCACATTTCACCCATAACCAAAATATTATATCAAATTAACTCCTTATTATTTCAAGATAATGAATAGAGAAAATTCAATTTTATTTATAAAAAGTGAGGTCTTACACACACGACCCATTCGAGTGCATGAGATATCACTCTATAAAAATCAAATACAAACTTCATTTATACAACGGTTGAAGCGTCAAATGCGATACGATACAGATAAGTATGAGTTTTAATACAATATTGTCTCATAGGCGATGTATCCAAACTCAAATTGTTACAATGCCATATAAAATACAATGACAAATATTTTAAGACCCCAAAGAAGAACGAGAAGATTACTATCATATTCATTTTAATGAGGTGCACTTTTGACGCTTTCAAAGTCGGGTTCTCATCACCCTATTGTTGTTCGCCAAAATCAATTATTAAGTGACATATAAAAATACACACACATCTTAGGTCCTCAATACAATTATCATTGCATGTAAATGCTTTGTTTTTATAATGTATTGAGAAATTTAAACGATCTCGGACCATCACTCTATTTCCTATTATCCCCTTTCGACCCAATTTACACTCTTATTACGAAAGGAATTGTGAAGCAAAGGGTGAGCACAAATAACCTAGTAAAGAATATCATGACTAAAGATAATTAAATTATCAATAGCCTTCGTCGATAATAAATTAGAGATTTAGAACATATGGTAGATGATAAAACTTTTCAACCATAGTTGTAGCGGAGCGAGCAATCCATTAGAAGAGTCGAATAGACCATCAGTCTATTATCTTCTCCATGTTAAAAGTCCACCAATAATGTTTTATCCCTGTAACATCAATCAACCATTCACATCACAATCATATGAATAACTCATAATCATAATTGTGATTCTAAATTCCTCTTCGCACCGGGGCGAAGATAATTTTCATCACCTATCTTCACTGAAACATCAAAAATCATGGTTATACCAAATCACAATTCTGCTCATAATCATACTAATAAATTCATCTTTACACTACTCTGACCAAAGATATTCATTAGTAATTTATTCTTTTGCTTCTGAGCCAAAGACATACAAGCGTATTTTAGAAGAGTCAAGTAGAGCATGATATGTACTTATCTTTTACGAATTAAAAGTGTATAATCAATATTTTATCATTTGAGACTCGACAATAAATAATCCACATCATCGAATCATCCACGCTTTTCTGACGAGGATATTCATGTAATCATCAATGGTCATGATTATCTTAGAATAATCCTGGTTATAATCATACCAATAACTGTCCATCAATGCAAGACGGGCTAATGAGGACTTTTACCAAAACGGGGACTATTTGAGATTCACTCCTACTAAGTGAATCTCAAACGGGTTTCTAAGCTTCCTCAACTATATGAAAATATGCACATGTCAAGAAATTGAAGTATCCAATGAATAGTAATGATAAATTAAGAAGATTATGTCATTTTATAAGTGTAAAAAAATTGATAATTTCAACTATAAATGAATGTGTTCCAACATATTTTACTCTTACTCATATTTTCTTAGCAGGATACTCAAAAACACTTGACAACTATAAACAAATGTTTTACAGTTTTGCAATGCATTGTGTTTTCAATGCCAATTTGTTTTGGTGTTTTTAATGCCAACTAGTTTTTGAAAAGCAATTTAAAAAGGCTATCCAAATTAAAGCGACCCTTTAATTTCCCTAAATCTCCCCATATATATACAAACTAAGCCCCAATTTGTTGGTCGAGACAAATCTGAGCTCAAGTACATAATTATATAATGCGAGCCTCTATACATTGATCCCGTGTCTACGGTCTACTTGAACCTAGGTTAATAACTATAGAGGTTCACATGTTTCATTTTTTTCCCTTCAACTTATTTCGAAGAAACAAAGGATTTTTGTATGATAATGTTGATGCATACAACAAGAGGCGGTCGATAAACAAAGTTCATTTAGAATCATGTCTCAAAATATTATAAACCCAAGCATGTGTAAAAGAAAGAGAATCATTATAAACCCTAAATATTATGGAAGGCCCTCTAATCAAGCAATTATACTTGTATAAAAGTAGTTACGAGAATCATTATCCTTATTCCACTACTTTTTTCTCTTTTCAAATCACATAAATAATATAGCTTTATATATAACACAAAACTACGAGATAATTAACCCAAGTGTTGTTTATATATATATGCTCATAACATAGCTTAATTAATATGATCCTACATGCCTTTTTGTTGAACTTACAGAAACACACACTTGAAATCATGTAAAATGGTGAAAATTATTGTTCATATTATTTGCATATCGTAGTAAAGTTATATCTTATCACAATGAAATCATATCTTATCACAATGAACCACTATTTCATAGCTTTAGTACAATTATTAAATAAAGGAAATAGAAAAGGAAAACTTTGAGCAAAGCTTTCACATGGGAAAAACCATATACCAGTTTACATACACTAAATGGAAGAACAAACTAAACTACTTCAAGTTTTATACCCTAATTAAACTAGTAATAAGAATTGAATGAAAACCATAAATATGAGCAATTATAAATCATAATATGAGCAATTATAAATCATGTTCAGTGGATATTAAGAGAAGAAACATTATCTTTACTCTTAATTTGACAGTTGAAGAAGAACAGTGGTCGACCTGGATAACAATCATTGAGCAATAATCAATCGAGGAAGAGGAAATCAATCACAAAGGCGAGGAAGAACAGGGGCGTCAGAAGCGAGTGGCGAGGAAGAACAGTCGCCGGTGAGGGAGAGACGCAAGCGAGGGAGGAAAGGGGCGAATATACTAGGCAATGAGATAATGGAGTCTTCAATTGAGAGGGAAACGAGCAAATTGAGAGAGAAAGGAGAAAACTCAGACGACAGAGGGAAAAGGAAGAAGAAGACGTTGCCGTCGCGAACAAGGGTTTTAAAATACATTACTCATTCTCGATGGCGTAGCCCGTCGCTCGTATCCCGACGCCATTAAGTCATTACCGATGGCACCGCCGTCGCCTTTGATTATTATGTCTGTCGCCAATAAGTTTTCCCTCCACCGGCAAATTTTCACACCTATTTTTCCTGGGGAAAAGGTATTAGCAACGACACGCATTAGCAACGGCGTTGCCGTCAGTAGTGAAGTCATTCTCGACGGGATCATTGCCATCGCCAATGACCAATTTACTTGTAGTGGAAGGCCTCAAAGACTAAGGACAAGAGAACAATAGGAAAGTGAAAAGAACCCAAGAAGAATTACAAGAAGAAGAAGAATAATTCATTGTTCCAAATGCAGACAAGCAGGTCACAATAAAAGTAATTGTCCCAACTCCAATTCACTACCAAATGAAGCTTCAAACGAGCTTCAACAAACTGAAGGCACTGGATCACAAAGGGTAAGCACTAAAGTTTAATAAAGCTGACTCATAATGAATTACAAGATTGGTGTATGCTTGTTGTATTTATTTGTCAGATAAACAAGGATGAAGGAAAGGCAAAGGCTACTAAAGGTGATAAAGGGAAGGGGAAAAGGAAGGCCAAAGAGAGTGAAAGTGGGATACAAAGAGTGAAGCTGGCAATAAGAAGAAAAAAAAACGGCAACCTCCTGTTGGATTTGGGACTTTTGTGCTTCCAAATGGGAATACAATGTTTCAATCAGGCAACCAAGGCTACATTCTTGTAAGTATGGAATTCCCTACTCATTTGTTTTACACAGTGTTCATGTATTTGATAATTCATTTTATCATTTTTTAGATGGATAATTCTCAAGATCCACCAACAACCACACTACAAACAACTAACACACCTCCAACAGTAAGTGTACCACCCCAGACAGTGCCTTCATCCTCAACATTGACTACAACCGACATCCAAACTTTTATGAGCAGAAACAGAGCTACAGTAGGTGTTAGTGCTGCTCGGTAGAAATTCACGCAAAAAGAAGAATTTGAGATAGGTAGCAGTCAATAATCAACTGCAACTAATGCATTCAAAAGGCCAAGGAGGAAGGAGACTAAACAATAGGGGAATGTGTGACGCCCCCAAAATAGGTCCACACGACCCATTCTGAGTCGCCAGATATCACTCTATAAAAATCAAATACAAACTTCATTTATACAACGGTTGAAGCGTAAATGCGAGTACGACAACAGATAAGTTTGTGAGTTTTAATACAATATTATCTCATAGACGATATCAAACTCAAATTGTTACAATGCCATATAAAATACAAATGACAAATATTTTAAGACCCCAAAGAAGAACGAGAAGATTACTATCATATTCATTTTAATGAGGTGCACTTTTGACGCTTTCAAAGTCGGGTTCTCATCACCCTATTGTTGTTCGCCAAAATCAATTATTAAGTGACATATAAAATACGGCACACACATCTTAGGTCCTCAATACAATTATCTGTTGCATGTCATGCTGTTTTATAATGTATTGAGAAATTTTGACAGTCTCGGACCATCACACTATTTCCCAATTATCCCCGCTCGACCCAGCTACACTCTTATTACCTGAAAGGAATTGTGAAGCAAAGGGTGAGCACAAATAGCCCAGTAAAGAATATCATGACTAAAGATAATTAAATTATCAATAGCCTTCGTCAATAATAAATTAGAGATTTAGAACATATGGTAGATGATAAAACTTTTCAACCATAGTTGCAGCGGAACGAGCAATCCATTAGAAGAGTCAAATAGACCATCAGGTCTATTATCTTCTCCATGTTAAAAGTCCACCAATAATGTTTTATCCCTGTAACATCAATCAACAATTCCTGTCCACAATCATATGAATAACTCATAATCATAATTGTGATTCTAAATTCCTCTTCGCACCCAGGACGAAGATAATTTTCATCACCTATCTTCACCTGAAACATCAAAAATCATGGTTATACCAAATCACAATTCCTGCTCATAATCATACTAATAAATTCATCTTTGCACTACGGCCAAAGATATTCATTAGTAATTTATTCTTTGCACTACAGGCCAAAGACATACAACTGTATTTTAGAAGAGTCAAGTAGAGCATGATATCTACTATCTTTTACGAATTAAAAGTGTATAATCAATATTTTATCATTTGAGACTCGACAATAAATAATCCACATCATCGAATCATCCACACTACGGCCCGAGGATATTCATGTAATCATCAATGGTCATGATTATACCGAATAATCCCTGGTTATAATCATACCAATAACTGTCCATCAATGCAATACGGGCTAATGAGGACTTTTACCACATCATATATAACATTACGGGTCTTGATTATACCGAATGATTCCTGGTCATAATCATACCAATAAACAGTTCATCTATGCACATAAGCCAAAGATACTCATCAATCAATAGTTCATCTTTGCACGTAAGCCAAAGATATACAACTGTAAAATCAATAATCAACAGTACATCTTTGCACATAAGCCAAAGATATACAACTGTAAAACCAATAATCAACAGTCCATTTTTGCACGTAAGCCAAAGATATTCAACTGTAAAACCAATAATTAACAGTCCATCTTTGCACGTAAGCCAAAGATGACTTTCATCATAATATAAGCATGAGGATGATGACAATGATATAAGCATTAATCAAACGAAAACAAGGATAAATATTAAAAACTTTAAATTTATCCAAATATTATCAATCACTTAATAAACTCATAATCTAATATTATTAATATTATAAGAATATTTTAATCACTTCTTAAACTTATAAATAATTTATTTCAATTGTTTACACTTTACCAAATAATGCATTTAATCATTCAAAAAATGCCATACTCATAAGATTTCATCACCAATGATCAAATCCCTCATCAAAAATCTGCATATACCCTATATAGGATTCTCAAGCCATAAAATCCTATTTTTCAATTTTGTTACTTCACATAACATATTTAATTTATTTACTCATAACTAGTTCATTTTCATGAAAAATAACAAATCAGTCCCAAAAATATTTCTTTTCTAGGTTTAACAGAATATAGTCCCATATTGAACATATATTTTTCTTGGAATTTTAAAAATTCATTTGCTATTTTTCATATGGCCAAAACTGCCGAATATTTAGACATTAATCATAAATTGTACTTTTGTCCAAAAATTTGAAATTTCTGAGTGGTATACTCTGTTATATACATGTACTCCCAATAAAAATTTCACCAATTTTGGAGTTAACCACAAGGAGTTATAAGGGTTTACTTTTAAAATAGTCTTTTCCCATAAAATCCATAACTCTTAATCTATACATCCAAAAATCGCCATCTTTGGACACAATATAGAAAACTCATCAAATTATCATTTCAATTTTTTTCAAAATTTTTGAGGGTCGAGAAAAATTATTAAAGCGCAAATGGATTTTCACACGCCATGCGGTAATCCACGTAGACAGATCATTTCCATAATTTAATAAGGAATGAATACAAATGATCATTCACCATGCATGCGGTAGTCCACATAGACAGGTTATTCCAACAGAATAATAAAGAATGGAATAACAGAAGAATTCACCATGCATGCAGTAAGCCCATGACATGAGTTATTCTAACGTAATAATAAAGAATGGAATAACAAGAGAATTCACCGTGCATGCGATAAATCGCATACAGAACAAGATATTCAATGAATAATAAATAATGGAATAACAATAGAATTCACCGGGCATGCGATAAACCTTACATGACGAGTTATTCCAACGAGAATAATAAAGAATGGAACGAAGTCATGCATAATCCTTATGCAGACGGGATATTCCAACATAATAATAAAGAATAGAATAACGGAAGAATTTCACCATGTATACGGTGAGTCTGCGTATCTGAGTTATTCATGAGAATAATAAGGAATGGAATAACAATAGCTCTCTTCATGAATCTGAAAGAAATAATACCCCTTACCTTAAGAAAGCTGGATATTGGAATAGTGAGGTGGTGACTTCTCTTCTTCTTTCTCTCTATAATTTCTCTCTATAATAATTGCTTTAAAGCTTTAGTGAATTGGTGATAAATGAAGGAAGAATGAGTTTTATTTATAGGAAAATATAGTTTCGATAATTACACGTTTTGGGGCTCGAAATATTACGAGTCAATACCTTCATCTTTTTTCTTCATTTTAATTTAGTCCTACAAGTATTATCAAACTTGAACCACCTCCCCTAATAGTATATCATGTGAATCAATAGTACAATCATGTGACTCAATAGTTATAATCATGTGAAAATACGAATTACAATATAGTACCTCCATCTATACCTCTATTTTTAACTTAGTCATGCAAGTATTATCAAACTTGCACCACCTCCCCTAATAGTACATGAATGTGAATCAATAGTACACACATGTGACCAAATAGTTATAATTATGTGAATTAATAGCAATTAATTGCTCATTTATTCGATTAATTACCTGATTGGTCAATATAACCTCCAGACATCAATTATTATCGAAATAAATGTCGATTTCCACTAACACTAACACAATGGAAATATTTTTCTCTGAATTTCATTTTTGAAATTTTAAAGTTTTTATTCGAAAGCGCCCCTGTCCTCTCTTCCTTCCTGCTTTCTTACGACAACTACCTATTGTATATATCATAACATCCTGAAAGAACAAGGTTCTCTAGAATCGTCCCTTACTCCATTTCTTTCTGTTAAAGGAAAGGCAAGTTGAGTGTAAGACTTAGCCTACCTTCAACGAACCCATCCTCTACTTCCCGACTATTTCTTCCTTTGAGGAAATAGAGTAAGGGAAGACCTTACTTGCTGCTACTGAGACTTTTTCTGAAAAAGTACACTGTTGATTTTTTTGACCAAAAAGTCAACCCAGACAAATTTTGTGTTTATAGTCTATTTCTACTAATTTCATCATTCCGGACTCAAATATCACGTCCGCGTCTCCAAATTCAACTTCGAGCTCAAATTTGATTTTTAATAACATTCATCATTAATATTATAACTCACAATATTTAACAACCAGGTCGTTCTCAGGAAAGAAGGGGCTTCCCGATAAGGATTTCTCCTTATTGGCGCGCAATTAGGTGACCAAACCTCTCCTTAACAGAACTTCTAGACATTGTCAATATTACAATTAATAATATGAATAACTTTGTCATCTCAATTATTAATTTAATAATATATAAAATATTATGCAATATTATGCAGATGATACTGTGATAATAATTGAATCAATAATATGAGAGAGATATGATCGCGACAATTATTGTAGCAATAATTGAGTATATCTGAGTGACTTCTCACATAAGCATCAATAATCAATCTGGTGCGCTTCTTATGCAACCACGCGTATTCTTGTATTTTTTACTACTGGATTATTTTATGACAACTTGCTTACTTTGAAAAAATTTCACATATCACCCTTAACTTTAAACTTTTATCAATATAACTATTTACCAAAATAGAAAAATTGAATACTTTTATTTCATAAAATTCGGGATCTCACAATCTCTCCTCCTTATGAAATTTTGCCCTCGAAATTTACGTACTTGGTAGTTCGAAGAGATGAGAATACCTTGCTTTCTTTTTGGATTGTACCTTTCTGGTTATTTCCTCTGTATCATGATTTTTCCATTGCTCATCTCCTGTATTTCAGATATCATTCTAGAATATATCTTCAAAACAAAGGTTAATTGACATATCACAATTTGTCAACTTATCAAGTAAACAATTTCAAACTTAGGTAAGTCACACACTTAGCGAAGTATATAACCTTTCGTCTCTCCCTCCTAGTTCTACACTCTTATCTCGCCAAATGACCATGTCCCTAAGCTCTGATACCATTTGTGACACCCCCAAAATAGGTCCACATTGTGACGACCCCAAAATAGGTATACAACACTCATTCTGAGTCGCCAAATACATGATTCAGAAAGCAAACTACAATTTTAATAATATAATTGTCGTGCAAAATACGACAACACATACTGTGAGTTTAAATACAAATATTGTCTTCTAAACAATATCAACACTCAAATAAGTCCTCATTACAATTATTCATACACTATTTTACGAAATAGTGAGGGATCGCTAAAACATCTTTCTAGAACCATCACTCCATACCAGACTCAATCCTGCTTATGTACTCACCTCCACGAGAAGAAAAATGGAACAAAAAGAAAAAGGGTGAGCTCAACTAGCCCAGTAAAGAATATTATGACTAAGATAATATACAACAAATTATCATTAGTCTTCAACAGGAAAAAATCTGATAGAATATAATAGACAACAAGTAAGAATATTTTAATCACTTCTTAAACTTATAAATAATTTATTTCAATTGTTTACACTTTACCAAATAATGCATTTAATCATTCAAAAAATGCCATACTCATAAGATTTCATCACCAATGATCAAATCCCTCATCAAAAATCTGCATATACCCTATATAGGATTCCCAAGCCATAAAAACCTATTTTCTAATTTTGTTACTTCACATAACATATTTAATTCATTTATTCATAACAAGTTTATTTTCATAAAAAATAACAAATCAGTCCCAAAAATATTTCTTTTCTGGGATTTAACAAAATATAGTCCCATATTGAACATATATTTTTCTTGGAATTTTTAAAATTCATTTACTATTTTTCATATGGCCAAAACTGCCGAATATTTAGACATTTATCATAAATTGTACATTTGTCCAAAAATTCCGAAATTTACAGGGTATACTCCTGTTATATACATGTACTCCCAATAAAAATTTCACCAATTTTAGAGTTAATCACAAGGAGTTATAAGGGTTTACTTTTAAAATAGTATTTTCCCATAAAATACATAACTCTTAATCTATACATCCAAAAATCGCCATCTTTGGACACAAAATAAAAAACTCATCAAATTATCATTTCAAATTTTTCCGAATTTTGAGGGTCGAGAAAAATTACTTAAAGCGCAAATGGATTTTTTCACGCCATGCGGTAATCACACATAGATGAGATCATTTCCACAATTTAATAAGGAATGAATCTGAAGGATCATTCACTATGCATGTGGTAGTTCACATAGACAGGTTATTCCAATAGAATAATAAAGAATGGAATAACAGAAGAATTCACCATGTATGCGGTAGACCGCATAGGCGAGTTATTCAATGAGAATAATAAATAATGGAACTGGGTCATGCGTAATTCGCATGCATGTGAGGATATTCTAACAGAATAATAAAGAATGGAATAACAATGAAATTCACGGGCATGCGATAAATCGCACAGACAGGATATTCTAACAGAATAATAAAGAATGGAATAACAATAGAATTCACGGGCATGCGATGATAGGCGCATGCAGACGAGTTATTCCAACAGAATAATAAAGAATGGAACCAGGTCATGCGTAATCCGCACAGACAGGATATTCCAACATAATAATAAAAATGGAATAACAGAAGAATCTTACAATGTATACGGTAGTCCGCGTATACAGGTTATTCCAACATAATAATAAGGAATAGAATAACAATAGCTCTTTTCAAGAATACGAAAGAAATAATACCCCTTACCTTAGAAGAAACTGGATATTGGAATAGTGAGGTAGCAGACTTCTCTTCTTCTTTCTCTCTATAATTTCTCTCTATAATAATTGCTCTAAAGCTTTAGTGAATTGGTGAGAAATGAAGGAAGAATGAGCTTCTATTTATAGGAAAATATAATTTCGATAATTGCACGTTTTGGGGCTCGGAATATTACAGTACAATACCTTCCTCTTTTTTCCTTATTTTTAATTTAGTCTTGCAAGTATTATCAAACTTGCACCACCTCTCCTAATAGTATATCATGTGAATCAATAGTTATAATCATTTGAAAATACGAATTACAGTATAGTACCTCCATCTATACCTCCATTTTTAACTTAGTCATGCAAGTATTATCAATCTTGCACCACCTCCCCTAATAGTACATCAATGTGAATCAATAGTACACATATGTGAACAAATAGTTATAATCATGTGAATTAATAGCAATTAATTACTCATTTATTCGATTAATTACCCGATTGGTCAATATAACCTCCAGGCATCTATTATTATCGAAATAAATGTCGATGTCCACTAACACTAACAATCCCAACAAAATGGAAATATTTTTCTCAGAAATTTCATTTTTGAAATTTCAAAGTTTGACTTTTACGAAAAAGTCAAGCTGTTGACTTTTTACAAAAAGTCAACCCCGAACAAATTTTGTGTTTATAGTCTATTTCTACTAATTTCATCGTTAGGAATCAAATATCACGTCCGCGTCTCCAAATTCAACTCCGAACTCAAATTTGATTTTTAATAACATTCATCATTAATATTATAACTCAAAATATTTAACAAAGCGAAGTCGTTCTCGAGGAAGGGGGCTTTCAGATAAGAATTTCTCCTTATTGTAGCCTTGATTAGGTGACCAAACCTCTCCTTGACAGAACTTCTAGACATTGTCAATATTGCAAATAATAATATGAATAACTTTGTCATCTCAATTATTAATTTAATAATATATAAAATATTATGCAGATGATATTGTGACAATAATTGAATCAATAATATGAGAGATATGATGCAGCAATTATTGTAGCAATAATTGAGTATATCTGAGTGACTTCTCACATAAGCATCAATAACCAATATCGTGTGCTACTATGCAACCACGCGTATTACTGTACTTTTACTACCGGTTATTTTATAACAACTTGCTTACTTTGAAAATTTTTTACATATCATCCTTAACTTTAAACTTTTATCAATTTAACTATTTACCAAAATAGAAAAATTGAATACTTTTATTTCATAAAATTTGGGATCTCACAAAATGTGTTTAATGTTGTTTAAGTTTATGTTTATTTTGTTTAATGTGGGTAGGAATACGACATATGGTACATTTTGTTTTTGGAAATGGATATGGTATGAAAGGCTTAGATGAATCATTTTGTATTTGGTTTAAACAGTTGGTATGAATATGATAGATGGTATATTTTTGGAACCTTTGTATTAGGTTTTGATATGTAAGTTTGTGGTGAAAGAAATTAATCAGAGATGCCTTAAATGTCCATTTTAAATTGCTTATTATTATGTATTATGGTTGCATGTCTCTGTCTTTGCAGTAATGATTTATTTTGTGTCTCTTTCTCTGTCTTTGCCAAGGCTGCAGCTGCAAGTTAATGTATAAGTTTGTGCTCTGTGTCTGTCTTGATGCCCTATTTTTGTGTTGCTGCAGTATGTTGTCTGTCTTTTTGCAGTAATGTTGATGTTGCAACTTTGTCTCTGTCTTGATGCCCTGTTTTGGAAATAAGGCCTCATGAACTAGGAAATGCAAATGAGTCTCATATGGCTCCACTAACATAGCACTAACACAGAGTTGTCTTGATGCCCTGTCTTTGCAGTAAGGCCTCATTAATTAAACCTTATTATAATTCATTAAACATAACAAAGCTGCATTAAATTCATTAGAACAATAGAATCCAAACGGATTTTATTCAAAGTCAAAATATAAAACACAGAGTTACCAAAATCAATCCATTACATTCTAATTCCAAAATCAAACCATTACATTCAGCTACCAAAATAACTCCATTACATAATAATTCCAAAATCAATCCATTACATTCTAATTATAAAATCAAACCATTACATAGCACTACCAAAATAAATCCATTACATAATAATTCTGGATTGTCACCATTACATTCAACTGCATACCAAAATCAATCCACTACATTCATCTAAATCATCCTAATTCACTTCATATACATGATGAGAAAGCATAAAACCCAAGATATGACAAGCAACAAGATTATTTTTTTCTCTCTAGCTGCAACTTTGTTAATTGAAGTCTTCAGTGTATTAACTTCCCTCTCCAATTCCTTGATTTCCACCTCATGCTTAGAATGGAATGTTAAACCTTCTATCAATTTTGTGAAGTTCATTTCTTAATCGATCAATAACCTCCTTTGATCTTGTGGTAAAAAGGGCATAATACCATTTAAAGAATCCACAATAAGCATTCTTATCACATGGTATATATATATATATATATATATATATATATATATATATATACAAAGTAATTTAACAAAAAATTAACTCCACATTAACATTAAGCTAATTATACATTATCATGTGTACAAAATATATATATACAAGTAATTTAAAAAAATTAAATTCACATTCACATTATGCAAATTATACAATTATTAACAATTTATACCTTGTATCTACTTCATCTTACAAACCTCCTACCCGGATGAGATGTTCCAACCTTCCAAGCTTCCCACATTCGTGCGCTTATTTCACAGTAACATTGCACCGGAAGATGAGCCCTTTGTCTTTTATATTTGATGAGATGAAGATATCTCATGTGTCATCTCCATGAACAAAAACTCCAGATGAAGAATTCATGGTGAATAATCAATTGCATACACAACAAAGAGCAGCAGAATCGATTTTGCACAGAGAATCGCTCGAGCCCTAATTTTATTTCCCAAATCTGATATAATAAAGTCATTGCAACTCTGTGTAATATTGAGCATGTGCCAAGCACATGATATACACCTGGCAAATGGATTGTACACGTCAAAAAATCATCACGTGAGCTGCACACGATTTCCGTCTGATTTTTGGACGGAATTTAAAATTAATAACTATTTTATAATATTTGAGAGTACAGTTATTCAATTTTATTCGACTATAACAAAAAAAAAAATTCAATAACCACAATAAAAACCGGACCCTGATACAGTGACCAAAAAATAATTGTCCCAATTTGGGACCTTTGGGTATTTATATTAATACATTATTAATATTAATATATTAACTTGTATCATAACTATAGTCCACATCTCTACTGCGTGTCTAATAAAGTAACAAGTCCATCAATTTTAAGAATTAGTTTGGGGCAGTGGCTGCGCGAACGCAAGCCCCCACTGTCACAAATTATGATGTAGGCTCCACCACTTGGGTAGACCTTAGGTGGGCATCCCTCCAAAGTGCAATGGAAGTCACCAACCTAGGCCATGGGCCTTCCTGATCAGCCATAGACCCCATCCAGGTAAGTAATTTTTAAGTTAGACAGAACATGTATATTTAAAGACTTGTCACTTGTCCCGGCGTTTTCATTTTTTGGGAAGTCAATGTGGGACTCAACGTATGAATTCTTCACAACATAGAGCTAGCTAGCATATGGTATCTGATAAACTTGCCAAGCTGATCATCCTATATCTTCTTCTTTACACAGCAATAGGCATGCAGTCCCATGGTGTGCTGTACCATAACTAATGCAATTGCTCGATTGTAATTTATTTAAAAGATAACTTACTTGCTTTTTGTTTTAAACTAACAAGTTGCAGACCATGACTTGTACTGTTTTCTTTGATTTTCTATCTTTTCAATTTGGAAACTGGTCCATCTATGTAAGGTGAGCTATTTTTTCACTTGTTTGAAAAAGTATCAAGAATTCTACTAGTATTTCAGATTTTTTTATAATAATAAATAATAAATAAATAAATAAATAAAACTTGAGAACTTAAGGTTGAGATAGTATGCAAAGAAAAATAATTTGTTCTTTCTTGATGGAGAGGATCACAGACTCGCAAGAAGTGAATCAAAGAACATAAAAGAAAAACAATTTCACTTAACAGTCATTATTACTTGGGGAACAAAACATGAAAGAAAAATATATATTTCTAATATATTTTTGGTTCATTAAAGATTAATTTGGCGGTTTGCTTGCCCCAACATAAATTTTAATAAACTAGATTTGGGTAGAGGGACTGCGCTAATGCAAGCCCCCTATATCACAAAATGGAGGTCAGTAACCTAGGCCATGGGCCTTAGTGATCACCCATTGACCCAATCCAGGTAAGCATGTTTAATGGTTGATATTATATCCATATTTATAGAATTTTCACTTGACCGGGTGCTTCAGTTTTGCGGGCAACGAATGTGGGACTTAACATAGAGCTAGCTAGCTTTGGTAGTTTATGAACTTACCGAGTTGATCTTCAAATCTTCATTGTTTGTTAAATATTGTGCAAGTTTACAACTCTTCTGCACATTGCAGAACAGAAAAGGCCAGATATGAGTATGACAATATCAAATTTACTTGCATAAATCTCAAATTCAATTTTTAAGGGAACTTTGACATGACACTTTCAAATGTGACAATTTTATCCCAATTAAAATAATAAACTAGTTTGTACATAGTAGACCATAACCCACAAACTACTCATAACCCACCCATTAACAAGAAAATATCTAATTTATTTTCCAAATCTAAAACTTATTAGAGAAGAAAGACCAAGACAATGAAAGAGAGTGATGCAAAGCTTCGATCTGTTTCAAGGTATAGATGTAAAATTCAAAGCTTACTACTTACCCGAGATTTGTTAATACAATAAGTTACCAATCTCCCAAAGAGAGTGAAAGGTCTCATTTGAATTTCTCTTGCACAAACTATATGAGCACTGTTCATCTTCTTCCCAATCCATCTTCACACAATTTATTTATTTTATTTTGTATGTTGGTACTTTCTATTTCTAGGGTTTTATCTATTGAGTTTGATTGAAGAATTAGAGGCGGTGATGCTAATTAGTACAATGGGGGTGGTGGTGGTGCAAGGGATCGATGGTGGTGGTACAAGGTTGGCGATGTTGTAGTTAGTGGAGAATATTACAAGGCTGCTGATGATAGTGTTTGAACAAGATGAATAGTAACTACTACAATTGTTTAATTTGTTTAGATGATCTAATTTGTTTTAACTTTTAGTTTTTTTAAGAATATTTCTATTTTTAATAGATTTTTAACCCACAACAAAATTTTAATTATTTAATATTAAAAAATGCATTTATCCATGGATTTTATTTTCTGTCTTTAATCTAGCTAATTTAAATGTTAAAATATAATATTTTTTTTAAAATCATTTTTACCACACAAATTCATTAATTTTCCAAGTAATAATGCATGTATATAAAGTCAATAAGAATTTATTAATATGTATGTATATAAAGATAAGAATTTATTAATATGTATGTATATAAAGTTAATAAGAATTTATTGTGAAAAGATTTTTAATTTTAACATATTTTCTAATTAATTATATTTGCTATTAATTACTTAAAAATCATTTTCTATTGATTACAAAAATAAGTAAAAAAATTCCATGTTTTTTTTTTGTTAATTTTTTTATTTTTCTTTATTTTTAAAAAAATTCTTTCATTTTTCCCTTAATTTTCTATCATTTCTGCTCAAGAGTGGCTACATCATACATTAGAGTTCCATGTCGGCTTTCTCTCTTATTGAAATCAGTATGATAAACTGTTTAAAGTCAACCTTATTTAACGGATTTTTTGACGTTTTGTAAGTGAATTAAAGTTTAGTTAGTTGACTCTAAAAAAAATATAGTTAGACATTTGTAAATTGAAGTATATCAAAATAAAACCATTTAATATGTAGATAGATAATTTGAGACCGGAGGGAGTAAAATTTAGAGTACTATGTAGACATTTTTTTTTAATTTGGGGGGCAAAACTCAAGGAGTATATAAAGTTCAAGGTACAAAGCGTTTTTTAATCTGAATATTAATCATCCAGCCACTGTATTATTATGAATATAAGAAAGAATATGCATTCATATCAAGACATTTATTTTAATTATTATTATGAATATAAGAAAGAATACACAACGTTTTTTTTAGAAAAAAAATATTGTGTGATGTGTCAAACTACAGTGTTTTTGACAAAATAAACGTTGTTGCTTGTTAAGGTAGAGATCCAAAAACGTTGTATATATGCATCTATTACAACGTTTTTTAATCAAAAACGTTGTGAAATCATACTAGCTACAACGTTTTCACGTATCCAACAACTTATGGAAAATAAATAGACAATGTTTTTTAGGAAAAAAACGTTGTGTAATGTGTCAATAGATAACGTTTTAAAAACATTGTGTAAATGTGTCTAATAGATGACACTGCTAACCACGACGTTTCTGGGGGGCCAATTACAATGTTTTTTAAACGTTATCTATTTACTTTTTTTCTACTAGTGCTCACTAAAATCTTTTCTGGTTAATTAGTTAGTCATCAATGAAGTAATTTTCTCTCACTAAATTAAAGAAAGATTCTCAATTTATAATTAGTGAAGGAAAATCTTATCTCGTTAAATAAATTTGTTCTTCATAATATATTATTTGTGAGGAAATAAAGTTATTCACTAATTTCAAATATTCCTTCTTAAAATATTATTCACGGAGGAAACCAACTTTTCACTAAATAATAATATTCCAATATTACCAAATATAATTTGTGAATAAATAGTTATTCACAATATATCTTTCACAAAAAACATGTAGTTACTACTTAATGAATGATACTCTATTGCGACGAGATCTTATGCGAGCAATCGTGTGAAGAAAATATTACTTTGTAATAAATCTCTTGTGAATGATATATTATGTCTTGTGAAAGATTTGCTTTCAATATTTTTTTGGTGTAGTGATAAAAACCAAAGGACCGAGTTGGATCCTTGTGCAGTTCGATGTCTCTTCTTGGGATATGTTTTGCATCAGAAAGGATATAAGTATATATTTTGACCTCATCACTAAACAAACATGCATCACCACGGATGTCACCCTTCTTGAAGCAGCCTACAGCCAAATCATCTCTTCAGGGGGAGCTTCAAAATGAAGAGGTGAATTGGTTAACAACAACATGGCTAGAATCGGAGGGTGACTCGGAACAACCAAGTGAATGAAATAATGATGGAAATATTGAGATAATGTCGACTTAGGAATGCTCTCTAATAGTAGAACCAACACTTGAAGAATCATGCAATATGGAATGTAATGAAACACCTGCACCTGTCAGTGAAATGGCTTCAAGTGATGGTTTCCCCTCTTTAGTACCCGAGGGCCCCTCTCCTGAGAATATCACTGAGGTAAGTTCCCCTGCCATATCTCCTTTTACTGATAACGTGGATAGTGTTGGGTGTGGGTCCTCACCCATGAGATAGAATCCAAGATAGAAAAGAATGGGTTTATATACTTGATATTAATCCAATTAGAAATTAGGTTAATGTAAGCAATATTGGAATTGGAGATTACATGAAAGGAATCCAAGTTGAAAAAGGATTTACTTGTTAGAGTGGTTGGTGACCAAGACAAAGAGATGTGATCCCTAATTTGATTAGGAGCATAAATTGTTTCTAATCCATAATGGGAATGGATTAAGAAGAGTACTATAAATAAGGCTATGAGGGAGTCTTATTTGATACATGAGATAGAGAAGCTTGGTAGTAAGAAGATACCAAAAGAATAAATTGAGAGAATTACTGTTTGTTGTTCGTGGGTATCCGTCATTATCTCCGTTCAATTGAAAGCTTGAAGACTTTATTGCTTAGGGTGTTTTTGGTGGTGAAGTTAATTAGGTTTCTCAACTTAATTAAAGGTAAATTTGTATTATCTCAATTTATTGTGTAACCTCAAGTTTTAAGACATAAAACTTGAGAGGATTATTGTAAGCCCATTATTAGTGATATAGTGGAGATTCGGAGTTTGACCCGTGGTTTTTACCTCTTAATTTTAGAGGGTTTTCCACGTAAATTTGGTGTCTTGCTTGTGGATGGTTATTTGTTATTTTTGTTCTCATAATTGATTTTGTTGATTTCATATTTAATTGCACAAAGACGGAAAAGTAATTCCTGGGATATAGATTATTTTTAGCGTCTTTTCCCAGCGGTGGTATCGAGAGCTTGGTTATTTTTGTGGTTTTCTTTATGCGAATTAAATGGAGGATTGGACAACGAGTTGCATGATTAATCTCGAGGCTACAAATTATGCAATTTGGAAGCGAGAATGGAGGATTTGCTTTTCTTGCAAGGATTTATACGAGCCACTTGAGAGCGATGGAGTTAAGCCCACAAACAAGTGATGAGCGGTGGAACAAGATGAGCAGGAAGACTATTGGTGCGATCGGATCGTGGATTGATCAAAGTGTGTTTCATCATGTTGCCACGAAACTAAAGCATATGCTCTACAGCGAAATTGGAGTCCATGTATGAAAGGAAGTGGTATGAAAATAAAGCTTTTTTGATTAGGAAGCTTGTGAATTCTAAATTCAAAGATGGAAACTCCGTTCTGAGAACACTTGAGTGATTTTTGAGTTTGATAAATCGGTTGAGTACGATGAATATGGTAATTGACAATGAGATGCGAGGCTTTGTTGTTGTTGAGCTCTTTGCACGATAAATTGGGAGAAGCTAGTTGTATCGTTGAATAACTCCGCTCTAATGGCAAGCTAACTATGGATCTGATTAAGGATAGTTTGTTTAACGAGGAGCAGGCGAAAGAATCTTATGGTGATTAGTATTTAAGTCACAAGTTTTTTCGCATAGTGAGTAGGGCAAAAAACAAAAGGAGAAAACTCTCTGAAGATGACAAATTCGAGGGAAAGGTCGAGAGAGAAAAAAAGTAATTTTCTTTCTTTGCGGAAGCGGGTCACATAAGGCGAGAGTCTGATTTTTAAAGAAGGAAGCGGTCTAAGGAAAAGATGAGGATAAAGATTCGATTGTGTATCTATCAAGCGTTGATGTAGCTATTATTTGTGATGATAAACCCAAGTGTCATGTTAATGATTGGATTATTGATTCGGGTGCTTCGTTCCATGCTACTTCGCGTGGTGAAATCTTCACATCCTCTGATGAGTGGTGATTTTGGCCGTATGCGGATGGAAAAGCGGAAGTGCATCCAAGATTATAGGCATTGGAGATATTTGTTTGGAAACTAACAGTGGTTGCAAGTTGATGCTGAGAGAAGTCAGACATGTTCCAGATATTCATTTTAATTTGATCTCTGCTGGTAAGCTTGATGAGAATGGTTATAAAAGTTACTTTGGTGAAGGTCAATGGAAGCTCACCAAAGGGTCTCTAGTGGTCATTAGAGGTAAGAAGGTAGACACTCTTTATACGATGTGGGCGCATGTGAGAGGTGTTGAAGATGGGGGGAGTTAAGCGAGAAAAGGTGTGTAGTCTGGCAAGTGCGAGATGGGAGAAAAGCCTTGCATGAGAACCACAAAAGAAAGCTCTTCGCTTTAAATGGGTACCAAAAGTGAAGAAGAAAAGTGATAGCTCATGGCCCTGTGGTACAAATTAAGCGGTTATGAATGAATTTGGCAAGCAAAAATCATCAAGTTTGAGTTAGATCCTCCCATTGAGAAGAACCATGCCAGATGAGACAAATAGGGCATGAAGATATTTGAAAATTCAAGAAACTTGAGTTAAGCAAGACATCGTTGGAATTAACTCCGAGTAAGGAGTTGTGGTTGGTGATCCCTCCTCTCATGGGTTCGGAGGGGGAGATTGTTGGGTGTGGGTCCTCACCCATGAGATAGAATTCAAGATAGAAAAGAATGGGTTTATATACTTAATATTAATCCAATTAGAAATTGGGTTAATGGAAGCAATATTGGAATTGGAGATTACATTAAAGGAATCCAAGTTGAAAAAGGATTTACTTGTTAGAGTGGTTGGTGACCAAGACAAGGAGATGTGATCCCTAATTTGATTAGGAGAATAAATTGTTTCTAATCCATAATAGGAATGGATTAAGAAAAGTCTTATAAATAAGGCTATGAGGAGTCTTATTTGATACATGAGATAGAGAAGCTTGGTAGTAAGAAGATACCAAAAGAATAAATTGAGAGAATTCTTTGTTTGTTGTTAAGTGGGTATCCGCCATCATCTCAGATTCGATTGAAAGCTTGAAGACTTTATTGCTTTGAGGTGTTTTGGTGGTGAAGTTAATTAGGTTTCTCAACTTAATTAAAGGTAAATTTGTATTATCTCAATTTATTGTATAACCTCAAGTTTTATGCCATAAAACTTGAGAGGATTAATAATAAGCCCATTATTAGTGATATAGTGGAGATTAGGAGTTTGACCGTGGTTTTTACCTCTTAATTTTAGAGGGTTTTCACGTAAATTTGGTGTCTTGCTTGTGAATGGTTATTTGTTATTTTTGTTCTCATAATTGGTTTTTTTGATTTCATATTTAATTGCACAAAGACGGAAAAGTAATTCCTGGGATTTAGATTATTTTTTGGCGTACTTTTCCCAACAGATCATTTTGTAGCGGAATTGTACGATCCATCCCACATCAATTCATCACCTAGCAGTGCACACATGTGTAGATGAGCTCAATAAATATGTTGGACCACCTCCTTACCTAAAAGTTAACTTAACTTTTAGGTTGAGGCTCTACCATACTTATTAACCCATCTACACTCTTGAATTTATCCGATGTGGGATTCATGTGAAATATCCCAACAATCTCCACCTTTCACTTGAATACCCATCACAAGTATCATAACTAGAGTATTCTCATCATTTAAGCACGCCTTCTTTGAATCCTTCAAGAGTTCTCTACTCGACTCTAATACTACTCCACCACGCCAGCAGCAAACGTGCGTGTCTCAGCAGTTTTTCCTAGAGCCATCCGAGCCCTGCTCCACCTGTTTTGAGTCCTTCAAGAGCTTTGCTTGACTCTAATATTACTCCACCACGTCCAGGGCAAACGTGTCTCAGCAACTTCCCTAGAGCCTTCCTAAGCCCGCTCCACCCAACTCAAATCATCCCGTGCTCCACCTGATTCAACTCTATTTACTCCACCCACAAGGCCTGCGAATTGTACCTTCGCGCACTCCCCTCGCACCTTGGAGTTGATACTTGTAAGTAGCCTATATATTGAGACATTTCAAAATGAAAAATCAGCCTATAACTATGGGACGGAGAAAGTATTAAATATAAAATCAATTTTCTATATTATCCTTGTATTGGAAAAATAGTGTTATTTATTGGGAAAAAAATAGGGAGAAAACTAAGGTTATAACTTACTTGCTTTTTGTTTTAAACTAACAAGTTGGAACCATGACTTGTCTTTGTTTTCTTTGATTTTCTATCTTTTCAATTTGGAAAGCTGGTCCATCTATGTAAGGTGAGCTATTTTTCACTTGTTTGAAAAAGTATCAAGAATTCTACTAGTATTTGAGATTTTTTTATAATAATAAATAATAAATAAATAAATAAAACTTGAGAACTTAAGGTTGAGATAGTATGCAAAGAAAAATAATTTGTTCTTTCTTGATGGAGAGGATCACAGACTCGCAAGAAGTGAATCAAAGAAGAGAAAAGTTCCATCAAGCATGAATAAAAAAAAGTTTGACAACATTCTAGTATTAAATGAGCTAATATTAATCACATGCCTTCTGTTTAAACTCTGAGCTCATGCACGGATGGTATTGTCCAAGAATGAGTGTCACTTTATCATTTCCCATTAAAAGCCCAACAATTTATCCATGGACATACATAAACAATTTTTATGGTAAAAATCTTTTGTCCCTTTTTGTGATTTTTTTTTTTTTAAGTTTGATAATATTTTTGAAAGAAAATAGGAATACTCCTTGCCTTAGAGAAATGTTATTTTGTGAAATAATATTTTTAACACTTGATATTAAATTATCAAGGTTAGGTAAATAATAGTTCAATTTAAAAAACATTTTTCGTAGTTCAATCTAGAAAACATTTTTGGTAGTTCAATTTAGAAACTATTTTTGGTCCAAGTAAATAAGATTTGACACACAAATAAAACCTATGGAGAGGATTCAAAATTTTAATTTCCCTATTTCCCAATAATTGTTATCATCAAAATATATTCTAAAAATTAATACTTATCACTTTGTTATTAATCTCTTTTAGATGGAAGATTATAGCTATATTGTAATTGAAATATGCTTTCAAGCCTTGTTTGGCTTGCTTGATCCAGTGGTGGATAAATGTTATTCAAATAAAGCTTTAAAGATCTTATTGGTGAGAAAGTTGCAAAGATGCAATGGGGCAGTGGTGTCCAACATTAACCTAAAGCTTATTTGAACAAGGAGTTTTTCTTTGTATTTAATTAAATATTAAGTTTAATAAAAAGAGTCTCCAATACTTATTGGTATTGGACGTGAATTAGGCTACTAGACTAGAGGATAGTGGTTGAACCACGTAAAAATCTTGGTGTGATTTCTGTTTTGTTTTTCTTTTTAATCTGCATTTATTTTCTGCATATTTAGTTTCAGTTCGTGCTTGAAGCTATATTAAAATAGACAGAGTTAACCTATCTAATTATAACTGACGAAGAACATATACTAAAATAGCCAGGGATTACCTGTCTAATTATAACGAATGGATAACATATTCTAAAATAGATAGAGTTAACCTGTCCGATTATAACATGTAGCAAGAAAATTTAAAAATTGACCACTGTAGATGATGAATGGGTAATATACCCATAAATTGGTTACATTTGGGCTTAATTTATTGTTGTTCTCAAGTCTTTTAGAATAGTTTTTAAGTGTTTGTATCTATTCATGCATGTTTTATGTTATTTTATAGGAATTTGGACAAAAGTGACTTGGATCGAAGTTTGGGGTTGCTAGATTCGCGTTTTCGGCTTGCCATTTACACAGCAGTCACTTCAGAGCCAATTTGAGTATTGCTCTAGACCTTATTTCGAAAAACGTTAAGAATGAAAGTTGTAGATCTACGTTTCCTCTTTCCGGAACATCTTGAATCATCAAAATCGGAGTTTGGAAGAAGAAGTTATGGTCATTTTCCCAAAGGACGTCAGAGCAGAAAATGTCAAAAAATGTTCCAGCGTCGGGGCGCCCAAATCAAGCTTATGCTCAGCGTCGGGGCGCTATAATGTAGTGTTCCAGTGCCATGCCCAGCGCCGGGCGCGCTGGGGAAGGGATTGGTGAGGCTTGGACACGTTTTGGGACGAATTTTGACACTTTTCTGACTCCAAATTGGATTGAGTTTGTTCCTAAGCTAAAAATTGGACTTGTAACCTATAAATACATGATGTAAGGCATAAAATAGGGAGAGATTACATAGATTAGATTAGAGATACACTCTATTAGATTAGAACATAAACCCTAGTTCTTATTAGTTTTGGAGATTGAAACAACTTGAAGACCATTGAAGAAAAAGAGCAGGAGCTTGAGGAAGATGGAGATTTGCTGACAACAGATTTATTCTCTTCTCTAATTTTACTTTTATCTTTTAATGTCTATTCAATTTTGGATTCTTGGTTTTAATTCATTAATAATGAACTAAATTTCTTTTATTAAGACTACAATTGAACCTTTTATGCCTATGAATTAATTATTTGACTTATTCCAAGTATTTATGTCAAGGTGAATTGTTTATCATGTTTTGTGCTTATTGATTAATTATTTGATCAGTAATTACCTTGTTACTCTAGAAGGATTCAGGAGAGGAGATCTAGGGTTAGAACTGGACATGATAACATGTATGCTTAATTATTTGCATGACGAATAATTAGGGTCGTGAATTGAATAGGAATATTTGTTCACTGCATGTAACAAGTTGGGAATTGGGATTGAAAGAGTTTAATATAATTGTTTTGCATATGAATATAGCAAGATTAATTGAATTAAATAGAAGTTAATTGATCACTTGAAAAAGGGCTTTTGACACTTGGAATTCCTGTTAACAATTCATTAGGCATAATAATTGGAATAATTAGATAATTAGTTTATATTTCATAATTGGTGATATTATAGTCTTAACCTTTATTTATTTAAATTCATTTATAAAGCAATTCAGTTTAATTAGTTAATTTAGTTTTCTTAATTAGAAAAATCACGATTTGAGATTGTTTAAATAAAATTAGTTTGGTTAAGAACTAGTACTTGGTGATTTTTATTAAATAATTCATCGTGGGAACGATACTCTACTTTCACTTTATTACTTGTTGACCGTGTATACTTGCACGTATTCATTGATTGCGAAATCGACCAACAGTAGATCACTTTTGGTATTTACACCTATTCACCCCCTCTAGGTGTGTTATTTATATAATTACATTTGGTATCAATGTGACAACCAGAAAATTTAGAAAATCTTGAATGATCAAGTTAAAGGTTAAAGTTTAAAACCTATAGTGGAAATAGAGGAATGATTTAAAAAATTTAAGAAGAACCTATATGGTTTACTATTTGAAAAAGAATTGAGAAAATAAGGGTTATGAACATTCAAAACCTAGAAAGAATAAATTGAATTATAAATGTTTAATATTTATTCTTTATCTCATTTGATTGATTCTTTATATCATTGTCATGATCCTCATGCTTATATTGCGTTAAAAGTCATCTTTGGCCCGTAATGCATAGATGGACTGTTGGTTATTGGTTTTACAGTTGTATGTCTTTGGCCTGTAGTGCAAAGAAGAACTGTTGATTGATATCTTTGGTCGTAGTGCAAAGATGAACTGTTGATTGATAGCTTTGGCCCGTAGTGCAAAGATGGACAGGTGTATGACATGATCATGACCACTGGTGATACTAACGAATATCCATGGTCGTAGTGCAGGAATAATTCGATGATGTGATTGGCAGGATCATGACCATTAGTTAATAGTTGAATGTCTTTGGTCGTAGTGCACTGACAGATAATTGATTGGTATGATCATGACCATTGGTTTTATAGTTGAATATCTTTGGCCCGTAGTGCAAAGATAGACAACTAATTAGTATGATCATTGTTATTACATTTGAATATCTTTAGCCTTTGGGGTAAGGATATTGAGTAAATGTTCTATTAAGCCTTTGTGGCAAGGGGGAACTGTTGATTCACATTATTATAAACATGAATTCTGAATTTAACTAAAATCTTTGGTGGTTCAAGTGAAGACAGGTGATGAAAGTTCTCTTTGCCTTGGGTATAATAAAGAACTGTTAATGGGTATTACAGGGATAAAATTGATGATAAATTTTTAAATCATAGAAAATAGTGGATATCATGCTCTACTTGACTCTTCTAATGGATTGCTTGTTCCGTTGTAGTTAAACTTGATGTTTATTGTACTTTATCAGTTTAACACTGTTGAAGGCTAATGATAATTTATTCTGCATTATCTTAGTCAGAATATTTCTTACTGGGCTAGTTGAGCTCACCCTTTTACTTTCATTGTTCTCTTCAGAAAATAAGAACGTAGCCGGGACTAGTTGGGGAATGGAGTGACGGTCCGAGATGGTTATTTTAGTAGTCCTCACTACTTAGTGTGATAATAAATGTAATGAGGATTGAATTTGAGTTTGGATATTGTCTAGGAGACAATATTCGTGTTAAAACTCTCAGCTATATTTTGTCGTATTCTACACGACAGTTGTATAATTAAGTTATAGTTGTATTCTGTACCATATATTTGGCAACTCAAAATGAATGATGTATACCTATTTTGGGGGCATCACAGTTACGATTAACGTCAACTTCACTCATAAATACACCCATGGGTAATTTATATTTATAATTTATAATGTCAAAGAGTGAAGGGGAAACCAAATAATGAAAATAAGGTATTTTCTCTTGAAATTGAATATATATATGATTCAAAAGTGTGTATTGTATTGAAATAGCAATATATTTTAGTCACAAACACATAATATTACCAATATAACATATATCTATATGAAAAAAATAAATAAAATGGGGGCTCCAACCCACACTTGCCCGAATGAGTATCCGCCCCTTATTGATAGCACACACATTATGTGTGTAAATAATATAAAAATAAAATAACTTTATATAAACTTTGAATAATTAAATAGAAAGATACTCATACAATATTTAAATTAAAAAAAATAAAACAGTAATATAACTAAATTATCTATAATTAAGGAATATGAGATAAATAATAATAATTTTGATATTATGTCACATATTTTATTTCTCTTTTATTCCTAAAAAATTAATATTATTATAATTTTAATATTTTTTTTTATTTTTTTATTTTATCTCAAAAATTGATAAAATTATTATTATATGTTGGCCTAAATATGGATTAATACTTTGAACGTTTATTTTTTATTTTACTTTTGGGATTATATTTTCAATTTTTTTAATTAGTGAATTAAACTTTTAATTTTTTCACTTTGAGGATTGTTTTCTCAATTTTTTCAATTAGGTGGTTAAACTTTTAATTTTTCTGAGTACGACTAATTGATAGTGTCACGTCAGAAAAATGATGAAATGAGAGCGACATGTGACTAAAAAATGCTTATGTGTAATATTGAATCTCATTTTAACATTTATTCAATTAATTTTTTGTACCAAAAAAGATAAATATAATATGACGCCCCCAAAATAGATATACATCACCCATCTTGAGTCGCCAAATACATGGTACTAAATTCAAATACAACTTGATTATACATCAGTCGTGTAAAATACGACAAAATACATGCTGTGAGTTTTAATACAAATATTGTCATCTAGACAATATCCACACTCAATTTAGTCCTCATTACATTTATTATCACACTATTTAACAGAATAGTGAGGACTACTAAGACACCATCTCGAACCATCACTCCGTTCCCCGACTAGTCCCGGCTACGTTCTCATTTCCTGAAGAGAACAGTGAAAGAAAGGGTGAGCTCAACTAGCCTAGTAAGAAATATTATGACTAAGATAATGCAGAATAAATTATCATTAGTCCTCAACAGTGTTAAATTGATAAAATACAATAGACATCAAGTTTAACTGCGACGGAACATGCAATCCATTAAAAGAGTCAAGTAGAGAATAAAATCTACTATCTTTTATGATTTAACAAGGTTTTTCATCACTTTTATCATTTGAGACTCGACACTTAATAAATAATTCACATCATCCCCGCACTACGACCAAGGATATTCATTAGGGTCACGACCATAAATTATCCATGCACTACGGCCAAGGATATTTGTGTATTCATCGATGGTGATGATCATGCCAACAATCATCCATCAATGCACCGGGCCAATGAGGACTTTTACCACATCATTTGTAACATTACGGTCATGATTACAAAATAATCCTCGGTTATAATCATACCAAGTCCATCTATGCACTACAGGCCACAGATGACTTTCAAAAATAATATAAACATGAGGATGATGACAATGATATAAGAATTCAATAAAACAAGTTCAAAAAATAATTTATTCAGGAACTAATAACGTCCAAATTGTTAACATGATACTTCTTTGTAAAGTAAAATTCAAGAATACTCAAAAGAATATTTCCATGAAAAGATACTGGATGAAACGCAAATATCAAGAATATTCCACTAATTTCATGGAGTGTAGAAGTCAAAACTTTAACCAATTTGAGTATAATAAAGAATGGAATAACAAAAGAAATCACCATGCATGCATGCGGTATTGTGCATGTATGGCAGGTTATTCCATCGAATAATAAATAACGGAACTGTGTCAAGCGTAATACGCTTGCAAGCTGGGATATTCCAATGAGAATAATAAAGAATGGAATACAATGAAATCACCATGCATGCGATACTTGGCATGTAGGCGGAGTTATTCCGAGAATACTAAATGGCGGAACCGGTCAGGCACGTAAAGCCATGAATGGGATATTCCAATGAATAATAAAGAATGGAATATAGAAGAATTTCACCAAGTATAGGGTAGCCGCGATATACAAGTTATTCCAACAGAATAATAAAGATGGAATAATAGAAGTTCTCTTCATGAATACAAAAGAAATAATACTCCTTACCGTAAAAGAAACTTGATATCGGAGTAGTGAAGTAGTAGAATACTTTTCTTCTTTCTCTCTATAGTTTCTCTCTCTAGAGTTTCAGTGAATTCGTAAGAAATAATGAAGGAATGAGCTTCTATTTATAGAAGAATGGAATGAATAGTAACCAATCCATGAACGGTCTAGATTGATTTACTTTAATCGGACGGTCCATATTTAAAGCAAAATCTTTTAAATAAAATATAATATATTCTATTTATAATCTAATAAAACGAATAACTTTTAAAAAGATTTTACTATGCAAACACTATGCAAGCACTATACAAACACTATGCATAATAAAATATAATATATTCTAATTATTATCTAATAAAACATATAACTTTATAAAAGTATTCATTTTATATAAAAGATTTTCTTATTAGCCTAATAAAACGAATAACTTTATAAAAGTATTACATTTTTATATAAAAGTTTTTTCTGCATTTTATTACGTTAATAATCTGAATAAAACAAAAGCGTCATCATCATTATTATTATTCACACTATTAATCGACCAGTGTCGTTCTAGGAAAGAGGGCTTTCAATAAGGATTTCTCCCTATGGCGCCGCAATTAGGTGACCAAACCTCTCCTTGGCGAGAACTTCTAAACATCGTTAATAATGAAAATAATAATATTAACAACTTCGTCATCTCAATTATTGATTTAATAACATATAAAATATCGATAATAATTGAATCAAATCGAGTGACTTCTCGCATAAGCATTAATAATCAATACTGGTGTGCAGCTACTATGCAACCACGCCAGCATAGATTACTTTACTACCGAAGGTAGTTCAACAAGATCAATGGTAAAACTTACTGCGTTATTTTCATAAAAATATTTTTGTCGTTTTTTCTCAATCAAACAATAATTACATTCATGGGGTCCACCAATGATTGTCTTTGTCTTTACGAATATTCACGACCAATCGAATATTAGATAACAACTTGTGTACTTTGCAAAATTTATAAATATTACCCACAACTATAACATTATATCAAATTTATTCCATAATATTCAAAAATAATATTTATAGAAAATTCATTTTATTCATAAAAGTTGGGGTCTTACATATAAGACCATTATTAATTTTTAAAGTAAATTTAATAACATTCTTACCCTATTGGTATAAAAAATTAAATATATTGACCATTGATGATTATGAAATAAATTTAAAGTTCATGATATTTATCTATATTTACGCTTTAATTTTTTATACCAAAAGGGTAAAATTGTAATTATATTGATTATTGATGATTATGAAATAACAAAATTTTAATTAGTAGTATATTTATATATTTTAAAATATTTATTATTATATTGATTATTAATAATTTTTTAAATCTGAGTTTATAATGTCTTAAATTTACTTAAAAAAATTAATTATGGTCTTATATTTACCATTTTTCCTATAAAAAGTTAATGGAATAAATGTCAAATGAGGTATTTTTTTAGCTACGTTTAGCTGTCATATCATTAATTTTTGACGTGATACTATTAATTAAACGTAATCAAAAAAATTAAAAGTTTAATCCCTAATTGAAAAAAATTGAGAAGACGATCCCTAAAGTGAAAAAAAAAATAAGTAAGAGTTTAATCCCCTAATTAAAAATATTGAAAAGAAAATTTTCAAAATAGAAAAAAAATCAAAGTATTAATCCATATTTAGAGCTTATATTTGTACGGTAATTACACATCCCGTTTTATTAATAGATATAATAAGGGAAACAATTTTGTGATCCATATAAGATAATACTCTCTCTGTCCCGTATTAAATTTTATAATTTCTTTTATAGGATGCTCTACAATAAATGTCATATTTATATATTTGTAACTATTTTTATCTTATTTTTTTTATTTTTAAACCACTTTCTCTCTCATATTGTCAATATAACATGTCTTCTATTTAATGACTCTCTAGACTCTCTATTCATTTTAGCTTTTAGTACTTATTCAGAATGTGTGAATATAAAAAGAAAGATCTAGAGAACTAGTTCCCATGAGAAGAAGTAAATACTTCAATTAATAAGTACTCCCTCCATCCTTTAATATAAATCGTCTTAGAGTTATACACAAGTAGACTAAAATACACTTTGAACCCCAAAGTTTGTAGCATTGTTGAGGTTTGTACCCTAATATTTAAAACATATTTAAGTACACCCTAAACTTCTTTTTTACTAAATAAAATGCACCCTCCGTACAATTAATCAGTCAAAATTTACCGATTGTGTCTATAATCTAAATTTTAAATGGGTAATTTCGGTAAACATGTTTAAAGAATAAAAATATATTAAAATATACCCCAACCTCCAAATCACTACATCTTCTCGATCAATAATCCCAACCCTAAACCCAAACCATATCCCTATCCCTATCCCCAAATCAATTCCACACCAATATTAATTAATCACTAGCACTGCATTTACCATCATTTGCACGACATCACCATCACCACCAACACGAAGCATATCATCATTAACATCACCATCATATCTACTTACACAATAATTCCAACATTTAACATCACCTAGATCAATAACACCCTCCACTGCATGATATCAAAAGAAAGATTTATCAAGAGTATTGACGGAAAGAAAAAATAAGATTAAAGAAGATGATTAAAAGAGCTAACCGACTAAAATAAAGAGCTTAATTTTTGTGAAGATCACCTTCGACTCACTCTGGTTCGCCACCAGGTTAATACACGGGAATATAGCTGCAAGGATCCACTTCCTATTACATTTGATTTGGTACGTTGGTTTCATTTTTTTAGAGAAAGAAGGTTTTATATATATATATATATATATATATATATATATATATATATAGAAGTAGGATCGGTCACCGGAGTGGGACACGATAAAAATCTCAATTAATTTTTTTTTTTTAGAACAACTAAAAAAAATAATTATTATGGAACTTGAATTTTTACATAATATAATTTTTTGGGCGTGATTTGGATTCCTATATCAAAAAAATGTATATACGATGCACTGGTATGCATGGACATATTTTGTTATATGTATCCAAATCACACCCAAAACACTGTATTATGTAAAAATTCAAGTTCCATAATTATTATTTTTATAGTTGTTTTAAAAGAAAAAAAAAATCCGCATTTTAAGAAAATGCGAGTCCGAATAGAAGGCAGGACTATATATATATATATATATATATATATATATATATATATATATATATATACGTATCTCTCATTTGATAGAGAGGGATAACTTGTTTTGTTTTTCTGAATTTGATTTTGGATTGTTGCAACACTGGAGTAGGAGATGAAAATAATGAATGATAACAATTGGGGTTGAATGATGATAGCTAGAATTTGAGGTTTATATTTTGGGGTGTGGTTTAATGTTTATTTTTTTTTTAATGTTTTTAATTTTCTTAAACATAATTTACCGATTCTGCATTTACAAAATGGGTTTACAATAATATTCAGTCATTTTTAACCGATTTAATGTATGGAGGGTGCATTTTATTTAAAAGAAAAGAAGTTTAGGGTGCACTTAGATACGTTTTAAATATTATGATACAAACCTTAACAATGCTATAAACTTTAGGGTGCAAACTGTATTTTAGTCGTACAAGTATTAAAGAAACGATTGTATAGTACTCCCTCCGTTCCATAGTTATAGGCTGATTTTTTTTGGCACATAGTTTAAGAAAATCAGTTTAAGACCATTTTTAACAGAAATTTTTCATATATACCCCTTAATATAGAATTAATGAATAAGTTAATTACTCCTTATTTATCACACTGAAACTCTCAACTTAATTGATCAACGTGTACTGTGACCATTAAAATAGAACTTTAACCAAAGATGAATTTTTAATCTACATAAACTTTCAACCAATCACAAAACGTTTATGTTATTCCAAATTCAGTTATTGAGCCTAAAAAGTTGAATTCTTTTATTGAGAATACAACAACATTAAATGTGGTGATAAAAATAATGACATTGAATGTTGTTTCTTCAAAAAAGAAGTACTGGTTGAATATTTATTATAAGGGCATAAAAGTAAAACAATGGACCAACTAAATTTTATAAATAGTAAGTAGGCTATATATTGGGACATTTCAAAATGAAAAATCAGCCTATAACTATGAGACGGAGAAAGTATTAAATATAAAATCAATTTTCTATATTATCCTTGTATTGGAAAAATAGTGTTATTTATTGGAAAAAAAATAGGGAGAAAACTAAGGTTATAACTTACTTGCTTTTTGTTTTAAACTAACAAGTTGCAGACCATGACTTGTACTGTTTTCTTTGATTTTCTATCTTTTCAATTTGGAAACTGGTCCATCTAGGATCACACAGACTCGCAAGAAGTGAATCAAAGAAGAGAAAAGTTCCATCAAGCATGAAAAAAAAACAAAGTTCCTTCTTGGCGGAGAGGTCACATTCCCTGGCTGAGTGCAATTTTTTTTTGCTATTTCTCGATTTGTGTGTCTCGTTCTTGGGCAAAAGCCTTGCTAATCTTCTTCGTATCGTCCCAATTATTATTGATGTCTTCGAGGGGACAACTTAAAACTTGCTCTATATATTAGTATTTTATTAAATGTGGGACTCTGTTCCAAAAGCTCAAACTAGCATTACTAACCAATTTTTTCTTCCTTCTCTTGGCACAATGGAGGCCAACAAGCCTACTACTTACTAAAAAAATTAAGTTCTGTAGTTTTTAGCATGTCAATATATCCTACTCACGGTTTTACAAAAGAGTCATTTTTTTATGACCTAAAATGTCATATAATGTTCTCAACCTAAACAATACAATTTCACTAACAGTCAATTATACTTGGGATATAAATGTGGGAGATTAATGAATGTAAAATATATATTTCATATATATATGACTATATTTGGTTCATACAAGATTAATGTGGCGGGGGTTTGCAGTTTGCGTAACTTTGAAGCCTTACTTGCCCCACTATAAATTTCAATAAACTAGATTTGGGTAGGGGCTGCGCGAACGCAAACCCCCTCTGTCACAAATAATGATGTAGGCTCCACCACTTGGGTAGACCTTAGGTGAGCACCCCTCCTGAGTGCAATGGAGGTCACTAACATAGGCCATGGGCCTTGTCGATCACCCATCGACCCCATCCAGGTAAGTATGTTTTAGTATCGATATTATATCCATATTTATAGAATTTTCACTTGACCGGGTGCTTCGGTTTTGCGGGTAACCAATGTGGGACTTAACACATAGAGCTAGCTAGCTTTGGTAGTTTATGAACTTAACAAGTTGATCTTCAAATCTTCATTGTTTGTTAACTATTCAATGGCGAATTTATAAACAAATGAGAAAATTTAGTCAAAAGCATATTGTTTTACTACAATTCTATTCCTAATTAACTATATATTAAAAATGTATAAAATAATATTATGTATAGATAGTAATTAGTATTAAAAAGAGTTAATTGCACTTTGTATCCATCAAGTTTACCAAATTTTACACATTACATCTTATAATTCAAAACTTTGCATTTTACATCCCAACATTTAGAAAAATCAGCACATAACACCCCCAACCCAAATTCTATAGCTAAAAGTGAAGGGCTAGCGACGTATTTTGCACTTTTAGCGACGAGTTTTTGGGTCAGAGGTGTTATGAGGTGACTTTTCTAAAGTTTGAGATGCAAAGTGCAACATTTTTAATTAATGTATAAAATGGGGTAAATTTAGGAATGCAAAGTGCAATTTACTCTATTAGTATATCAAAATAAATTAATACATGATTAAACTTTAGTTTTCAATTTTATGATGATAATAATAATTTAGTATTATAGAATAATTTTATTCCTTATAAGATTCATTTAGCTCATTAATCATACTCATTTGCCTTTGTAAATATTCGAATACCAATAGTAAATTAATTAGTACTCCCTTTGTCTCATATTAAGTGTCTTAATTTCCTTTTTAGGATGTTCCTAAAGAAATGTCTTATTTTTATATTAGTAACTATTTTTATCTTATTTTTTTACTTATACCCTCGTAATCTTTTTAGTCGGCTTTTGTTCGAAAAATTACATTAGGAAATGATATATTGTTATACCACATTCTCTCTCATATATTTATTGGAATGTGAGAATAACAACAAAATGATAAGTAGTAGCTAGAAATTAATACCAACAAATGTGAAGAGTTTGCATTTATAGGCATAGAAATATACTTATTGGAATGTGAGAATAACAATAAAAATGATTAGAGAATTGATTCATGTGGGAACTAGCAAAGAATAATTAATGTTGGGGTATATTAAAGTGAATGGATACTTCAATAAATAAGTAATTTAGAAGGGGCAATTTAGGTAAAAAACTATATTATTAATTAGCGTGCCAAAACCAATTATAACGTTTAATACGGGACGGAGGGAGTAAAATTTTAAAAATTATTTTATAATCATTATATAAATAAATAATTTAAAATCATGTTATTTAAATAGTAAACATATGCTTCTTATAATACTATAAATCATCTTCTTGCAGTCATGTTGTTGTTGCATCCACCGGCAACATGCGACTAGGGCTGCAAACGAATCGAACCAAATCAAATTTTATCGAACTCGAACCGAACTCGAACACTTTTAATTGAACTCGAACATGTTCGAGTAACTTGATCGAACCAACATCAATGTAAGAGTTCGAATCGTTTGATATTCGTGAACATGATCGAGTTGTCGAATAGTTCGCGAACAAGTCGAACACAAGCTTGTTCGCAAATATGAACAGTTTGCGAACGTTCACGAACATAAACTTGTTCACGAACATCAGACTTGTTCGCGAACATAAAGTTAAAACTCTGAAGCAAAAAATAGTTAAATAAATACCAAAAATATCTTCTCTAAGAGTCTAAGTAATTCAATCAAAAATTAGATCAAATATTATAATCGTCATTCTTAGAATAGGATATAATCATAAAAATATAATATATATCATATTATATTATTATCATATTATCATTGATATATAAGTCTTATATCACATTATATAAGACTTATTTAGGAATAAGATATAATATATATCATATTATCATATATATATATATATAATATTAAATTAGTAGTAGTGGATTAGTGGATAATATTATTACTTATTACATAATTAATCTAGAATAAATGAATAATACTCCATCTATTTCATAAAAATATTCTTATTTAAGATTTTTTTATGATGAAAAATAGGAAATTGTAAAATTTTAAGATTTAAAATAATGTGAATTTAGTTGGTTTAGATTAATTCAACATCTAATAGACTAATATTGTTAACTTTAAAATTTTAGAATGTATTAATATCAAATACTTCCTTCGGTCCTCCGTTCTGAAATATAAGTAATAAACTGATCAAGTATGAATTTTTAAAGTCGATAGAAAATATTTTTAATTCAAAAGGGATGTGATAATTAACTTTTGAATACAATAAATTTTGAGAATTACTTTATAAAAAGTTTTTAATTTTCATAATTATATTGTTTAAAACTAAATAAATTAATTACGATTCTAAGATCAAAGGCTTACAAGTCAAAGCTATTTAGAAATTTTGTTTTATTTTTTAAAAATATTTTTGCATATTTTAATTTAAATTAATAACTCATTTAAATTTCATGCAAATAGTACTGTAACATATTATTTAATTGGATTATTAAACACTACTTTTAACCTTGAATATGATTACTTAATTGCATAATTAATAAATCAAAGTTAGGCAATCACACACTCTCTCTCTCTCTCTCACACCTATACACCGTAAGTCTGTAACACTAAAAAAATTCAAAAATTGATAAAATCAAGTTTGCACTTTTAATTACATAATTGATAGTTGATGTATTTAATATACAATAGTAATTGTACAATGATTATTATTATATTACTGAAATCTCGATACATTGATGACTCAATTTCTCTAATCTCTATATCGGTTTGATAATTTCAATAACTCGTGTAAATGTAAGCAACTTTATTGTATCATTCTTTGATTAGTGTCAAATTTTCATTGCATGGTGATTAATTACTTTATTTATTTGCTTTATGACATGAATTATAATTTATTAAATTATTAGGGATGTAAATTATAATAATCCATTAAATTTTTATGAAAATATTAAAATTATTCTAATTAAATTAGAATTTAGTGGTGAAGAAGTACACATTATTATTTATTAATTATTTAATAAAAATGTTTATTTGTAATCAATTATTAAAAAATAAAAAGATGTTTTGAGTAATAAAAAAATTGTTATAAATTTAACAATTATTGATAAAACAAACTTTAGAATTTAATACGATATAACCAATTATTTATATTCAAAATTTTAGAAACAATTTAAACATGTAAGAAATTGAATTACTCGAACTGATCTCGAACTTATTGAAGCGAACTCGAACTTATTGAATCAAATTGAATTCAAATTGTTCGCGAACAAAAACGAATCGAATCGCATGGTTCGCAAACATATTTGATCGAGCAATCGAACGTAATAATATGTGCAAACTCGACTCAACTAGACGAACAATTCAACCCATACCGAATTGATTCGCGAGCAATTCGATTCGTTTGCAGCCCTACGTGCCATTGGTTACTTTATCTCTTCTTGACAAAAAGGCTATTGTTACTTCCACGCTGTCCCGTGGCGCGTTGCCATAAACTAAAGAGATACAGCTGGGATGGGAAAACATGGACCCCACCACTTGACACTGACACTTAGCCACTCTCTTGTCTTGTCTTGTGTTTTACTTTTAGCCGTTCTGCCAATTTAACGCGAGATCTCATACAAAGAGGAAAAGGCCAAAAGAAACGTCACTGTCCAGCCTCCGTGGCCAGGGATAATACTACTCACCTCCATAATCTTGTGGATGTAATTTGGTGCTACAAGGACTCTATAAGAAAAAAATTGTATCCAATAATATTATACACTTGTCTGATAATAATAGGTAGAGTATTATAATAGGGAAAAATATATATACACAAATGTGTAATACACAATCGATTATGACGACGATTTTTTGGGCTATAACAATAGAAAAATCATCGTCATAACTATTCTGAGCTACGACGGCGGGTGAACCGTCGCTATAGCCCAAAAAACTATTGGAATTTGAGCCTAAATTAATGTGGGTGTCATTAATTAATTTTAATGATTCTATATATTAATGTGTTCTACTCCATGAGTAGATTAAATTAAGTATTTGGAAGCTCAAATCCATAGAGTAATGAATGAGATATTAACTCCCAAAGATCATACTTGAAAGATAATAAATACATGTGGGAAAAACTAAGTCCCACATAGATTAAGAATTAAAGTTTTTATATGTTTATATACAAGGAAAGTGCTCTTAGATTTGGGCCTTAGGGGCACGTCAAACCCACATGTGCGCTATCATCTGTCCAGCTAGCCTGGGTTTGTATATAATTTTTTGGACAAAATTTATTTAAATTTTTTAATTAAAATTTATTTATTTAATTCTTTTATCAAAACTGTGTCGTTTTGAGAATTATCAAAACTGCGTCGTTTTGAATAGCGGTATTTATTAAAACTGTCATCTGTCCAGCCGGCCTGGGTTTGTATATAATTTTTTAGACAAAATTTATTTAAATTTTTAATTAAAATTTATTTATTTAATTCTTTTATCAAAACTGTGTCGTTTTGAATAGCGGTATTTATTAAAATTGTGTTGTTTTGAAAAGCGGTATCTGCTGAAAGGGTATCTGCTAAAACTGTGTCTTAACGGGCGGCCCAAAACTACGTCATTTTTGTCGCGCCTTTTCTTCGAAGACTAAAATTACGTAGTTTTGATTCTGCTATTGCTTAAACTACGTCGTTTTATAAGTCCGAATAGACGCGCCTATATTGCATATGATCAAAACTACGTCGTTTTGACCAATAAATGCAATATATGCCTTTTCAGTAGCATCTCATTCCCTTTCAAAGGGCTAGGTGTAACGACCCCAAAGTAGGTCCATTCCATCCAACCCATTTTGAGTCGCCAAATACATGGTACAGAAAATAACTATAACTTTATTACAACAATTGTCTTGCAAAATACAACAACACATATGTTGTGAGTTTGGATACAAATATATATCAACTGTGACTCATGTCCCAATAAGTGAAAGACTCATAATGACACCTTACATAAAGGTATAGTCGAAAACTGTTTTAGAAATTAGAATCTTTGGGAAGTGCTCAAGGAAACCTTCGTACATGGGAGACCATGCTTCTAGGTTATGATAGATTTCATATGACCACAGAATTATCCTTGGTTGACCCAATAGACCCCAAAGAAAAATGAAAAGATTACTATCATATTCTTCCCAATAGTGAGTTTTCTATTGACATATCATTATCTCTACTGTCTTTAATTGGGTATTATACTCCAAACAAACACCAAGATTATATAGGTAGTGCTGGTAGATATACTCAAAGAAGTGGATGAAACACAATTACATCTTATGATGACTCGAGGTTGTATGTCATTAAACATCTTATATAATAGTGACAAAACACCCTTTCAAAGTTGAATTCACCTCACCTTCAACATCTATAGACCACCATTCTATTCCCCTGTTATTCCCCCGCTCGACCCAGCTACACTTTTATTACCTGAAAGGAATTGTGAAGCAAAAGGGTGAAAGACAACTAACTTCGATAAAAAATATCATGACGAAAGATAATTAAATTATCAATAGCCTTTATCAATAATAAATCAGAGATTTAGAACATATGGTAGATGATAAAAAATTTCAACCATAGTTGCAGCGGAACGAGCAATCCATTAGAAGAGTTAAATAGACTATAAAGTCTATTATCTTCTCCATGTTAAAAGTCCACCAACAATGTTTTATCCCTGTAACATCAATCAACAATTCCTGTCCACAATCACATGTATAACTCATAATCGTAATTGTTGTTCTAAATTCTTTTTCTCATTCAGGAGGAAGATAATTTTCATCACTTGTCTTTACCTGAAATATCAAAGATCATGGTTATACCAAATCACAGTTCACATTCATAATCATACTAATAAATTCATCTTTGCACTACTGGGCCAAAGATATTCATCAACAGATTCATTTTTTGCACTACAGCCAAAGATATTCATCAATGATTCATCTTTGCACTACAGGCCAAAGATATTCAACAACAGTGTCATCTTTGCAGACTACGACCCAAAGATATTCATCAACAATTCATCTTTGCACTACATGTGCCAAAGATATTCATATCTCAAAGAAATACATAATCATTTTGAATTTATATAAACCATAATTATAACCATATATGTTGATCAATTCACCTTTGCACTTAAGCTTAAAGATATTCAATTATAAATTCAATGGTCATGATCATACCATTCAGCCAACAATTCATCTTTGCACTACGGCCAAAGATATTCATCAACAGATTCATCTTTGCACTACAGCCAAAGATATTCATCAACAGATTCATCTTGCACCACTGTGGCCAAAGATATTCAACAACAGTCATCTTTGCACACGACCCAAAGATATTCATCAACAATTCATCTTTGCACACACTGAGCCAAAAGATATTCATATCTCAAAGAAATACATAATCATTTCAGAATTTATATAAACCATAATTATAACCATATATGTTGATTAATTCACCTTTGCACTTAATTTAAAGATATTCAATTATAAATTCAATGGTCATGATCATACCGTCAACAATTCAACTTTGCACTCTTTTGGCCAAAGAGAACCTATAGTCACGATCATACCAATAATCTATCCATCTTTACACTCAAGTCAAAGAGAAATATCATCATTAGGGTTATAAGAATGTTATATAAAAACAATATAATCAACATATAGATTTAATCTCAAGAGTAAGATTCATAAATCAATAATTTCATAACAACTTAATCAAAATGTTATAAATCACTTAATAATCTCATAATCTAATATTATTAATACTACCACAATATTTTAATCATTTCTTAAACTTATAAACAATTTATTTTAATTGTTTACACTTTACTAATAAATGCATTTAATCATCTTAAAATGCCAAACTCATAAGATCTCATCACCAATAACCAAAACCCTCATCAAAAATCAGATATACCTCATATATGATTCTCAAGCCATAAAATCATATTTTCTAATTTTCTTACTTCACATAACATATTTAATTCATTTACTCATAACTAGAACATTTTCATGAAAAATACCAAATCGGTTCCAAAAATATTTCTTTTAAGGATTTAGCAAAATATAGTCCTATATTGAACATATATTTTCTCGAGAATTTTAAAAGTCATTTACTATTTTTCACATGGCCAAAACATCGAATGTTTAAATATTTATCATAAATTGTACTTTTATCCAAAAATTCTGAAATTTACACGATATCTTGATATTATATAGATGTACTCCCAATAAAAATTTTATCAATTTTGGAATTAACCACAAGGAGTTATAAGCGATTACTTTTAAAATAGTCTTTCCTCATAAAATTCATAACTCTTAATCTATACATCCAAAAATCGCCATTTTTGGACACAATCAACAAAACTCATCAAATTATCATTTCAAATTTTACTGAAATTTTGAAGGTTCGGAAGAATTTCAAATAATAACCCTTAAAATCCCTTATTATCCCTTACCTCAAAAGAAGCAAGACTTGATTGAAATAACTTATTTGAAACGAACTTGCACAAGTATAGCAATACTCAAAGTATACTCAAAATACTCACAAGAATACGCCGATAATATAGAGAGAAAACTTGAGTTTCGGTGTGATTTTCAATTATAACCTAAGCACCTATTTATAGGAAATTGCTTAGAAACACCAAAGCGTAAAATTTATTAAAATATTAATATATATATATATATATATATATATATATATAATCTTCATGCACACCTAGCATCAACCAATTTCAAAGAACTAAGTATGTGTTAAAGATGCCCACACATTAAAAAAAACGTTTTTCTCAATTAATTAATTTAAAACTCCAAAAAAAATAATAATTAACTAATCCGAACTTCAATAATTCACGATAAATAGCCCTTTTGTCGGAAAATTGAATCTCGTGAGTTTTTATAGGAAATTCAATTCTCTACAACTTTGCGTAAGAAAGTTTTTCCAAATTCCAAACAAAAATTGACCGAAATCCACAAACGAGTGATTTTTAAAAGTATAATCAAATTTCATCGAGAAATGGGGTCCAATGAAACATGTTTAACATGTTTTAAACATTTTGGTAACAAAATATACTCCTCCTCATATACTCATATATCCCACATTCATTTGTAAATATATCACCATTATTATATTATTAAAAAATATAATAATATATTTAAATGAATTATTTTATCGAGAAAAAGATAAAATATTAATTTTCAATAATTTTCACATTAAAATTTTCTCCATCTATATCGACATAAAATGAATATTTTCTTCATCATAAAAATCAATAATTAATTATTCACAAATAATATTATATAATCACAATATTGACAACTGTGCAGCTTTCAGGAAAGAGGGCTTTCAATAAAATTTCTCCTTAATAAGCGGCGTAATTAGGTGACAAACCTCTCCTTATGCAGAACTTTCTAGACATTGCCAATAATGTTTTCTAATAATATTATTCGAGGATAATATGAATTATTGCTTCGATAATGGAAGATCTTGTGTAGTGTGACAATTATAAAATATCAACGCAAAGAATCATTGAATCAAAATAAAATATTGAGCGAAGAATTATCGTAACAATTATTGAGTAGTGTCTTCTACGTAAGAATCAATAATTGGTGCAATCGTCTGGTGTCATCGTGTGTTTTAACCAATTTAGTATTTTAACAAGATTAATTGCAGAATAACCACGCCATCATTTATAAACAACTTATATTTGTCGTTTTTTTCATCCAATCGCTTTACATTATGGGGCCCACAAAAGGCATGGTCGCATTTGCGAATATTCCCCGACAAAGAAGAATATTCCACCACCAAACGAATATTCCCCGACAACAATGAATATTTTATAGCCACTTACGTATTTTGTAAAATTTGCATAATTCACCCATAACTTTAAACTTTTATCAATTTAACCATTTACTGAATAATAATTATAAGAAAAAATTGAATAATTTTATTTCATAAAATTCGGGGTCTTACACTAGGCACCCATCCGAATGGTCACCAACCTTCCTATAAATAGATAGGAGGGGCCAACCTTTTAACTCACTCAATTTTCACAAGCAATTAGCATTAATAGTCATTTTAGTATTCTATTTTTATCATTTTTCATAGTTCTAATAGAGAGAGTTAGAGCATTCACTTTGGTTCGTTGTGTATATCTTTTGTAGTGTTGCTAAGATATACGGAGTCATTGTATCCTGGGAGACAAGTTCTATCAACTCTGAGTACCATACGGAGGGCATAATTGTCTTAAGGACATAGTACCAAGTACTAGCCTTGACAAATTATTTTCTACAAGATAAGGTTATATAAATATATATATAATTTCCTTTAAAGGTTACTAACAAAAACCTGTCGCCTTAGCCCGACTGTATAATACACAGTTGTATATATACATATAGCCCATCATAATAACACTTACTACTCCTTTAGTTTTTAAAGTAACAATCAGTACCCTTCTAGTTTACAATATATAAATTCATTACTTTTAGTGTGGTTGATCAACTAATATATAAAAATATTTTTAATATAATGTCGAATACATCATTCAAGTTATAATAATGTTTAATATATCAAATTTGTATATTATAATTTTTACTTTATTTGATATAATTTAATAATTAATTAAATTATGAATTTGTGCAATAAATAACATAAATGTCAAAAATATAAATATTAATTTTATTAAGAAAATAAAGTCATACACTTTTGCTAATTAAGTTTCTCAAACCCCCTCCCCCAAATTAGCAAATATATACATAAAAATAATTTATAATCACTTTTCTCATATATTAAAATTTATGTAAAACAAACTTATTATTTGTTTCAAATATCAAGCTAAACATAAGTCACACTTAGGCATAATTATTTACAGTAAAAATGATAAATGTTGTTACTCAAAAAAAAATATTAAAAAAAAATCTTTTTATAAGATAGAGATAGTAATAAATATTATTATTTTTTTTATTCAACATTACACTAAAACAACACCAACTGTATAGTAAAAAATGTAATAAAAATCATAAACATCCCAAATTTAATTTGACATATACTAAAGAAAATTGAACATATAAAAATCATAATATGAAACTAAAAATTCAAATAATAATTTTTGTTATTAAACACTAAAAATTAAACTATTAACATACTCGATCACTCTAATTAGAACAACTCCATAAATAATTTAATTTTAATATTTGTATCACTTATCCAAAAAAGTGTTAATTAAACTAAATAAGTTTTTTAATAAGTTACCAACAATTTGAATGAGATAGTCTTAATTACAAATAAACTATAATTAAAATGTATTGTATCAAAAAAGAATAATTAAAATATATATATATATATATATATATTATTCAGGAATTAAAATTTGATAACATACAAGGGTAAATATGTAGTTTTATTTATTTAGTCAACCCTAAAAACTTGCAGAGGTATTAACTATTACTTAAAAAACTAAACGGGAGTTGAGTGTTATTATAGTTATCTAGGTGGAGTGTCACTGTATTTTACTCTAATTGTTATATTCTTGTTATTATCTTTTTCCAAAATATTAATTATAAAATATATTATATATTATTTTTTTAATATTTTTTTTATTAATATTCAATTTTAATCTTTAAATTTTTGACTCGCATAAAATACTGCATAATTTTGAGATAAAATAAAGTTGTCGATAATGACAAAAAAACAATTCTATTCTTAGAATATTTTAAAATTTTATCGTTGAAAATTTAAATTATGGTTAAGACAAGTATAAAAATATTAATAAATACTCCCTTCGTCTCATGATAAAAGTCTTTATTACTATTTTAGGTAGTCCCGTGTTAAATGTCTACTTTCCTTTAATAACCAAACTTTTACACATTTTTTCCTATTATACCCGTAACATTAAATATCTCATATTTTTCTTATTCTAATTCTCTCTCCATAATTAATGACATATTATTATGGGCAATTTTGTCATTTCATTCCTCTTCTTAATATGCGTGAAAAGTCCACAAAGACTTTTATCTTGGGACGGAGGGAGTATATATTTATTCTATCATATAAATATTAGCATAACATTATCCACATACAGTAAAATCTCGATAAATGTACTCTATTGGGACCGAAAAAAATATTACTTTAGTGAGATTATTTATTTATCGATAATTGAATAATTTATTCATTTATCGCTAAATTAATATTTATTACTATTTTAGAGGGAGTTTTTCAATTTATATATATGGTCAGAAAAATCAAGACATAATAATTAATTTATTTCATATATTTACACATAATATATGTTTAATTATCCTTTTTCAATACAATACATTTTAATTAGTGAGTCCATTATTTGTTAAAAAAATAATTACTTTTTTTACTCTTCTTTAATACTCATTCCGTTACTAAATAAGTGTCGTTTAAGGTTTTTGTACATGGATTAAGAAAGTCATTTAATGCTATCATTTAATAATTAAAATTTGTGTAAAATTTTATCACTACCCCTTTTATGGAAAGTTGAAAACTATTAATACAAGAGAAATTTTTTTTGAGACAATGAGAGAAGGTAGTGGTGATATAGGAAAGTAAATAATTTATTCTCCTACAAAATTATAAATGATAAATAAATTGAAACAAATTTTTTTTTAAAACGTCACTTATTTAGGAACGAATGAAATAGTATAAATTAGCACCCGATAGCTAGTGACAAGCGCATGATTTCGATTTAGTAGGGGCATAATATAAAAAATTAGAAAGAACGCTAAAATATTTAAAAATATTAAAATGTTAATATCAATCATTATTTTTGCACACATTTTTTTTAAATAAATAATTTACACTTATTATCTTTATGGTATCTTATTATGAGCTTGTATCAAATGTCAATTGTAGGGATTTAATATGCATAATATTTATATATTTATATATAATAGGAGAGTCAAAGGCATATATACTTCTTGAAGAGTGGAAAAAAAAAACTTTGATGCAGAAAACCTACTACAATTCTTGAAACCCAACAGCGTCTCCGAACTACGATCGAGAACGGAACACTATCTCACGGTTCGTAACAATTTGGATTTGGTCTGTGTGACGTCCCCAAAATAGGTATACATCACCTATTCTGAGTCGTCAAATACATGGTACAAAATTCAAATACAATTTAATTATACAACAGTCGTGTAAAATATGACAAAATATATGCTGTGAGTTTTAATACAAATATTATCTTCTAGACAATATCCACTCTCAGAATAAGCCCTCATTACATTTATTATCACACGATTTAGCATAATAGTGAGAACTACTAATGTTATAATTTGGACCGTCACTCCGGTTCCCCATTAGTAGTCCTGCCACGTTCTCATTTCTGAAGAGAATAAAAGGAAAGAAAGGTGAGCTCAACTAGCCTAGTAAGAAATATTATGACTAAGATAATGCAGAATAAATTATCATTAGTCCTCAACGATGTTAAACCGATAAATACAATAGACATCAAGTTTAATCATAATGGAATACGCAATCCATTAAAAGAGTCAGTAGAGAATAAAATCTACTATCTTTTATGATTTAAAAGGTTTGTCATCACTTTTATCATTGCGACTCAACTTAATAAATAATCCACATCATCCCCGCAGACTACTGCCGAGGATATTCATTAGGGTCACGACCACAAATTATCCATGCACTACGGGCGAGGATATTCGTGTATTCATCAATGGTCATGATCATGCCAACAAGCAATCATCCATCAATGCACTACGGGCCAATGAGGACTTTTACCACATTATTTGTAACATTACGGCCATGATTACACCGAATAATCCTCGGTCATAATCAAACCAAGTCCATCCATGCACTACAAAGCCACGGATGACTTTCAAAAAAATATAAACATGAGGATGATGACAATGATATAAGAATTCAATAAAATAAGTTCAAGAATTAATTTATTCAGGAACTAATAATGTCCAAATTGTCAACATGATACTTCTTTGTAAAGTAAAATTCAAGAATGCTCAGAAGAATATTTCCATGAAAAGATATTGGATGAAGCGCAAATATTAAGAATATTCCACTAATTTCATGGAGTGTAGAAGTTAAAACTTTAACCAACTGAGTATAATAAAGAATGGAATAACAAAAGAAATCACCATGCATGCAGATTAAGATGTATGCAGTTATTCCAGAGAATAGTAAATAACGGAACCGGTCGAGGCGTAATACGCATCGACGAGGATATTCCAATGAATAATAAAGAATGGAATACAATGAAATCACCATGCATGCAGTACTTCACATGACAAAGTTATTCCAATGAATACTAAATAAAGGAACGTGTCGGGTGAAATTCACACCAACAGGATGTTCCAATAGAATAATAAAGATGAGAACCGGTCCTGCAAAAGATGTATACATGATATTCCAATAGAATAATAAAAAATGGAACCAGTCCGGTAGAAAGCATGCATGCAGTGATATTCCAACAAAATAATAAAGAATGGAGTACAAAAGAATTTTACCAAGTATAGGGTAGCTCGCGTATACAGGTTATTATAACAGAATAATAAAGATGGAATAATAGAAGTTCTCTTCATGAATACAAAAGAAATAATACCCCTTACCTTATAAAGAAAAGTACTTCGACGGTAGGGCGAGGATATACTTGAAGAAACTTGTACTACTCTCAAAGCTTTCTTAAACGCTCAAGATTATAGCAGAAGAGTTCTCTTTATAGTTTCTCTCTAGAGTTTTAGTGAATTCGTAAGAAATAATGAACGAATGAGCTTCTATTTATAGAAGAATGGAATGAATAGTAACCAATCCATGAACGGTCCAGATTGATTTACTTTAATCGGACGTCCATATTTAAAGCAAAATCTTTTAAATAAAATATAATATATTCTATTTATAATCTAATAAAATAAATAACTTTTAAAAAGATTTTACTATGCAAGCACTATGTAAACACTATGCATAATAACATATAATATATTCTAATTATTGTCTAATAAAACAAATAACTTTATAAAAGTATTACATTTTATATAAAAGATTTTACTTATTAGCTTTAATAAAACGAATAACTTTATAAAAGTATTACATTTTATATAAAAAGTTTTTCTATTTTATTACGTTAATAATACTGAATAAAACAAAAGCGTCATCATCATTATTATTATTCACACTATTAATCGACGAGTCGTTCCGGGAAAGAGGGGCTTTCAATAAGGATTTCTCCCTATCATGGCGCAATTAGGTGACCAAACCTCTCTTGGCGTAACTTCTAGACATCGTTAATAATGTAAATAATAATATTAACAACTTCGTCATCTTAATTATCGATTTAATAACATATAAAATATAAACAATAATTGAATCAAACCGAAAGGTGACTTTCACATAAACATTAATAATCAATACAAGGTGTGCTTCTATGCAACCATGCGTATTCTTTATTACTTTTACTACTGAGTAGTTCAACAAGATCAACCAGTAAAACTTCCGCCGAATTATTTTTAATAAAATATTTTTGTCGTTTTCTCAATTAAATAATAATTCTATCATAGGTCCACCAATGATCAGGCTGTAGTAATATTCCGAATATTAAGTGACCAATCCAATATTATATAACAATTTGCGTGATTTTGCAAAATTTATAAATATTACCCACAACTATAACATTATATCAAATTTATTCCATAATATTCAAAAATGATATTTATAGAAAATTCATTTTTATTCATAAAAGTTGGGGTCTTACAGTCTGTATTTGGAGCACTCTGTATTTTGGACAACTGAATGAATTGCATGTGTATCGATTAACTGAGGAGGCATGAGTATTTAATACAGAAGTGGTTGAACCACTTCCCAACTTTTTTTACACTTAGTCAAGCCACGTTCAAAAATAATGAACGACTATATTGACCTTGTCAATTGGGAAGGCTGTTAATTAAATCCAATGGGTCGGACCCTCCATGGGCGCCACATTTGGATACCCAAGATCCAACATCAATAGTATTAATGATGTCTTTTTTTATGTTTGTGACGAGACAAAAATTTATCGACTCATCTCTCATCCTATTACACAAGGTTTAAATAAGATTTATAACTGAAAATGTTCTTTCAACACTTCAAATTATAACGGTTACTGTAAGACCCTGAATTTTATGAAATAAAAGTATTCATTTTTATTATAATTATTATTCTATTTAGTAAATGGTTAAATTGATAAAATGTTAAAGTTAAGGGAGATATGTGAAAATTTTTCAAAGTAAGAAAGTTGTCATAAAATAATCGGTGATAAAAGTATAGTAATACGCATGGTTGCATAGTAGCACACGGTATTGATTATTGATGCTTACGTGAGAAGTCACTCAGTTTTACTCAATTATTGTCATAATATTTTATATTATTAAATCAATAATTGAGACGACAAAGTTATTCATATTATTATTTGCAATATTGACGATGTCTAGAAAGTTTTGTCGAGGAAATGGGTTTGGTTACTTAATTGCGCGCCAATAGGGAGAAATTCTTATCAGAAAGCCCCCTCTTTCTTGAGAATGATATGGTTGTTAAATATTGTGAATTATAATATTAATGATGAATGTTATTAAAAATTAAATTTGAGTTTGGAGTTGAATTTAGAGATGCAGATGAGATATTTGAGTCCGAAACGATGAAATTAGTAAAAATAGACTATAAACACAAAATTTGTCGGGGTTGAATTTTTGGTCAAAAAGTCAAAAGTTGACTTTTTCAAAAAAGAGAGAGTTAAACATCGAAAATTTAAAAGATGAAATTGTTGATAAAAATATTTCTATTGTGTTGGGATTATTAGTGTTAGTGGAAATCATTATTTATTTCGATAATAGTTGATTTCTAGGTGTTAAATTGACCAAACGGGTAATTAATTGGATAAATGAGCAATTAATTGCTATTAATTCACATGCTTATAACTATTTGTTCACATGTATGTACTATTGATTCACATGCATGTACTATTAGGGGAGGTGGTGCAAGATTGATAATACTTGCATGACTAAATTAAAAATAAAGGTATAGATGAAGGTACTATACTGTAACTATTTTTTTCACATGTATAGAACTATTGATTCACATGACTAAACTATTAATTCACATGATGTACTATTAGGGGAGGTGGTGCAAGTTTGATACTACTTGTAGGACTAAATTAAAAATGGAGGAAAAGATGAAGGTATTATACAGTAATATTTCGAGCCCCAAAACGTGCAATTATCGAAACTATATTTTCCTATAAATAGAAACTCATTCTTCTTTCATTCTCACCAATTCACTAACTCACAAGAGCAATTACAGAGAGAGAAGCTATAGAGAGAAAGAAGAAAAGTATTCTGCTACTTCACTATTCCAGTATCCAGTCTTCTTCTAAGGTAAGAGGTATTATTTATTTCATATTCTGAAGAGATATTATTTTTCGTATTCGTATGAATATTATTTTCGTTCAATATTCGTAAAGAATATCATTTTCGTTCAATATTCATTGTCTTCGTTTAATATTCGTAAGGAATATTATTTCCGTTCAATATTCGTAAGGGATGTTATTTATTTATTATTCGTAAGGGTTATTATTTCTTATTATTCACTCGGATACTATTCACTCGAAGTACTAATTACGAAGTACCATTCACGAAGTACTATTCATGGGATACTATTCACGAAGTACTATTCATGAGGTACTATTCACGAAGTACTATTCACGACGAAAAATTGATTCTATCTCTGTCCAAATTAATTTTTGATTCATGAATATTATTCTTGAATTTTACTCCACAATTGGTGATCATGTTGACAATATAGATATTCTTGAATTCTGGATAAATTGAATTATAAATGTTTAATATTTATTCTTTATCTCATTTGATTGATTCTTTATATCATTGTCATGATCCTCATGCTTATATTGCGTTAAAAGTCATCTTTGGCCCGTAATGCATAGATGGACTATTGGTTATTGGTTTTACAGTTGTATGTCTTTGGCCTGTAGTGCAAAGAAGAACTGTTGATTGATATCTTTGGTCGTAGTGCAAAGATGAACTGTTGATTGATAGCTTTGGCCCGTAGTGCAAAGATGGACAGGTGTATGACATGATCATGACCACTGGTGACACTAACGAATATCCTTGCCCGTAGTGTAGGAATAATTCGATGATGTGATTGGCAGGATCATGGCCATTAGTTAACAGTTGAATGTCTTTGGCCGTAGTGCACTGACATGTAATTGATTAGTATGATCATAACCATTGGTTTATAGCTGAATATCTTTGGCCCGTAGTGCAAAGATAGACACAACTGATTGGTATGATCATTGTTATTACATTTGAATATCTTTAGCCTTTGGGGTAAGGATATTGAGTAAATATTCTATTAAGCCTTTGTGGTAATTAATGAGGAACAGTTGATTCACATTATTATAAACATGAATTCTGAATTTAACTAAAATCTTTGGTGGTTCAGGTAAAGACAGGTGATGAAAGTTCTTTTTGTCTTGGGTATAATAAAGAACTGTTAATGGGTATTACAGGGATAAAATTGATGATAAATTTTTAAATCATAGAAAATAGTGGATATCATGCTCTACTTGACTCTTCTAATGGATTGCTTGTTCCGCTGCAGTTAAACTTGATGTTTATTGTACTTTATCAGTTTAACACTGTTGAAGGCTAATGATAATTTATTCTGCATTATCTTAGTCAGAATATTTCTTACTAGGCTAGTTGAGCTCACCCTTTTGCTTTCATTGTTTTCTTCAGAAAATGAGAACGTAGCCGGGAGTAATCGGGGAATGAAGTGATGGTCCGAGATGGTTATTTTAGTAGTCTTCACTACTTAGTGTGATAATAAATGTAATGGAGATTGAATTTGAGTTTGGATATTGTCTAGGAGACAATATTCGTGTTAAAACGCTTCACTATGTTTTGTATCGATACTGCATTTACGGTTGTATAATTAAGTTATAGTTGTATTCTGTACCATATATTTGGCGACTCAAAATGAGTGATGTATACCTATTTTGAGGGCATCACAATTACGAATAACGTTAACTTCACTCACAAATACACCTATGGGTAATTTGTATTTATAATTTATAATGTCAAAGAGTGAAGGGGAAACCAAATAATGAAAATAAGGTATTTTCTCTTGAAATTGAATATATATATGATTCAAAAGTGTGTATTGTATTGAAATAGCAATATATTTTAGTCACAAACACATAATATTATCAATATAACATATATCTATATGAAAAAAAAATTAAAATGGGGGCTCCAACCCACACTTGCCCGAATGAGTATCCGCCCCTTATTGATAGCACACGCATTATGTGTGTAAATAATATAAGAATAAAATAACTTTATATAAACTTTGAATAATTAAATAGAAAGATACTCATACAATATTTAAATTAAAAAAATAAACAGTAATATAACTAAATTATCTATAATTAACGGATATGAGAGAAAATAATAATAATTTTGATATTATGTCACATATTTTATTTCTCTTTTATTACTAAAAAATTAATATTATTATAATTTTAATATTTATTTTTTATTTTTATTTTTTTATTTTATCTCAAAAATTGATAAAATTATTATTATATTTTGGCCTAAATATGGATTAATACTCTGAACGTTTTTTTTTTTTTTTACTTTTGGGATTATATTTTCAATTTTTTTTAATTAGGGGATTAAACTTTTAATTTTTTCACTTTGAGGATTGTTTTCTCAATTTTTTCAATTAGGTGGTTAAACTTTTAATTTTTCTGAGTACGTCTAATTGATAGTGTCACCTCAAAAAAATGATGAAATGAGAGCGACACGTGACTAAAAAATGCTTATGTGTAATATTGAATCTCATTTTAACATTTATTCAATTAATTTTTTGTACCAAAAAAGATAAATATAAGATCATTATTAATTTTTTAAAGTAAATTTAATAACAATCTTACCCTATTGGTATAAAAAATTAAATATATTGACCATTGATGATTATGAAATAAATTTAAAGTTCATGATATTAATCTATATTTAGGCCTTAATTTTTTATACCAAAAGGGTAAATTGTCATTATATTGATTATTGATGATTATGAAATAACAAGATTTTAATTAGTAGTATATTTATACATTTTAACATATTTATTATTATATTGATTATTAATAATTTTTTAAATCTGAGTTTATAATGTCTTAAATTTACTTAAAAAAATTAATAATGGTCTTATATTTATCATTTTCCCTATAAAAAGTTAATGGAATAAATGTCAAATGAGTTAAATTTTTAGCTACGTTTAGCTGTCATATTATTAATTTTTGACGTGATACTATTAATTAAACGTAATCAAAAAAAATTAAAAGTTTAATTCCTAATTGAAAAAAATTGAGAAGACAATCCCTAAAGTGAAAAAAATAAGTAAGAGTTTAATCCCCTAATTGAAAAATTGAAAAGAAAATTCTCAACATAGAAAAAAAATCAAAGTATTAATCCATATTTAGAGCTTATATTTGTACGGTAATTACACATCCTTTTATTAATAGATATAATAAGGGAAACCATTTTGTGATCCATATAAGATAATACTCTCTCAGTCCCGTATTAAATGTTATAATTTCTTTTTTAGGATGCTCTACAATAAATGTCATATTTATATATTTGTAACTATTTTTATCTTATTTTTTAATTTTTAAACCACTTTCTCTCTCATATTGTCAATATAACATGTCTTCTATTTAATGGTTCTGAAGACTCTCTATTCATTTTAGCTTTTAGTACTTATTCCAAATGTGTGAATATAAAAAGAATGATCTAGAGAACTAGTTCCCATGAGAAGAAGTAAATACTTCAATTAATAAGTACTCCCTCCATCCTTTAATATAAATCGTCTTAGAGTTGTGCACTAGTAGACTAAAATACACTTTGAACCCCAAAGTTTATAGCATTGTTGAGGTTTGCACTCTAATATTTAAAACATATTTAAGTGCACCCTAAACTTTTTTTGCTAAACAAAATGCACCCTAAAGATAATTAATCGGTCAAATTTTAGGTTACAGCTCAGTAATCTAAATTTTAAATGGGTAATTTCGGTAAACATGTTTAAAGAATAAAAATAGGTATACATCACCTATTCTCGAGTCGCCAAATACATGGTACATGTATACAAATACAATCTTAAATATACATACTTAATTATACAATATAAAGAAAAGATGAGTTTTAATACAAATATTGTCATAAAATGTGAGTTTTAATACAAATATTGTCTTCTAGATAAGATTCAAACTCAAAATAAGTCCTCAATACATTTATTATCACACTATTTCATGTAATAGTGAGGACTACTAATGCTATCATCCGGACCATCACCCGCTCCCCGACTAGTCCCTCGCTATATTCATTTCATTTCAAGAGAACAATGAAAGCAAAAAGGGTGAGCTCAACTAGCCCAAGAAGAAATATTATGGCTAAGATAATGCGTAATAAATTATCGTTAGCCTTCAACAGTTGTTAAACCGATACAATATAACAAACATCAAGTTTAATCTGCAATGAACAAGCAATCCATTGTAAGAGTCAAGTAGAGAATAAAATCTACTATCTTCTATGATTTAAAAGGTTTTTCATCACTTTTATCGCCGAGACTCAAATTTTATTAAATAAACCACATCATCCCTCGCACTACTACCAAGGATATTCATTAAGATCACGACCACAAATTATCCATGCACTACGCCAAGGATATTCGTGTTTTCATCAATGGTCATGATCATGCCAACAATCGCCCATCAATGCACTACGGCCAATGAGGACTTTTACCACATCATTTGTAACATTACTGGCCATGACTATACCGAATAATCCCTCGGTCATAATCATACCAAGTCCATCTATGCACTACAAAGCCTAAGATGACTTTCAACATAATATAAACATGAGGATGATGACAATGACATAATAATTCAATAAAACAAGTTCAAGAATTAAATTTTAAAGATTTATAAGTTAATTTATCTCAACTCAAAAACGCCCAAATTGTCAACATGATATCGCTTTTGTGGAGTAAAATTCAAGAATGCTCGTAAGAATATTTCCATGAAAAGATATCGGATGAAGCGCAAATATCCGTGATATTCTACTAATTTCATGGAGTATAGAAGCCAAAACTTTAACCAACCGAGTATAATAGAATATATGAAACTCGCAAATGGATTTTCACTTCGCCATGCAAAGAATCCACGAGATGCATCATTTCCACAATTTAATAAGGAATGAATACAAAGGATCATTCACCATGCATGTGGTAATCCACATGACATAAAGTTATTCCAATGTAATAATAAAGAATGGAATAATGTAAGAATTCACCATGCATGCGATATAATCGCACGCATAAAAGTTATTCCCAATGTAATAATAAAGAATGGAACTGTGTCATAAATTCGCATGCATGTGATATTCCAAATGTAATAATAAAGAATGGAATAACAACAGTAATTCACTGTGCATGCGATGTATCGCACAGTGTGTTATTCCAATGTAATAATAAATAATGGAACCAAGTCATGTAATAATACGCATATAGGATATTCCAATGTAATAATAAAGAATGGAATAATGTAAGAATTTCACCATGTATGCGAGAGATTGATAGACAAAAGTTATTCCAATGTAATAATAAATATGGAACTGTGTCATGCAGAATACGCATGCATGTGATATTCCAATGTAATAATAAAGAATGGAATAATGTAAGAATTTCACCATGTATGCGGTATTGTGATAGACAAAGTTATTCCAACATAATAATAAGGAATGGAATAACAATAGCTCTCTTCATGAAAATGAAAGAAATAATACCCCTTACCTGTAATAAAGTCGATACCGGAATAGAGAGGTAGCAGCATTTCTTCTTTTTCTCTCTATAATTTCTCTCTATAATAATTGCTTCTATAGCTTTAGTGAATTGGTGAGAAATGAAGGAAGAATGAGCTTCTATTTATAGAAAAATATAGTTTTCGATAATTGACGCTTTGGGGCTCAAAAATTACAAAGACAATACCTCCAACTTTTTTTTCATTTTTAATTTAGTCCCGCAAGTATTATCAAACTTGCACCACCTCCCCTAATAGTAAATAATGTGAATCAATAGTTCAATCATGTGATTCAATAGTTATAATCATGTGAAAAAAATACTAATAACAAAGATAGTACCTCCATCTATACCTCCATCTTTAACTTTACCATGCAAGTATTATCAATCTTGCACCAACTCCCCTAATAGTACATGAATGTGAATCAATAGTACACACATGTGAACAAATAGTTATAATCATGTGAATTAATAGCAATTAATTCCTCATTTATCCGATTAATTACCCGATAACTTCCAGACATCAATTATTATCGAAATAAATGTCGATTTTCACTAACACTAATAATTCCAACACAATGGAACTATCAATTTCATCTTTAATCAACACATTAACTTATTCATCATTAATATTATAACTCACAATATTTAACAACCGTGTCGCTCCTGTGAAAGAGGGGGCTTTCCGATAAGGATTTCTCCTTATCGCGCGCGCAATTAGATGACCAAACCTCTCCTCGATGTAACTTCTAGACATTGTAAATATTGCAATTTAATAATATGAATAACTTTGTCATCTCAATTATTGATTTAATAATATATCATATTATATGTATGATAATCGTGACAATAATCGAATCAATAATACGAGAGATATGATGCAAAGAATTATCAGTAGTAATAATTCGAGTATAACTCGAAAGTGACTTTCACGTAAAGATCAATAACCAATACCGTGTGCTACTATGCAACCACGCCAGACATCGTATTTTTTACTACCGGGTAGTTCAACAGCTTTTAATCAGTAACACTTTCCGCCGTTATTTTTATAAAAGATAATTCGCTCATTTTCTTACTACTTACAATACTTCATTGTGGGGTCCACTAATGATTGTGCCATCGCATTTAATATTCCCTCGTTAAAACTAATATTCCCCACCAATCTAATATTATATAACCACTGCTTACTTTTGCAAAATTTGTAAATATTACCCATAACTATAACATTATATTATATCCACACCATAATATTAAAAAAATATATTTCGAGAGAAATTAATCTTTATTCATAAAAGTTGGGGTCTTACAACCTCCCTTCTTATGAAATTTCATCCTCTAAATTAGGGTGCGACTGGTATGTCAAGAGGTGAGGATACCTTGATTTCATTTCGCATTCTAACTCCTGTGTCATTTCCTCAACATCATGGTTTCTCCACAAAACTTTCGACTTGAGGTATAACTTTAGAGCGTAGAATATGATCCTTCTTATCCAAGATTTTAACAGTACCTCTTCATACGCTAAATCTTCCGCTATCTCGTCCGGGTTCTAATTCAATAATGTGGTTCGGGTCTTTCACATATTTACGTAATATAGATATGTGAAAAACGTTATGAACACGAGACATACTAAGCAGTAAGGCGAAGTTTATAGCCCACGCTCCTACTCGATCGAGGATTAAAATGGGCCAATGAATCGAGGATCGAGCTTTCTCTCTTTCCAAATCTTGTAACTCCTTTCCATGGAGCAACACGTAACAACACATGATCTCCAATATCGAATTCCACGCCCTTTCGATGAAGATCAAGATAACTCTTTTGTCGATCTTGTGAGGTTTTTATACGTCATCGGATCGCTTGAATCTTTTTCATAGTCATACGCATCAAAATCTCGGCCCCAACAACGTTGTTTCACCCACCTCATCCCAAAGATAATCGAGAGAATGACACTTTCTTCCATACAACGCCTCAAATGGAGCCATGCCAATACTTGCTTGATAACTATTATTGTAGGAAAACTCCACCAATGGTAAGAACTTGTCCCAACTTCCTTGAAGTCAAGGACACAGTAGTCTTAATAAATCCTCAAGAGTTTGAATAGTCCTCTCCGATTGTCCGTCTGCTTCGAGGAGGATGATATACCAACTAAATCGTAAACTGCGCTCCATAGCTTTTTGCAAACTAACCCAAAATCTTGAAGTGAATCTTGGGTCTCGATCGTAAACTATGGATACCGCATACCATGCAATCTTACAAATCTCGCTTATGTATATATATACTAGCAAGACGCTCAAGTGTATAAGTTTCTCAGACGCAGTAAGAAATGAGCAGACTTGGTCAATCTATCAACAATGACCCAAATCGCATCTATGCCTTGAGAAACCTTGGGAAGACCAAGAAACTAAATCCATGGTAATGTGCTCCCACTTCCATTCTGGAATTTCAAGTGGTTGCAATGGACCTTTTGGCACTTGATGTCTCCGCTTGACGACTCGCTGACAAGTTAGACACCTTGAGATAAACCCCGCTATCTCTCTCTTCATATTGCTCCACCAAAATGTATGTCAAGATCACGATATACATTTTGGTACTCCTGTGATGGATCAAAAAATGGTGTGTCAAGCGCTCCATCATGATTTTATACTTCAAGTCGTAATCATTAGAACACAAAGTCCGGAGTCGACTCAAGTATTCCTTCTTCATCGATTCTTGCTTCGAATAACACCTTCTTGTATTTTTCTTCCTCATAATGACGCCTCCGTGTCCGTAGCTTGAGCAAATTTTAACTTTATCGATTAAAGTCTGGTTCCACTCAGATATTCGCCATCATCACATGGGTCCCTCGAGTCTTTAACTCTATTTCCATCCTTTCCAAGTCATACACAATGGGCCTTCATATTGACAATAATGCACTCGCGTTCGTGATATGATCTTCTACTCAACGCGCTACCTACTACGCTCGCTTTTCCAGTGATGGTATCGATGGTATGATCATAATCTTTCAACAACTCAAGCCAACGTTGCCGCCAGCATGTCGAGTTCTTTTGAGTGAAGAAATATTTGAGGCTTTTATGATCCGTGATAGATCTCCACACCTCTCTCCATATGTAATGCCTCCAAATCTTAAGCGTAAAAAAAACGACAAATGGCTAACTCTAAATCATGAGTAGGATAATTCCTCTCATATTCTTTGAGTTCCGAGAGGCATAGGCTATGACTTTCCCATGTTGCATGAGAACACATCCTAACCCTTTGCCTCAAGCATCATCAGAGATGACAAATCCCTCCGAGCCAGATGGTATTGTCGTAACAAAAATAAATAAGTCTCCTCTCGAGTTCTTGAAAACTCTTCTCACATTCTTCACTCCAACCGAAACTTTGTATCTTTTCGAGTCACCGAAGTTAATGGAGTAGCGATTCGAGAAAACCCTTCTACTTAATCTCCGATAATAACCAACTAAGCCGAGAAAGCTACGCATTTCATCATCGATTTAGGTTGCTCCCAACTTTGAATAGCTTCAATCTTTGTCGGGTCAACAGATATTCCATGACTTGATATACTACGTGCCCAAGGAATGCTACTTCCTCAAGCCGTAACTCGTCGATTTCTTCAACTTGGCATAAAGCTTGTTTTCACGAAGCTTTTGGAGTATCAAATTTCAAGTGTTGCTTTCATGATCTTCACGACTTTTGAATATATGAGGATGTCATCAATAAAGACGACCACAAAGTGATCCAAATATTCCTTGAATACTTGGCTCATCATGTCCATGAAGGCAAAGCAGAGCATTAGTCAATCCAAAAGACATGACTAGGAATTCATAATGCCCGCATCGAAGTTCTAAAAGCCGCCTTTTGAATGTCATCTGCTCTAATCTTCAATTGGTGATATCCTAACTAAGATCAATCTTTGAAAAGAATTTGGCGCCTTGCAACGGGTCAAACAGTCATCAATGCGAGGCAATGGATATCTATTTTTGATAGTGACATGGTTCAACTCCCGATAATCAATACAAAGTCGATACTCCCATCTTTCTTCTTCACGGTAATAGTAAACAGAGCACCCCAAGGAGACGATTTCAGATTTAATGAAACCGATGTTCAACAATTCCTCGCAGCTGGGTCTTTAACTCCTCAAGTTCAATAGAGCTATTCGATATGGGCTTTTGAAATGGTTTTTGTACCCGGTTCAAGGTCGATACAAAATTCAATTTCACGCCTGGGGGGTAGGCCAGAAGTTCTTCAGTGAATACGTCAGAAATTTATTAACAATAGAAATATCATTCAAAATCGACGTATTTTTGTTTAAACTGCGATATGAGCTAAGAAAGCTTGACATCCGCTTTTTCAATAAACGAATAGCTTTATGGCTTGAGATGACAAAGTGATTGATTTTAATGGTTTGGTTGCTTGAATTCGCATATAATAGGTTGGTTAGAATATGAAAGCTAACAACCTTATTTAAAATAATCAATTTTTGCATGATGAGTAGTTAACCAATCAATCCCTAAAATCACATCAAATGCAAGTATTTTCAAAGAAATAAGATCAACAGTAACGTAAGGTTGCCGATTTGAACTAAACAAGACTTATAAAAAAGTGGATGTAATGAAGGTTTCTCCCAACGGAGTTTCAACAGATAAGTCAAAGTCCAATTTCTCCTGAGTCAAATTTAAACGTTGAGCGCAAGTAGAGAAATAAAAGAATGGGTAGAACCGTATCAAATAAGGTATAGACTTCGCTAGAGTTTATGATAAGCTTACCCGTGATGACCTCGCTCGAAGTTCCTTGCTTTCGGGAGGTCACAACAAACGCTCTCCCTTGAACTACGGCTTTTGACTTTTTCGGGACGCCTTTTGGTGCCTCCATCCCCCAAATTGAACTTCTTGCTTCCCGAATGACAAAATCGAGCTAGGTGACCTTTCTTCCACAATTGTAATAGTTTTGATCCGTCACAGACAGCTTTTGACCGATATGTCCCTCCCTCCGCATTTGAAGCATATATGATAGGTGGTCGTTTCTCCTTCCTTAACAACGGGTGCCGATGTCGACTTCTTTCCATCATTGTTGAATCTCTCTTCTTGAAATGTCCATTCTTATTGTTTTGGCCATGATTACCACCAAGTGGTTACCATTTTTCGCATGTTGATTCCTCCACGCTTATTGTCACCGCTCGATGATCGCTATCACCGGTATTATCATTTCACATTTACCGCTTTCTTTTGGTTGGGTTGACTCATTATCGCGCTCCAATAATCGAGCCCTATTAACAAATCATCTCAATACAAACACGCTTTATGAGAGATAAGATATTGACGATATCTGGTTTCAAACCTCTTAGAAACATTCGCCATTCTCTCCTCATTATCAACCAAATGGGACGCAAACCGGACAACTCGGCAAACTTAGCTTCAGATCATGGATACACTGGCCATGTTGTTTTGCTCCAGCTTTAATGAACTCTACCTCTTTCATGTGACGAATACTTTCGGAAAGTACTTGTCGTTGAACAGTTCTCGAACTTCTCCCAAGACATCTTCAAAGCAAGCAAGTTGAGTACGCTTTACAGATTCCCACCAAGAATCCGCCTCCGCTCGCAATATGAAGGTGGCAAAGGAACCTTTTGCTCCTGAGCATCCCAAGACATCAAATATCTTGTTGATCCGCTTTATCCACGCCTCCGCCTTTAAGTGGTTTTGGCTCTCAAAAACTCCCGTGGTCCCAGCCTCTTGAACTGCTTTAGCAGTGGATCGTCCGAGAGTTGCCAAGTGTTTCCACCGCATTTTGGACAGAGCCGCCTCACCGATGTTGCATGAATTGATAAAGCCTCCAACATTCCATCGCTCATCATTTGGTCGTTGTTGTCATTTGCATGAGGATTGTCGCCTTCCCGATGCACATTATCTCGATTATTGATCCGTGGAGACTCAACGGCCTCCTCGTGCTCCATTGCTATTTTCAACATTTCTGATGTCATTTTCAAATACCGCCACAAAACAAGGGTTAATTAACATATCACATATTATCCCTATATACTCGATCCACCAATTAAATACCAAATAAACTTAGGTAGGTCATACTAGCGTAAGGAATTCCCGCTCTCCCTCCTAGTTCTTGTCTCACATCTCTCACCAGGATCATATCCCTAAGCTTTGATACCAATCGTGACGCCCCCAAAATAGGTATACATCACCTATTCGAGTCGCCAAATACATGGTACGTAATACAAATACAATCTTAAATATACAACATGAAGTGTGAGTTTTAATACAAATATTGTCTTCTAGATAAAGATTCAAACTCAAAATAAGTCCTCAATACATTTATTATCACACTATTTCATGAATAGTGAGGACTACTAATGCTATCATCCGACCGCCACCCGCTCCCCGACTAGTCCTCGCCACGCTCTCATTTCAAGAGAACAATGAAAGCAAAAAGGGTGAGCTCAACTAGCCCAAGAAGAAATATTATGGCTAAGATAATGCGTAATAAATTATCGTTAGCCTTCAACAAGTTGTTAAACCGATACAATATAACAAACATCAAGTTTAATCGCAATGAACAAGCAATCCATTTAAGAGTCAAGTAGAGAATAAAATCTACTATCTTCTATGATTTAAAAGGTTTTTCATCACTTTTATCGCCGAGACTCAAATTTTATTAAATAAACCACGCCATCCCCGCACTACTACCAAGGATATTCATTAAGATATCATGCACCACAAATTATCCATGCACTACACGCCAAGGATATTCGTGTTTTCATCAATGGTCATGATCATGCCAACAACAATTGTTCATCAATGCACTACGGGCCAATGAGGACTTTTACCACATCATTTGTAACATTACTGGCCATGACTATACCGAATAATCCCTCGTCATAATCATACCAAGTCCATCTATGCACCATGTATGTGCCACGATGACTTTCAACATAATATAAAATGAGGATGATGACAATGACATAATAATTCAATAAAACAAGTTCAAGAATTAAATTTTAAAGATTTATAAGTTAATTTATCCTAACTCAAAAACGCCCAAATTGTCAACATGATATCGCCAGGAGTAAAATTCAAGAATGCTCGTAAGAATATTTCCATGAAAAGATATCGATGAAGCGCACAAATATCCGTGATATTCTACTAATTTCATGGAGTATAGAAGCCAAAACTTTAACCAACCGAGTATAATAGAATATATGAACTCGCAAATGGATTTTCGCCCGCCATGCAGTAATCCACGAGATGCATCATTTCCACAATTTAATAAGGAATGAATACAAAGGATCATTCACCATGCATGTGGTAATCCACATAGATAAAAGTTATTCCAATGTAATAATAAAGAATGGAATAATGTAAGAATTCACCATGCATGATGATAGATCGCATGCATAAAAGTTATTCCCAATGTAATAATAAAGAATGGAACCAGTCATGTAAAACCGCATGCATGTGATATTCCAATGTAATAATAAAGAATGGAATAACAACATAATTCACTGTGCATGCGATAGACCGCACACAAAAAAGTTATTCCAATGTAATAATAAATAATGGAACCAAAGTCATGCATAATACGCATGCATGTGATATTCCAAATGTAATAATAAAGAATGGAATAATGTAAGAATTTCACCATGTATGCAGATATCAGATGTACAAAGTTATTCCAATGTAATAATAAATAAGGAACTGTGTCATGCCAGTAATAATACGCATGCATGTGATATTCCAATGTAATAATAAAGAATGGAATAATGTAAGAATTTCACCATGTATGGTATTTCAGATAGACAAAAGTTATTCCAACATAATAATAAGGAATGGAATAACAATAGCTCTCTTCATGAAAATGAAAGAAATAATACCCCTTACCTTGTAATAAAGTCGATATCGAATGTAGAGGTAGCAGATTTTCTTCTTTTTTCTCTATAATTTTCTCTATAATAATTGCTCTATAGCTTTAGTGAATTGGTGAGAAATGAAGGAAGAATGAGCTTCTATTTATAGAAAAAATATAGTTTCGATAATCGCACGCTTTTGGGGCTCAAAAAATTACAAAGACAATACCTCCAACTTTTCTTTCATTTTTAATTTAGTCCTCGCAAGTATTATCAAACTTGCACCACCTCCCCCTAATAGTAAATAATGTGAATCAATAGTTCAATCATGTGATTCAATAGTTATAATCATGTGAAAATACTTAATAACAAAATATAAGACTCCATCTATACCTCCATCTTTAACTTAGTCATGCAAGTATTATCAATCTTGCACCAACTCCCCTAATAGTACATGAATGTGAATCAATAGTACACACATGTGAACAAATAGTTATAATCATGTGAATTAATAGCAATTAATTCCTCATTTATCCGATTAATTACCCGATAACTTCCAGACATCAATTATTATCGAAATAAATGTCGATTTTCACTAACACTAATAATTCCAACACAATGGAACTATCAATTTCATCTTTAATCAACACTTAACTTATTCATCATTAATATTATAACTCACAATATTTAACAACCGTGTCGCTCCTGTGAAAGAGGGGGCTTCCGATAAGGATTTCTCCTTATCGGGCGCTAGCAATTAATTAGATGACCAAACCTCTCCTCGATGTAACTTCTAGACATTGTAAATATTGCAATTTAATAATATGAATAACTTTGTCGCCTCAATTATTGATTTAATAATATATCATATTATATGATGATATCGTGACAATAATCGAATCAATAATACGAGAGATATGATGCAAAACAATTATTGTAGTAATAATTGAGTATAATCGAGTGACTTTCACGTAAGCATCAATAACCAATACCGTGCTACTATGCAACCACGCCAGACATCAGCATTTTTTTACTACCGGGTAGTTCAACAGCTTTTAATGGTAACACTTCCGCCGTTATTTTTATAAAAGATAATTTCGTCATTTTCTTTTTACTACGACAATACTTCCGCTAGGGGTCCACCAATGATTGTGCCATCGCATTTAATATTATTCCTCGTTAAAACGAATATTCCCCACCAATCTAATATTATATAACCACTTGCTTACTTTTGCAAAATTTGTAAATATTACCCATAACTATAACATTATATTATATCCACACCATAATATTAAAAAATATATTTCGAGAGAAATTAATCTTTATTCATAAAAGTTGGGGTTTATCTAGAGTTTAAAAATATCCAAATTGTCAACATGATCTTCGCTTTGTGGAGTAAAATTCAAGAATAATATTCACGTATCAAAATTAATTTGGACAGAAAAGAATCAATTTTTCGTTGTGAATAGTACCCGAGTGAATAGTACCTCGTGAATAGTACTTCGTGAATAGTACCCCATGAATAGTACTTCGAGAATAGTACCGTATTTATGAATAGTACCCATGAATAGTACTCTGTGAATAGTACCATACGTATAAATAGTGTCGTATAAATAAATAGTACCCATGAATAGTACTCCAGCATGAAAAGCTTAAAATTTAACAAGAATGTTTAGAAAAATATCTTTGAGAAACGATACTAGATGAAGCGCAAATTTCAAGGATATTCTACTAATTTCATGGAGTATAGAAGCAATAATTTAACAAAATGATTGTAGAATTAGGAATACGAAAAGAAATAACATTACTTACATTCTACAGAGTATGGAAGAAAATATTATTTCATACGAATATTGAACAAAAATAATATCCCTTACAACTGTTGAACGAAAATAATATTCCAACGAATATTGAACGAAGATAATATTCCTTACGAATATTGAAAGAAAATAATATTCCTTAAGAATATTGAACGGAAATAAAATTTTTTACGAATACGAAAAATAATATCGTAAGCGAATATGAAAAAAATAATACCCCTTACCTTAGTAGAAGACTGAATACTGTAATAGTGAAGTAGCAGAATACTCTTCTTCTTCCTCTCTATAGTTTCTCTCTCTATAGTTGCTGTAACATTCCAGAATTTTAATTGTTATATTAAATATTTGTTGAATTATATAAATATTTAATGGATGTGTTTATGGTTGAATTTGTAATTGTTCAAATTTGATTCGATTTGGTTAATTATTTGTTAAATAAATAATTAAGGAAATTAATTATTATATTCTAATTTAATTTAATTATTAAGTTAATGAGTTTTGATTAATTGAATTATTATTCTTTTTATTTGAATTTATAATTAAAAGGATGTGTTAGTTGATTAAATAAAGTTATAATTATATAGAAAATTATAATTTTGTGGTATTGATTTATGTGATGTAGTAATTTAATAAATTGTTATTAGAATTATTTTAATTAAATAAAAGTGTGACGAATAACCTTTTATTAAGTAGTTATTAAAATAACTTAAAGGAGTTTTAATTCAGTTTTGCCAAACAAGACCTAATGCCTATTAAGTCTTTATTCTAATGGAGTTTTACCAAACAAGGTATAAGGATTAATTGATTATTTTTTTAGTGATTAGCCAAACAAGCCTTATGGCTTTTGGTTTTCAAAACTTGGATAACTGATATCAGTTATATTTATATTTATATTATATAATTAATATACATATCTTATATGCGTTATATTCTAAGACGTGAGATTAAAATAGATAGGGAAGAGAGAAGAAGCGAGTTTGCAGAGAAGAAAAAGAAGAGAGGAAGAAAGGCTAAGGAAGTTGAGAGAGAGATTGGAGAAAAGAAGTTTGAGAATCAAAAGTAATAGCCATCATCATCATCTTCTTCAAAGTATCATCCTACTCTTTTAGTTTTTAAAGGTTTAGTTTTTCTCTTCCCTAATTCTCTGTAGAATCCTTGTGTAAGGATAAATTATTTGTTATGTATGTGATTTTATATGATAATCTAGTGTTGTTAAACTATTTTCTTAAGCTATAATTGAGAATAGTCCATGAATTTATATTGTGTATATGGTTGTGAAGAAAAACTTTTTTTTTACAGAGAGTTTTTGTGAATATATATATATATATATTGTTTGGTTTAAGGTAGGAATTAAGGGTTTATTTGTTGTTTAGTTGATAAATTGGCTATTCTATTTGATAGAGTGTGTATAACTGTGATAAAATGCTTTAAATTAACTGTTTTGGTTGCAAAAAAAAAATCGCAGTGTTGATTTTCATTAAAAACATCAAAAAGTGAGTTTTTATCAAAATAGTGAAATTGAATATTTTAAATTTGTTGTTTATGTTGTTGTATGGGTAGAATCATGTTAGGAGTTCTTGAATTATGTTTACATGAAGTCTTTGTATGAATTACATGTGAATTAGACTGTTAGATATGAGTTTGTAGACAAAAAATGGCTTTTTTCTTATCTTTCATTGTCGCCAATAAATCAATTGAAAGCTATGATTTTGTGCCATGGCAACCCAATAGATTCATTTTTTAGCGCAGCATGAAATAGACGCCGCCTTCGCCGGCGCTTCTGCCTGTGCCGCAGTCACGACCTTATGATTTTTTTTTTCGTAGTCAGAAGACCATCTTGGCAGAACAGCCGCACCACAAGATAAACTGTAGTATATTGCAGCATGAAAGAAGCGAATAATGGTCGACGATTGTACTTTTGTACTCAAAGTCTAAAGGAATGGTTATGTGTTAATAATAGGACTATTAAGTTATGATTTTAATATTTCTATATCTAGAATGAACATGTTATTAACAATTAAATTATTTTGTAACTGGATTATGTGATTAAAAATCCAATTTTTTTAAATGATGAACGTACTTAGTTATGTTTGTAAAGTGGTAATGGCTAACTATGTCATGATGACATATGTTTATAGGATATTGTGATTCGAATTGTTCGGTTTAGGCTACGAGCAAGGCAAGTTTTTTAATCTAATATCTTGTTGAATCAACTATTGTTTTCAATATAATAATGCAATGTTTCTAAACTTTGATTTTGGTATTGAACAAGTTATTCTTGTATTGAACTTGTTGTTTAGCATGCCCAAATATATTTGAATAGTTTTATCGTTCATATTGCCATGCATGCTTAGTATTCAATTCTAAATAACCTTGGCTTAATATTGTTCAAGCAAGGTGTGTTATAGTTATTCAAGTTGTATGCTATTAGATTATTCCTAAAGCATGATTTTAATTTACCATGACGATTCAATTACGAGTATTCTATAATATGATGTTATTGGTATTAATTCAACTAGTCATCTAGTTGATGATCGTTGAACTTCAAATTACCCTTGAAAGCTTATCCAAACCAAACTCTCTTTGGTGCGGACTTGTACTCAAATCTTGAGATGAACAACCCTATTATTATTGGGGATATCTTACGCGTAGCGTTAAATGTTTGTGCACAATACATGGTATGCGAAGGGTTGATCCCCCCAAGACGAGGAGTCCTTATAGTCTTATGACTTTTAAAGTTGGAGTTGAAAGATTACTGCGTAACTCGTGGACATAGTTCATGGTCTTATGACCCTCGGTTATGTTTATTCCATACTTTGGATTTTAGTTCCTGATTATCATTGTTAGTGTACTATCTAGTTTTGATGAGCCTATTCATTGGCAGTTATTATTGTTATTCTTCTGTTGATTCATTATTTTATCCAGTGAGCAATTGTTTTGCTCACTTTTGCATATTTATAAACTCATTGCAGCTAAAGTGGAGAAGGTAGAAGAACCTTCAACTAGCAAAGGAAAGGGAAAATCGTACAAGTGATGCTGATTTGTACTTTTATTATTGTAATGATCTTAGACTTCTTAATAATGGTGTTATGTAATAATTTTAATTCCGCATTTGAATGATTGTATTTAAAGGTTAGACAACCTGGGAGATTTTTATTATGTAACCCTTTAGTGGGAAAGGTTTTCATTATTCAATTGGATTATGATTGGGTAGTTAGATATGAATGTTTGATTAAGTGAACACTAAATCCTGTGGGAATGAAGTACCTGGGTTTGGGGGTGTCACAGTTGCTCTTGTGAGTCTTAGTGAATTGGTGAGAATGAAAGAAGAAATGAGCTTCTATTTATAGGAAAATATATTTTCAATAATTGCACGTTTAGGGGCTCAAATTATAACAGTTTAGTACCTTCATCTTTGCCTCTATTTTTAATTTAGTCCTTCAAGTATTATCAATCTTGCACAACCTCCCCTAATAGTACATGCATGTGAACCAATAGTTCCATGCATGTGAACAAATAGTTATTCGCATGTGAACTAATAGCAATTAATTGATCATTTATCCGATTAATTACCCGTTTAGTAATTTAACATCCAGAAATCAACTATTATCAAAATAAATCTCGATTTTCACTAACACTAATAATTTCAACACAATGGAAATATTTTTAACAACATTTATTCATCAATAATATAACTTGCAATATTAACAACCAGATCATTCCCAGGAAAGAGGGGGCTTTCCGATAAGGATTTCTCCCTATTGGCGCGCAATTAGGTGACCATAACCCTTTCCTCGGCAGAACTTTCTAGACATTATCAATAATGCAAATAATAATATGAATAACTTTGTCGTCTCAATTATTGATTTAATAATATAAAATATTGTGCAGATAAAATTGTGACAATAATAGAATCAATAATGTGAGATACTATGCAGCAATTACTGTAACAATAATTGAGTATAACTGAGTGACTTCTCACGTAAGCATCAATAATCAAAAAATCTCATACAATCTTGTGCTACTACTTATGCAACGCCGTATTATATTGTACTTTTACCCCCGGGTATTTTAACAGTTTAACAGTAAAACTTTTGTCGTTATTTTTTATAAAAAGTTATTTATGTCATTTTCTAACTCCAACAGTAATTTCATTGTGGGGTCCACCAATGATTGTGCCGTCATACGAATATTTCCTGTTAAAACGAAAATTCTCCGACCAAACGAATATTCCCTGACATAACAAATATTTTATGACAACTTACTTACTTTGCAAAAATTTTCACATATCACCCTTAACTTTAACCTTTTATCAATTTAACCATTTACTAAATACTTCAATAATTATAAGAAAATTGAATACTTTCATTTCATAAAATTCGGGGTCTTACAATCTCCCCTCCTTATAAAATTTTGCCTTCGAAATTTACGTACCTGGTATGTCGAAGAGGTGAGGATACCTTGTTCAGATTCTATCTCTTGAGGTATAACCTTTGAGCGTAGAATATATTCCTTCTTATCTAAAATTTTAACAGGTATCTCCTCATACGTTAAATCTTCTGCTATCTTATCTTGTTCTAAATCAATAATGTGGTTCGGGTCGTCCTCATATTTACGTAACATCAATACGTGAAAAATGTGACGCCCCAAAATAGGTATACATCACCCATCTTGAGTCACCAAATACATGGTACATAATTCAAATACAAACTTAATTATACAACTGTCGTGTAAAATACGACAAAACATAGCTGAGAGTTTTAACATGAATATTGTTTTCTAGATAATATCCAAACTCAAATTCAATCTTCATTATATTTATTATCACACTAAATAGTGAGGACTACTAAAACAACCATCTCGGACCATCACTCCGTTCCTCGACTAGTCCCGGCTATGTTCTCATTTTCTGAAGAGAACAATAAAAGCAAAAGGGTAAGCTCAACTAGCCCAGTAAGAAATATTATGACTAAGCTAATGCAGAATAAATTATCGTTATCCTTCAACAGTGTTAAACTGATAAAATATAATAAACATCAAGTTTAACTGCAGCGGAACAAGCAATCCATTAGAAGAGTCAAGTAGAGCATGATATCTATAATCTTCTATGATTTAAAAAGTTTATCATCAATTTTATTGCCAAGAGTCAGCTTAATAAATAATTCACATCACTGAATTATCCATGTACTACGGGCCAAGAATATTTATTAGTATCACTACGACCACGAATTATCCATGCACTATGGGCGAAGGATATTTGTGTTTTCATCAATGGTTATGATCATGCCAACAACTGTCCATTAATGCAATACGGGCCAATGAGGACTTTTACCACATCATTTGTAAGATTACGGTCATGATTATACCGAATAATCCCCGGTCATAATCATACCAATCAACAGTCCATCTATGCACGTAAGCCAAAGATGACTTTCATCACAATATAATCATAATGATGATGACAATGATATAAGAATTCAATTAAATGAAAGCAAAGGATAAGTTTTAAATATTTATAATTTAATTTATCCAGAATTCAATAATGTCCAAATTGTCATTATGATACTGCTTTGTGGAGTAAAATTCAAGAATAATATTCTTTCAAAAATAATTTGGACCGAAATTTTTTTAATTTTTATTATGAATAGTACCCCGGGTGAATAGTAATTGAGTGAATAGTACCCCGTGAATAGTACTTCGGAAATATTACCACGTGAATAGTACTCCGGTATGAAAAGGTTAAAACTTATCAAGAATGCTCAGAATAATATTTCCATGAAAAGATACTGGATGAAGCGCAAAATTTCAAGGATATTTTACTAATTTCATGGAGTATAGAGGCCAAAACTTAACAAAATGTGTATAGAATTCGGAATCTGAAACGAAATAATATTATTTCATACGAGTATTAAACAAAAATAATATCCCTTTCTTTAAAAGGGAGAGTATTCCTGTGACGCCCCCAAAATAGGTATACATCACCTATTCTGAGTCGCCAAATACATGGTAAAGAATACAAATACAATCTTAAATATACAACATGAGCTGTGAGTTTTAATACAAATATTGTCTTCTAGACAGTATTCAAACTCAAAATAAGTCCTCAATACATTTATTAACACACTATTTTATAGAATAGTGAGGACTACTAATGTTATCCTCCTGGTCCGTCACTCCGTTCCCCGACTAGTCCTTGCTACGTTCTCATTTCTGAAGAGAACAATGAAAGCAAAAGGGTGAGCTCAACTAGCCCAGTAAGAAATATTATGACTAAGATAACGCGGAATAAATTATCCTTAGCCTTTAATAGTGTTAAACTGATACAATATAACAAACACGGGTAAGTAAGACCGAAACCGTCGCTGGGTCCGTCGTTAAAGGGGGGTGAGCACGTGTAAGTAAGATAAGGGATAAGCACTTGATCCTTGCTCTCTCTCTCTCTATATATATATATATATAAACCACACATGTTATAAACATATATATTTATATATATATAATACTAATTACCTCTTTGTAAAGCAACTTTCTTTCCCCACCATTTCCCACCCCTGAACATTTGATAGAATCTTCCCCTCAAAAGTCCTCCACCCACCATATGTTATCATCACATGTGGGCCCCACCGTTTATTATATAAATAAAATAATTTTCTACCAATTATTTTGAAAAATGGATAAATATGGGTCCATAAAATAAAACAAATACTACATAAAAATCCCCTCAACATTTATCATCATTATTATAATTCGCATTATTAATCGACCAGGTCGTTCCCAGGAAAGAGGGGGCTTTCCAACAAGGATTTCTCCCTATTTGCGCGCAATTAGGTGACCAAACCTCTCCTTGGCAGAATTTCTAGACATCGTTAATATTACAAATAATAATATTAATAACTTTATTATCTCAATTATTGATTTAATAATATATATAAAATATCGACAATAATTGAATCAAATAACGTGAGATACTATGCAACAATTACTGTAGCAATAATTGAACAAAACTGAGCGACTTCTCACGTAAGCATCAATAATCAATACCGCAGTGCTACTATGCAACCACGCCAGCATATTCTTTTCTTTAACACCGGGTGTTTCAACAGATTAACAGTAAAACTTCCATTTGTTATTTTCATAAAAAATATTTTTTTCGTTTTCTCAATCCTACAATAATTCCATTATGGGGTCCACCAATGATTGTTCCGTCGTACGAATATTCCCTGTTTAAACAAATATTCCCCAACCAATCGAATATTATATAACAACTTGCGTACTTTGCAAAATTTATAAACATTACCCACAACTATAACATTATATCAAGTTCACTCCATAATATAAACAATTGATATTTATGGAAAAATCATCTTTATTCATAAAATTTGGGGTCTTACAACCTCCCTTCTTATGAAATTTCACCCTCGAAATTAGGGTACGTACCTGGTATGTCGAAGAGGTAAGGATACCTTGATTTCATTTCAGATTCTAACTCCCAGGTCATTTCCTCAACATCGTGGTTTCTCCACAAAACTTTAACTTGAGGTATAACCTTGGAGCGTAGAATATGTTCCTTCTTATCCAAGATTTGAACAGGAACCTCTTCATACGTTAAATCTTCCGCTATTTTGTTCGGTTCTAACTCAATAATGTGGTTCGGGTCTTCCACATATTTATGTAACATGGATATGTGAAAAACGTTATGAACACGAGACATACTTGGCGGTAAAGCGAGTCTATAGGCCACAGTTCCTACTCGATCGAGGATTAAAAATGGGCCAATGAATCGAGGATTGAGCTTTCCTCTCTTTCCAAATCTTGTAACTCCTTTCCATGGAGCAACACGTAACAACACATGATCTCCAATATCGAATTCCACGTCCTTTCGATGAAGATCAACATAACTCTTTTATCGATCTTGTGAGGTTTTTATACGTTGTCGGATCGTTTGAACCTTTTCCGTAGTCATACGTACCAACTCCGGTCCCAACAATGTTGCTTCACCCACCTCATCCCAAACATCTTTGAGGAACGACACTTTCTTCCATACAACACCTCAAATGGAGCCATGCCAATACTTGCTTTATAACTGTTGTTGTAGGAAAACTCCACCAATGGTAAGAACTTATCCCAACTTCCCTTGAAGTCAAGGACACAGAGTCTTAATAAATCTTCCAGAGTTTGAATAGTCCTCTTTGATTTTCCATTCGTTTGAGGATGATATGCCAAACTAAATCGTAAATCCGTGCCCATAGCTTTTTGCAAACTAACCCAAAATCTTGAAGTGAATCTTGGGTCTCGATCATAAACTATGGATATTGGCATACCATGCAATCTTACAACCTCGTTTATGTACATACGAGCAAGACGTTCAAGTGTATAAGTTTCTCGTATTGGTAAGAAATGAGAAGACTTGGTCAATCTATCAACAATGACCCAAATTGCATCTATGCCTTGAGAAACCTTGGGAAGACCAATAACGAAATCCATGATAATGTGTTCACACTTCCATTCTGGAATTTCAAGTGGTTACAATGGACTTTTTGGTACTTGATGCTCCGCCTTGACTCGTTGACAAGTTAAACACCTTGAGATGAATTCCACTATCTCTCTCTTCATATTGCTCCACCAAAATGTATGTCGAAGATCATGATACATTTTGGTACTCCCAGGATGGATTGCAAACGGGGTGTTGTGCGCCTCCATCATGATTTTATACTTTAATTTCAGGGTCGCTAGGAACACAAAGTCTGGAGTTGACTCTAAGTATTCCTCCTTCATCGATTCTTGCTTCCGGCATAGCACCTTCTTGCACTTTCTTCCTCATATGCATCAGCTCCAAGTCTGTAGCTTGAACAACTTTAACTTTATCAATTAAAGTCGGTTCTACTCGTATATTCACCATCATCACATGGGTCCCTGGAGTCTTTAACTCTATCTCCATCCTTTGCAAGTCACACAAAATGGGCCTTTGCGTTGACAATATCGCACTCGTACCCGTATATGATCTTCTACTCAATGCGTCAGCTACCACGTTCGCTTTTCCAGGATGGTATAATCATAATCTTTCAACAGTTCAAGCTAACGTCGTTGTCGCATGTTGAGTTCTTTTTGAGTGAAGAAATATTTGAGGCTTTTATGATCCGTAAAGATCTCCACTTTCTCTCCATACAAGTAATGCCTCCAAATCTTTAGTGCAAAAATGACTGCTGCCAACTCTAGATCATGAGTGGGATAATTCCTTTCATATTCTTTTAGTTGTCGTGAGGCATAGGCTATGACTTTCCCATGTTACATGAGAACACATCACAACCCTTTGCCCAAAGCATCACTGTAGATGACAAATCCCTCCGAGCCAGATGGTATTGTCGAGCAGTCTTTGAAATGAGTCTCCTCTCGAGTTCTTGAAAACTCTTTTCACATTCTTTGCTCCAATGAACTTTGTATCTTCTCGAGTCAAATTTGAGTTAATGGAGTAGCGATTTGAGAAAACCCTTCTACGAATCTCTGAAAATAACCAGCTAAGCCGAGAAAAACTGACGTATCATTAACAATAGAAATATCATTCAAAACTGACGTATTTTTGTTTAGATCCGTGACATGAGCTAAGAAAGCTTGACATCCGTTTTTCAATAAACGAATAGCTTTATGGCTTGAGATGACAGTGATTGATTTTAATGGTTTAGTTGCTTGAATCCGTATAATAGGTTGGTTAGGAATATGAAAGCTAACAACCTTACGAAAACAATCAATTTTTGCATGATGAGTAGTTAACCAATCAATCCCTAGAATTACATCAAATGCAAGTATTTTCAATGAAATAAGATCGATAGGTAATGTGAGGGTACCGATTTGAACCAAACAAGACTTATAAATAGTGGATGTAATGAAGGTTTCTCCCAACGGAGTTTCAACAGATAAGTCAAAGTCTAATTTCTCCGGAGTCAAATTTAAGCGTTGGCGCAAGTAGGAGAAATAAAAGAATGGGTAGAACCGGTATCAAATAAAGGTATAGACTTTTCGCTAGAGAGTTTATGATAAAGCTTACCGTGATGACCTCGTTCGGGTTCCTTTCTTTCTGGGAGGTCACGACAAACGCTCTCCCTTGCACTACCGGCTTTGACTTTTCTAGGACGGCCTTTGGTGCCTCCATCCTAGCTGAACTTATCTTCGGTGAACGACAAAATTGGGCTAGGTGACCTTCTCTTCCACAATTATAACATACTTTGGACGGCATCGCGCAGTTTGGACTGATGTGTCCCTCCCCTCCGCATTTGAAGCATATGATAGGTGGTCGTTTTCCTTCCTTAACAACGGATGCTGATGCTGACGTCTTTCCATCATTGTTGAATCTCCTCTTCTTGAAATGTCCATTCTTATTATTTTGGCCCTGATTACCACCGAAGTGGTTACCATTTCGCCTGTTGATTCCTCCACGCTTGTTGTCGCGATGACGATTTCTCCTTTCACCGGTATTATCATTTTGCTTACCGCTTCTTTTGGTTGGGTTGACTCATTATCGCGCTCTAATAACTGAGCCCTATTAACAACATCTGAATACAAACACAGTTTATGAGAGATAAGATATTGATGTATCTCGGGTTTCAAACCTCTTAGAAACATTTGCGTCATTATCTCCTCATTATTAACCAAATGGGACGCAAATCGGGACAACTCGGCAAACTTGGCTTCGTAGAACTTCTCCCAAGTCATCTTCAGTGCGGCAAGTTGAGTACGTTTTACAGATTCCCACCAGTAATATGCCTCTGCACGCAACATGAAGGTGGCAAAGGGAACCTTTTGCTCCTTGGAGCATCCCAAGACATCAAATATCTTGCAAATATGCTTTATCCATGTCTCCGCCTTAAGTGATTTTGGATCTCCAAAAAACTCCGGTGGTCCCAGCTCCTTGAACTGCTTAGCGGTGACCGTCCAAGAGTTGCCAGTGTTTCCACCTATATTTTGGACAGGAGCCGCTCTTGCCTGATGTTTCATGAATTGCATAAAGCCTTTGAACATTCCATCGTTCATCATTTGGTCAGTGTTGTCGTTTGCATAAGGATTGTCGCCTTCCTGATGCACATTATCCTGATTATTGATCTGTGGAGACTCAATGGTCTCCTGTGCTCCATTGATATTCTCAACATTCTCAGATGTCATTTTCAAATACTGCAACAAAACAAGGGTTAAATAACATATCACATATTATCCATATACTCTGACCGAGCAATTAAATATCAAATAAACTTAAGTAGGTCATACTAGCGAAAGAATTCCCCGTCTCTCCCCTCCTAGTTCTTATCTCACATCTCAGCCAAGGATCATATCCCTAAGCTTTGATAACAACTGTGATGCCCCCAAAATAGGTATACATCACCTATTCTGAGTCGCCAAATATATGGTACAGAATACAAATACAATCTTAAATATACAACATGAGCTGTGAGTTTTAATACAAATATTATCTTCTAGACAGTATTCAAACTCAAAATAAGTCCTCAATACATTTATTAACATACTATTTTATAGAATAATGAGGACTACTAATGCTATCCTCTGGTTCGTCACTCCATTCCCCGACTAGTCCCTTCTACGTTCTCATTTCCTGAAGAGAACAATGAAAGCAAAAGGGTGAGCTTAACTAGCCCAGTAAGAAATATTATAACTAATATAATGCAAAATAAATTA